>JAPXFQ010002581.1:615202-1230405 GCA_028564705.1 Apricaphanius iberus
TATGAGATCACATAAGCAGCTTGTTAAGTGGTTAACACACATTAGCGTAGTAGTTACTTACTTTTCTGTCCATCAGGTGTCTTTGTTGTTGGAAGTGATCCTGCTGCTGTTCTTT
Organism: Apricaphanius iberus; assembly: GCA_028564705.1. NCBI lineage: Eukaryota > Metazoa > Chordata > Actinopteri > Cyprinodontiformes > Aphaniidae > Apricaphanius > Apricaphanius iberus. The sequence continues at coordinate 615,318 of JAPXFQ010002581.1, forward strand.
TGGAATGTAGAATAAAGTCCTGTAATCGATACACCCAAATGGCTGTTTTCACAGAGATATTTTAGAAAGTAAAATTCCAACTAAAAAAGGGGGTTCCAGCTGCTAAAACCAGATCAGCTTTGAGCTTTAAGAAGGGGGAAGTTGCGTTTGCAACTCTACCAGAGGTCAGCTGCTCTCTCTACAGGGGCGATGCGGACATGAGAAATATGTCACTATGTTACCACTCAGTTGTTTTCTAGCAGAGGGTGGTGCAGCTGCTCAGAGAGCAGGATTAAGGAGGATTACTCCGACATACGTGAATTAAGCCAAAAACCTCTCTAGTGGGGTTTTTATGAGAAGATCCTGTCTGGCAGTCTGCTACTCAGAATTGGTGTCTGAGTACCAAGTACAAGCCCAACATATTTACTTTGTCAAGCAGAGTATTGCAGCTTTGCTATAGTACTCCACTTGATATATATGTATGAGAAATATTTATTAATGATTACTGTGGGTTTCATTTCTTGAAGTTATGGACATGAAAATGAGAAAAGAAAGAAGAAAGAAAGAAGATGAAGAAGAGAAGAAGGACAGGTAGGAGTGTGAACTGACAATACAAGATAGGGAGGTAAACATTCATCCTCCACTTCTGTTGGATGGCAGAGAAGTGGGAAAAACACAACAAAACAGACAAAAAACAACCAATAGAACAGAACAACATTAACAAAATAGATCCAGTAATATGAACTAAGAACTACACATTCACAACACACCAAAATGGATGAACAAATACAACACCAATGTCGCTGGTATCTGTTGACGATAACCTCAGCCCAAGAATATGTCCCCACATCTATGTGTGTGTGTGAGCATGCAGGTGTAAATAAGGTTTCCCCAAGTGATTGATAACTGGTGTATAGAGCCGTCGATCCGTCCTACAGGAATTGACGCAGACATGAAGGAGGTCAGAGATGTATAAGTCCAGAGCTGCCCAGAGTCCAGGAACCACCAGCAAATCAATGCAGGGCTGATTTCCCAAAAGGAGAGGAAGAGATGGAAGCCCCGTGGGAACACCCAGCAGCTACGATGCCAGGGCCTGGGAGATTACAAGGACGAGCCCACGGGCTCCGCCAATAATCAGCTACGCTAGGGCGGGCCCGGCCTAGGATCCGGAGGCCATGGGGACCAGGGGCGCCCCGTCCCCCAGCAGGACCCTGACCAAGAATCAGCCGACCTGGGCCCCCCGCAACCGGGCGACGGACGCCTACCGCCAACAACCCAGTCCCCCCACATATATATACACACACACACACGCCAGGGAGCCACAGTAAAAGTCACAGCAGATATACGCCCTCCCCAGGCCACGGCCAGCGAACACCTGGACACCCATATCTACCAGCTCCTGGATCCAGACCCCGCCCCACGCAGAACGCCAAGACCAGGGACCCGACCAATGCCAGACGGTGCCCCCAAAGAACAGACCAAGCAGCGGAACCTGCAGAGCCAGCAGGCCCGGGTGCCAGATCCGACACCCACCTATCCACAAAACGGCACCTACCCACTTTCAAAATTGGCACCACAATAAGAGGTGCCCCAACCAACCCAAGGAGAACATTGGCCCAAAACATCGGCCGCCCAACACACCGTTCCACCCAGGACCAGCCAGGCATGCACCAGGGCCGAGCTGGACTGCATCCGGGCCCCGAGCCCCAGACATCGAGAGCCACCAATGCACCAATGGGCAGGGGCATCAGTTACCGCCAGGGAGTGACGAAGGGGAAAAAGGCCCCCACTGGATTTGGGGCCTGAGATGCGCCAGGCAAGAGGGCGGCCGAAGACCCAGCCTGAAAACTAGACAGAGACATACAGAGACAATCATATGTACCTCCCCTCTTACGCACACACATTCTCACCGACACATCAGGACACCCAAAAAGAAGGACGTTGTACACTCCCTCATACACCCCATACACACACTATACTCCCAGGTCCAGGCACAGATGCCCGGGAACGTGGGAGACGAACCCCCTGCCCAAGAGGATGGGGACAAGCAGACAGCCACAACCCCCACCATGGCAAGAGTAGCCCACCATCCCAGGTTTCGAATCAGACAGCCTGATCTACCTCCCGGACCCCAACCCCCGATGGTCAAATGAACAGGGGTGTGGGAAGACCCCTAACTTCTTTACTCCTGATTGAATGTGTTGTTGTTGTGTGTTGTTCTAATGTGCACTTAAAAGAGAGGGATGGGACATGGGAATGTTGCCAGGCACCCCCATCTCCCACCCTGGGCTCTCAGTGTCTAGATGCAGTTAAGCAGAGTACATGGAGACCCAGAAGCCACGTCCAGCACCAATATGGCTGATTGGGCCCAGAAAGGCCGCCCAGCCGCCGAATGGGTCCGGCAAGGGGGCATCTGGGAGCCTGGGATAAGCGGGCAGACCACAGCCCAACCCCCATCCGCAAGCGGACCCACCCCTAAGGACCCCAATTTGACACTTCCGACCCTAAAAGCTCCATGTCAGCAACATTGTCCCACACAACAGGCCCCCCCCACCCTCTAGGTGATGGAGCTGATCAAGGGAGACCAGAAAGATTGATCAGATTTGGAGGCAAAGGCCGTTTCCAGACCAATGTAATCCAGAAGAAGATCTCTATATTGTTTAATATTAAGAGCATTTTTATTTTTCCAGTTCAAGAGGATATTTTTCTTAGTGATGCATAAGGCAATGTGAACTAACTACATAGAGTTTGTATCTAGAGTAATTTCATCTAAATTTCCCAGCAAGCAAACTGTGGGAACAAGGTGTGATATTACATTTCAGACACTATGATAGGTCTTCACATATCTTGTGCCAAAATTTCTTAACAGGTGGACAGAACCAAAGCGGATGACTATAATTGTCTGGTATGTTGCTTGTACATTTTAAACAGGTATTAGACGGCGTAAAACCCATCTTGAACATCTGTTGGACTGTCTAATGTACTCTATGAAAGGTTTTATATTGTATTAATTGTAGGTTTGGATTTTTCAGAAATGTAAAGGTTCTTAAAGAAATCTCAGACCAGAGGTTTTGGTCAAAGGATTTGGAAATAGGAAGGGCTATTGATTCGTCTAATGTATTTAATGTTTTGTATATTTTAGATAGCAGTTTGGGGGGCGGGGAGGTTGAGATTAATAAAGTCTAAAACTTTTACTGTAATTTGTAATTCATCCGTATTGAGCCTAAATTGATCTTTTATTATCAATTTAATTTGTTGATATTTATTAGAATTTATTTTTGCTAATTCTGTATTGTGTAACCAATGTATTAAATGAGATGTAAAAGTCTGTTCCATCAAATATGTGTTCCAGGTATTCAATTCCTTTACAACTCCAGCTTGAAAAATGTATCATAGATTTGTTTCTGCAAAATGTCTGGGTTATTCCAGATGCGTGTACGCCTGCATGGGACTGGTAAGGACTCTGTCATTTTTAGAAATTCCCACCAAGCTATCAGAGACGCACTGATTGTGATACTTTTAAAACATTCAAACAGTAACATTAAGAAATGTTACTGTTTGAGTCTGGCTGGAGTTTCGCCAGTGATTGAAGCTTGTCTCCCTTTATTCTCAGCTGAATCCATCTCGCAAAAGTTACCTCTTGCTCTGCAGCTTCAGTGTTTAATGATGGAGATAGAAAACGCTTCACCTGAGCATCAACGCAAATGAGATAATGAAGCAAGGCCAGGCAATTTTATTTGTATAGCACACTTTTAAAACAAGGTAATTCAATGTGTTTTACATGTTTTGGTGTTAAAGAGACCAAACATGTGACAAAAGCATGAAAAGTAAAAACAGATATTAAGAATAAAACACAAAAAGCATAAAGCATGAAAAGCATAAAAAATACAGTATAAAGTAAAAAGAAAACACAAAAACAAAAAAATTAAAATAAATTAATCGTAAAAGCATGGAAAGTTAAAACACCATTTAAACATAAAGCATGAAAGGCATAAAAAAATTAAAGAAAGTAAACAGGAACACATTGAATTACCTTCTCACCCAAAGGCAGCTCTCAACAGAGGAGTTTTTATTTTTGATTTCAAGCAACTCAGTGTTTCAGCAGCTTTGCAGTCATCAGGAGGTTTGTTCCAGATAACGGGAACATAGAAACTGAAAGTTGCTCTTCCATGTCTGGTTGTGATTCTAGGGATTATTAATAAGTAAAGAGTTGGAGGACCTGAGTGGTCTAGGGGGGTCGGTATAAGGACAGCAGGTCTTCAACATATTCTGGGGCTAAACCGTTTAATGATTTATGAACTAGTGGGAGCATTTTGAAGTCCATTCTCTGAGCTACTGGGAGCCCGTTTAAAGTCTTTATAACTGGGATGATGTCCTCTACTTTTCCGGTTCTAGTGAGGACGCGATTAGCAGTGTTTTGGATCAGCTGCAGCTGTCTGATTGACTTTTTAGGTAGACCTGTGAGGATACTGTTGCAGTAATTGAGCCGCATAAAGATAAATGCATGGATACGTTTTTCGAGGTCCTGTTGCGACATTAGTCTTTTAATCCTAAAAAAGTTCTTAAGGTGATAGAAGGTTGGCCTTGTTTATGCATTACACTGCCCCAGCAAAGTACGCTGGAAATCAGCATGTTCACCCTGAGGCAATCTCTATTTCAGGGAATTTACAGGCATATTGTAATAGTGTTTGGGGTACTAGTCAGTCATATCATTATAGGATAATATTAATTCAAAAGACATTTTTGCACTTAATGAATTTTACAAATGGACTGTCGTAATCTGCTCCTCTTTTTATAAAAGACAAAATTTTGACAATATTTAATTTAAACATATATTTGATATCCTTTTTATGTATAAATACATTTAACTTCTGATTTACTTAAAGGCACAGTGTGTAATTTTCGGCCAGTAGGGGGAAGTGCATACCTAAATTATCACAAGCATGCGGCATCTGTGTCTTTGGGTAAGAAACTCAAGAATGGAGGTCCAACTAGTGCTGTTTTCAAACGCTCAATTCCCTGAGAATTATCTATTTGCAGCAACATGACATCAGCACATCACTCTCTCTTTCATCGCTTGGAACTAGCGAAGAGGTAAAAATGTATTTATGGCGAAACTTTTTTGTATTTTGAGGGGAAATCAATGTTTTAATAGCGGGCGTGTTCCGTGCACTTTGTTCGTCCGGGCTCTTATAGAAGTAAAGACATAATCTAATATGACTCCCTTGAAAAGAGGACCCGTGCCTATGTATTTTTAAAGTAGTGTTTTACAATATCGCCAATATTTTGCAATTAATGTGCTTTACGTAATTATTATTTCATAATATTATAATGGCTATTTTCAAAGATGTACTGCAAAAACTACACACTGTCACTTAAAGTTTTTCAAAAAAATGTTTTAGCTTTTCCTCAGATATACAACATATACAACAAGATCATGTAATGATCTTTATCTACCGTATTGCAGATTGTCAAGTAGGCAAAATACACTTAAAAATAGAGGGCCTTTTCTTTTGAATAAACTACCACCAAGGTCTTCAAGCTACAAGGTCTTCAAGCTACTACATTTTTTTAAACAAGAGTTAAAGGTTATGCCAATCTCAAATTGTATATGATCTCTCCAAGTTTTTTGTGTGTGTTTTTTAGTAATGTAAACTGTATGTTACTTTTCTGTTCCAGCTACTAAAACAGTTTGTCTTGAGGGAGGTGGCTTTAAGACCCTTGGTCTACTTAACCTCTCCTTTGTTTGTTCTTTTTATTATACATGTTTATTGATGATAATGTCTATGTGCAATGAAAATAAACTAAACTAAATAAACTAATATAGAGGCAACCGCAGTTAAAGGGCCGGGGATAATTTTACTGACCAGGGGTCTCATTTATAAACGTTGCGTACGCACAAAACGGGGCCTGAAACTGGTGTACGTCACTTTCAAAGCAAAAGTTGTGATTTATAAAAAACAGACTTGACGGGAAAATGTGCGCACCTGTACGCCAACTCTGACCCGTGCGTACGGACATTTTGGAGACGAGGGGGAATCAATGACGCAGTTAGTGAGGTGGTGAACTGCAGCCAGACTGCATATTACTCCTCTCACGCATATCATTTCACCTCACACCAAACATTAATAATGGATTCATGTTATTATAAACATCCAAACAAGCAATGATATCTATATAAGACACGGCATATTAGTCTGTCCCCTTAAAATATGCTCATATTTAGTGTCAGCTCGGGTGTACACGGACCCCCTCCAGTAGCAGACCCACTCTGGCGATGGGAGGCAAGTTTTTTATTTTTTTTCTTGACTTTGAGGTCCGACCACTTTTTTTTTTCTTTCGGGTACCGTGCTGTCAGTTGTGCTGACAGACTGCACTACAGACGCCACATGCTGCTACTCGCAGTTCTTCCTTTTATTTGTGACACAAAGGAAATTGCTTACAACTGTGCGTAGGCATGGTTTCATAAATCAGAAATCTTTTTGGCGTACGCAAACTTTTTGTTTTGGTCGTACGTACACCTTAGGGATTCTACGCAATGTTTTATAAATGAGACCCCAGGGCATTACTGGCGCATGTATGAGGAAGAACTTTTGAATTTGAATATATTTATTTGAAGGTAACTTTATATATAGTCCAAAGTTATAAAAAATACTGAACGTAACTGGAAAGGATAAAAAAAAAATCAGTGTTATAAATTCAATGTCTAAAAAGGTATGATTCTAATGAGACTATACTTCAATACCACGCCTAAGTAAATACGAAAATATATTAAAGCAAATCCGCTCCAGTTCGGAGTGGAACATAAAGTCTTGAATGAGAAATCCAGTCCGGAGTTTGCAGCTCTCTCCGAGCATCTCAAATTTCACTCCGGCGAGTGCCGAGCTCTTTGTGTCGTCAGGCAGAAACACTCTGTAGTCAGGGTGGCGTGTGTCCTTAGACAGGCACCTTGGCAGCTCACACAATTAGACAATAACTCGAAATTTCCCTTTCTTCTCTGAAGTAGCTGGCTACTGTCGCTTTTTACCCCAGTTTTTCTTACCATGTCTCTGGGAGTGGAGTCTGGATTCTCGAGCGAGGAGGTGTTGAACAGCCGCTTCCCTCTCCACCGGGCTTGCAGGGATGGAGACGTCGGTGCCTTGTGCTCGCTCCTTCAGTGCACCTCCAACCCGGCTGACCTTACGGTTGAGGACACTTTCTATGGCTGGACACCCATACACTGGGCCGCTCATTTCGGAAAGGTAAAACCAGCCAATAACCGATGTGAGTGAGTAGTTATCCTGAAATGAAAAACGCCGCATGGTTGTTCGAGCTCCCCCGATGTGAGACAGTTCTCTCTCGGCCATTTCCTGGTGTTTGAATCAAGCGAAGCCATCGTTTAGCAGAATCAGACGGGGGAAAAAAAAAACAAACATTTTTATATATCGCCAGCTAGCTCGCATTTCCCCATCATTTCAAAGGATATTTGATATGTTCTGTCCGTTATGTGTTTGTTAATGAAAAAATAGACTGAGCGGGAAAAACCAAACCCGTTCACCGACATATTAGTTTTATGATTGACGAAAACGCGACGCTTGGCTAACATAACCGACAATGGCTAACTTTTTCTTAACATTATCTGCATTATGAGGCTCTTTGCCCTGTTAATTATGTAAAGCTAAAAGGAATTTTATTGTAAATGTTTGTTATAGATGGTGTGAATTAATTAGAACATATGAAAACGTTTTAAGACTATTAGTATTGCTAAATTTGTGGGGGGGTGAAAAAAAGAAAAGGCGTAGAATAATCCTTCATTGTCCCACATGGGGAAAATTAAGCTGTAACAGCAGCTAAGTGACAGGTAATAGAAATATATTTACACTGAGGAGAAAATGAACAGACCAAGTTACTGTGCAGTTAATAATAAAATGGCTTACTTAGCTGTGGATGTGCAACTCAGTAGGATTATTACCACACACAAAAATACAGAAAGTGCATGTAAAGTTGTGCATTAAAAGTACACCTATTATTCACAAGAATATAAAGGAAAAATAAGAACTGTGAAAAACAAATGTGCAGGTAGGAGCAGAAATGTTATTTGAGGTGAGTAATTAACATGTATGAATCTGTGCTTAGATTTGTTTTACTTCTAGACTTGCACAACAAGAAAGTACCAGAGTCTGTCTGCGTGCCCAGATCCATCCAGGATCCACAGACAGTATCACGCCTGTCCACACTCGCCCGGTGTCTTAGAAAGCAGTGCATAAAACTCTGCGCCCAGTCTAACCTTCTTTTCCGTGCACAGCTGGAGTGTGTGATGCGTCTGGTTCAAGTGGGCTGCGGCGTGAACTCGGTCACCTCCAGGTTTGCACAGACGCCCACTCACATCGCTGCCTTCGGGGGCCACCCTGAGTGTTTGTTATGGCTACTTCAAGCTGGTGCAGATATTAACAGACAGGTATGACAACGCTTCTCACACTAGACTGTTCCCTTACATGCTGTTTGTTTTTTCCGAGCAATTTTCCAGCTCTCATTTCCTGGAAATGTGATCTTTTATAGTGGCTGACTATATAAGGGAATAAATAGCACACTGTAAAGCAAATACAGGAAATAAAGTAAATGAAAAAAGCAGAGCAGGTTTTAGCTGATCCCATAAGAGAGGATGATCCCAACTCAGGATCAATGCCTTGGAAGTATTTCCACTCTACACTTGACCTATATTAACTTGAATAAGTGTTTTGTCACGCTTTCTGCAACAACAAAAAAATTCCCGTCAGGCATTTTTTGTTTTGCACTCAGCTTCATTCTTCCTCTCTCCATGGGATTTTGTGCACCGTTACATGAACTGGGGCTAGATTTTATGCTCTGCTGAGAGAGATTGGATTAGTAGGTCACAATGACATAACATATTGTCGTCATTCTGAAGCTCACTGATCTCTTTAGCCCTTGAATTTCCTTAGCATCCTTTTTTTTTGTTCAATCAACTATCTAAGAGGTTGGGTTTTTCGGGGTATTTCAGCTGGCCGCTGCTGGACAGGAGAATGTGAGCGTATTAAGAGTGTGGCCTACATTGCATTATGGTTCGTGGCAGCCCTCTGAGAGAGACAGTTTCCCTTCCTTCCATTCGCACGCCCACACATGTAACTGTAAATGTGTGTGGGCGTTGTTGATGTCTGGGTGAAAAGTTCAGGCTCAGCTCTGCCGATTCACACCCTGTTATGGTTTCTGGAGCATGTTCTTAGAACTATAAGAGGAGGGTCCCAGAAAACATGTATAGGATTAAAAAAAACACCAAAAAACAGGGAGAGCTTATGCTAACGGGGATCAATCAGTTTTCCCTCAGTTGGTCCTTACTAGTGTTTTGGTCTTCAGACACTGAAAAATAAAATGTTCTGATTTGAAAAATGCAGAAGGCAAAAGTCTGAAGCGTTTTTTGTTTTGTTTTTGCTTTACAGCTACCAGACAGTTTATTGTTAATATTACATGCAAAGAGGAAAAATGATTTGACAAGATTCATACCATGTTCACAATGAGTGAAACTGAAATAAATATTGTAAATCAATTTATAATTGAATCGTGATCAAATCAGTTTACCAAGTGCCTAAAAATTTGCACCGCGAATGTTTTGGCACTTTTTTTTTTAATGTAGTAAAAATTAAAATAAAAGTTAGAGAAATATGCAAAAATTGGGGTAATCTTTTTTGGTTCTTTAATCTTTTAACATTTAAATGTACTAAATCTAAAGATACTTTTTATGATTGGGTGAAGTGGATAAAATAATTAAATATCGGATTTTCTAAAAAAAAAAATTCTTTTATTTTATTTTCTAAATGCATTTTTTTAATACCAAATCAGATTTCCACTTTCAATCTGTTTAGCTTTTCTTCCTGTGTTTCCTTAAAAGAAATCGCAAGAGTCAAATTAAAAACTTGCTTTTGTTTGAAGTATCCTTGTAAAACAAGACATCATCCCTCTGAGCTATGGAAGTCCAAGTAGTGCATTGGTTAAAAATAATCCTTTTTTAACATTTTGTTCAGAAATAAAATCTTCATGAACAGGAAATGCAATAGATCGATTTATCTGCCAGCCCTGGTACTTTCTGCACATAAAAAAACCAAGGTTGGAGTTTTCTCTAGCAAATAAAATGTCTTAAAGTGGAAGGAACAATGTGACCAAAAAAAATCAAGCCGTTTAGAGACTGTTACTGGTAGCGGTCCAATGCCTAATTTCTTCTGATAGACTTTTCCTCATCATCTTTTAGGACTATGTGGGCGAGACGCCCATCCACAAGGCTGCTCGAGCGGGCAGTCTGGATTGCATCAATGCTCTCTTGATTCAGGGAGCGAAAGCTGAGTAAGTCCTGACATCAGTCTCCTCCACATTTCTTTTCCTCTTTAATATCCCAACATTTCAGTTGCACCTTTACAAGGGACCACCATTCAATTTTAAATCCGCGTTTGAATGTTTGAATTGTATGTTTCATTCTTAAGGATACAAGCAAAAATAGGAGATTTGTTGATGAGACGTAGCACTCAATAGCGGAAAGTAAATTAAATGGCTCTTTGAATGAATTTGCAATGAGTAATATCTATTTGTTTTTTGTTTGGATATTCCTTTTGTAATCTTGTATACATTTAGGATGTTTTTCTAATGATCCAAGCTCTAAAGTATAATTAATCTACTGCAGTGCGTTCAGTTTAGCAGAAAATACTGAAATTAGAGTGGGCATTGTGTTTCTGAAGCGTTTAGTAAATGGTAAATCTTCAAATCTGATGTTAAAAAAAAAATGTAAATAGTGTTTTAATCTGAGATGTTTCCTGTTAATCTTTTACATCTCCAGATTGAGCGAGAGATAATAGAACTAATGGTGATCCCTTGGAAATGTGATGTACTTTTATTCCTTAAAATTGTTGTTTATAACAATTGGCATTAAGTTGTCCTCAGTGTGTATTATTACTAATAACTTAGATATATGAATGTAAATTCCGAAAGTTTAAAAAGAGATTATTTTTTATATGGTTAAAGGAAACAAAGCTCTCCTGTAGTGTGAGAACTAAATCCCAGTAAAAGTAGAAGATTAACTCTGCCCCGCACCTTTGATCCTAATGAAGGCTTTATTTCTAGAGCGCCATTATTGCACACACATAAAAGGACAACTTAATGTAAAGGTTGATAAACTGTTTATCGCTTAGGAATGTTGCATGATATTTGTTAAACTAGATTGTGGTTTTATTTAACATTCTTTTTCTAGTGTCTTACATACACAACTTGACTGGATGACCAAATGCACATCCCTCTTCTTTTTTTCGGGAGCAGCTTTAGTCTTTGTGTTTAAAGGCTGCCATATGCTTGTTGCACAAGATGAAAAAGGCATAGCTGAAACAGTTTTTCTCGATTTTAAGATCTGGTCTAGATAGTTTCAAGTGTCTAGAAACACAGAGTGTCATCGTCATGTGATTGGCGAAGCGTAGATGACATAGATATCCAGATCAGACCTTTGCTATAAGCGGCTTCATTTTGTGCCAAGGCGGTTCCATTCAGTGAAAGTGTTTTGCGATTGAAGACGAAGCACAAAGAAAAAAAGGCGCGCCTACCTTTAACTACCAAGACCTGCAGGGAAGCAATTAAATGATTGTACAATAAAATCTTCAACTGTTCCTTTTTGTTTTTTGTAACTAATGGTCATAAAATAAAACCAGCTCTACAACATTTCTTTTGGTTGAGAGCGGAGTGTTAACGAATGCTCTAGCTATAGTATCAAGTTTTTCTGCATTCCCTTAAAAACAATTTAAAGTTAATATAATATTTAATTTTCTGTTTGTATTTTGGATGCATACAATTTATTTTCTCATATAATCTGAAGTGTTTATATATATATATATATATATATATATATATATATATAATTTTTTTTCATTTTCTGCAACAAACGCTCAGCCTTGTATCGTTTGGAGAACCAATAAACTCTTAACAGGTTCAAGCTACAAGGGGGTTCACAGAAGAACCAGTTCTGTTTCTGTTCTTTTTGTAAACCTGGTCTCGCAGAGTTTACCTCATGATGTGAGGAAAAAATCTGCAGAGAAAATTTGTCCGTCATTGGCCGAGATGTGCTAACAAAAGGCCAAAACAAATCTGTCTTTATTGCCAGAACAGTTCCTCCACATTGAGCTTTTCTTCTTAATAAGAAATGTAAAAATGGCAACACAGCGTGTTAAAATGTTGTGAAAACAAAGTTTTTAGTGTGATGAGGCTTGTGCACCATTTATAGAATTTAAAAGGAGTACATCTAGTTCCCTTCATGTACGACCAAATTAATTTTCGTTTACCTTTTTATATATTTTTTTCTGAGATTTTATTTTCATGTTCCAGTCACTGTAACCCCCCTAGTTGCTTCAAACATTTTAACCAGATAAGATAAATCTGCTTTAGTGCAGAGATCAATGATGAAATATCTCTTATTTCTCAGCCTAATGATGTGCATTTGGTTATCAGTTAATGACTTTTCTTTATGATTAAATTGTTATTCTTTTTCCCCCTGCAGATCAGCTATTTAGTTCGGTCTATTATAAAGTCTGTCTTCTATTGTGTTATTTTTTTATTTATGTTTGAAGATTATAGTGAGAGAGAAAAAATGGGAGTGACACTTCAGCACACAAGGTGGGATTGAGGCTCATGACAAATTGTTAAATTAGGTTCAAGTGGATATAAACTCTCAGAAACAGACAGTAACTAAATTTATTTAAATGTCGTTTGGTTAAAATGTTAGGCATAAAACATGTCAGATGAGTCTGTTTAGGTAATGTCCTTAAAAATGTTTCTGTGGTTGAGCTCGAAAGACTTTAGTATATTATTTATGAGCGTTCTTTACATTTTGCTCTGGTTTTAAGCAAACCTGTGATTCCTTAGAAGTCTTTCGTTGATTTTCTGTAGAAACATCAATGATTACATATTTTCAGTCTGCAGACGAGCAATACGCGTCATACTTGGGATTTGCATTAACAAGAATCTAGCAAAACCACGACACAAAGGGGACAATGTGATATATTGCAATATGTCATACTACAGTAAGGCTATATATTGTGATTTTACGGTAGAAAAACTCTTTCAGCTTTCTAAACACTCCAACCTGTTTCAACCATAATAGGTCCAGTTTCATTACTGGATCTATTTGATTCACTTAAACGAAGAAGGTGAAAACGCCCACCAACTAGCGGCCACACTTTTAATTTTATGACAAATAATTTTAGTTATCAACGGTTCAATTAAAATTCTTAAAAAAATAAAAAAAAATCGATACTTTGCTTTCGAATTTTTATACAATATTGTGACATAAAATATCGTGATATATTGGCACATTGATATTTTCTTACATCCCTAGTTCAAGAGCAATTTTTTTAAAGTAAATCATGCTGGCCGTTCTGTTGCACTTTCCATGGATAAAAAGTTTAACTCAAATTCAAATCTTATATGCACCATATGAAGGGTTGATGTGTTCGGTTCCTGTCCGTTGTGGCAGCCAAGGAGGCGTTTCCACACTGAAACTCCGCCTGCTTTCCTCTTTGACTCTCTGCAGGACTTCTTGCCTCAGTTTTCTTGCAACACTCGACATTTTTGTGGATTCCTGAGCAAACAGCCTTTGGTCTCATTTTTTTCTTTTCATACTCTTGTTAATCTTGAAATCCTGCAAGAAACCATCCGACTTTTTTAATCCACGATAAGAAATATTTCAGCATGTTTGTGAAGTATTCGGGGTATAGTCTGAACCATTTACTGACACAAAGAGTGCGGTCACTGCTTCTGCTTTGTGCTCGCAAACTAAAGCCTATTGATGCTGGCTGCAGGATATCAAAACACAAAAGAATATGGAATAAATCGACTGGATTTTTATTAAGCTCTGTCAAAATTTATAAGATTAGGGAAAGCGGTCGCCTCTACGTGCTTTACTGACTGTTGTACTTCCAAGTGCTTTCTTTTTTTTTCAAACAAGGAAAAAGTTTGCCGCGTTGCCTCCCTTTGCTACGGCGGTCCGCTAACATCTGCAAAGAATTGCGCTCTGCTCTGTATCTGTAGAGCGAAAGCCGAACCAGTTCCACAACACAGACGTTGCATCCTTGTCTTCAAACCACTTCTGGTTCATCTGTAAGTCGATTAACAGATTTCGCCCTCCCGCTTCTGTCACCACCGACATTCCTGATTCCACCGTGTGCGTCTGATCAGATGAAGACAAAAGCGGTACACATGCTCGTTACACCCATATTTCTATCACAAGATTTCATTTGATCCTTCCCTAACTTGTAGCGGTTATTGCAGTAAAAGTTATCATCTAATCCAGCCTTATATGTCAGGCATTTTGTGAAACCTTTACCATAAACTGGAAGAGCCATATTATAAAAACAAATCGGTTTAAATTCTAAAGAATCCTTTAGGCCTTATATATCAACCAATTAATGTTTTCTCCTTCTGTCTTACAGAAATATGTTTTTTTTTTAACATATTATGCTTTATAATAATTAAAGCTTTTAGGTGCTTCTTAGAAAATGCCTTTAAAAAAAAAAAAAAAAACACAAATCTTCACAAGTCTTATATTTATTGGGCTAAGAGCTACACAAGTCCCCATAACTTTATTTAATTTTTTCATTAAAATTCAAAATTATATCCAATTATGCTCAATTTATTTGGGTAGATTTGACCCAGATTATATTCCTGCATCGCAAAAACTCCCTACAGCAAAAATAATCCCATAATCAACTAAAGAAATTAAGCGAGAAGTACATTAGCCAATTGGTTATAATTTTAAGATTTTTTTTTGAAGCTTTGCAATAGTTGCAGATTATTGAATAGTTTAGTTTTACAGATAACAAAAAAAAACCCTTTCAGACTTGTATTTCGTCTGATTATCACATTAACTTTAGTGAAGCACAATAAGTTTTAAGAATCAGAACCCAGGAGACTCCTGTGTGAAAAGTATTGTGACATCAGTAAAATCACTACAATCTTGAGCAAAGATTTTGGCAGTGAAACAAGTTCTGTTCTATAACTTTAATCTTCTGTGGTGTCAAACGTTAATAAGGCGAAACGGATTTCTTGATACCTTCTGAGGTTTTCTTTGGTAAATCTGTTCTAATGTGCTTGAAGATCAGAATTTGTTCCCCATGGCTCCTCTGCGCTTGAAGGGTTTTCTTGGCTGCAAGTTCAACATTTCAGCCGCCATAATCTTTGACCCACTTTATCATTTTGTATGGCGGCATGTTGCTCCATCATCCACACCAAAAAAACACATACAGAGATAAACAAACTGGGCCTAAAGTTCTGAAAGAGGTTGGCCTTGATACCACCCTTTATTCTGCTCTGTTTCCTAAAGGATGGTCAACTCATGCTTCACCTGTTCTTCGGACAATTCAGATCTAAATTTTCCTATTAGCAGAATGTAATTGTTTCCAGGTCTCTCCAGAAGATGGATATATGTATTATTCCCATTTTAGACAGATTTACCTGGATAAAGGAAGAATATATCAACTATTTCATCCATGGCTATATCTATCCTTGTACTTTATGTGTGCCATTGATGTCTTTTTGAATCGCTTCTTTACTGCCCTCCTCGACACACGCAATCCTCCTAAAGTTGTTGCTTCTCTCTGCATTCGGATGCATTATTCATCATTCCATCTGCAGGTGTTTAAGCTCTGCACCAGCAACGCACGCTTTTAGCAGACCGCCCAGGAGCTTACTCGTCGTAAAAGTCTTACCTGGAACAGAGCCTCTTTTTCCTGGAAGTTCTTCAGAACCCCTTTTCCTTCGGCTGTAGTTGTCTTAGCTTCACCGTCTTTACAGCCAGAACGAGATGACTTCTGCTGCTCTTTTTATGGCGGTGTGTAAAATTCAAGTGCTTTCAGCTGGACTCTTTAACAGCTTCACTCAGATTTATGGATTTAGCCCACTAGAGATTTTTTTATTTTTATCAAATAAAGCTCTTTGAAAAAACGCAACAGCTTGGATGAAAGTGAAAACTGAAGTTAGAAAACACATTTGTATCACTGCCAGAACTTTTAACTTGAGTTGCATTTAAAAAAATAAAAAATAAATGATGTTTATTTGTCATGAGCCTCAGAGTCTTAGGGTGGCTCAGAAATGAGCTAGCTGCAGGTAGGCCAGTGCTGAGAGGCTGCCAGTGATGAGAGTAGCTTAGAGAAGCTGAGTGAGCATCATGTACTGACCTGTTTAATGCTAACATCATCCTGTTGCTATGGTTATTCACTGTCATTTCACTGTACCAGATGTCTTCCTTTTTCTTTTTTATATATACACAGAAATGTTTTCTTTTGTCTGTCACAGTATTGACCCTATATAATATCATAGCCTGTTTTGACATCTAATCTTTGTCACCTTTTCCTTTCTGAAAGTGACAATAAGTTACAGAAGAGAAAAGTTTGCTGTAATGTTAACAAAACCGGAACCATACATCTTAATGTTTTGCAGCCATTGAATTGGAAATGACTTGGTTTTTTCAAGTAATCCTTGAAAGGGGGAGAATAGACACTGCTGAGTCTGCCCCGTTCCCTGGGATAGCCGCACTGTTGTGGCATTGAGTGTTCTCACTATCGCTTCCTATCTACACACTGGCAAACTGTTGAGGTATTTCTTGCGGTGATTGGTTTTAATGCTAGGTTTTTTTAATGAATCAAAACTAAAGTTGTTGATGTTTTTTAGACCTGCATGCTTTGCTTATTTATCCATAATTGTTCCTACTTAGCATTTTTAAAATATTTTTTTTATAATGTATTTTTGAACTAACCGTAAGGGTCCTTTTTTTATTTCATTTTATATATGGACAGGTTTAATCACAAGAGTCCCATGTCAAGATGTAGCATGACCATAGGCTGCCCCTTGGAGGTTAGACAGTAGTTAGTGAAGATGCATACTGTGTGCTTAGGACTGAAAAGCAAAGCATACCAGGAATTTTACAAAGAATTAACGCTTCCCTTTTCCAAATTGCTCATCCAAACCAGAATTATTGGTGTGTACTCTTATCTACTTTGATGTATCAGCGTTTTTCCGTAGATGTGAGGTCTCACAAATGGAATACTGGGTTAAACCAAAAGGAAAGTTAAGTTTTACTTGTAAGTGTTGATCTTCAATTTAGTTTGAAGGTTATAATGGATCAAATTAACGTTATGTGAAAAAGTGGGGAGAATAGCAATGTGAAGGGAATTTCTCATACTAGAAATTTCTGATGGCTTGGTTTCTAATTTCTAGAATGTCAGTATTAGTTTCAGATGTTTTTTATATATTTTTTTACCATTAATAAAGCTGTTTTAAATATAACTTTGTAACCAAAAGTAAATACCTGGTATTACAGCATATTAAAATAGAAAATCTTTACATGTTGATGATTGAGGCTGGTTTGGGAGAGGATTTAAAACAACCACGTATGGATCCATAGACAACACGCTTAACAGCTGGTTGCCTAATAAATAAAATCAGAAATTCCTCTGAAGATATTTTACTTTCACTGGCTGTGACAGATGCATATTTTTATTTATTTATAAAAAGGCGATTATTTATGCGAGATGCCACTTCTGTTTATAGGGACTTATAGCTATAACTTATTGGATAGGGTGGCATAAAACGGCACAGATCTGGTATTCCTGCTGTGAGATCATTCCATCTACCCGAGTATTTCTCAGAGTAAATCTGATCTTCCCTCGGAAGCGTTAATTTTAAAATGGGGACGGGTAATGTGCAGCAAGTTTTTGTTTGTGTGATCTTTTTTTTTTCTTCTTTTTAAATCTTGAATTCATTATAAAATGTTTTATCATGTGCATTAGCTTTTGAACTGTTTCACATTGCTCCACTGTTTAGATCAGCAGGAAGAGAAAAGAGCCATTTCTAATCAGAAATGAATGAACAAACGGTAACTGTGCTTTAAATTCTGCTCTGTGTGGAAGCCATTGTAAATGCTGTTAGCGTTAGTGACTTTTAGCCTACGTAAACTAACTTATTTTGTGGTCTTATTCTGCTGCAGTGCATTACACTCTTTAATTATTGATGAAAGGCTGGACGTAGCTTTGATTCCTTAACAAAGAGCTATTTGTTCTTACAGAACCCGTTACGCGGTGTGACGAGATTTGGGCTCAGAACAAGCAACCTATAGTTCTATTTGCTCAAAGAGGCCACAGATATTCCCATCATTACGATGAAATTATGGTTATATGAAGTCAATAACAAATGGATGCAAAAGTCCTCCACTTTATGTTTGTCCAGCATAACAGAGGGTGAAGATACAAGGTTTTCTAAGATGCTCCTTCTTAAAGGAGACTCATCATTTTTTTTAGTTTACTTCTGTCATTGCTTCCATAGTTAAGAGGCACAAACTTCTGTGCCTTTAAAAATGGAGGACATTTCTGGCACAGCCCTGTTTGCTCATTCATTACTGCTCTCAGCAAATCATTTTATTTCTGCTGCAGCTGGACATGATTAACACAACTGCTTACAGCACACAGACTCTAATCGAAGTCGTGAGGATACAGGTACGTCACACTTTTTCTTGAGCTCCTTTTCTTCAGAGGTTTTGAGTCGGGCTTCCTCAGGCTGAGAGAAGATGTTCGGATCTTTAATGCGGACGGTTGAAGTTTTAGCTCCTCTTTCCTACTCTTGAGGACATTCGCCGATGGAAATTATTGTTCTTACGTCGGATCTGTAGACGTTTCCGAACCTTGTTCGTCTCTGAAGATTTCTTTGCTTTGACAGCTTTTGTTGTTGGGAATACTTTATAGGAATTTGGATGCAGAAGTCCTTGAGCGTCATCAGCGTTGGACACAAGAAAACACTCTTTGTCTTGAGAAATGTTTCCCCTGTGATTGGATGTAAAGGGTATTCCATCCTCTTCTGCCCCCTCAATCGCTTTGGATACGCAAACTGAGCATAAAAAATGTCTTCAGTTGTCCTAATCATGTCCTTTAGCAGCAGCTACGATTCCCTAGTTCAGGGAAGGAACTTCTATGCAAAGTGCAGTTGATCCGAAGAGGATCAGTCGTCATCGCTCATGAAGATGACGAAGAGTATGTGACAGGGAAGACCAGAACAGGCTAGTTTTATACATATATGAATGTCTGTGTGAAAATGTGCTTAATGAATGTGTGTGCGTGTGTGAATGAATGCGTGAGTTTGTCTTTTTTTATTTTTTTTATTTGTGTAAATCAAATGTGCCGTGAGTGCTTCTGACACTCCCTCTTCCCGTTGTGCAGCATGAGGAATGCCAATGGGCTGACGGCTGCTGACCTGGCCCACGCACAGGGATTCCAGGAGTGCGCTCAAATGCTCTCCAATGCCCAGAACCTGCAGCAAAACATGGCTCAGTCCCTTAACGGGGCTTTTTTTAACGGCATGACCCAAAATGGGGCCAATGGTCACGCCACTCTCCAGGGGCGCAGCTTCTTGAATGGCGTGCCAAACAGAAAGCGGTCCTTTGAGGGCATGGAGGCCAACCCACTGAAAAAGGCCAGGCCTAACGGTAAGGTTACTAAAATAATAAATGTTATTTCGGGTTACTTTTTGAGAAACGTTATAGAAATTTTGTCATAAATTAAGGTGTTTATCCCCAGGACTACAATGAAGTTATAAAATGTATTTTTTATTTACAAGACAAATGTACAAAACCCTTTTTGTGTTTTGGATCTACAACAATTGTTTAAAAAAATATTAAATCCACAGAAATCCGCAAACTTTTTACAATACTGTTGTCCTAACAAACTGTTATGTTAAATTGGAAAGAAATGTTTTTAAAACTACAAAAAACTTTCATAAAACGTCATAATTTTGCATTAGACAATGTCCGTTTAACAAACGTGATTTATCCAGTGAGCAAAAGGAAGTTGGGGGGGGGGGGTCTGAGAGCAGTTGCTAAGAGACCTAACAAACTGGAATCCTGGGCAGGAATTTAAAAGTGCTTGGTTTTGTATCCAGAGTGCCTGGAAATGACTGCAGTGAAGAATGACGTGACAAAAACTGGTCTTTTGAATTCTATTTCTGGCTGTATGTTATTCTGAGAACATCGTTTGTAATGTAACAAACTGTTCATCAACGGCTAATGGTAGCTATGTGGTGGATGGAAGGAAAGCTACTGTAGATGGAGAAAGATGATGAGTCACAGCTGAAGCTAATAACGTATTTTGCTTTCTTTTGAGTTTCAAAATGAGTAGGACCAAAGACGTCCAATGACTTTTACCCAAAAGCAGACATGATTTCCCCCCAGAATCCGCTTTCAGTCAGTAGTGGACAATATTAAAAGGTATAAATGATATAAATTTGGCCAAATGTAGAAATTTTGACTCTTCCGCCATACCACGGTTATGCATTTTGCTTACGTCATCAAGCTGTGACAATACATTTACCAGATACGCAACGATACTGGCGTTCAGTGTTCTTCACACTAGATCAGTATTTCTCAAACTTTTTACAGTGGGTACCACCCGAGGAAATGTCGTGCTCTCCAAGTACCACAATCATGACCAACCTAAACATACAGGAGAGAAGGCTTATCCATTTAACAATAGCAATTAACAAAGGAGGCCAATATACTCCTAAAAAAGGATTATTTATTTTTAATTGTTGCCAGCCACAACCACACTGTGTGTGAATGGTACATTTCTGAATGTATTTTATTTTCAAAAAATATTTTGAACTTTCCTCCAAGTACCACTAGGGAAAGCTTGAGTACCACTGGTGGTACGCGTACCACAGTTTGAGAATCATGGCACTAGATAATAAGTTTAGTTTTTTTTTCATGTAACCGTAAAGAAACTTGTTGAAGCATTTTTATTAAAATATGTGCAGGTTTCTTTTTGTGTGACATTAAATCAAAATAACCAGAAAAGCCGACGATGTTGAACTTTAGTTAAATAAATATTGGATTTTATTTTATTAAAAAATATCTTCATCTTTATGTTTTGAGAATTTTTGTGCAACCTTATTTTAATAATACTGCACTACATATTTTTAACTGCATTTTGCACAATAAATGTTTTTTAAATGGCATTCTAAACCTTTTTAAGTATTACTGCGATGTATCTGGAAAGTGAGAATGATCAGAAACAGTCATTTTGACATGTAAATAAAGAAAAGGAAAAAATAATATACTGCAATACATTTTATTGCACATGCTTTAGATTATATCACAGTATAGATTTGATTACATATCGCCCAGTCCTAGTTTCAATCATTTGCAATGATTTATATAAAAAAGAAATAATTTATTTAGGCAAATTTACACAATCTAGGATCTACAATGATTTGGTTCCTTTTCCCTGAACAAATGAGTGCTTTTTGTTTCGGTAAAATTGGAAAAAATGAAATTTTTTTTTTTTTTTTTTTGCCTGACCACTTTTGACCTGATGATTTTACCCTTGTGACAGTTTATACAACACTGCATTAAACCCTCTAACATGCCACCAGATATAAAATCAATCAAAATACTTAATCCCAAATCATCAATTAATGGTTAAGTGTTTCTTGTAAAGATAAGTGAACAGCACTGTAAAGCCCTATAACAGCAGTAATGTGTTCAAAGTCTGCTGATTTAAGACCGTAACATAAGAGACATTGTATTGGTTTTATGCATTTCCGTAGCTTAGCATTTCTTTACTGAACATTTTCTAAATCGTTTTAACTGACTAAAAATAAATCCTTGTAACATAATTTCAAGAAAAATTTGTGTTCTTGAGGTTTAATTCCTTAACTTTAAATGATTTTTTCCCCTTCCAGGTCTGTCCATGCCACCTGAACTGCTGAACGGGAACGGGCCACTAGGTGGCCCCGCAGAAGCCCAGGTGGAGAGCATGAGCACGGAGATGGCACCAGCTGTAACCTCAGGTGGGCCTGGAAGCTTTGCATTTGGGCTGAATGGGTTTGCAGCGCCTCGGGGGTTGGGGCCCGTGGATCAGTGTGTGAGCCAGGGGCCGCAGGACGAGTCGAGCCCTGCCGCTAAAGAGCTGGAGGTCATCACTGTGGCGTCTATGCAGACTCCCTGTCGCTGCACTAACTCTTATGCCTACCTGTAGAGGGAGCTGTGCGTGTAATGGCCTACTAGTAAAGGTGTATTATCAGATTAACCTGCTATTTGTGGTATGATCACAAGGGAATGAATTTATTTTGATCTGGTTTTGAGCTCCATTTGAAAGACGTGTAGAAGAGCGTGTGTTTGGTATGTTTCATACTTATCTGTGCAACGGATATTTGGATGGATAGAAATTTCCTTTTATAGTTGTAAATCTATAACTTTATAATCTTCCAGTTTACCTACATGTAATCCTTTACGTTTGTATATAAAATCTGATTTTGTTTTGCACAATTTTATGGAAGCATTTGTGTCCCCACTAGAAGTTTAGTATGTGTCAGCCAAGTACTTTTTGATAACTCCAGTTGTTTTTTTGTTGTTCTTTCTCTGGTAAACTTTGGTAATTTTAGCACCAGTTCCTGAATTTACAGATGTAACTTTTTTAGAGGGATAAATCTTGTTTACTCATACAAACAGCCTAATTTACATTTTATTTTGTTTTCCACTGAAGAAAATTCCATTTTGGGAAAAAACTTTTAAAAGCTCAAGTACAAGTTTCAGATACATTTTGTTTAAATATTGCTTAGGCTC
The DNA here is from genome assembly GCA_028564705.1 of Apricaphanius iberus. NCBI lineage: Eukaryota > Metazoa > Chordata > Actinopteri > Cyprinodontiformes > Aphaniidae > Apricaphanius > Apricaphanius iberus. The sequence continues at coordinate 637,918 of JAPXFQ010002581.1, forward strand.
TGCTAGATGTCTAGTATTGGTAAGGATATTCCCTCATGATGTAACACATTGAATTAAACGATTTCACAATTTCAGCCAAAGCATATCCCAACATGAATGTAGCTTTAAAAAAAAGAAGAATACTCCTGCCTTTTTGTCATTAGCTGTTAAAATGCTTCTTGGGCTTGATACTTGTTTTTGATCTGGTTTGAATGCTAGCGACTGTATAATGTGTGTTCAGTGTTTTTAATTTTTTTTATTTCTATGCAGTCAACAGGGCTTGTGTGTCATATCACAAAATATCTTGTGTAATTATCGGTTATTCATGTTTTATGGTTGTGTTAAAACAGCTGAAGGACGTTTGCATGGTTTTGAAACTGCCTTACATCCTGAGCTATGTTCAACCGGTAAAAATATATAAATCTATATAGTATTTTTCACCATTTTATAGACAAACATTTTTTTTTTTTTGACTTTGGTGTGCTGTTCTCCATGTTAATGGTCTCGTCTGTTTATACTTTGACGAACAAAGGTGGGTGTATTTGTACTAAGCAGGCCTAGCTTTGTACTGGACTGTGTGAAAGCATTAAATGTGGCTGATTTTTATAAACATGTGTTGGCCTTCTGTTTTTTGATGTTTCAAATCATTTCTTGTATTTTTGCATTCTGAGAAAAAGTTAAAGAATGACATTGGAGAAGAACAAATGAAAAACGTTACTTTAAAAAAAATTTCTAATGTTGATCGGTGTTTATGTGCCAGGACTTTTCGTAAGCTTTTTGCTAGGTTTAAATAAATTGGGTCATACCAAGCGGGGAACGGTCATGAGAACATGACCCGCTTTAAGCAAAGTCTCTGGTCAAAGCTTGTCGAGTTGCGTTAGGATCTTGGGGGTTATTTCACAACTTATTGATCATTGTTTCTGTGTAATCGAAGAGGTTTATTTTTTTTGGAGGGGGGGGGGGTCTCATTCTGGTCTTGTTTCATAACCGGTTGCCTATGCTCGATTAGTAGTTTTTAAAAAGTTGTGCAAAACAAAATCGCTCCAGATTGTTTTTCACCTGTCTCAGGTGTAATGAGAGTGGGTTTAATCAGTGTCTTATTTGGTATTTGTTTTTTTTTCTTTTTTACCCTTTTTTTGTTTTGTTTCCAGTGACAGGTGAGAGACACTGCGGGGATTTTTCCTCAAGTAGCCAAACAGCAGGAATGCTCCTTGGTCAGCACATCTACACTGAGCTCAGTAGCAGTGTTGGCAGCCAGGTGGAGCACCAGAAGTCTGTCAAAGCAGAGCAGTTGTATGACCACACCCTCTACAGCACCATGCTTCTTTACCACGGATGCTGAAGTAACCAGAATGTAGATTGATTCAAAGCATCCATCCGCCTTGAAGCCACTGAGTGGTCTTTTTTCTTTTCTTTTTTCATGCTTTTGGTTTTTGTTTAGTAATAAACAGCAGGACGGTTCTGGATGAATCTGAAATGTTTTGTTAAACAACTAAGAGGTTGTTAAGCCTATGTGTTCGGTTCTATTGCTTAGGTTCTTCATTAAGCTAAAGGGTCTGTGATGAAGCACTGCCAACACTACAGATACATTTATTTCAAGTTGATGTTATCTAAACCAGTTTAAAGCCATCCAATGTATATCAAGATAGAATTAATAAAGTTTTGCAAATGCTAATGGTTCCCTTTTTTTTAAGATTGTTGCTAAAGGGTCATGTTTCCTTAAGCTTCAAGTAATAAGCAGCATCTTTCTTCCAGTCTAGAGAGAAAATTATGCGGTAGCAAAGAAATGCATAATGTGAATGGGATTTTCTACTTTACTCACATTTTAAAATATTAATACTTAAAACCCAAGTGCACATATAAAGATACCGGGTAACATGCAACACAATTAACTTGACAAGGATTAAAGTACAAAAAGCCAACGTTATTTTTAAAGCCTATTTGCGCAATTCTATGGTGTGGGTGGGGAGGGGGTCATTTATTTAGTAGTTTAAAGCAGTTCCCAAACTTTCCCGCCAAGGACCCATAAAATAAAAATGTAAGAAGGTTGTGACCCCAACACTTACTTGGCTTGCAGGGATTTTTAGTTAGTTAAAAAGTGCTTTATTGACAAAACAGCTAATTAATTGACCAGCGTGTTTTTTTTTTTGTTTGTTTTTTTTATCTTCCTGTTTATCTTTTGCAAAATTTCTAAAATCTACATGCTTTCTCATTATTTTTGGTATGCAAGTTTCTGAAGAAGAGCTCAGGACCCCAGACTGATACATCCCGATCCCAACTTTGGGAACTACAGGATGATTTTGAGGAATACAAGAAATTACATTGGGAAATTGTTATGCAATAATGGCTGAGAAATCCTGAAATATGTATATTTGAAAAATACTCTCTCGACTACTTCTGGAAAATCATTTACATTTGAATTGTCAAACACTTTCTGCATTACCAAAATTCAACAAAAAGGGTTTAAGCAATGTACTATCAGTTCAATTCACTTATTTATATCCCAATCAATATTACAAATTGAAAGCTGGGATCATTAAAAAAATGTTTTCCTGTTACTCAATCTTTAACCTTCATATTACCAAAAGATTTTATTTTATCGTTTGATTTTCTTCTTGAGATTTGCCATTTTTACCCAGAGCACAGTCATGTACGTTTTAATGGTGCAATGAATTAATGTGGGTGCTGAACAGTTCATGAACTCTGAATCTCAAGTCTTACCGCAGATGATCCATAGTTTCACGTGTGAGGACCATAGACTATGGTAAAAAAAAAGGACACCAAACCTGTCAGTGGAGCTTTATCGTCACTGCTGCAACAACGTCACCCACTGTGGCCACGCCTCCTGATGACACATGGACTCAACCATAAGCTGGTTGGGAGGGAGTGATGAAAAGTCAGTTAAAAATAACATCAATTGAGATTATTATATTTTGAGGGATACCCGTTTTAACAATGATAAAATATGTTATCTATTTAGTATGTATAAATCCAAATTAAATTTAAAAGCTTCATACGGTTTACAACTAATTTACTTTTTGAGTTGGCACTCCCAGATTTTGGGTGGTATGGCCCTTTAAACCTATTTGAGCTAAGCGGGGAGTCATCTGGAGAACGGCGTAAAACGGCGGCCGTGGTGGCAAATCCTACCCCTGTCTTGTCAAAAATACCCACAAAGTCCAACATATTATTTTAGGATAACAAACGAAAAGTATCCCGTTCGCATAGTTGAGGTATCAATACGGGTTTCACAAGCCATGTCCACCCCGGCCAGACGAAGACTTATGAGAGATTTTAAACGGTGAGTTGACGGTCTATAATACCGCTGGGTTAGCCGTTTTGTCAAAACAGCCAACATTAGCTTAGTTTACGTCAGCTTGTTGGAACTAGAGATGTTTCACAATAAATAACATAAGTCATCTCCATTTTAATTTACATCTTTAACACAGACATTTATGAGTATGAAGTAATGTTATCTATTAAAGAGCGAAAAATGCCGGAAAAGCGACCAGTGCTAGTTGTTAGCAAGTTAGCCGACTTGGTTTACTGTTACAGTTGCTGGCTAACCCTTGCCTAGCCACCATTTAAATGTCCGACAGAAGTAACCGGTAGCATATAGTTACCTTTTTGTGGGAACCTAACGTTTGGTTAAGCCTGTCCCTTTATTGACTACCTCAAATGGCATAGCTACTGATCAGTACGTTTTTTATAGCCGCGTTACACACGGCCACAACTTACGTTTACCCTTTAAAACAGTCATTCCCATACTGAACCGGTTTTCACACTTTAAAGAGAGGTTAGAATCCCTTATTTGAAAATTGACTTTTATGTGACGTAGGAAGTCGCGGAACAAGCTGTGTCTGGATGCTGTGCAGGGAGAATCTGAATAAGAGTGGCTGTTCTGACTGTTCAGGAACATTTTGTTCACGATAAGAGTTGTTTCTGTATTTAAAGCAAGCTCCACTGCGTCCTAGAACACAGCTTCAATTAGTATGTTTATTATCAGGGGTTTCCGGGCAGCGTTTAAGTGCACTTTTAAATTTAGTATTGGGGAATAATTTCTCTAGAGTTCGCTTAAAAGAGGAATGGCAGGAATAATATAGAATTTGATATATAATGAATTCAACAACTGTTTTAGTGGTAAACAATTTCCTAACACATTTGTTTTCAGTCAACCAAAGTTCGGGGTTTTTTCTGTAAAATTGCCTTTTTTTGGCTATTCACAACATTTGCAAGAGAGCAACTATAAGAAATTCTGCTTCAGCTAGTTATTTCAACTTTGACCATAACTGGACCTTCTGTGTGCTAACTAAGCATGGTTCGGACATTAAATCATGCAGCCAGTACTGTGATCACAATCAAAACAGTAGTTTCATTCTTTGTCTCTGGTTAAATGAAAGGAGTTGCTATGTATAGTTCACTGGGGGTGACGATCTTTTGTAACTTTCATATCTTTCCAGTAGGTATTTACTTGGGCAGTGATGTAGTGAGTGCACTGAGTAGGCAACGGTTTTAAGTATTTTGTGCATTAATTTGTCAAATAAAATAACATTTTGGGTCAAATGCAGCATAAACTGCTGGGAGACTTTGAGTCTGAAAAAACTGAGGTAAATTGACTAGTTTTGAGCCTTGATGTGTCGGGTTGAAGAACTGAGGTCCAACAATTACTTTCTTTTTTTTTCGTTGAAAGGCTACAAGAAGATCCTCCAGCTGGTGTCAGTGGTGCTCCGTCTGAAAACAATATTATGGTGTGGAACGCAGTCATCTTCGGGTAAGACGGTGACGTGTATTCATCTAGAAAAATATCTGTATCGCATGGAGAGCAAAAAAATAAAACCTATTTTTGTTTGTCAATGTTTCAGCCCTGAGGGAACTCCTTTTGAGGATGGTAAGTACTTGGATTTATTTTAAGTTGAGAGTGATTCAAAGTTGGACTTCTTGATTTATTTATTTCCACAGAATTCCTTGATTTAATAAAGTACCGCTTAAAGGGGAAGTTGGTTTTCAACCTTAACCCTATTTATTTATTTTTTAGCATTTATTACGTTCACTTTCTCTCCCAGACAAGTTTGGAGGCACTTGGAGTCCTTCAAGAGAAGGTTATATCCAGTTGCAATCAGTGTATATCCATATGTAAACTTTCCCTTTGAAATATTGTTTTTCAATTAAATGCAATTTGCGATAAAAATCATTATTTTACTGCATAATTCTCACGTTTCTCACCAGCCTAATCTGTTTTATGTCAGGTTACCAGAGGTCACACAGCTCACTTTATTCTGCTTTCTTCAACGCTCTTACAGATGTTTTTTTTTCTTTTTTTTAGGAACATTTAAACTCATTGTAGAATTCACAGAAGAATATCCCAACAAACCCCCCACAGTACGATTTGTCTCCAAGATGTTTCATCCAAATGGTAAAGAGGACTGGAGCTCGTGGTCACATTACACCATTAGTTCTTGTGGGCTGTTTTATCATGCTGTTTCTGTCTACAGTCTATGCAGATGGAAGTATATGTCTAGACATTCTACAGAATCGATGGAGTCCTACTTATGACGTGTCCTCTATTCTTACTTCCATCCAGGTACGAAATGTCAACATATCAAGGCACAGGCATATTATTTTATGTATTTAGTGTTTTTAGTAGGGATGCAGCGATACCGTTCTTATGTACTGTATCAGTTAAAGTTAACCGATACCATTAAACTGATTCTTATAATGTGTAAACTGCAATAAGTTTACAGAAAATGTTTATTTTTCCGTGGAAATTTTACTTTTGCTGTCATTTGCTATCAATATATAATTGTATTCTAATTCACCATCATTTGTTTTAAGAAGTATAGAGGGAAAAATAACTGTCTTCTAATTCATTGCATTTTTGTGTGTGGTAGAAGTATTGGCATTGCTACTCGGTGCAGGCAAATTCTCAGATCCAAAAATTACAATACCAGTATCGGTATTGTATCGATTTGAAAAAAGTGGTATCGTTGCACCTCTAGTGCCTTTTTCCTCACGTCACAGTTTATGTAATTCACCACCGTTTTGATCGGTATCGGCAGGTTATTATGAACCCTGGATATCTGTACTGGTATTGGTAACGAAAAAAGTGGATCGGTGCATCCCTAGTTTTTACTATTCTTCCTAAAAAAGGACAGACATGCATACGTGTCACATCCTGTGTAAGATTTCTAAAACAACAAAAATAATCAAGCGCTCAAGAAACCTTTAAGTCTAACGGAAAGTTCTGAAATACATCAGTCTTTCTTTAAACAGTTTTTATATTGTTGCATATTAAGTTGGTACATTTTTCAATTCTTGCTTCTGTCATCAATTTTTATGAGTGTTTTTTACTATGGCTGTATGATGCATAAACATCTGTATCTGCTGATATTAATTACATTATCGTATGGCTTTGATAAGTAAAACTGGGATGATATTAACAAGTGAGGTTTATCTCCATTTAGTTGTTGTTTCAGGGGGGTGGACATGTGGTATTTATTGGTTCGTATTATAGGGATGTGAGGGTGTTGAACTGAAAGATGGAAAACGTTGGAGGTGGCCTGGTTGCTTTTGTTAAAAGTTTAGGAAATGATGTGTAACTTTGGTTATCAGCCATACATATTGATGTCAGTATCAGTCCAAATTTTTATCATTCTGCATCTGAAACTGCCTTATAGTATGTTTAGGCAATTCAAATTAAATTAAAATGTGTGTAAAATAAAAGTATCAAAGCACTTTGAGTCACATTCCAGGACTGAAAAAAACACTCCAGTTGGAACATTACTAGTTAACAATTTTTTTAAATATTTTAATGCGCTTCCAGATTCAGTGGGTTAAGATTCTAATGGCCTTAAAAAGGTCTTATTCTCAGTGAAACTTGTAGAAACTCTATAAAGCTGTGAAAGGGAGCCAAAAATCTCTCCCTGAAATTAACATTTATTGAATATTACTTCAACTAACATTTGAACAAAATTCAGACAAATTAACTACAATTTTTAAACTTTTACTGAATGTGTTGTGTGGAAAAAAAACAACTTATTGCAACAGTTTAAACTTAAACGGTGACTGTAATTCTTGTTTTGTGGTTTGACTAAACTGTTACTTTCATTAAAAGTAATTGAAAACAGTAATGTGAGGTTTTTAAATCGATAACTGAGGGGGGGAAAAAAGTGAAATGAAATATTGTTTTTTTGCCCCTTCTAGTCTCTGCTTGACGAGCCAAACCCCAACAGTCCAGCCAACAGCCAAGCAGCCCAGCTGTACCAGGAGAACAAACGGGAGTACGAGAAGCGGGTGTCGGCTATTGTTGAACAAAGCTGGAGGGACAGTTGACCTGACAATCCTGACCGCTGTCCGCTCCATCCTTAAGCTGTGTGCGCTGCAAGTTGTAGTGGAGTAACTGAATTTTTAAACCTTTTTGCTCCCATCTTTTACTTTTACGCTTTTATGCACTTTACCCTCAACTTCCTCAACAAGCGTCTTCTTTTTTTTTTTGGCCCAGAAAGAGGTTCCTTTTATTGGGTTTCCTCTTTTTCTAGCCAACCAGGGGAAATGTGGTTTATAGGAGTTGTTAAGCAAAAAGTAAGAGGAAAAAAAATCTGGTGTGTTCTTACCTGCTTTAATAACTTCCCATGAACTCTGGAAAACGTCTACAGGGTGGATCATTGAAGTCGTGGGTTGTTTAGTCCGTTTTCATAATGCAGTGGAATAAAGACACCTACATCACCTACCACCGCTAAATCAAACATCTCTACACCACGTCCTTTGCTGTGTTGTGAACTGTTACATGCATGACATTGTGGATTCACAATCCTGTTGAGTTCTCGTGTATATAAAGAAACCTGCAACTGAAATGATGTACAGATTTTGCACTGGTTGTCCCTCATGTCACTTTTTCCAGTTCTTGTAAATAAACAAAGTCATCCCTAACAGGTAGTGTCTGATTTATTTTTCAATCTATCCAGTAAAATCTTTTGTTTGACATTGGAAATTATCTTTACGTTAAACTGTGGTAATGTTTTTGTTCAAATTTGGAATCAAGTTGTTTACAGTGCTCTGCATAAATGAGTACACCCCACTACATCTGTCAGAAAACCTTTACTTTCCTTTCAGAATCAACATTTTCTATTGGATACTACGAAATATTCACACAAATGAGGGCCTTTGATTGCAAACAAGATCAGTTAATTTTGCACACACAAAAAAAGTGATTTTCCTAACAAATTCATCCAAGCCCATGTTGCAAAATTGAGTACACCCCAATTATAATCTTAGGATAAATGACATACTTAAGACTACAAAATTCACAAAAAGGGCTTTACTTAAAGAAAAGCCCTTCCCAATTTTTGCTGTCAGCAATGGTTCCCATGGAAGAGAAAGGTCACAAAATCTGAAAAGGAAATAATTTACACAAAAAAAGTGAGGGCTACAAGAAGATCAGCAAAGCTTTGCATATCAGTCGAAATACTGTAGCATAAGTGATCCAAAAATGTAAGAAAGATAGAAAGGCAACTATCTTGTAGAGACGTCCAGGCCGTCCATGGAAGTTAACATTTCGACCGGAGCGTCTTCTGATGAGAAGGGTTGAAGAAAATCGCTATTCAAGTTCACTGCAGTTAACTAAAGCAGTAGAAAGCCAAACTGGAGTGACCGTTTCCCAGGACACCATATGGCACACACTGCAGAGGAATGCCATGCATGGGTATCGTCCATGAAGGAAGCCTTTCCTAAAGCCCATGCACAAAGAAAACGCCTAGAATTTGCAAGGGCCCATGCTGAAAAAGATGAAGACTACTGGGACTCTATACTCTGGAGCAATGAGACAAAGATCACTGGTTTTGGAACTAATGGTTTAAACACTGTATGGTGTCGTAAAGGTGAGGATTTCAAAGAAAAATGCATGGCGCCTACAGTGAAACTTGGTGGTGGCCGTGTCATTATGTGGGGCTGCATGAGTGCTGCTGGTGTTGGGCAGCTGCATTTCATTGATTGTATCATGAACTCAACAATGTACTGCTCTATACCGAAGGAGAAGATGCTGCCATCACTCCGTACACTTGGTCGTCGTGCACTTTTCCAACACGACAATGATCCAAAAACACACATCTAAAGCTACTGTTGCATTTCTGAAGAAGAACAGGGTGAAGGTGATTGAATGGCCAAGTTTGTCTCTTGATCTGAACCAAATCGAACACCTGTGGGGAATTCTGAAGCAACAAGTTGAGAATCACTCTCCATCCAGCATCCAGGCTCTAAAAGAAGTTATTCTAGAAGAATGGAAAAAGATACATGTTGCAATATGTCGCCAACTTGTTTATTTCATGCCTAGAAGACTTAGTGCTGTCCTATTTTACAGCTTTCAACTTCTGGGATAGAAATGTACATGATAAAATGTTACCGTTGGTGTTATACAATATTCATTTTACCTGAAATTTAACTTGTATCCTGTAGTTAATGTTAGCCCATGAAGTGAAACGGCTCGTTTCTCTATAAACCCACCTCCTGCACCCCAACACTACGTTTTGCTCCCCCTCTGTGCTGCACTTCACAGCCAGGGCAGATCCAACTGAAACAAACACTACTGAGCTTAAACTCAAACCGTATTCTCACAAATGATTTGAAAAGCACAGAGTACCACAATGAAACTCTTTCATATTAAGGGCTCAGACGTTTAGTTTTCTTTATTTTTGTTTAAAAAAAACGCAGTCAATAAAGCCCATTTCATTTCACTAAAGACAGAGCCCAAACCAACATAGCGAAGTCCACTAAGCAAATCTTTTCAGCCCAGTATATGAAAAAAGCCGTGGGTGTTACAGATCAATTGATTAACCACACAATGCTGTTATAAGATCACATAAGCAGCTTGATAAATGGCTAACCCACATTAGCATTAGCATGCAGAAGGACGAGGGTGTGTTTATAATCCTACCAGGGGTAAACCATTCTGCCTTTAGGGGCAGTGCAGACACCTCTATTGTTTTCAATAAGTGATGTCACAAGTTGAACACTCAGGCCACGTCCACACTGAGCCGGATAATGCCATTAAACGTATAATTATTTAGTCTACATCCAGCTATCGTCCACACTAACCCGGCGTCGTTTAAGGTCTGTGGCCGGATAACTATTAGCCGGGTAAGACAGCCGTATAAATCTTAATTCAACGGCTAAGCGAGCTAGTGTGGACAGCTTCCCCGGGTAATGAAAGGAATTGGCGTCAATGAATGCTGCGTCAATAACAATACGACACTACAGACAAAGACAACAGCAAAGAGTAATAAATCGATCTCGTCGTCTGTCCACACCAAAAACTCTCTTCTTCTGAGCAGCTATTGTTCTCTTCGGTTAACGGGACAAGCAGGTATGTACTGTGCTGTAGAGCTTCTTGTATATATTATGTAGGCGCTGGCGTCACGTCGATTATACGCGTGTTCAGTGCGTCTTTTCGCGCATGCCCAGTATTTGCACAGGTAGGTATGGGATTGCGCAATCATGGGAACTTAAACGGACCGCAAATGCTCGTGTTGAGTGGATAACATTAGGCGTCTAACTCCCCGTATAACCTTATCGGCTTAGTGTGGACGTAGCCTCAGTCGTTTTCTAGGAGAGGGAGGGGCAGCTGCTCAGAGAGCAGAATTCAGGATTACTCAGACATGCATGAATTAAGCCAAAAACCACTCTGGTGGGGTTTTTTTTATATGAGAAAATTGCTTTACCAGATGGTTGAAAACTCCAAAACCTTGATTTTGCATGATATAGGCCCTTTAAAATCACAGTGCTCATACAAAATACTAGGTTTAGTAGTTTTTGTTGCATGTGTATTCATTTTTGCTTCAACCAATTTGAGTAAAACTCAAAATTTTGTGATTTAAGTTAGATTGTTATGGAGTTAAATAAGTGTTCAATAAAACTCAGCTTTGTGAAAAATTTGGAAATTCATTTATTGAATTCGAACATTTTAAAGAGGGTGTACTCATTTATGCTGAGCACTGTAACCAGGAATGTTTTCTGTATCACATGTATGATGTCTACCTGCTTATAATATAGTAACAGAGCACCATTCAGCCTCTTTTATGAAAAAGTGCAGAGAAAATAAACGGTCTCGCAAGCCAAGAGAGAGATGCAACAGATAAGGGTGCTTAAGTCACAAGACCAAAAACTATTGTGCTACATGCAAAAATCCGAGACTCATATTCGGTTAATATCTTTGCTGCTACACCTGGTTTCATGTGTGTAGACGGGGCCTCAGACAAATACAAGGTAACCCTGGAATTAGGCCTGAGTCGATGAAAGCCAGCCGTAAAACCACATATGCAATGTAATGATTTACAGAATATTTATATCAACATGACAAAAGTCACAGTACAGACTTAAATCTGAGAAAACTGCTGTTTACATACAATCTCCATATGACTGATTCTGAGTTCTTCTTGAAAGAACGGACACAGATTTCAGTGTATAGGTGTGAAGACGTAACCCGGACTGAATATAGACCCCCAGGGGTTTGATGCTAAAAGCACGCCACAATACTACTAAAAAAAAAAAAAAAAAAAGTCTTCCTTTTCTTCTGCTTCACCATTATGTAATACTTTAATCTGAAATGTTGAACTTTGAGGCTTGCAAGGCATTGTGTCAGAGTGTAAGAGCCTAAATGTTAACTAATCAGGGAAGAATAGTTCTTGTAATTGTATAAAAATTTTACTTCCTGATCGACGTCAACTTTAAACTTCCTGCTTGCTGGACTGTGAATAAAACTCTCCCCGGCAGCACTTAGACACAAGTTGTTAGTTTAGAAATGCTTTATTGTTTATTAATGAACATATACACTTGAACTTATGTTGCGTGACTGATTAAAACAAAAAGCGACTTGTTTCTTAAAACATGCACATGAACCGGTTCTTTTTCTTGCCGTGTTTTACAAATACTAGAAGCCAGATGGAATCGCATCGTGTTCCTCAGCTCTGGAGCGGGTACAACAATAACTTTAAATGAGCCTTTTCACCAGAACAATACTTCATAACGGTGTTGAGGTTGAAACGGAAACAAAGGGATAAAAGTGTAGCTTGTATTCAGAGTTCATCTGGCCGACGGAAGCAGCTACCTGTTATAAGCTCTCTCCTTTCTGGCCCTCTCCAGGGCTTTGTCCATGGTCTTTTCATTCTCGCCCCGACACTTTGGGCAGTACCACTTGCCTTTGGGCTTATGGTGGAGCCCCACGCAGGAGAAATGAAACCACTCGATGGGACATTCATCGTTATCGCAGCCGATCATCTCTCCGTAGGAAACCTGCTCACACAAGCAGTACGTCGGCTCGTCTGGATCTATGGGCAGGTCAGGGGGCGACACTTCCCTCTCAGACTTCCCTTTAGATCTCTTCTTCTTCTTAGATGACGTTTTGGCCCGTTTTTCCCGAGAGGCGCCGGCTTCCTCCGAGTGATCCAGACCCCCGTAGCTTTCGCGATTTTCTCCGTTCTTCTGGCGCCTCGAGCGCTTCCCTCCGGCTTTGTCTCCGCCAACAGAACCCGGCGTGGCCTCGTCTCGTTTCTTGTCGTGGTGGCCGGATTTGCCTGGGGTGACCGTCGCCGCAGAAGCCGGCATCAGGGATACGGAAGCGGTCGTCGTGGGCGTCGTCGTGGTAACGTGACTTTCTTGGACTTCTTGAGAGGAGAGGAGGACTTCAGAGTGCCACTCTATTTGTCGGGTTCGGTTTTCTACCAGTTCCACCTGAAACAGTGAAGGTTAGAAACATTGAATTGACCCAAAGCAGAACACAAAACATTTAACCATATAAGATACGTTTTCTCTAAAGATCATGAAGCAATTAAGGATAGTTTATCATAATTTTTAGTGGAAAGGAAAAGAAGAAAAAAATCACTTATTTAAAAGACATTTTAAATGGAAACTCTAAACTAGATCAAGTTTTATAACCACAGATTTAGTCTAAATCTTGGGTCTATTAAAGTCTTGATGCCAAAAAAGATGTGAAATGCAGCAGGGGAAAAATTTTAACCAATGCATCAAAAATGTCAAATCATTATTTATCTTTTGATAGTTATCCACCCGTGGAAAAATAAAATAAAATTTGATATTTCTTCAAACTGCGTGGAGCTCAAATGTTATCCTTCTCAAGACTCAATTTTTCCAAAATAGTTTTAACTATACAAATTTTTTATACAGATTTAATTTTAAAGATGTATATTTAAAGAGCTTTTACCAGGGATGTCCAGATTTCTAGATCGTATCAGGCCAATTATTACAGACTTTTCAGTGATCGGAGATCGGCTATATTAGCTGACGAGTGGCAATGATTTTTACATCCTAGGTTTGTTTGGCGGTGATTGCGCAATAAATCAAACCTCCGTAGTGGTGCAAACAAGGACTCTTAATTACCACAAATCAACATAGCAGATTAAACACAATTCTAATATATGCAAACTTTAACAAATATGCTTAACCGTACTTTAATCTATATAATAAAAGGCATAGAACCTCCCCTGGCATTTACGCGCAACAATAATCCGAAATAAACAGAAAAACTCTTTGCTCCCAGAACGAGGAGGAAAAAAGGCAGACGCTAAGCGGTACCTGTGCTGCATTCAAATAACGTTGAATATCTATGCTGAGTTCAGGAGCATACGATTTTTCATCTTATAGTTAAAACACCAATAATAATACTGCAACTTACAAACTAAGAACATGGTCATTCTAACGCCGGTATTTACTGAAAAATACGGAGTGAATGTGATCCTATGAAAGTCGGAAATACTTTTTTTCATATAATACTGTACCAAGTAAGTGTTTTGCTTTTTACTTTTGTCTGCAATATTAAACTGAAGTTGAGCTTTAATTCTCTTTAAGATTTCGATTTCATGGGATTTAAAACAATGTTTAATCTTGTTGATGAAATTAGTTTAATGTCTTTTTTATTAAAAATGGAAAAAATAAAACTAACTCGAAATCCGATCAGATATTAGGTTAAAAGATCAGATCAAAAATGCCCAAAATGCCGATTGTGACATCCCTAGTTTCTACCAAATGATTTTTCTTCCTTACTGTGTTTGTGCATGATTTAAACGCTCCGGGAAACATAAAGGGGCAAATATCTTTTCGGCACTGTTAACGTTGCAGACATGTTCAAAAAGAAAATGTGGAAAAAGAGCCAAACATCTGGCAGTACTGAACGCATTAAAATTGAGAGAATTAAATTAATAACTTTATTAAACTAAAGCTGTTTCAGCCAATTAGAAATTCCTGGGTTCTTTAAGAAGAAGATTATATTTTCCCCACAAGATCTCTTTTTTTTGGTAATTTACACACTATAAAAAACAACACATGCACTCAAAGTAGTTTAAACACCAATATTGACACGCAGACGGCGCTCTTTCCGGTTTGGAATTTTCCACCGAGCTGCTCCGCCCCCAACAGCCAAAGCGTGTTCTTTAAACATACCATCTGACCAGCGATCTGGATCTTTTCGTCTCCGAGCTCCTGGCTGCGGATCAGCGCCCTCTGGATGGACAACTGCAGCTTCCGCCTCTGTAGCGTGTCCAGCTCTCTGCGATACCGCTCATATGCATCGTCAAGCTCCTTCAGCGCATCTGCCCAGAAACAATGGAGGACATGAAATGAAGAATGTAATAATCCTGGAAGAGCGGTGTCAAGCCTTGCAAGGTTTTAATTTGCAGATTCATCAAACATATTAGACACAAGCTTCTGATAATTACCCCATCACCTTTACACAGATGTACTGATATACTACTTCTACTGTGAGATAGAAAAAGGTAAAATCTTGATCATTCCTGAAAGAATTACAGAGTTTTGGCTTTATCTCCTTACAAGTTTGATAGATTAATCAAGACATTATTAGAGAAGTGCTTTTTAGAATATTTTTTATAGTGTGTTTTCCATACACAGCTCACAAATACATAAATTGTGTGTAAGAACGGAACCATCCACTCTGGGTTCTGCACCTTGATACTTTGCATCTATTTCCCTCATGAGGGACACGCTCCTCTGCAGGTCAAAGGGTAGAGACTCCACTAGGTCTAAGTACTCCTCTACGTAATTCACCACCACATGGCCCTGGTCGCCGTTGGTCGGGTTCAACATCGTGGCTCCTTTTCACCCCAGCGACGCTCTCCTGCGACAGCAAGGACACGGTTATTGTTCGTGCAGAATTCACAGCAGATGTAGTGGCGCTGCTTGCAAATGGTAAATGTTTTAACCGACACGCTAGCCCAAAAAAAAAAAAACTATTTGCAAATGCACTGCTGCAATACGGTATTAATAGGAGCCAACAACTGGCAGCGTAAACTAGGGCTGGATGTCAATTCAAATTTCATGACTCAAATCAATTCTGATTCTTAAGACTTAGAATTGATTGTTACAATTCGACCTGATTCGATCCGATTCAATCTGATCCATTTTGATATTTATATGGGTCAATGCTCTAATAAAAATTTGTTGAGCTATTGTCTTAAAAATATGCCTTTAATTCAATATGCCTTATCACTGGGTAAGTAACAGTTCACTGGGGGAAACTGTATTTACCCTTTCAGACAAAGACTTAAAATGGCCATCTGGACTTCACCTTCCTATTGTAGCTGTAAAAAGGGCAAACTATAAAAAAAATAAAAAAAAATCTAATAAATTTTTGAAATTGTGAATCAATTCGATTGTACGATTTTTTTCAACACAGCACTTGTGTAAATGCAACATTGCAATATAACGGTAATCCAAACTTTGAGATTACATGCTGTGAATTTGTAAAATATAAACAGACAGAACTAGATTTATTATCGAAAAAGGCTACACAATAGATCGCAAGTTGATCATCGACCCTACAAAGAGCAGACTCCATTAATTAGTAACTAATTATTTAAGCGCTACATTAATGTATTTGGTGATACTAATGCAGCATGAAAAAAAAAGTTTTAAAAGGGTGAAGATGGTGTTGGGTGATCATTTAGAAATTACTTCATTTGTATACTTGCAAGGAATTCATTAGATTGTTTACTGCAGATTCTCCAACATTACTGCACATCAAATAGATCCCTGATATTTCCCAGCCCTATAGTTGATAATAATGGTCAAAGCTAAAGCTGTAATCAGTAGCTGATATGATAGGTTACTTTAACATGAATATATTGAGACACACCAATCTGTCATGTCCTGCTTAATCCAGGATCAGGACGGGGGGGAGGTGTCCATCTCCTCCAGGGGGACAACACACTTTTTCTCTCTCTCTAAATTGGTCTCTTAAATTATGTAAGTTTTCAACAACAACTTCTTTAAACTTCTCTGTGTATAAACCAAATAATTTTTAAGCACACCAAACCGTTTAGGTATTAATATCCTAATAAATAACATTTAAACTGGACATATATACTAACATTTCATGATTAAAACTAATGTGTATGTTACATGGACATGTCATTAATATATATGGTCTTGAATGGTTTAATAGAGACAAGTAATTTTTATTTTAGAGTTGCACTCATGACTGGAATTAGCCCTATAGCTTTGCTTCTTTATAATTCAGTTGACATTTAACACAAAAATAATTATTAGTAGCCTACTATATGTATTTATCTAATGCTGAAGAGGGCATTTTACAACCAAAATGTGTTTTTGCTTATTATTGTTAATTGAAGAGTTGGTAAAAACAAAGGTGTCGGCCGCAGCAGGAACATTAAAGAGGCTGAATCTTATCTACAGCCATGGTTAAAACCACCTATGTGTAGTTCTAAAATATCAGATTATTTATCATAGTAAATAACAGCCCCGCCTTCAGATGCATTTGGCCATAACAAACTTAAATTGAGTATATGAAGTAACGTGGTACTCCTCTGTCTCGTAATTATCCAGAAACAGACGCGAACCCCCTAATCTGGGCTATTAAATGGTAACCGAAGCTCTCACGATGCAAAATAAAGTTAAAGTATCTCACTACCTGGCTTTAACTCAGCATGGCGTCCTAATAATTTTATTCTGAATCGAAAGAAACCTTTAAAAGGCTGGCGTATGGCGCTAAAGCGCTTATAATTATAAGAACAGACCACAGCGTTGATCCACAAGTACAATGTGTTCAACGGCACATCATAAATATACATGGCTTGGTATAATCTTA
The DNA here is from genome assembly GCA_028564705.1 of Apricaphanius iberus. NCBI lineage: Eukaryota > Metazoa > Chordata > Actinopteri > Cyprinodontiformes > Aphaniidae > Apricaphanius > Apricaphanius iberus. The sequence continues at coordinate 655,019 of JAPXFQ010002581.1, forward strand.
CAAAAACAATTCACGAATCTAAATTCAAATATTTACGTAGCCACTTTAAGTAATCTTTTGTTTAATCGTGTAACTGTTAGCCAAGTTAGCCTGCTAGCTTGAACCGTTACTAAGCGTGGCAAAAACACGGACAAAAACCACGCAGCTCAGCCGTATGTCGCTTTTAAACACTGAACAGAAAACCTCACCTCTGGGTATGCTTAGCTTCCCGTGGGTAGACTCGTCTCCTTGATGGTACCGTATCACCAACGCCAGGTTATGTGTAACTATAGAGAGCATAAGAGGAGAGGAGCGTCCCTCCTTGAAACCAACATCGACCCCGAGCAGTTTCATATGTGCGCATGCGCCACACACTGCGCGTCACCAGATTGAGAGCATGTTGACTGCTGCTGTTCACGATCCCGCAGCTTTTCAGGCTTCTCTAAAAACCATAATAAAAAGCCTAAAATACATATAGAAACAAACTTCTATCGTTTTTTTAACAATCCGCATTAGATGCCACACAATTTTATCATCTTTTGACATGTATAAATGGATCCCGCTGCTTTCAAGAACATCCAAACCTTTGCGTTAATGTGTGAAGCTTCAAATGTGTAATAAAAATAGTCCTTCCACAACAAAATTAGCATAGCTACTCAAAATACTAATCAGTGACATTGACTCTTTTAAATAGTATTACATGCTGCAAGAATTTAGTTCAGAATATGCTGTGGGCCAATGTTTCAACACTGGTAAATTAATAAATGATAAAAACGAACAAAATTTCCTAATATTTATGACATGCAGACGTGTTATATGTAATTTTCACACCTGAAACTCGCCTTTAAACACAATATACAATTGTGCAGATTCAAGACTTACCCAAGTAGTATTTAACAAAGTATTTAAAATGTAGATGTATTTATGTATTTTCAGGGCCTACCTCTGGGAAAAGTTACCAGCAAGATGCTTCCAAATGTGTTATTAGCAGCTGCATTGAGTTCTCAATAACCTATGAGCATGTGTTATTGTTTTCTTAAAATACAATATTAATACAATAAGTTATGCTTCATTTCTTTATTATAGTTGGAATACTTTTTCCACAAATTCTGTGCACTAAAGCTTTCTTTAACAGTAAATCTGTCAAAGCCTAAAACAACCATAGAAAGCTGTAAATGTCCACTACCACCATCTATGGACATCCTTGGTCAATAAAAGGCTTCTTTTTTTTGCAACTGATCCAGTGTTTCTTGGAGGGAGAAAAAGAAATAAGATTCCAGTCACTGACACCTTTCTTAAAATAAATGTTTACCCCACCAAATAAATATCCCGTCAATTTAAAGGTCGGCTATTTTAATGTCAGATGAAGGTACTGCCGATAAATGGAGCTAACACAATGTGTGACCTATAAGCTGTTGGGATATTAATATTTTCTTGTAGTTGTATATTAACTTTTACAACCCTACACTCGAGCTTAATTGTTTAATTACAAAAATAACATTACTAATATTAACTCAAATACGTTACATCACCACCCATCTGCTGTCTACCACAAAAACTTCCTGCCTTGACACTAAACTTTTACTTGGAGTTGGTATATTTACATATATATATATATATATATATATATATATATATATATGTATAATCAATTAAGTTTGAACATATTCGTAGTGAAACAAAAAAAACATAGCATTTTTACACAGCTTTAGAAATAAAACCAAGTGCGTGTTTGATTTTTACATTTGGTTTATTTAAAACATTTACAACAAGTGTACATGTACAGTCTATTCCTCCACCGAACTACCACCAGCTGCCTTAAAGCCGAGCTGCAGAGAGGCAATTTTCAGATTAGGTGCGTATGATGTCACTAGACGTTTGATTGTTTCAGCTTTCAAACAGTTTCCTGAAGGCCGGACCGATCTCCTGGATCATGTCCGTAGTGGTGGTGGACCTGCCGTGCCGCTGGAACGCCTGATTGTTGCACTGCCTGGTGAGCGAGCAGGCGCCGAACGCCGCGACCACCGATGGGTTCATACTGAGAGGGGACGGAAAAACGAGAGGATTAAGAAAGAAAGGGTTATTGTGAGTCAGTATTTTTATGCTTTAGCCGTGCCATTAAAAGTTCTTCACCCTCTAATCAGTCCTGCTGTTGAAGCAGCATGAGCCCAGTGTGCCATGACTCCCATAGACCCAGACAGGAGATCCCCTTGTCCTCCACATCTTCTCCCACTGCCCTCAACACTGCATGAGTAGACTAAAAACAACGCCCCGTAACAAGAGGTTAAGATGCAGAAGTCTTAAAGCGGGAACGGTGACGGATGGGATGAAGCCAACCTTTACTGCCGTCTGAGATGAGATCCTGCTCCCCCTTTAGCACCAAAGTGAGGTTACCCATAGCTCCACTGAGCAGCAGGACGCTGCGCTGGGGGTCGCTGCTGTCCATGGGCTCATGGTGCTGAAACAATGTCATAGAAACATGGGAGAAATCAATATGCTAAGAAGTCATGAGTATCACATCTGGGACAATCTCTTTTTACTCACAAGTGCCTCAAACAGTCTGGTGAACTCCATGAAGTTAGGGGTAAGGATGCCCTTCTGATAACCTTGGATGACAGACGGTTGTTGTGTCACGAGCCATAATCCGTCCTGTTGAAAACCAAAACTTGACTTGAGTTATCAAATAAAAAGCAGAACAGCTTGAACTGGATTTTTATCTAGACTTACGGCATCAATGACGATAGGGATATCCTTTGCTTTAGACCTCTCAATCACTTCCTGTAACAAAGAAGATGGTACGGGTTTTAAGTTACACATTTTGGGAGAGTTTAGTGATTTTACTGCCTTAAGCACTCAAATTATGATAGTATTAACAATTTATACAAATGATAAATAATAATAATAATACAGCCAAGCGTAGCCAGGTTGGTTACATTAGTACAGTTTTTTAGCTGCATAAAAGCTTTTCGCGTGCAACTTCACACGTATCCATCCTGAACAGAGCGACTGCATCCGCAGTGCTAAACGTTGGTGTGAACGCACTCAAAACCTTTTGGGGACAATTTTCCAACAGATCATTTCTTCACAGCTGGTCTGAGGCCCTTTTACCTGCACCGGTTTATCTGTTATAACAATCAATTCAGAGAGATGCCCATCAAGTAGCGGAGTCGTTATCTGGATGTATCCCAGTTTAAAACAAAGAAAATTAAGAAAAACACTAAGGATGCACCGATACCGGGTCCAATACCGTTCTTATGTATTGCATCGGTTAAAGTTAACAGATACCACAAACCGATACTTAAAATGAGTAAACTCTGTAAACACAAGATTTTCCCAGAAAATGTATTTTTTTTTTCAATTGAAATTTTCGTTTTGTGGTCATTTTTATTACATTTTTTTTTTCTAATTCACCATCATTTGTTGTAACAAGAAGAGAAAAAAATAAAACCTGTCTTCCTATTCATTGCATGTTTTTGTGTGGTAGAAGTATCGGTATTGGTACTCTGTATCAGCTAGTATTCAAATCAAAATATCGGTATTGTATCCTTTTGTAAAAGGTGGTATCGTCGCATCCCCAAAAAACACATTCAACAACTGTGCTTTACAATCAGAACTCGCTGTTGTGTCATTTTAGAATGGGTAAAATGCATTCTGAGGAAATATTATGAAGAATACATCTTTTTCCAAGGAGCTTATTATGAACCTATTGGAACGGTCGTCAATAAAACAAGACATTCAGTCCCAGTTTAGAATAGATTTACCAGTGATTCACAGGAGGTGGTATATTTGAGAGTGGGTTTATTATACAGTGGGTTACAAAAGTAAGTCAAAACCCACATTTTACTGAACGATCCCTCCAGAAAGATCTGCCAGACACTGGAGTTGTGGTACACTATTCCACTATAGAGAGATAATTGTACAAATATGGTCTTCATGGAAGATTAACCAGAAGAAAACCTCTTCTACGTCCTCATCAAAAAAATCAAGACAAGCCTGATGCATTTTCGAAAAAAGTTCTGTGGACTAATGAGGTTCAAATAGAACTTTTGGGCCGGAACATTTGGAGAAGAAAGGGCACAGAATTTAATGAAAATAACCTCCGACTGCTAAGCATGGTGGTGGATCAATCATGCTATGGGGTTGTATTGCAGCCAGTGGCACAGAGAACATTTCACGAGTTGAAGGAAAGAAGGATTCAATTATATTTCAGCAAATTTTGGACGGTAAGTTGATGCCATCTGCATAAAAGCTGAAGTTGTAGAGAATGGCTTTTAAAAATGGATAATGACCCTGAACACACCTCAAAATCCCCGATGGATTACATCAAGAGGTGTAAGCTGAAGGTTTTGCCATGGCCTTCACAGTCTCCTGACCTCAACCTAATTGAAATTCTATGGATAGATCTTAAAACAGCAGTGTGTGACAGACAGTCCAGAAATCTCAAAGAACTGGAACACTTTTTGGAAGGAAGAATGGGCAAAGATACTTCAAACAAGAATCGAAAGACTCTTGGCTGGCTACAAAAAGCGGTTACAAGCTGTGATACTTGCCAAAGGTATTAACTCTGGTATCTACAAGGTATTAACTCTGCGGGGTGCCCAAACTTTTGTAGACGCCATTATTTTGTTTTCTGTTATTTTGAAAGTGCAAATGATGAAATTAAAATCGAACTTTTTTTTGACACATTATAAGAATGTCTCATCTGTAATTTAATGCCTTTTGGAGCCGTTTCCATTTTCCTTGCATTCTTTATGCACATTGATACAAATGTTTACCTGGGCTTCCCAAACTTTCAACCCCACTGTATTTACTACTTTAAGGGAAATGACTGTAGGATTCCCACGTGTCACTGTTTTTTAAAACGTTGCCTTTTAATCACATATTAACAATGGGTTGATTGTGACGATGTCACTTTTTCTATAGATTAAAATCTTTAGTGTGTGTGTGTGCCGACTTTTTCTCTGCAAAGTCAGAAGTTTTTGATTCTCTTTAACTGCTCACTGTTTAACTCCTTAAGCTTGGTTTATGCTTAACGCATGTAGCCTGTGAATATTCTCATTCATCCAGGTCATGGGTAGGGATGAAAAGTGCAGCATTGTAAATTGGAGATAGGTGATGTCTCAGGCCTTCCTCTGTTAAGCGATGGTTTCTCTACTTTTACCTAGATGGCTTCTTTTACTCTTACTCTTTTTTAAACCATCTGTCGTCTCTGTCTAATATCTGGACATTGCTGTCCTCAAAGGAGTGGGCTTTCTCCTTGAGATGTAAATGAACAGCAGAGTCCATGCCTGAGGAGTTTGCTCTCTTGTGTTGGGCCATGCGTTTGTACAGTGGTTGTTTGGTTTCACCAATGTAGAGGTCCTTGCATTCTTCATTGCATTGGATTGCATAAACCAGGTTGCTTGTGTGTGTGTGTTGTGTTCTACCCCCTGGGATGTACTAGTCTCTGTCTGAGTGTGTTGCTGGGTTGGAAATACACAGGGATACTGTGTTTGTTAAAAATCCTCCTGAGTTTTTCAGAAATTCCAGACACATATGGAATGACTACATTGTTTCGTTTGTTTTCGTTTCTTTTTCTTTTTTTCTTAACGCATGTACATTCCGCGCAGAAATGAGACGCCTTCTAGTGGCATTTATACTTTTTGCGGGGCGGCGTAGGGCTCCACAGCATGCATACAACACTACACCATAGTAGAAGTAGTAATCACTGTTTACAAGATGACGACACCCGTGAGCTTAAACAAAGTAGAACTTTTATGCGGTTTACTTAGGAAAAAAGATGAGAAGGGAGGCTGTCCACTCGTCCATTAAAACACAGTTGATCACAGCGATCTCTATTGGCCGAATCATAAAGAACCTCCAGCAATAGGAGCTCTTGCCAGCCCGGCATGTTTTTCCGAGTTGTTACAAATTTGGAAATTTGGGTCTCCGCGGTGGCCGCGCGGAGAGGCGTGGTTGCTGAAATGACGTAATTTGGCCGCATGGAGGCGTGCGCACCACGCGGATGCGTCAAGCATAAACAAAGCTTTAGTGTAGCTCATCATGAAGATAATAACCTTCAAAAACCCTACCCAGATTTCCTTCATAACATATGAATGAGGTCTAGAGAAGCACCAGCAGAAGGCGTCAGTGTCTTGATAGAGAGCCTACTGTGTGATGTGGTATTTTTCCCATGAAGCGGCCAGCAGTGATCCGATCGCAAAGAGCAGATTTCTAAGCCCGGGTTGAATGCTTTGGACAGTAAATATGCTCCACGTACCATGGCTGTTTTAAGCAAGAAGTCTTCTCTGCCCAGACCTGGTCCCACGACAAGGGCATGGAGTCTTGGGAGCCACTTCTCTATTTCTTCCACTGCATTGGAACTGTCCCTTATAACATGCAAAACAGAATATATGTTACCTGAAACTGACATCAACTATTAGATCTTGTTTAAAACTGAGTAACAAGGAATCCCACACACATATAGACCAAAAACGGAGATAACCATCTTGTGGGGACATAACATTCAAGCTTAATATGAGATTTTTACCAATAACAATATCTGGGAATCCAACGGGTTTAAGTGCAGGAAACTGGACAATTTTTTTTTGGGTTTCTTGAAGATGTTTCACTTCTCATCCGAGGAGCTTTCTCAATTCAAAATGGACTAAGGGAGAAATCAAGCTTATAAGCTGTGGCTCTCTATCGTTATTTAAATGAGCCGATACTACTTTTGCTCACCCGCCTCCTCATCCCCTGGTGGGTCGTTGGCCTCCATTGAGAGAAAGTCGTCGTCCTTGGATGAGAAGTGAAACGTTTTCAAGAAACCCAAAAAAACAACAACTTTGGATTACCATGACCTGGATGACTGAGAACCTTCACCAGCAATATCTGGGACTGCATGGCAGCTTTAATCACATATCATGCGTCCATCTAACATACTTACAGCACAGGGTGCACTATGAGCTCAGGGCTGTAGGATTTTATCACAGTAGCGGCATCTTTGGTGCAGAACACATGCGACAAGTCCCCCCCCTTAAGACAGGACCAAACATTAGATTACTGCCTTGGATCTACAGTGAATGTGTTAGTTCTCAGATTTACAGCTTACCACTTTCAGTGCAGAGATAGCAGCAAAGTACGGAGCTCCAGTATAGCTGCAGAGGGAAAAAAAACACGAGCTTTAGGACAAGGGTTTTCTATAGAGCGGGGATGTTTACTGGCAAAAATCTGGTGATATGATCTGCATCAAATTACGGGGGTGGGGGTGGATACCATATTTTGGCTGCGTTTACATGGAAACAATTGGATAAAAGCCTGATTGGAATAAAAATGCTTCATGTAAACACGCCGTTCAGATTACGCTGACCCGATTACTCTTTCGGATCAAAATTTCATTCAGACGAGAGACGGTTGCGCTATACGGATAGTTAATCCGATCGTGGCGCATCTAAACTCTTATTCTGAATGTAGGTCATTCCTGCACGTCTGTTAAGTCAAGCGTAGACGTATAATAAGTTGACCTAAAAAATAATAAAGGGATTGGGTTTATAATTTGATTGTGTATATAACATTGAAGACTTGTAGATAGAAAACTGTGACCAAAAAAAATAAGCTTCAAAGAACATCATAGCACTCCATTTTAAATGTGCGCAGCCATGTTTGATCACGACCATAGTCTGCTACATCTTCTAAGGCAACTTCCAGTATTTTAGATAGTTCTGCGCATGTCTAAATGATTTATTCCGCACCAAAAGTGTAGTGGATGTAAACGCCTGTCCTAGTCAGATTTTTGTTTTTTGTTTTTCCAGGGCGCACGTCAAAATCTAATCAGAAATGTGATTGGATTAAAGACATTTTGCTCATGGAGACTTGGCCAGTGGGACACTATGAGTAAGACTATATATTGAGTTTAAAAAAAACTTAAAATTACTGTAAAACAATAAAATAAAAACAAAATACTTCACAGCATTTTAAGCACTCCAACCTGTTTCAAACAGAAAAAATCCAGTTTGATTACGAACTGATCTACTGGAGCAAAGAAGGTTATACTTTTAATTTCACCACAAAAAATTATTATTATTAAGGGTTTCATTCAAAAAGAATAAAATAAAAAAAATAAAAATCAACACATTCCTTTTGAATGTCGACACAATACTGTGAGGTAATATAGTCGCAGTATATATCGGCGTATCGCTATTTTCTCACATCCCTACTGTAGAGAATCATATAATGTTAAAGTGACGTACTCTTTGCATCCGCCAATGATCCCGATACGGCCATCTTGTCCTTTGTGCTTTTTGGAGGTCAGTGGAGGAACTATACTCTTTACTAGTGAAGCAATATCATCATCATCCATGCCTTTGCGTGATGAAGAGCCCCAACTGTAGTAACGCTCAAACACTGACAGGAAAAAAACAAACAAAAAAGATTTTAGTGTGAAATATTAGATATAAAACTATTCTAAATCCTCTCATTTTCCATAAAGATCATTTTGATTTTTTCTTTAACAAAAATCCCACATGGACTGACAGGATGCTCACCAAGGAACAATCCCGTAAAAAAAATATCAATCAACAAACTCCTCATACTTCGCAAAATATTTTCAGCCAGATTGATCCTACACTAACTGTCAAGCATGGTAGTGGCAGAATCATGAAGAGGGCCAGTGGTCATGTTGCACTTGAAGCAATGGAAAGCCTCCAAATTCTTAAAAATTAACTTGAAATCAAAACCCAAACAGCTTAAACTTGCACGTAAAACGTCCACTAGCGCTGCAGGAACTCGTGTAAATGTGACAGTATGTTTGAACATTGTTATAGCGATGTGATGCCTCGGCACTCGTCGCGGGCTTTAGCACCTAAGACAACAAAAAAAATCTGCAATCGTTGAGGAGCATCAAGGTTCGGTACGACCCACCCAACAGGCTGAGGCATGCAGAGTTAGCTTCCGGAGGCATTTAAAGTATAATATCCCACCAAATATTGGGTTCAATTATCATTTCTACTTCTGACTAATGTGTCTGTATTACAGAAAATATTTTATCATTCTAAACATGCGTTTAAAATATATATTTATATTAATGAAGTTGTTTGCATTATTAGTTCTCCATAAAAAAAATACATAAAAAGCTCAAAATTACTGCCATTCTTGTCCCAGTATTGAATGAAAACCTCTGACCAACGTGGTTTCTAGTTTAGAAAAACTCTAACCAGGTAAAACAGGGAGACAATCTATAACAAAACGATAACACAGCTGAATGTTTACATCACACCTGCGCTGCCTTTTATTTTCTCTTCATACACGGCGCCAGACCTGACACCTAAAGCCTGAGGATCTGTGCTCATTGGCTGGCCGAAACAGTCAGTCCTGAGATGCCCGGAGGGGCCGCGCACAGCCTGCGACGGGGGGGTGCTGGAGATAACCGGAGGTCGGGCTGGCGGGGACGGCTTGGAGGGAGCAGACGAGGACGGGCTGGGTCTGCCTGAGGAGGAGATGCCCGAGAACATCTGGGCCAGCATCTGGAGCATCTGCAGCTCCCTGCCGTGCTCCGCTTCTCTGCGGCGATCCTCCGCTTGCAGCCGCTGCTCCTCCATGCGGTAGAAGTTGTCCTCGGCCTGAGCGCTCTGCTCCAGGAACTGCTCCATGAGCTTCTCCATTGGGAAGTTGGAGCGCCGCTTTCTGGGTCGCTTGGGGGTTCTGGCGGGGAAATTGCCAGCTACTTGGCTACTGTTGGTCGGTTTCACAGAGGTGCCTGGAAGAAGAAGATTTCAAGATCTTAAGTGAGCAAGAATACAACGTTGAACTGTTAACCTTTTTCTAAACACATTCATCAATCCACCAGCGATCAGAAAAGCCCAATTTCTCCTAAATTAGCAGATTAAATACCGCTATTAATTAAATGCGACAAACTTTACACTCCCATCGTTTTTGTAAACTGATCAATAAACATTCTGTTCTTTATACTGTACTTTTGACTTTGACAGCTTAAACAGGAATCATTTTGCAACTCCTTCATTTTCTGATTGATTGATCCTATTACCTATCAAAGCACATTTTCCTCTCTCTCTCCGAGCTATACCAGCTGCATCTCAAAAAATTAAATGTGATCAACAAGTTCTTCAATTTTAGTAATTGAACTCAGACGGAAAAAGTCATAAATTAAAAAAACATTGATATATTTGAAATGGTTATTTAGAATGAAAACCCGGTTTACCCATAAAGTCGGTCAGCAGAGGGAAGCATGAAGTGCTCCAAAATTTCCTAGAAGATAGCAGCTCTGACTTTAGACTGACCGACGGTTCTCCCAATCACCGCTGGCTGTTCAAACGTCACAGTGGACCTCAATCTGTTTGGATAGGGTGGCCTTGATTTGAAAGGAAGTGCTAAATGTCCTTTAGCCTGTAAAGAGGACTTTGGACAACTTAGATATAGTCCAGTCCCTTTTCTCATCAGCTTCAATAAGAAGCTGGTTTTAATTCTTATTTTGGAGATATTCAGCATAAGGAAAGCCACATGTCTGGTTTAAGTCCTTATTTTGTGCTTCTTTAAGGCAGAAATCTACCTCTTGTAAATCCTTTAGATGTTAAATGTGGACAGGTTTTTTCCCTCCACTTCATTTTCTATTCACTATAAGCAGCCAGCTTCAATCATTTACATTCAGCAAGAGAAAGTCAAATTATTGCCTTAGTCCAACTGGAAACGGTCTTTGGAAATGCAAGTGTACACCTTAGCACGACTTAAGATGAACCCAGGGGAACACCACCCACGATAACAGCGTTTCAATCAAGATTTAGTCTAATCGGGGGAAGTGGGCAGAGTTTATTTAGCTTTATTTTCCCAAAATGGAAATAATTGGTAATATTAGCGGAGACAATTTAAAGATCAAACAAAATAGAAAAGTTAAACTAAGGCCATGTACTCACGTAGCCGGGTTTGAAAAAAAAACAAAGATTTTCCTCCGCTCCTTAAAAAAAAAATATCTCCATCCACACATAACCGGATAAATGCGTTATTCATCACATTCATAGACGGGGCAAACCTGTAGGGGGCAATAGTTCTCCCAAATCCTCGCACACAGCAGTGATAGAGACTGTAAAAGCAAGCGAGCTAAACGCGCTTTAACAATGGATGATACCAACACCGCTATGAGGGCATTAATGCGTATGAGTAAGCACTGGTAGCACAAGTGATGTTGGAGCAGTTTTTGTCACGGATAGCGACATTACGGCTCTTTAAACTCCGTTTTCATACGTCCACACGCAGATACTGAAAAAGGATAAAACCCAGATCTCCACTTTGGCCGGAGTTTTAAAAAATATTACTTTTTGGTGATCAAAATCTGCTTTTACGAGTGAATGACAGGCGAACTGTAGAAAAATATCTCTTTTTTTTAAGATATCTGGCTACGTGTGGACAGAGCATAAAGCATCAGATTGTAACAATGGTAACAAAACAATCAAACAATGAGTATTAAAACGCAATTTTCAATTTAATTCAAATTTTTAAATATGATCAAAAATTCTAAATCAAAAATTGTAGAGTCTATACATTTTTATTCCTTAAAAAAAAGAAGAAGAAATAATTAGTTACAAAGAAACTTGCCTGGTTACGACACAAAAATTTAAACAACTGAAACGTTTTTTTAATAATCTACAGCGGAAAAAAAATTCTGATGCAGTAATATATTCACATTTTCATCAATTTTAACATCTGTAGTTTCTGTTCAATTTCTGCATTTATGGGGGGACGGATGGGTTTGGGGGCGACCCTAAGCAACCGCTTAGTTCGTTTGTGCCTTGGGCCGGCTCTGGTCAAACCAAACTGGAGTTTTGAGAATTTGGACTATGGTACCCAGATAATGTGACAGGAAAAAACAAATTTCTCTGCATGTAAACTCCCCCTTTAGGGAGCAATGAGACCGAGGAAGTGGGAACAACAACAGAAGAACAAGCACCAAGAACGGGTGTAACAATACTTACAAAACGTACTGTGCTGCTGTTTGCTCATTATTAATATCCTGCTTTTACTCCACTGGCTTTAGCATTTGTTTATCATCTGTGTGACTCCAGTCCAAGGGAAGAATATCTTGAATAATTTGATTTTCTGAGCGACATGTAAACTGGGACACGACCCTTAAATCTAGCTAAGCCATTAGTCCGATTACTGCCAAAAGCTGGATTTAGATGTGCATGTAAACGTAGTTCCTGACATTTTTTTGGCTTACCCCTTTTGTGAAGGTTGACGATCATAATTATTTTTGGGGGTTTTATTTAGCTGTGATTTTATAATGAAATTCCATTTTCGATTTGAATTAATAACATTTTTTTAAGGATTTCCCTGTATTCCCTCTAATGCGCCGGTCTGACCTTAAAGAAATTAGGAAGTTAGTACCAAGCAAGAAAAATCTGACCAGAACAGGTCTGAATAATAATTAGAAAACCCAGAACCCTGAGGAGTAGATAAAGAGGATGTACTTACTGTTATTGCCGACTGTGACTTTAACTGGAATGGGGATGGAGACGGCTGGATATTCCAGCTTGACTTCAGTCTCAGCAGGATAGGGACACTCTCCTGTGCTCTCCGAGTATCTATCCTGAGCATCCTCGCCATCTTCCTCCAGCCCATCCCCGGCCTCCTCCGCGCCCACCTCGCTGTCGATCAACTCCTGCGGGTCCAGGACCGGCCGGTTGCTCAGGATCCTCTCCATGATGTCGTAAAACTTGCAGATCTTGTGGTACTGCCCGTTGTTTCGCAGGTTGCCCTCCTTGGCTAGCAGGAACTGCCTCTTGAGGCTCTTGATCCGGACCCTGCATTGCTCCGGGGTCCTCTCGAAGCCCATGGCCCCCAGCCTGCGGGCAACGTCTCGGTACACGAAGCTGTTTCGGAAGTTTCCATCCAGCGCCGTCTGGATGTCCTGCTCCCCCCAGATGTTGAGCAGAGTCCTGGTCTCTATGTCTGACCACAAGAAGCCCCGCGTCGTGTTGGCTTGCATCGCTTATCCGGTTTATGGCGCGACCCCGACCCACGGGTGCTGACTGGAGATGTTTACACCGCAGACTCCGAGGAATGTCGATCCTGGCTGCATTGAAGCGACGCGGCGCGGCTAACCCGAACACTGACCAGTGGCCATTTTGATAGCTGAGAAGGGCTTATAAATGTGGTCCGAAACTTTAGCTTCATAACAAAACGACGTATAGGTCGACTGCTTGTTGTCTAGCCGCCTGTTTATCCCCTCTCGTGGCCGCAAAAGTGCGTAGCGAAATATTTCTAAGGGTCAACTGAATGCGGGTCAGCTTCCGCAGCACTTGGAGAAACCATTAGCTCGAGCGGGCAGATTTCCAAACCGACCTCTGATCAGTCCTCCGAGGTTAATGTTACCTATCTATCCGCTTGGTCCTGCTCAGGTCTGCTGGGTGTCCGCGGGGTCCTAAACACGCTAGCTACAAAGGCTGCTGTCAAATACAGCTACAGACATGTTACCAGTCATGGCTGCTTTCAAGTAAAATAGCATATCTTTTAAAAAAAACATGTCCCCTTCACGTTACCTTTGTCGTTAAAACAGATGGACGTGGCGAAAACCGAGAGAGCAGCTGTGACCAACCAAAAGCAGAGCGGGGTTTGAATCTGTTGAGGAACCATTGTTTTGCGAAATTTCAGCCATTGAACCACACAGCTCCCCCCCTACGCGTGGAAGAATCCCCGTCGTGTGGTCAGCAGTCACTCTTACCTAAGCGAGAAATGCGTTTCAACGCTGGGAAGTGCGCAAAAGAGCTCCGAACCATGAGGCGTTCCGACCCAGGGCAAAAAGCACAGGAAAGAAACGGTAGTGATGCGTTTAAAGGCTGCTCGGACATTGCGGTGTCAAAGCGCCACAAGCGTTTGAAGCACAATAGCGACTTTACGCCGCTGCAATTGGTGGTTGTGCTCAACGACCCGGTGTGCTCGACGTAACACCGGGACGTGGGGTAGAAGATGGCGTCATAGTTCACAGAAATCAAAGCGGTTTTGTCAAATTTCATTAACTAAGCATTCCGTTTGTCTTTCGGCAAATTAAGAAATTATTAGTAGGCCTGGCCATGTCTGTTAATGATTTCTGTTGAACTCATAACCTTTTGATGCTTCATCAATGAGAACGACAAATAAGATAGGCCTATATATTACATATTAGTAATAAAAATAAATATAAGAAGCAGTTTTCAAATGATGATTTAATTTATTAGGAGGAAAAAGCGCTGAAAACTCAACCAGACCCATGCGAAAAAAGAACTGCCCTGCTACCTTAATAAGTTGTAGGCTACTTGGCAGCAAGAGCTGTGCTTGAGATAAGTGGCAATACATCTTTTGCTCTCCTTTGTAAAATTGTTTGAATTCTTTTCATTAAGCAATTTAGAAACGGGGTTGTGGCTGTGCTTGGTCCTGCATAACCAAAGTGTGTAACTTAGGCCTACTGAAGCTGGGTAGTCTCCTTCAGAATTTTCTGCATGAGTAGTGGCATAATTTATAGGGCCAACAATTGTTAAAAGTTTGAAGGTTCTGAAAAGTAAAGCAACCACAGATCATCCTACCAATCTACAATCAATTTTGAAAGTTAGCTGGTCTTTTTCTGGAAGGGTCATGAAGGACACATGAAACTCAAGTGGTCCATATGCAGGTATGATCAGTTGAAATATTTGATGTAACACTGGAACCAATTACGTGGTTCTGTTATCTTAATACTGAAAAGATCTCCTACTGTGTAGTAAAATGTTTTACGTGTTGTTTACGAGGCTAACTGTATTCAGCAAAACAAGTCAAGGGAAATGTGTTTCTCATTATTTTTATACTTATACCTAAACAGCCTTTTTACCAACATAATTTGTTGTGTAACTGAATGTTCAGGTTGATTCTGCTGACCTTTAACATGTATATTCAAGCTAAATGTAATTACAAGAAGTTGAGCAAATAAATCGGAAGTATATGCTATTCATCATTGTTTATTCAGTAACACAAACTATCTTTTATGTGTAAAATCTATGGCAAAAAATAAATGTTTTAGTAAGAGAATAATTTTTTAAGCACACAAAACCGATTTTTTTTTATGACGAGGTTGAGTGAGAATTAATGGTTATAATTGTCTATATTTTTTCCTGTGTCACTTGTAAAGTACATTTTTTATTTGATTTATAGCTGTAAACATGGGAAGAAAATGATGACAGGAGTTGCACGGTAAACACAGAATTAATGTAATCTTTTAGTCTACCACCACTAGTTTTGTAGTATTTTAGTTAGGCTAAATAATTTTGTATTCACAAGTAATAAATTATATTTATTTATTCATTTATTTAATTGAAAAATGTGAGCAGCACCACATTCTAATTTTAAAAATATTTCGTCACTGTGGAAATTTTGGATGTGTCACCTCAGATTAAAAAGTGTAACTGCCTGTAAGGAAGATCTGCTAATGTCAATTTGATTTCATTTTATGCCCTGAGTTTTGTCTTGTGGGTAAACAAAAAGTAGGCTACTGTCAAAACAAGACTTATGCTGCGTTCAGACCGCAGGCTTTATCAGCGTCAGCAACATCAAGATTACATGTTAAGTCTACGGTTGGGGCCGTTGGAGGAGAGTCACGGTCTCTGCGGCGATTTGTGAGCGTTGGCTCCGTCAACTTTTCAAGCTAGCAACGCAGAAGTTCAGCTAGGTGACGTTTTGACGGTCTTAACCCTGTTGACGCAGCACGGTAACCAATCAGAGCGACTAACTGAAGTGACGTTGCCCGACGTCGATGCTGCCTTGTCAAACACGATTCGCGAGTGTTTAAAACATCCAGCAGAGAAAGGCCCACCTACAAGCTTTAGCTTAAAAATGTTTATTCTGTATATGTGCGTTGAACTTTACGAGCGTTGCTTGACGCTGACAAAGCTTGCGGTCTGAACATTACCCAACAGCCAATACAATCAGTAGTCTTGGATTGAAAAGACCAATCTTTGGATTGTTTTAAAACATCTAATTTCAATCGGAAAATAATAATGAGAAAGAAAAAAAACCTGCTGTCATGTGGTGTTGATTCTGTCATTTTAAATCTGTCAAAAAAATAAACCAAGAGTTTGTATTATGCTAAGGAAATATTCAGTGTCTTCACAAAAAGGTCTTTAGTTGCTTTAATGCAAATTTTAAAAAACTGTATTTAACATTTGATTTATAAATTTAACATATTATGATATAACACAGATCTAGTACAACTAGGAAGCCCCTTTTGAAAGTTTAAAGGTTTTGAAACCGATGAAATTATCCAAGCTTTGCAAATTTAATAGAACTAAAGGCATTGAGCCATTTCCACACATAAAAAACGAATATGAAAAAACTAAATCAATATGGCCTTGTGACATGACTTAAAACATGTTGTCATAGCCATGCAGCTATGTAAAGCAATACAGAATATTAAATCAATTTTACAAGCAGGAACATGTAATACAGTATAACATAATTCTGTGTTAAAAATTTAAGGTTTAACCCCATGCATGAGAATCTATGTTCCGTAGTGTCTTGTCTGTCATATATAAGATGTCTAAATCAGTGATATTTGTTTCTCTTTATGTAATCGACCCCAGTGGACACAAAGCAGAATTACCAGTTTTCCTCTTCTGTGTGCTTTTGAAAATTACTGTACTTTTATAAAATCTTGCAGTGGAAAAAGAAACTTAATTGTAGAGCCTGTGTGTTTTTGTGTGTATATCGTATTAAAGGGGCGGGGGTGGGTTTAAAAGACGTAGCCCAGTGCCTGTAAAACAGTACCGTGGGGAAAAGGCTCCTCGTCGCTCTTTAGTTCCTCACCTCCTTCCTCTTTCACCTCAGTTACTTTGTGAAGTTCAGACTCACTCAGCGGGAATGTGCCAAAGCGTAACTCCCACGCAGTGACGAAGAAACCCCGTCTTTAATTATTCTTTTTTTGTTTTTATAAAAATGTATTTTGTTTCAAGAATTCGGGATTTGCGTGAGGCTGTTTTTCTGAGTTAAACACCGTCTCCCCGTCGGGCTTTGGACGTAAATAAAATACCACTCCAGTAGCGGGACTGAGGACCAGCACCATGCCCGACAGGTCGAAGATGAAGAAGCCCGACGTGAAGCTTGTTCTCCTGGGAGACATGAACGTGGGAAAGACGTCTCTGCTCCACAGATACATGGAGAGGAAGTTCAAAGACACAATCAGCACCGTCGGAGGGGCTTTTTTCCTCAAACAGTGGGGACCATACAACATATCCATCTGGGACACAGCTGGTAATGCACACTTTTCCTCTACTTCTCTTCTTACTTGGCTGAATTATTCCTGTGCTGCATTATCAATGTTTACCTGATAAGCCATCATGTCGCCCACCTGAGGCAATCAGCAACATGTGACCGCTCAGGGATCGCAGGAGGGCGGCCTGTTAGGGGACGACCAGAGCTGGTCAAGTAAAGCTTTGCACAATCCAATCTTTTCAGGTCAGACAGGAGGGAAACAACCCGATAACTCAATACGGCCCATACCATTTTATTCCTCTCAGCACCAACACGCATTTAAAGATTAGACATGTTATATAATAAACTAGAAATGTCAAGGCATGGGTCATAACAAGATTGTCTAATAACTTTCGGTAAAAACAAACATAATCTTATCCCATTACTGTATTTCCTCAAACATGCTTTACATTTTCCCTCTGGGATCAATAAAGTATAATTGAATTAAAATGTATCAGATTTTTATTATTAAAAAAAATAAATAAAAATCCACCAGTTATTTCTTTCTAAAAACAGCATGGCCTCAAAAATATTCCTTTCAGTTTTTTTAGCAGCATGTCTGGTCATGTTTTTACAACTGAAAACGTTTTACGATCAGCCACGTTTGTGCTGGGGAAAAAAAAAGAGTAAAAACCTTCTTTCAGCCATCTGACTGGCAGTGCGCACAACATATGAGGAGGAGGGGGTAAATGTCTGAGCTAACTCCGTTTTAAATTGTAGTAAGCATGTGTTTTCCAGGCCAGGAACACAAAAATTTAAGTTTAAATGTCCATAACCGAACACGATGATTATAAAACAAGATGCCGACAGGAGTTTCTATTCCTGTATTTGGGTTCATTCCGATGCATTACAGTTATTCACACTCTTTGTTTCTTGTCATAATGCTTATCAATGCTGCTGCGTGTGAAGTCATTCCAGCACCTTCTGCCTGCTGCGTCATATAATCACAGTGTTCCCTGTCATGTGCTGTGTTGCTCAATGTTGGACATTTGTGACCCAATCAGAGTCCTTTCCATCTGCTCACATCTTCCCTCTTTATTTGCAATAATTATCAATGCCTTTAGAAATGAATTTTTATTTTATTTATTTTTTTGTTCCCAGTTTATCTACAATTTGTGATCAGTTAAGGTATCTTCAAAGCTAAAGTTGATTACGTCAGTGGATTGATTAAAAATGGCAATCCTCTGCCTCTGTCTAAACTGATATCGATGAAATCTCTTTTTGAATTTCTTCATATCCGGATTTGACGTGTCGCTTTTTGACATGTTTTGGCCCAGGTTTTATTAAAGTGATTCCTTACTCTACAGATCCGGCAGTAGAGTGTAACTGTCTATGGTCTTTTTAAATGAATCGTTTTGTTATAAGTCAGCCAGAAACATTCAGAAACATTTAGAGCTTCATCACTTCAGCCAATAAAAATCATATCTTTCGTGTGCATCGAGGGAGACGAACCCGCCTAACTGAGCTACAAATGCATCACCTGAGCAAAATGTTGCATTAACGCGGTGCTTTGCGATTGCAGTGGGATATATTTTACAGCTCTAATTTAGGTCTATTGCAATTTCCGGTGATTCGAGGCAGTTATCATGCTGCCACAGTGAACTTTACTCCGTCATCTCGTCGTCGCATGGCCGTCTTTTCCGGAGGACACCGAAATATGGAAATAAAGCTTCACAAAGTCACCCACCCTTACTGTATTATTTAGAAACTTAAACTAGATGGTTTTGCTTTTGTAAAATCCACCCATAGCACAATGCTAACGGTACATTACAACTTGTTTAAACAAAAAGCCTCCTGCTTTGTTTTTTTATTTGGATTAACATTTAAACAGTAGTGGCGGATTACAAGCTGAGCCCAAAGGCCGCTGGCTGCTCTGCTTTGTGACCACATAACATGGAGGCCGCCATTGCTCCTCCATTGCTGTAGTACCTCCATTTTGCCGCTAGGCCCCCATTGAAAAGCATTGGACTTTAGACACGTTAAAAACAACTTTAATGCTGGTACCAATTTTTAAAAAAACTTTCTATGGCTACATATTCCTCCTGAGATAACGCTGGGCTCATCAAAAAAATAGACACCAGGCTGGTTTTCGTAAGATAATTTTTTGAAATCTTGCATAATTAATGATGAGGTCGGACTAGAAAGACAGGCCGTTAACTTCACTTCCTGGCTTACCTTCTGAAGTTTGAAAAATAGGAGAACCGTCGGAGGAGCGCAGATACGGCAGCAGTCAGGCATGGGGCTATTAGCGCTATTAGCCTTTAGCTTGGTTAGCCAAGTTTAGCATCAGAGCTAAAGACACAGGAGCAGAATGGGCGTGATTACGACCGAACTGCACGCCCATACACGCCCCGCGAGGGCAGAGTCTACAGTTTTTGTCCTTTTTAGGAACATGCTTCGTCAGAGCTGGGGAGGAGGAGTCTGTGAATCCGCCATGAATTCCCCATGAAAGTGTGTCATTCTGGTAAACGGGGAGGAGTGAGGAGGCGCTGTCTATTCTTTTTTACAGTCTATGGCTGAGCCATAGCAAAGCATCACCTTTTATGTGTGAAGCAAGCCCCATTATTTAAACCAGGTGTAAATAGTTTTATATCAAATACTTTCAAAAATATCTGCAAGAATTTTGCTTATAGTAAGAAACTCAGGGTTGATGAAGACTATGAACAGGCTTTCAACTGCTGTAGATCTTTAACTACGAGGTCAAACACTTTCACACACCATGCTGGACTGACGAAGGATTTTAAAAGAACAAAGGACGGAACCAACTTATGTGTTGTTTTAGATATACAACTATTGGGGAGGTTTAAATAAAAAAATATTCCCTTTTTATTCATCTTTTTTTCGTGCTTTGACCTGAATATTGTTGCTTAATGATAATCTCGGAATAACATTCCAGTGTTGTGCAAACATGATTAACGGTAAGCCATCTTGGGCAAACATGAACTAGACTGCAGTAGAGCAAGTGAGCCGCAGAGATAAGGGGGAAAACTGGCCTTGTTACCAGTGAGCCATTTCCTGTCTGTGTCCCTTCAGTCCGTGACCTCCGCAGCAGGTCTCACGTTGCGTTCGGTCGCACAACTTTGCCGGTAAAAGGCCAGGTCAGCACCGCTGAGTCACATCTATCAGCACTGAGCAAAGAAATGGTGGCAGTTGAAGAGGCTGTTTAAGTTTTTGGAGGGGAAAATTTATGCCCCTCAAGTCACATGTGATATTTACTCCCTTTTTTCAGTGATTGTGTGATATCCAGGTCTGGCCTTTTTTACAAGAAACTCGCCCCAGTTCCTCTTTAGTCACATGATGAGGCCAGGCTCTCCCTGCTTTAACCTGCTTTTCCAAAGTTTCACACAAAGCAGTTTTTCCACAATTACCACACACTTCTCTCGGTCATATAGTTCACAAAGAAAAAAAAAAAAAAGTTGAACTTTTAGGTAGAGAATTGGTTCATTTCAAATAGTTAGAACAGATTAGTGGTTTCTGGCACAACTTCATGTCTATACAGATTAAATATTGGCTGGTTATCAGTATTTCAACCTGAAAATGTAACTAAAAAATGCATACATTTCCATCACAACCTTCCTGTGAAGCCAGAGAGAGCCTTAAATCGACTTTTCACTGGCTAAAGACGAGCATAAAGTAATGGAAAAGGGTGTTGTTTTTTTATTTTTCCCCAATACAGTGTACAAATGATTTCCTCGTTTTTATTTCTTTCTCTAGTCTTTTTTTGGGGTCAAGTACAAACAAACCTTTTTTGCTTTGGATTTGGATTGACATGAAGCCATATTAAGAAAGGATCAGTGTTTTTTTTTTACTTTACATTTCTGGGGGATGTAACTCAAAGGTATTTTAAAAACTCTGTATTTACATTTTTGGAGGGAATTTACTGAATATTTAAAGTAGGGTTGGCACGCTCTTCTCAGGCAGACGGAGCAATTCTTTGGTACAGTACACATATAATATTACCGTAAATCAATCTGTAAGTTCAATAAATGATATATGCTACCTATTTGAAAAATTGCACTCATATGTCCAAACTAAATGCCTTGAAATTAGCTGCAGGTCCCTTTAAGAGCCCCGGACATTCCCCGTTCGACACGTTGTCTTCAACGTCATCACGTTTTCCAGTCGCGTGGGCTCGAAGCATTACATTATGGCTGCTGCGTTCTCTCCAGAGACGTGGGTGGTAATCAAAATGTAGGCTTGTTGCTGGGAGGTGAGGGCGTACCTGGGAGGACTCTGGCGTGCAGCGCTCAAAAACAGTTTTTTGAAAGATTACTCAAACATGCATAAATTACCCTAAGAAACACTGTAGCCATGTTTTTAAAGAGGGAATGTCATAAGAATGTGATGAAAAGCTTAAAAAGTGGATTTTACATGCCACCCCACCTTTAAAGGTTGAATATGGAACATGGGCACCAAAGCGACATCTAGTGAGTCAAGGTTGTAGTTGCAACAAGAAAACGTAATTTTAAGATATGCAAAAAAGTCGAGGTTGTAGTTGCAACAACAAAACGTAATTTTAAGATATGCAAATGCCGGGTTTGTAGCCACGTGACAAGCCAGCAGTCTCCAGTGACGAATCTTACAGGGCAAGGACTATTTTGTACTAAGTTTATTTAATATTAAAATACTAAATGAAAAATAAATATAACAAAAATATGGGGCAAAGACAACAATATGTTTTTGTACCCGTCTTCTAGGCATCTTATTTCAGAGGCTTATGCTGCATTCAGACCGCAGGCTTTGTCAGCGTCAGCAACGTCAAGATTACATGTCAAGTCTACGGTTGAGGCCGTTGGAGGAGCGTCGCGGTCTTTGCGGCGCTTTGTGGCGCTTTGTGAGCTTTGGCTCAGTCAACTTTTGAAGCTTTTCCTGCGTTTCCAGCTTCAAGCTCAAAACACTACCAATGCAGAAGTTCAGCTAGTTGAACTTTTGATGGTACTAACGCTGTTAACGCAGCACGGCAACCAATCAGAGCGTCTCACTATAGTGATGTTGCCGGACGTCGACGCTGCCTAGCCAACCACGTTCCGCGAGTTTTTAAAACATCCCGCAGCTGAAAAATGTATCTTTTGTTTATATGCGTCGAACTAGTCACTTTATGAGCGTTGCCTGACGCTGACAAAGCCTGCGGTCTTAACGCACCTTTAGAGGGTGTCTCCTTCACTCTCCCCTTGGTATTGTTATCTATAAAAGTCATAATCCATAATTTACATAAACATCCGACAGATTTCAGAGCATGTGTATTTGACTAAGGTGGATGGTCCGAGACCTATGTCAATGCAGAAAGCTAGCTAGAATAGTCTTTATAATAGCCGCTCACTGCATTGGTGAAAGTGAGCCTGGACAGAGCTGGAGGATTTTACTCGGTGTGGAGGATGATGGGTCATGATCACTGCTCCCATATCTAGGATCAACGTCATATCATGAACACAAGTATTGCAAAGCCGTTTAACCGACAGCTAACGTTAGCCGTTAACAAGCTATCTTACATTTCTGCATGAGAATCTCCGCCATTTCTGCGTACATTTTGATGCTGTGAAAGTTTTTCATTTGTGTCCATCTGTTCTTGGCTTTACCAAAGCTATCTCTGGTTTTAGACCTTGTAAGGTCAGTCCTCTTCTGAGAAAGATGATGAAATCTACGGGGGTCAGACCGAGCAGCTTGACTGCTCCGGATGGTTGTTTACCAAAGTATTTGGCAACTTGCATTGGCGCCCGACATTGGCTGGAATAAGTAAATATAAACACAGTGTTGTTCCTGTAAAAAACTAAATATTTTTTATGTATTTAGATCAAATGTAACTTTTAAAGGAAATGTCGTACTTTCATTCTGCACACCTCTAAATGCCCCGTGGAGGTATTACTTTTTTAAATAGATAGCTGTTAAGAAACATTTTCCATATTCAACCTTTAAACACAGAAGTTCGGGAAGCTGTGATACATTGGTTTTGATTGGCTGTACCCCCGGGAATGGAGATGAGGAAGACTATTAACTTCTATGCCAGTGCTTAGACAGTTGCCAGTGTGTACATGTTGGTACACATTAAGGTGTATTCAGTCTTTAAACTATTACAATTGATGGCTTAGGAGTTTTTAGAAGGTCACAATCTCAAGTATTGGTGGATTTTTGCAGGCAGCTGTGGTCCTTAACTCCTGTGATACCGGGGGTCCACAGTTCAGGTTCATTTTTGTTTTAGCCTTTTGTTTTAGCTGTGCATTTTAAATGACTAAACCACTAAATGCATCACCCCAAAATGCCCTCTGAGGAATGTATTCCTAGACAATGTTCCCCTTCATGACTCCTTCATGTCCCAACAAC
The DNA here is from genome assembly GCA_028564705.1 of Apricaphanius iberus. Lineage (NCBI taxonomy): Eukaryota > Metazoa > Chordata > Actinopteri > Cyprinodontiformes > Aphaniidae > Apricaphanius > Apricaphanius iberus. Next base: position 678,554 of record JAPXFQ010002581.1, read on the forward strand.
AAAGCTTGTTTCTGTTATTTAAACTGCTGACCGTCTTCCATAAAACGTTCTGCTTTGTCTGTCTGCTGTACTGCAAGTAAACAATATTATTAACTCCACTCTCTGGCTTTACCACTGCTGTTACTCAGGGTTTCGTGTGGAAGGAAAACTGTAGATGATTGCAGCTGCATCTTCAGTCTTTTCTGTTTGAAAGTCTATGAGAGTCGATGTTTTTTCTCCTCTTGCTCAGATCCTTCAGTTTGCCTCATGGAAAAGACAAATTGCTCAATCTAATTGGTCTAACAAAGATTGTGCAGGCTTTTGCTTCAAATCAAGTGTCACAGATGGATTTTCCCAGAGTTTTTACTCCAAACAAATTGATCTCTCTTAACAAGGACTGGTCCTTTCTACCAAACACATATTTTATAGTTAAAGTTCTTTGCAGTCTTGTATCTAAACAAACCCACCAGGTGTTCAGAACAGTGTCAATTTCTTGGCTTGTTCCATTTTGACTACCAAAGCCTATAATTTAAAGATTAGAAATCAAAAGAAGTGATGAAGATGTGTTGGAGATCTAGAAAACAGTTTGCACAACAGCAGGAACATTCCCCCAGATGCCCGCCACTACGACTGTGTGACCAACTGGTTTACCAGAGGTGTTTAGCAGTCAAGACACAAACATTGTCTTAAAATATGAAAAAATTGGCAGTGACTCTGCAAAATACAATCAATTCCAGATTGTTTGGTAGCCAAAGATGAGCAGTTCATGATGTAATATTGATCTGACTGGTTGTGTCCAATCATTTCATTCTGGAAAAGGGATTGTCCCACATTTAAGAAGAACACTACACCCACACTGCCTCTTATGATTTCCAACCCCGTCTTCCTCTTGGCTACACCCACTCACTCAACGTCATCGCAGAGGACACAGGTGAGATCCAGTGGAATGATCACCAACATTTTGGCCTACATTTAAGATCCCAGAGGTGGCAATGTAAAACTAGAAATTTTCACAATTCTGTCTCCATAAAGGGTCATGGTAGTGGCAGCATCATGCAGTGAGGAGGGTTCTCTTCACACTCGATCTAGTTAGATTGGATGGAGTGATCAACGGAGCAGGGCAATGCTAGAAGAAAACCTATTAGAGACTTAAAATGGCAAGCCACAATTGAAATGCTTCTATACCAAGATCTTTCTGTTGGGATGGTCCAGTCAAAGTCTAGACCTAAATCTAATTTAGAATGGGTGAGATGACTTCGTATTCTCTGCTTAGAGGCTCTCCAACCCACCTGGCGGAGGTGGCATTGGGATGCGAGCAGCGTTGGGAGTAACAGCGTTTAAGTATAATGGCGTTACTAACGGCGTACATTTTTAGGTAATGGAATAATCTAATTAATAACTTTTCCCACTTTTACAACGCTGTTACAGTTACTGGGGATGTACAGTGGGGCGTTACTACAACGTGGTCGAATGACGCTGTTGTCATAATGATGATTCATTTGGTGAGTAGGCAGATACTGAGTGCTCTTGCTGTCTGCATGCTGTAAGAATAGTTGTAAACTTAGTTTTAAGTTTGATGTTAGGCGGACATGTGTTTGATTAAAAAGAAGACTCCCTCCAAACAAGAACAGCGCTAATAAAGCGGATGTTCGCCGCTCGCTCCTGAAGGTGGTGGGTTTGGTTTTCAATAAATCTCCACACATCCCAGAAAATACCTGTGAGATCTACCAACAAAGTAACCCCAAAATATTTAATAAATTGTTGCTCAGCATCGGAGGAACATGACACACCGATATTTATTATTAATATTGTGATGTGAGGGGTGGAGATTGACCTGGAGAACTGATTCAGCACAGGTGACTGCAATTACGGTGTCCCACTGAATATAGTAGGTGGGATTGGTGGAAAGTAGAAACCTGTCTGGCGAACGACACTCTTTGCTGCAGTCATCTGTGCTGAATCAGTTCTCCTGGTCGATCTCCATCCTTCACATTGCAATATGTTACTGTAAAATAGGCTATGTGGTATTGTTCTTCCTTATAGCTTCCAGTTCATGTGATCGCAGGTGACACCAAGTCAATCTTGAAATGTTTTACTACATCTAAAGAACCAGACACAACACTTTATCGGACATTTGATTGCATAGAATATTTTATATTAATACTTTTACTGTAATATTTCAGGTATTCCTTCAATAGCTTCCAGGTCATACGACCAAATGATACAAAAGTGATCTAAAAATGTCTTATTACAATCGATTGGATTGCGCTCTGTTTACTGTCCAATTAGAGATATAGATTTGCACAACTTAATGGACAGATTTTTCTTCCTTTCATTTTACCCACAGCTGTCTGTCTTAGTTTTGCACTTTAATGAAAATTGTGTTATTATGATTTTCCAAGATTTACTTTTTGTATATTATTTTCTGCATACAGCTTCAATCTTATGGAGTCAAGTTAAAATCCTAAATGTTCTAAAATACTGTCTTTGTTGTGTTTTATTATTCGTCATTCAGTTATAAAAATGTTTCACCTAATAGATATAGAACAAAACAGTGTTACAGAAATAACGCCACAGTTACGTTGCTGGAAAAAGTAATTTGTAACCATAACTAATTACTTTTTTAATCTAAGTTACCCAACACTGGATGCGAGTGTTGAGAAGTAGGTCCGCACAAAGCGTTAACTTTTCCTCTCTGTCCAGGACGGGAGCAGTTTCACGGTCTGGGCTCCATGTACTGCCGAGGAGCAGCCGCCGTCATCCTAACCTATGACGTCACAAACTGGCAGAGCCTCGCTGAGCTGGAGGAGCGCTTCCTGTCTCTCACCGACACCGCCAACCATGACTGCATCTATGCCTTAGTGGGAAACAAAGCAGATCTTACCGATCCCAAAGCCCACCAGGACTTGGACAGAATCCCCGGGGACCGAACTGAGTGCGAGGAGGAGAGGACGGAACCCCAGGTGTTGTCTGCCTGTCCCACTCCCCCCGCTTCCCCGGCGCCCCTCTCCGGTTTGCTGCTTCACAAGCAGGTGGCGCGGGAGGACGCGCTGGCCCTTTACGGGAGAATACTGCGATACAAAGGCCTGGACGAGAAGAGCAGCCTCCCGGCAGACAAGATGTGCTTCGAGACGAGCGCCAAGACCGGGTACAACGTGGACTTCCTGTTTGAGACGCTGTTCGATCTTGTGCTGCCCTCCATCCTGAGGAAGAGACATGAGAACCAGGCATCTCCCACCATAGATCTGGAGGACTGCGAGGAGGTCAGCGGGAAGCGGGGTAAATCCAGCTGCTGTTAGCGATTAGAAACGGATCATTGACGCTTCCAGCTACAGACTCCTTTTTATCAATCGCGTGTTGGTCCGAGCACCAAATCCACATTGTGACGGTACTGTAATGTTTTCGCTTTGACTCAATAACAAAGACATTTCCCAATGATGTGAAGATGTACATGAGTGCAGATTCGTGTTGTGTTGAGACATTTTAATCGGAAGGAAAATATCACTTTATGCATTTGAACCTTCTACTTCAACAACTCAATCTGCACTTAAATATTCTAAGATGTGCCTGTGTCTCAAAACGCACGCATTACGAAAAAGAGACTAAATTACTTCCGTTTGTAAATGTTTTACTATTGTATTGCCACTAAATTAACTGCACTAATCAGTCATTTCACTGTTGATTGTATACTTTAATCACATTTCACTTTAATCAGTTTTTTTTTTACAAGTATTGATGTTGGTGTTTACATTTTATTGAAACTGAGTGAATGAGAAAAATGTCAGTGTTTAATTTTTTAAGATATACTGTCATAATAAAGAAATTTATTTTGAGTTTTGTCTGCGCTATTGAATACACAACTTCATCAGAAGAATGAAAATATTAAATCAGATTCTATTATAATGTTTTAGCTCTTTAAAGATAACTCTAAATGGGTTTCAGACCTGGTAAAACATTTGACCCACTTTCCAAACTCCATAAAACGCTTCAAACTCAGATTTTTGACCCCGTTTTTAACAGTCTGTCATGTTTGTTTTGCCTGGCAGAGTCAAGTTGAATCTGTAGAGGTCAATGGCCGCAACATAGATGCCATTAGATACGATGTTCCGTAGTGTGTAAAAGTCTTTTAAACCGTCCCTTTTTCTCTGCTTTCTGTCCCAGCAGCAAGACATTTTTTAAGTGAGGTTATCAGTAGTTCTCCAGGCTTTCAGGGGGAATGTTCCCCAAAAAGTTCCCTTTGTCCTCTCAATTTAAGAGAAGTATTGATACTGTCATTAAGATTTTCCCATGTCATTGAAACATTAAAAAATGCCCAAGTCTTGATTTGAGGAACTGGCTCGGCCATGTTGAGGCATCTGCAGTGTAATGTTTCCCTCAGAATATATGTCAATTCACATCTGCTTTCACTATGAGCAATTTAAAACAGTTTTCTGTGCTCTACTCAGCCTATTGTAAAACGACTCCAATAAACACTGTCATCTGGCGGTCACTTAGTCATTTTGGATGATTGAAGGGTTATAAACCAACCCAATCAGGGATCTGTACTAAAAATACATTTCGGCCAAGGAAACTTAGTCTAATATTTGAAGGACACATCAAGCTTATTACCATTCGAAATCGTAAGATATCTGCCCAAGTGGTTTTGTGTAGGAGTTGGGGAAAAACGGCCAACATTCGGGGCTGCGTTTCTACAAAAGGAGTTGGAGATTTGGTCAGGATTAATGGTGTTGTCAATGCTGAGAAATACAGGCAGATACGCATCCACAGAGGTGGTAGAGTAGCCAAAACGTGTACCCAAATAAGAGCAGCAATCCTTCATATTTTTACCCAAAAGTAAAATGCAGCTGTCCAAAACATATCTTGAGTAGCAGTAAACAAGAATTGGGTAAATAGGCTACTTGAGTACTGTGAAACATTTTACCTAATAATTTCAAAACGATGTCATCAAAGCATAAAGTAATGGAAAACTCTGGTATTTTAAAAACTAAAATATGATACAAAAATATAACATAATTACATAACACATTTTAAGAAGAAAAAATACCTTTCTTAATCTTTCTATAATACCAAAGGTTACAGTGGGTAATGATTTTATATACATAAATATATATATATATATATATATATATATATATATATATATATATATACTTGACCTCAAAATGCAACATACTTAACAGAATTACATTAGAAAACCAAAGCTTGTGTTAAAACTGGTGGTCCCCTTTTTATTATTTGTAGGTGTGTGCTGGTTTCTGGTGTATTTTTGGTTAAAATGTTTTTTCTTCAGTGTGTAGACTATCCAGAAATTTTACTCAAAAGCAGTGATGCCTTGTCATGACATTACTATAGTAAAAGTAAAAAGTACAGCCCCCACAAGGCTACTCTACGTTACTCAAGTAAATATAACTGATGAAATGCAACTAGTGACTGCCCTCCTTTACTTATCCATCATGCAATACCATCAGGGAGGCGTATGATTGGCCCCAAATGTATTCTGCAGCAGGACAGCGACTCCAAATCTACAACCAAGCTAATTAACAATATCTTCAGTGTGAAAAAAGAACAGAAGTCCTGAAAGAGATGGTATGGCCCCCCACAGAGCCCTGATCTCAACATCATCTGGGATTACATGAAGAGACAGAAGGATGTGACGAAGCCTACATCCACCGAATATCTGCCGTTAGTTCTCCAAGATGTCTGCAAATAGCTACCAGCTGAGTTTCTTTTGAAATTACGATTGTGAACCTAGAATTGCTGCTGTTTTGAAGGTCACACCAAATCTTTATTTCTCTTGTTCATTCACTGCCTTTTGTTGATTAATGAAAAATAAATGATTAACACTTTTGTGTTAACTTTCTGTTGTGACAGCATTTTATCCCCACATCTGCCTAAAACATTTGCAAAGCACTGTACATATGAAACCAAATGATAACTATACCAGTAAAATATGCTGTCTATATTATTTAATGGTTATCTGTTCAATGACTGAGAATTTAGACATATATCTCTCCTTAAGACATTTCAGTTAGGTCTGCCTTCCTGGAAGCGATCTACCTTAAACATGTTTTCTAACAATTCTATGCACTGAAACACAGAGAGAGAAGGTCAAGTTTATTTTATTTAAATGTCTAAACAGAATCAGTGCATTGTGTGAACATATGAAAAACAGACGAGCTAACAGTAGTTGATACATGCATTACAAAAAGAGAGCACAGGCTGCTGTAAATATAGAAAAATTGGCTTTGTACAAGCAGTTAAAATGATGCAGAATATTAAAAATGGCTGGCTGGGAGGCAGTGTTAGTGGCTTTATGGTTGGAGATACATCTGCTCAGCCACAGAAATATGATGTTAAACAAAAGCATCTTTGGTTCAGCTGTACTTTGTGGTCTTTGATGGTTAACAAAGTGTCATAATAACTGAGGTAATAAGTTAAAAAGTAAGCACCAAATCAAATTTAACAAACAAAATAGTACAAAAATACAGTTCCATAATTCAGTTGTTCGTATTATATGGCCTTCCTTGCTGTATCTACAGTGCACATTAAAGCTCGAAGAACTGCATAGTCATTGCAAATCTGAGCTATGTGGCTTGGAGAGGGGGAAGTTACTCATTGACGTTGACTCGGTTGAGAACCTTTGCTCTTTCTGTTCAACGCTGCGGCAGAGTTCCTCACAGGTTCTTCATGCAGACCTGGCAGCGGCTGATGCGTGAAAGGAGCTGGCCTGCCTTTAGCGTCTCCGTCGCGGGCTGAGTGTGGAACGACTGGTCTACCGATGTCAGCCAGAAGCTGTGTTTGTTAGCGAAGTAGTGGCACGTTCCCTTGGCCCCGTTACACTCGATGAACGGTGTTGTTCGGAAGTCCTCCAGACAGGAGCCAGGCGATGACAGGGACTGACCGCCGCCTTCGTTTCCTGCTGCAGTATGCTGCGACGAAGAAAGGTGAGGAGACGTGAGAGAGAGAGAGAGAGACAGGTTGGAAATATAAACTATCTCTGCGCATCAACTTGGACATGCTATGCAGTTACAGTGAACCTTTTCAGAGTTTTTACATGATGGGTTTTAAATAAAGGCAGGACAATCCTGGCAGAAAGACAGAAACTCACCATGAGGAAAGAGTAGCCAATCCACAGGCTCCTCCAGCCCACAGGACACTGTGGGATGGTGATGTCCTGACTGTGAACCGCGATAGCGACTGATGGAGCCTCGCAAACCGCGCAACGGCTGATGTACGGCTGGATCTCCTGCTCCTCTACGGGCATCATGGGAAGGGGAGCAGTGGTTGACAACCAGTAGGACTTATCGTTCCTGCTGGCGTAGTAACAAATGTCCCCGGGGTTGCAGTACACAAAGGGCATGGTGCTGAACCGTGGGAGGCAGGAACCAGCCAAACCTGACGGGAACACACATCAGAAAAGTACGTCGAAAGGTTAAATAGCTTAAAGTCGTTATGCTTTTTGATTTATTTTTTTTCCACCTACAGGCTGCCTCACCTCCAAACCATTTTAAGTTTTCAAAGAAACAAGAATCAAGTGGAAAAGATAAAATTGAAATTACTGGAATTTTCTCAGAGGTTCTAATTTTTTATATGTTTTTGGCAAACCTTCAAATGCCTCTTTACAAAAATCAAATTATCTTAGGAGCATAAGTGAATGATTTAATTAAAAGTCCTCAAAGCAACTGACTCACTGGAAAGATCAGAGAACAAGTTATGGGAAGGATTCAGTCCCAACAGAGAACAGAGATTAAAAGAGAAAATAAGAGATACCTAAGGTTTCATCTTGTTTCTATTTCTACAGAACATTTTATGAAAAGATAATATGCCTAACATTTGTAAAATTAGCATCAGCAACATCATCTTATCCTTAAAGAAGTGTTTTCATAGTGTTGTTTATTAGTTTTACAGCTCGCAGTGACTCACCAAGGTCCTGGTTGTGGGCCTTCTCCTGACCCTCCAGGTACAGCAGGCTGTAACCGTACCACAGTCTAGACATTCCCACGGGACACATCGGAATCTGATCTGACTGACTGTGTTTCACCAGCAAGTAGCCCACGCTGATACTTCTGCCCGCCATACCAGGTAATCCTGGGACTCCGGGCCTGCCTCTTTTACCTATTGAGGAATAAGGGGCTCATTTAACCCTCTGCTGTTATCATTAGGTTCAGTTTGTATAGTAAATTCAAAATTAGGAGTACACCAAACTAATATCTTTATTTACCAAGACCCTTCTTCACATAAACAATGATTGAACCTGCGTTATGACTGGGTTGGTGTTTTAAGCACCGCTTTTTTTGAGGCGTACCTTCCATGCCTTGGAGACCGGGATGCCCCAGGTTGCCCTCATCTCCACGGAACCCCGGCGTTCCTGGTGTACCACTAATTCCAGGCATGCCTTTTTCTCCAATAGGTCCCATGAAGCCTGTACATGAGCAAAATAAATGTGTTGCATTGTTTTCCTGTTCGTTACCAGTCTGATATTTGAATACATTTACTCTTGCCAAAGTAAATAGGTAGACGTGAACAGATGTAAACGAACCTGAATCTCCAGGAGGTCCTCGAGGTCCCGGACTTCCTGCAGCCCCTTTCGGGCCTTGGATCCCACGCGGCCCTGGAGGGCCTCTTTCTCCTGGAGCTGGAATAGGAGTGGGAGCACGGCCCCGGCTGCCAGGTGCTCCAGGAAATCCTGTGGCATAGATGGCTCGTTTAGCGACTCAGGTGAAAACCAAAGACAGAACATTGATGCAGCCTACAGTCGAAGTAGCTGTGGTTCAGATATTCTTTTGCTTTCGTTCAGTCCGGTTTCACCAGTCTCCCATTGTCTGGTTTTCATTATTTTGTTAAACCTCTATTTGAGATTTTAAAAATCTACGTTCAGTGGGCAGGTGTCCGGTTTAGGCTTGATTAGTCTAAGCCAGGGGTCTGGTCTTCGAGAACTACCATAATATCCCTTCATTTTTGGATACATCTCTGGATTTCAGATTTTTATTTTAGAGATGACAAAAAGGAGTTAAAAAAAAGAAAAAAAAAGAGAAACAGCCTTTTAATCTACAACTATATTGAAAACTACTTATCAGTTACTAACTTCAATTTCATTAGTTAGATACAGCAAATTCAAAATCTCAGAAAATTAGAATATTGTGAAAAGGTTTAATATTTTAGGCTCAAATGCCCCATTTCCACGAGTGCCAGTACGGTACGGAACGGGACACTTTGGCGTGTTTCCAGTTCCTGTGTCCGTCCCGAGCCGACCCCTTTTTTCGGACTACCTCTGGTGACCTGAAATGCCAACCTATGGACTGATTGGTCCGGTAACATGACATCCCTCTCACTCTTACCCAGCAGTGGTAGCCTCTGATTGGTCTGTTTGTTTGTCTCAGAGTAAGCTATAGTTCAAAGTTTCAAATAAGCAGAACACTGCAGTTAACTGCAAGCAGCCTAAAATTAAAAAGAAATCAATGTGAGTCGCGTATTATATAACTCTTAAACAACATGGGGATCTTGTGAGTATATATATTATTGAATCCATAGACTTCACTACATTGTTAGGTTGGCTGAGTAGTTAGTGTTGGTCACTCGGTAGGTCCAGGTTCGTGTCACGCCACTGCGGTACTCGAAGTCTTTTTCACAGTAGGTTCAGATTCACAGATATTCTTCCTGGTTTCAGAAAAAACTTTTTCTAGATTTGTTTTTAAAAATATTATTTATATTTTGTTTTTAAATTGTTTTAGGTTTGTTTTAGGTTTTGTATTTCAATAAATGAAACCAAAAACACAATGCTAATGGCAGAGCAGTACTTTTAATTTGAGATTTTTCAATGCAGTATTTTTTCTATTTATTTTTGTGTCAAAATATGATTCCCCTGACTAACATTATTAAACAAGGGCCAAACCCCTGTTATTTTACAGGATTCAGGTTCAGAATAGAGGTTGAATATGTACAAAAACACTTGGAGGTAGGGCTGGGTGATATGGCTTAAAAATTTAATCTCTGATTATTTTTATAGCAAATCCGATTTCAGATTTTAATCAATTTTTTCCTACCTGAATTTTTTTTCTGTTCGTAAAAAGAAATTACAAATGATAAAAAATATTTTCAAAAACTTGCTTTTATTGCAATCATCCTGTCCTGGAGTTGACTTGAATTTAATGTCCAACTAAAAACAAGCTGCAAAAATATCTTTGTAAAACAAGATAGCTAAACTGACATCACTCTGAGCTATAGAAGTCTAAGTGTTTTCCAAAAATTAAACCTTCAAAAACAGAAGAGAGATGCTTTTTGCTGGAGCTTTTATTAAGCTAAGCCCGTCCACGTCCTCGCCCACTACAGTTCTTTTGAGATGGTAATGCCAACACAACCTATCCGTTCCAGGCCATCCTGACCCGTTCTATTCTGTACCGTACTGGCCCTAGAGTAAATGGGGCAAAAGTGTACCACTTTAATTATCTAATCAATCCTAAACACCTGAAAAGGGTTACTGAGCCTTTAAATTGTCTCCCAGTCTGGGTCAGTAAAAATCACAATCGGGAAGAAGACCACTGACCTGAAAATGATGGTGCAGAAAACCATCATTGACACCCTCCATGAGGAGGGAAAGTTTCAAAAGGTTTTTATAAAAGTAATGGATGTTCCTAAAGTACTGTGTCAAAGCTCATTAATAGAAAGTCATGTGGTAGGGAAATGTTTTGCAAAAACGACCTCAGTCTGGAGAGGATTGTCAGGAAAAGGCAATTCAAAAGTATTGGGGACCATTACAAGAAGTGGACTAAGGCTGGAGCTAGTGCATCACGAGCCACCACACACACACAGATTTTGAACATGAGCTTGAAATGTCGTATTCCTTTTGTCAAGCCAGTTCTGAGCAACTCAGTTCAGTGGTCCAAAGTCCTCCTTTCTGATGAAAGCAAATTTTGCATCTAATTTGAAAACCAAGGTCCCAGAGTCTGCAGGAAGAATGGAGAGGCACACAATCCAAGATGCTTGAAGTCCAGTGTTAAGTTTCAGGAGTCTGTGTTTATCCATATAGAATCTTTGGAGCATTGCCATAAGAAAGATGAGAGACTTGAGATCGAACAATGCAGAAGAACTGCAGGAAGCTATTGACGCATCCTGGTCTTCTACAAGTCCTTGGCATGATAACATCATCATGAGGCAGTAATTGATGTAAAAGGGCCTAAACCAATTTTGGGCCCTTTTGCATATGCATGATTATATTTTTCAGAGGTCCGAAATTTCTCTATTTAAAATTGTTGCTTTATTGATTTCATGTAATATTCTAATTTTCTCAGATCTTGAATTTGGGGTTTTCATAAGCCGTAACCCATAATCATCAAAATTATAACAAATAAAGGCTTGAAATATCTCGTTTTGCATTTAATGAGTTTATATTATATATTAGTTTCACCTTTTCAAAGAAAGACTAAAAAAACCATTTACATGATATTTGAATTGAAAGTTTCCCCTGTAGACATGCAAACCAACAATAAAAATCTATGTCGGGATGTAGTTGACAGTTTATTTGAGCATTAATGCTGCCCCATGACAGAAATAGTGTCCTGGTTGGGGAGCCTCATCATTCATATCAAAACCCACCAAAGACGACAAAAATGTGAGAAAATATTTTCCAAACGTGTATAAACAAATAACCATAGTGTTTTTACGGATTACACAAAGACAAGAAAAATTTGTAAAGGACTTTAGCACTTAGAAAGAAAAAAACAACTTAAACATGTCAAACACATATTTTTGTTCCATCGCCAGTTAGAAGTCCATAGCTGACCTGGGAATCCAGTGTCTCCTTTCGGACCCACTGGTCCTCTCTCTCCCTTTAACCCAGTATGTCCAGGAATTCCCATGTGACCCTGGTCTCCTTTTGTTCCTGTAAAAAAAAAGAATATATGAATAGGAAAAAACTTATTAGAAATATCGATAGCAATATATTTCACCCTTAACATCTTTTGTAAATAATTTGCATGTAGTACAACTGTCAGTAAACAGAAGGTCTGGTCAGAGATGTTTTCTTGAGAGTATCTTTCATTTAAACCATACCTTTTTTCCCAGAGACTCCATCAGGGCCTCTGTAGCCTGATGGACCTGGATCTCCTCGAGAGCCTGTCCTGCCAGAGGGACCAGGGAACCCAGCTTCTCCCGGTACACCTGTCTCACCTGGGAAACCATCCAAACCAGGCTCCCCACCGACTCCAATATAACCTGAGAAACAATAATTCAAATGAGTAGAAGTATAAAGAAATAACTCTAATTGACTCCAAATGTTAGAATTGCCAAAATATAGAGAGGGTTATTACCATTATATTTTAGCACACATAAAAACAAATATTTTCTAAACAGACGTATGCTCCCAAAGAATATAGCAGTCAGACAGTCAGACAAAGTAAAAGCACCAGTGAGTTACTTGTGGGACCAGTCGAAAGAACTGGTTCAAATTAAACACTCTGATAACCAGAGCTTCTTATTCTGCTAAATAAGATGAGCTACAGCTCTTCATTTCAATGTTGAAATAAATTACTTGAAAGCTGAAAATGACAATAAAAAAATAATTAATCAATTATAAAAATATTACTTACATTGATTATATTTACAGATATAAACATAAAAATGTGTATAGTTTTGGTGCCGATTTCATTGCCAAATATTTTGGTGTTTAAATATATAAACTCACACTCCCTGTAGCTCCATCTCAACAATTGCGCATCACCTGTGTTGTCACAGCAGGCCAAAGAGGAGAGCATCACCCAATTGAATATTTGTTGGGAACAATTTAAAGGTGAGCAAATTCTCCAAGACTGAAGGAAGCTCTCTTCCAATATGGCGACTGTAAAAAGGCCTCTGTGATGCGCATGTAAGTTGATTGATAGTCGAATGGGTGGAGACAATCATTCTATAGGCTGAAATTCTCTCAAGGAAATTTCAATCAAACGCAACTGGACTTGGTAATTTGTCTTGGAAGACAGTCCCAGCCTGGTCAGCGGCGAGCATGAACTGATGAAGCCTCTTGGATAAGAGGTGAAACGTCTTCCAAGGCAAATTACCAAGTCCAGTTGCTTTCGATTGAAATTTCCTTGAGATAACCATGACCTGGATGAATGAGAATATTCACAGGCTTAGGACGAAATTCTGTTGCCGCTAAGTGTGCATTGCATAGGGGTCTATGGGAGGAACTGGAGACTTTGGCACAATAACAAATATTGTGGAGCCATGTGTATAGTACCGCTCTATTATTGTTAAGATTTATAAAAGTTTGATACATAAATATATTCTTCAGACTGCAGCTTTAATGAAGAACTTAAGACAGAAAAAGATATAGCAATGTTTCCTGCAAAACTAGTTTCTGTTTACCTGGCAATCCTTTAGGTCCCGTAAAACCAGGATCCCCCCTCTTTCCCGGTATGTCTGAGGTTCCATCTGGTCCTAAAGGGCCACGTAGGCCTGGCTGTCCAGGTTGGCCAAAGTCACCTGAATAAATGAAACATGGTGTCAAGCTTCATGGAAGTCAAGTCCCACAGTTGCATGTGCTGAAAACAGAGATTTAGGCTCACCTTGAGGACCCTGGAAGCCTTTCAAACCCGGTGGACCTGGAGCTCCTGGACGGTTGTTGGGAACACCGCTTTCTCCTTTAATTCCTTTAAGTCCTGTTTCTCCAACCGGTCCAGCAATGTCCAGACCTGATGTGAACAGACAGAACACTCTCAACAAGACCAAGATATATAAAAAGTGTTAACACAGCCCAAGTCAACTTACTGTTATAGAATCTCTATAAGCTCCATGTTTTTTCTCATTCAACATTAGACAAAACATACACATCTGTACACATATTACAAAAATTGACACCTTATGTCCCATTGCAACGGCAAACTTCAATATTTATCGTTGGGATTTCTCACGCTTGACCAACACAAAGTAGCGCATGAGTGTGAAGTGGAATAATAATAATACATGCTTTTGAAAATTTGAAGATAGAAATCTGAAATAGTGCTGTGCATTTAATTCCAGTCCACCTGTGTGCTATTATGTAATCCCATAAATACTACTACACAAATCATGCCTTACAATAGAAATGCTTTTCTGAAGGAAAAACCATAAACTACCACAACCATGTAGCTCAGTGGTCCCCAACCCTGGTCTTCAGCACCCTTTGTTCCACATGTTTTATGCCCCTTTCCTACTGGGGTCCATTCTGTCCGGACCAAGTTGGGTCCGCCCCCTTTTTGCGCGTCTCCATTACCTTTGTCTGGGCAGAGCTGACCCCTTTTTGGACTACCTCTGGCTCACTCTGAAGTGGGCCGAGGCGACCCAACAAGCCCACCTATGGACTGATTGGTCCGGTAAAATGATGTCACTCTCACTCCTACCTAGCACTGGCAGCCACTGACGGGCCTGGCACTGTTTGTTTGAAGTGATGTGACGAAGAATGGCGACGCCTGGCTTGCAGTGAGTTCAAAACATTGCTTGGGGAAACTAAAGAAACAAAAGTGCAAAAAACGTGCAGTGAAAGACCACAATAGCTAGAGTGGGGCGGACTGCAAAAACTAAACGGGCTTTGCAGAAATTGACAAAATTTATGGTGAAAGGCCAGTGAGCAACAGGGAAGAAAGTGGGCTAGATACCGGCTGCAGCCTCGGCATTTGTAATGTCGGGGTAACAGTGAGTGATGACTGATTTTTCCTGGAATTTTTACTATTCTGAGCCCATCCATGTCCTCGCTCACTGCCACATTCCTTGGGTGGCAATAGAAACACAACCAGACCATTCTGGTCCAAGCTGAATCGACACCACACGGGCCAAGTCTACCTTAGCGGAAAAGGGGCATAAGATGCGTCCCAGTTATAGTCCACCAGCTTCAAATATTGCATTACTTAGCATACCTCCAATTCATGCAGAAGCCTGTTAATCAAACATTAGTTTTATGAAAGATGTGCAACTGAAAGGTAACATTAGAGGCATGCAGGTCACTGGAACCATAGTTGGGGACCTCTGATATTGGAGACGCAGTAAAGACGTGAAAGAAGGTGATCTGGTTAGCCTAATTGTAAATCTTCATATGGTAAATTACCTGTAAATGTAGAGCACTTTATCAATTCCAGTCAACTCCAAAGCATTTTACACTTTGATTAGTCATTCAGCCATTGTAGCCACAGCTACCCTGCAGCAGACTGACTGAGGCGGGGTTGCCAAGTGATAGGCGCCATCTGGCCCTCTGACCAGCACCAACAGGAAAGGCGGGTGATGTGCCTTGCCCAAGGACACAACAGCTCAGATGGATGGACTGGAGGTTTAAATTGGCAACCCACCGGTGACGGGACAAATTCCTCCCTCTTGAGACATAGACCCTGTCCCAATACTCGCACTTGCACCCTGGTGCACCTCAATTGCGTGTTCCCATTGAGGGGCGCAAGTGCGTAGGGTGTCACAATTCCTGAGTGGATAATCCGGCCCCTGCACCCTCGCTCTGCACTTCACTGAAGTCCGCACCGATGAAATATTAATGAATATATTTGCTATGTCTTCATCTGAGCAATGTTTCATTACAACATCCACTGCACTGTATTAACAGATTTTAAAATGGTATCTTCTTTCAATTAAACGTTGAAAGCCCTAAGCTACATGTTTTGTATTTTTTTTTCAAATGACTCTTAAAACCATCATCAGGCTGCTGGCATGGAAGAATCATTAAAATCGAAATCGTCACATAAACAACGGTGGACTGGCGATCCGTCCAGGGTTTATCCCGCCTGTCGCCCGTTGACAGCTGCATTAAGGTAACAGCCCACCACCGTGACCCCTTTGAAGATAAGCAGTATAGAAGATGAATCAGCTGCACGCTTTGAAAAAAATGCATAAATTCAATTTCACAGACTTTTGCATAAAATGGACCAAGATTTCTCTGTCTACATTCTCAAATCTTGTAGAACCCCTAAAAGACTTGCAAAGGTACTTTCAACAAGAGGTGGGTCTGTACAGTTTTGACTTGTACGTATTGGGTAAGCATAAATGAACATTGCAATTTCCAGTTTTTTATTAATTAAACCAAAAAAAATTTTTTTTTCAGAAGTATGTGCCACTTTGTGTTGTTCTGTCACATATTTCAATACAATATTGTCAGAAAGCTGAAAAAAGAAACAACGACAAACAAAAACATTGACCAATTTGTTTTAAACTTGAGTAGTAATGTAAGTTAAATATGTAAATGTGTCAAGGCATGTGAGTTTGGATACATTCATTATATATTTCCTCAAACTCGTGAAGAGGATAAGGGAATTGTTTATTTTAGGTCTTTAGATCATTTACCTGGTTTTCCTTGGTCACCCTTCGGTCCTTTCAGTCCATCTAATCCATAAAGACCCTTAATGCCAGGGAAACCTGCACACATTTAAAATATATTTTATTCAGAAATTTAGAAATGCACACCAGGCTTCATATAAACAACCAAGGGGTATTGGTTGATTTGTGTTACCTTTAGTTCCAGCGAGGCCAGGAAAGCCCGGTTGACCATCTTTCCCTGGAACTCCAAGAAATCCCTTTGAACCTTGGTTTCCTGGAGTACCCCTCTGCCCGTCCACCCCTGGAAGTTAATAAAAATCTTGTAAATGCAATAGAAATCTTTAAAATCTATACCGAATAAGGTAAATAAAGACTTTTACCTGGATATCCTTCTATTCCCAGATCCCCAGATTCTCCCTTTACCCCCTCAATACCATCAAAACCGGTTTTACCGCCATCTCCAACTGGTCCAAGTAATCCTTTCAAACCTATTGGAGGATTATCAAACCTTTCAAGTTACCCAAAGCTGGTTTACCATCATTGATCAAAACCAGTCTACAACAACCAAAACGTGTTTGTATGAGGTCAGTTAGTACCTGGTTGTCCTTCAAATCCATCCTCTCCTCTCAATCCTGGAGATCCTTGAAGGTCTACTCGAATGCCTTTGTCACCTGGGATATTTTACTATATTTAATAACTAAATTTTCATACGTCTACACCACATTATGCTGAGCCTTAAATGGTAAATTAGATTTTTTTTCACCTTTCACCCCCTTCAGTCCTTTCACTCCTGGCTGACCAAAAGCACCAGGACTTCCTTTGCCACCCTGGCAAATAAGTCAGTTGACATGTTAGTCTGAACAATTAAAATCTTTATTTTAAGACAACTGATTTGACACACAGTCTACAACAACACAAAATGTTTTTCCTTACTGAGTAAAGAGACACATAGTCTTACTTTGAAGAATGTTTTGACTTCATGTTACTCTGCTTTTTGCCTTTTTATAATATATCTTATTATAATATTTACAGTTCCTCTAACATTTACACTCATTAATAGTAAAAATTAAAATCACTTTTTGGTTTGATAACATCTGCTTTGATAAAACATTTCCAAATTTTGTGCCTCGAAGAGGCTTTGGTTTCATACCTTGAGTCTTGATTTTACACCATACATTATGAAAAATTTGATTAACTGTGAATGAAGTTGTTTGAAGGATCTTTGTGACATTTTCGGATTTACCATCTTTTAGCAAAAGTTTCAAATTGCAAATATTACTCTTTTTTTATCCAGAAGACTTACAGTTTCTCTTATGATGTGTTTGTGAGTTTTAATTAGTTATTTTCCTTATTTAGTTTAAATTATCATTTTTATTTCTTGGGATTCTGATTGTATTTTTGCACTTCCTTGCTTCCGTATTTTCCCCTTCCTATACTGTTCTTTCTGTTTTCCCCTTCCTTCTCCTTTCCTTCCTTCACCTATTGGTAAAAGTGTTTTTGTTTTACGTTTTATGTGTGCGTCCTTAGTTTATCAGCCCTTCTTATCTTTCGTAACGTACTAGTTTGTCCTTTCTATTTAGGATTGTTTGTTGTTTCCTTTCCTGTTTATTCGTTTCTTGTTTTCTCCCATACTACCATTCTGCTCCCTGACCCAGTTACTGATTGTTTCCACCTGCTCTCTCCCTCTCACCTGAATTTGCTTCCACTAAGTAGTCCTCAGGTTTATCATTTGTAATTTCCTCCCTCTTCCTCAGCATATTTACTGATTGCTTCTGTCAGCGTACTTTCAGTTCGTCGTTGTTCCGCCCCATCCTCTGGTTCCTGTTACTTGCTCTCTTGTTAATTTAGTAAGTTTTTGTTATCCTTTTCTTGATTAAAACTGCTCTATGTATCACCGGGTCCTCAATTTCTATAACAGATTCTTTCTTTCTTTTGAGTTGTACAGGAAGTCATGAGAAGATTTGCACAAGATGTCTCCAAATAACCTTAACATGTAATCACCATGCCAGTAGGTTATTGCTACTGTTAATATGAAAGTGCATGTATTAGAAAGTATAGAGAGACAGCATAAGTTTAACTTGTGAGGAAGCTTTTTCTCACACACACACACAAAAATCACGAACCCTAGATCAGCCTTCCTGAAAAATGTTCATTTCACAGTATATGATTGAAATACTTAGACACCAGAACAGACAACATGTTTGGCATAAAACAAAAAAAGTCCTACATTCAATAAAAATATGATTGATTGTGTCATGGTTGGGAATAGAGCAGCACCACTTCCTTGGGTTTTGCACTTCCTAATCAAGTACGCTGCTAAAGTGGCTTTGCTCACCCTCTCGCCAGATATCCCGTCGAAGCCCTGAATGCCTCTGTTTCCAGGTGACCCTGGCATTCCCTTAACCCCTGGCAGGCCCTGTGGGCCTGGATCTCCATGAACTCCTTTTTCATCGCTGGGGTCCCCTGGAAGACCGTGAGCTCCATCAGTGCCCGGCACACCTTGGTCACCTTTGACACCTGAGGAAAGAAAAAGATTTCTATCAAATTAGAGAGGAGATAACAGAAAGCATAGAACTGGATAAGAAAGTGGTATTCGAGTCAGGTTGCAGACCTCTTGGCCCGATAAAACCTGGATCGCCTTGATGTCCGTGGTCTCCTTTGACTCCCTTTATGTGGAGAAGCATTTTAGGCGACATCACCCCCTGAGGACCGGTCAGACCACGCTCGCCTGCAAACAGGAAGGAAAGATAAATCATTAGGACTAGAATGGGTTCTCATTACATCAGTGACGCCAGCGAATGACTTTGAGTCTGACCTTTCTCTCCCTTTACGCCCGTCAGTCCTTTCACGCCAGCTTCGCCAGGCACTCCAGCCCCTCCTTTTTGTCCGTTGCGGCCCTTCAAACCAGGATTTCCTCCAGCACCCTCAAACCCGAACATTCCAGGCGACCCTTTTTGTCCTGAGAAAAAAGAAACCCAAACGCCCCCGACCAATATTTTAGCTTAAACACTTTAACAAATAGTTTTTAATGTCATGAACAAGCGGTGAACCTTTGTCTTTCAAGGAACTGACCTCTGAATCCAGGAGGACCTTGTCGTCCAGGTGCACCTGGCTGTCCGGGATCACCGGGTGAGCCGTGCTCTCCAATGACGCCCCTTTCTCCATAAACACCTGGTATTCCTTTTAATCCTATTGGACCTGGAGGACCTGGGTCTCCTTCTCCTCCTCTCTTTCCGGTTATTCCTGATGAGGTGGAACAGTTTACCAGAACAGTGAACACAATAAAACAGATTTTTTTTGAGAGCGAGTGAGCCTGTGTGTGTCTGCTTCTCTTACCCGTCTCTCCAATCGCACCAGCCGGACCAGGTGGGCCCGACCTACCGGGATCGCCAGGGAAGCCGTACGTCCCAGCTGGCCCGGGTCTTCCCTCTTCTCCTGGCAGACCTGGGGCGCCTTTCAGTCCCCTGAAGCCGATCATGCCAGGCATCCCGTCTATTCCTGAAAACATCAGTTGAACCAAGATTTTCCAGCGAATATCAAACACTCTTTATTCCACATTTGGACCAGGTTAAAAATACAGCTGACCTGAATAACCTGGAAATCCTTGATCGCCAATATTGCCTATTGTTCCTTGCAGGCCAGGTGGTCCTGGATCACCTGGTGGTCCAGGCGATGCCCCCATTATTTCTCCATGAGAACCCTTTTCGCCCTGAGACCCGTATCGGCCAGGCATACCAGGCACACCGGGATTCCCTACCGACCCTTTACCGCCAGGAGTCCCAAAATCTCCACGCGGACCGGGAAAACCTGCAATAATAAGAAGAAAGGAGGTTAAAGACTATTTTTAGTGTAGCAGAGGTTATTTATAGTCGCTTGTAATTGTAATAATGTATCAATATAATAGCTGTATCGACTCCTTAAAAGACAATAGGCCTTCAGTGAAATGTATGTTGTGGATTTGTATTCAACCAACACTCCCAGCTTTACACACAAACCTGGCCTGACATGACAAAAACTTTTTTTTCTTTGTCTCAAATACTGGTTGTTCCACTCTCAGCAGAGACAACATAACACACAATGATTATCTTAAACCACCATTTCTTCCTTGCAGAATTGCTTTAATTCAGCCACACTGGAGGATTTTAAAGCATCAATGCTCCAATAAAGTAAAATGCACAACATCTGGACTGGATTTGGACCTATAGGCCACTCTAAAACCTTAATTTTACTTTTTTCAGCCATTCACAAGCAGACTTAGTAGTGTGCTTCAGACGATAATGCCTCTGTTTGATGTAAGGATGATGTTACCCGAAAGGCTTTGGGAGTTTTAGGCAAGATTAATTGGGACGCACAAATGATAGAGTTTTCAGTCCAAAAAATATTTTCTGAAAGGTCTTAACCCGGGATCACACTGTGCGCTTCTTGGCTGTCTCAAAAGATTGTGCCGTGCCACACTGCGTGAGCTCCACCGAACTCTAGAGGTGTGTGGCACCAGATTTAAGGAGGTCAATCGGCACGATGTCTAGCTGTAGCTGGATGTGGCAAAAACTAACGTCACCAGTGACGCAGCATACCTCCCTGGAAGTTGACAGACTGTAAGAGCTAAGATAACGACATGGAATGTAAACAAGTGCTAGCAGCGTTAATCCTTTCGTTTCTAGAGTCTGAATCAAATGGCAAAAAGGAAGAGGAGGAAGAAAAGACTAATCTGGACACGCTCGTAGAGTGGGATAAAGGGAACCGTTTGGGATGCCTGTTCTTCAAAATGAGCTTGAGGTAAGGTTTGTTTTAACATTAGCCTAGCTAACACATCACTCACAGGGCGCGATTTAATTGGTCAACGGCAGACTGGGGTTGAGATTTCAGACTGAAGACAGCCGGTGGCTGGTTTTGGTCGTAGGTGTAATAAATACGCTCTTGGGCAGCACGTCACACTGCACGGCCACAGACCGGTGAATCACACGCACGCTCACCGTTTTTCATCAAGACTCTTTTCACGACTAAACTAAAGGTCTAGGACGACCGTAATCGCAGAGTGTGATCCAGGCTTTTGGGATCGTTAGTACGTATTTTGGTAAATGACTGATGAGCCTTTGTTTTCTTTATGGAGTTTCACCATGAACCTCTCCCACAGAGGTAACTTAGTCTGTTTTGAATGCTGAATCATGAACTCTGACCTTAACAGAAGTAAGGCCCACTGCCCTGAAAGGTCTCTACATTTTCTTCTTTTGCTGTTAACAGCCCTTTACAGTAGTCATAAAACCTTAGAAATGGCTATGGGAACCTTTCTAGAGTGACAGCTATTGCAGCATATTTTTTCATTGGTTTTTGAGCTTCTTTAGCTCAGTGAATGAGGTATAGTTTTTAAGATATTTCATCCTACTTCAGGTAGTCAGACAGGATCTATTTAAGTTATCTATTGATTCTTCATGCATGGCAATAACCAGGCTTTGATGTTGAAAGTATGTGGGTAAATCCGATACTTCACACCTAACAAAGAGAAAAAAAATGAAATCCACAATGTATTCCTTAATAAATGAAATAATTTGAAACCAGCCTCTTAATTTATTCCAGTTAAAGGCAGGGTATACGATTAGATTTTAAAGCACTTATTTTGAAACTGCAAAAAAATGCTCTTCGTATACCAGTGGCAACCTATAAGTTTGGAGTTTTTAAACTTGACCGAGTAATTTTCATTCTTTCTACAGCGAGAAACCCTGGGAAAACCTCATCGAAATCAACTTCCAACATCCGTCCAAAATAAGAGGCTTGTAAGCAAAGCTTCTGTGTTCCAGCATTCCCCCTCTGCTTGTTCTAGCCTGTAAACAGGAAGTGAGCTCGTGCTACCTTACCAACAGATAAATTGATTGCGCCAGCTGCAGTAGCCGACGTGTTTGTTTGGTGAAGCATTTAGTTCGGAGTTAGTGCAGATTAGCTTCCTAAAATGAATCGTAAACATCGTGGAAATAGCAATGAGAAAGCAGAAAGCCGACGAAGAGCGTGCCAAAAGCCGAATCTGCATCGGAGATGCTGCATATACACGGTGGCGCCAACTCAAGGAAGCTAAGGGCTTGCTAACCGATGCGTTGGTTGCTGATTTTCTCCTGGACAGGTAAGATCACGTTATATTTTGTGACTTTGGTTGAAATGGCTTGTGTCCTGCAAGTTGTTGACTGTGGCGGAGACCAAACGAGACCATGCTGGCTGCGCGTGCCTGTTTTAGGCATGGCTTAGGGGGAAGAGCATAAAGCAAGGGGTGGGACTTTTTATTTTGCAATAACGCCCTGTTGAGGAACGCTCCCACAATCGTATACCCTGCCTTGAACTTCTGAAGGTCACCTGTAAACATACATTCTCCTAGTTTGAAATTACGTAAATTACACTCTAAACGGGGGTTCATTAGAGGTGCTGACTAACGTAACATTGGATCAGACCTCTGCAAAAGGCCTCATTGTCACTTCTTACCTCGTGGTCCAGGATCGCCGCCTGTGCCACGCTCTCCTTGTTCTCCTTTCTCTCCCTTGGGTCCACCCAAACCTGTAAATCCTTTTAAGCCAGGAATTCCTGTTGGGTCGAGAGCAGAGCATCGCATCACAAACTCTCAAAAAGTCACCCAATACACAGGATTTAACACAAATATTTCAGGTTACCTGGAGAACCTGGTATTCCAGCAAGTCCTGGAGGTCCAGGCAGACCAGGAGGACCTGGGATAGGTTCACAAGCACCTGAGACAAAAATGTTAAGGCAATGTTAAGGTGTTCTTATTGGGCCGCTGTTTATGAGTAACTGTTTGGGGTGCAAGTGATATCTGATTGCTGCCCAGCGTGAATGTTTTTCCACACACAAACATATTTATTACATTAGCTGCTGCTTCAATAAAATCAAAGTCAAACACTTAAAAAAAACATCATGCAAACCAGTTAAAAAGCTCAAAGGCAAAGCACAACAGAGGCGTTTTAAAGAAGAGCAACGAGTTGAAAACATTATTATACCAGCTACCTGTCACATCCACCTGTCCTCCATCTCCGTGTGGAATACAGCCGCCTTTCAGTTGAAAAAGGAGGGAGAATGAAAGAGAAATGCATTCGGAACAAGAGTTACTCAAAAGCACAAGCTTGGTCTCAAACAAGCTCAGCTGGTTTGAGCGATGCAGCGTTTGCATTACGTAGACAGCAGAAGGAAGACAAGCAAACTGCTGCTCATGCTTTCTTCATTTTGAACCAAAAGCCATTAACTTTCATTCCAAATTCATTGCTTCGTAATGAATTACAAAAGGGAGCCCTTTGGTAGATAAGTGAAAATCATAGAGAGTAAAAACAGGGAAAAACTTGGTACACCCAAAAAAAAATGACTTATTGAATTAACACAACTTAAATGATTGCAGTTTCCATTCAATAAAAAAATATGCCGGTTCAACCAAATTGCACTTCTAGAAAATTGAATTGAAATTTGGTTGAACCAGCATATATTCAATGGATGGAAAAGCTGCCTACATTTAAATTGTGTTATGAGTGTAGGTAAACCAACAACAACAATGGGAATGAGTATTAGCAAGGAAAGGAGGTATTCAGCTGCTCCTCACCCGGGCTTCCTGGGGTTCCCTGAACGCCGTCATAGCCGGCGATGCCTTCATCTCCGGGTGGACCACGCTGCCCTTTGATACCTGCAAAGCTTTCACCTGGTGTTCCCATCGGCCCAGCAGGACCAGGTTTACCAGGCCATCCAGGGAACCCTTTGTCTCCACGTTCTCCCCTGGGTCCTTCGCCCTACCAAGTAAAAATCCCAGATTTATGTGATTTAAAAATTAGACCAAATTTTTTCCCACACATACTGTGGAATCTATCACCATTCAATTGCAAATCAGGCAAATTTTGCCGCCCCCATCCCCAAAAAAAACAAAAACGTTTTTTAACAAAAAATGCAACAATTAGGAATTAGTCTATCAGCATCTTGACATGGCAATATTTTCAATGCAAATTTTCTCCGAATTCATCAGACTGTGGGACTCCCACAAAGTTTCTGTCGCATTTAGTTTTTGACTCTGGTTCAGAAAATGTAATTTTCCTATCATGAAGAAAGTCTTGATTTAGGTTTGAAATCACTGTGGTGCTTAAAAAATATTCTTCTAGTTCCTTTTTTTGGTTTTAGATTTTATAAATTCATCCACCTTAGGACAGAGTCAACCTATATTCGAAGAAAACTGCAGAACAATGTGGTGTCTCATCAATGGTTCAATATTTGTAAGACATTCATTTGGTTATATTTTGTGTTGCTCTTGTGCGAAAACGTTTTTTGATACGAGACCCAAGAATTCAAGGCTTTTTTTGTCATATCATAACAAGTTCTCTTACAGTGTTTTGGGAAGTTTGCACCTTACAACCATATCATTCAGTTCAGAAATACCTGCTTGTCAGTAGCTTCTCTGACTACCTTGTCTTTCATCTTTGTACAGTTTGGATAACTATTAATTTAGTAATCTCACTGTTTTCCCATATTTTCTCCAGTTATTGGTGAGTTCCTTTGCTGTGCCATGATGTATTGATAATGCTGCATAATAACCGGAAACTCCTACTGTGATAGCTGCATTTTTTAAGTAGATAAGATTCATTCAAGAAGACTGAATCCTGAAACTGAATCAAAAAAAGATTTAATAAGCTATTACTAAAGGTTTGCAAAGAGGATCTGCTGCATGAAACTCCCTTCCCATTTGCAGAATATAATAGATAGAATATTATAAAGTAAAAATAACAAAAAACAATTTCATTATCATTAACATCAGCATGGTAAAGATGGGTAGAGCTGAGCATTGTGCCTACATATTTTTTAATTTAGGGGACATTTTGAAATATTCACCAAATATTTATTCATGCATAAAGTACCAAAAAGTACAATTAAAATCAAATATGGTGGAAAAAATAAACAAAGTAGATTAAATAACTAAATGTAAAGGTATAAAGTAAGAGCTTTAAAGACAAAACTGTTGGACTCACTGGAGGACCACGGTTACCAGGGAGACCATTAAGGCCATTTGGGCCTGGAGCACCAGGTAACCCTACCGCTCCATCATTTCCAGGATCTCCAGGATCCCCACCAAATCCTATGTGGATAAATTACATACATACACTTTCAAACACGGAACCCTAAATACAAACATTCACACATACTGCAGCGGTTTTTAGTGTTTTAGATGAACAGAAATAGTAAACTGTTCACCTTTTTCTCTTGCAACACTGGTTTCTCCTTTTCGACCTTTCGGTCCTGGAAAACCATCAAGGCCGGCGGTTCCCTATAATGCAACACAATACAGATTGAGGGAGCAGGCTTTAAAAAGAATTTTAAATAAAACAACTAAAACTAGGGATGTCCCGATCAACATTTTAGGCCTTCAATCTCAAACTGTTCTTTTAACCTCAAGTCTGATCCGATTTCGAGTCCCAATCTGATATTTTACCTTTAGTACTCAAATCTCCAAAGCTGAAATGCTGTTGTTAATGATGTTAACTCAACTTAACTTTTTAAAAGACTAATTTCATTAAGAAGCATTACCATCATTGTTCTAAGTTCCATGAAATCAAAATCTTACCGAGAATTAAAGGTAAGCTTCAGGTTAATATTTTAGACAAAAGTAAAAATCAAAACACTTACTTGGTACAGTATAATAATAAAAAAGTATTTCCTGCAGGCTATATGCTTGCGTGCAGAATGCTGCCTTCCATTGTCATGGGATCGAATTGAGAAAATACCAGATTGGTGGAGGAATTTCCTAATAACTCCATCAATTTCTGGAGATGCTGGATCAATGAAAATGACTTAAAAGACACATTTTGTTTGCACCTCTACAAAGGTTTGAATTATTGTGCAATTACCAGCAAAAGTAACTAGGAGGTACTTTGGTAAAAATTGTCACGACTCCCTATATAATATAGCAGGGTCCCCGACCATTGAAAATGTGAAAATATCAGACCCATTCGATCTCGAGACATCCGTAACTAAAACCAATATTTGCTTACAGGCAACCCGTCGGCTCCTCTGGGACCTGGGTCTCCAATGTCCCCTTCATACCCAAACTCTCCGGTCATCCCAGGATCGCCCTGAAGACCGGCGGGACCAGGCAGACCACGGGGGGAATTTTCACCACTGCAGTTACATTGTCCGTGTTCACCTGATTATACAAGTCACAGTCAAACCCAGTCATTTCAAAGAGTTAGGCTAAGAATAAGTCCTCAGCTTTCTGAGTGCGTCCAAAGAGCACCTTTGCTTCCTTTAGTCCCTGCATTGCCCGGTCGTCCAGGCGGTCCTTTATCTCCTTTAAAGAACTCTTTCGCTACAACTAAACAGAAATTTCCCAAAGTTACAGCAAAGAAACATGGAGATAAACCTGGGATTACTCTCTCCATTAACATAATCACTCACTTGATCCTTTAGGTCCAGGAGGGCCTCCTCTCCCTGGACTTCCATCGAATCCAGGAGGTCCTGGAAAGACAGCGGTTCTTCCTTGGTCCCCTGGTGGACCCTTGTCTCCTTGCTCCCCCTTAAAACCGAAAGGGCCGAAGTAATCCCACACTAACAAAAAAAAAAAATATTTTTATTTGATTTTTGTGAATTCTTATTTTTTATTCATAAGACAATTCTGCTGTCTGACCTAAAGCAGATGATTCACATTCAAACACTTGGCTCAGCATAGAAGATTATTGTAGATTATGGCAAATCATTGCAGTTTTTCCCACCAAAGGAGGCTCCTTCATCTATGAGACTCTGGGCCAACCACATTTAATCACAGTCTTTTTTTCCTCTTATTTAATAAAATTTTCCTAATTTAAGTAAAGCAAAATGTATTTTATTTAGCAACTGAAAATTAAAAGACAACTGAAAGTAGCAGAAATCGAAAGAGTATATGAAAATAGATTTTTTAAACTGGAAGTCACATATTAAAAGCATAGAAATAAAAAGATAAAAAATATTGGAAATATTATAAAAATCTAAACATTTTTAAAACCAAAAATCTCTTCTTTTACTTTATAATTTCCTCCTGTTTCCTCGCATGATTTACTGCTTGGAGATATGAGGACAAACCTATAAAAAACACACTAAACCGATTTATATGCTGCAAAAGAAAGCTATAGGAATAATAAGTTGAGCAAATTATTATGATTCCACAAATCCATTATTTGTGGCTTTACAGTTGCTGAAATTCTATGATTTGGTTAATTACAAATTGCAAAGATAGAGGCCACCTTTCAGCAATGCAATTATATGTCACTGCTTAAAAAGCTGAACAGCGTAGGAGTTTTCAGAATTATGTGGCAGCACACAACTAATCTCAAACATCTGATGGTATTCCTCCGAATTTTGCTAATTAATCTGGATTTATACATTTAGTTTACAAACCTTGTTGCTGTGTGTCGGAGGCAGGACGTCCAGGTGGTCCGGGAAATCCTTGGTCTCCGATCGGACCCCTCTCTCCGTCTGGACCCATCTCGCCAGGGGGTCCAGGAAGACCACCTTAAAAAGCCAAGACAGGCAGATGAAACCTTAATCAGACACTTTCCAGTTAGTGCCACACATTATTTACAATCTACGCCAAATGATCTTCCAATCTTCCTGCAAAACAAGACTTTAGATTTCTAAAAAGTGATACGCACCAGTTCTTTAATTGGTCAAACTGAGATCTAAATTACACGTCCTAAAAGGCAGATTTAACTTTAGATTAATTTTGTTTGTTGATGGCTGGCCATGGGTTATTAGTTTTCCTTTAAAATATTCACATATATCTTCAGCCAGTGATATAACAAACAGTATTTGATGACAATGTACAACGCTGTCATGTTAGTAAAGCAGCTAATATGTTATTTCTCTTTTCATCTAATACTGTAGCATACATATATTAATATCTCTTTAAACCAAGCTGCCACTGGTATGTTGGACATGCTGAAACATTTTGCGACACAACTGGTGCAACCCAAAGATGCCTTATGTAGTATACAACATGTATGCATGGCTGCTATGAAAATGAGATTGGTGCTTTGGAGATGTTGCAAATTTATGTATTCTTCTCTTCTAGCTATATGTAGAGTATTTTCAGTTTCTTTTAATTCTTCCCTTCTCCAATCATGAACTGGCACTTTTTATTGGTGACCAGTGCATAAAGAAACTGTGATTGTGCTTTTTTAGGAAGTGGCGGGTCAACTAGATTGCACCTCCTCAGCTTTGTCTGAGTTTCTCCTTAAATCAAGTACAGCTCATGTATGTCATATGAAAGGCATATAGTGAGAGAAGAATGATCCTGAAACCAAAAGATGGTTTTAAAGAAGAGAAACATTTTACTGGTAATTCAATTTTTCTGCTGATCAGGATCTTAATTAGTGGTGCTAGGGGTGTTGACAATTTTACTTTTGGTTTTCAGGAGGAAGTGCATTTGTTTCACTAAAGTCCATTACTCACTTTGAGTAATGAACTTTTTTTTAGCCTTATAGTTTCAATATAAGTCAGTTGTGATTCTGTTTTCAAATGTGAATCATGAAGATATTTGTGAGAAAGGGCAGACATTCATCTATGGCAACTGCTGATCACATGTATCATTGAGATATTGCAGAAGATGTGAGAAAAATATCTTTAATAGTAAGAGGAGAAAAAGTATAGTATAAAAATAGCTCTGCTTCCTTTAAAGCACATTAAGAAAGGATGCCGCTGCACCTGATTACTGTTTTTTTCTTGATATTAAGACATTATATGTATGAATGTTTCCACCCTTTCTATGAATCAGTAGAAAAGGAAACACACAGCTAAGTGGAGAAGATAACACACTGTTTTGTCCGCTAATCTTCAGGCTATTTTGCTGCCTTTTAACAAGACATCCTTGAACATCTTTAGGAATTTTTAGACCATTAGAGTTTAAAGTGAACTGTTTGTTCAAACAATAAATCATCTTACCACCAGACCAAGGAGATCCTGATGAAATCAGCTCTCCTGGATCACCTCTGATTCCCTGAAACAGAAAACAACGTATATACTTTCAGTGAGTCTGTCTGTCTGTCTGTCTGTCTGTCTGTCTGTCTGTCTGTCTGTCTGTCTGTCTGTCTGTCTGTCTATCTATCTATCTATCTATCTATCTATCTATCTATCTATCTATCTATCTATCTATCTATCTATCTATCTATCTATCTAATGTGAAGTTCATTTTGGCTCTTGGAGATAATTGACGTAATTTGACCTGTCAAATAAAAACGGGACCCGTTCCTTCATTGCTGCTGCTCTCTTACCTTAGGACCATGTTTGCCTTTCTGCCCTGGATGACCAGGCTCACCCTGAAATGGTGTTTTTACCACAAGTCAGAACATGAAATTTTTCAATTTTCTTCCGTGGCTAAATAGAATACTATCACCAAACCTTTCTTCCTGGATGTCCATCTGCACCACTTTCGCCCTACAGCAAGCATCCAAACAAAAATAGCAATGTAAGACATGTAAAAAGGAAAGTGTTAAAAAGAAAACTAGTGAAAATGTGACCATGCTTACCCGAGGCCCAGGGTATCCCATTAAGCCAGTTTCTCCTTTGTTGTCAGCCTGAAATAAACCAATGACACAATTAGCAGAGAAGTTCGTAATAATCAATAATGAATGATTACATGAGTGATCACATACCATATCTCCTCTTTCTCCTTTTTCACCTGGATAACCGGGTGGTCCCTAAAACAATTCAAAATATTTCTCATGATACATCTAATATGTTTTTAAACTATTTTTTTTAAAGGGAAATTTTCATATCAGTTATGTGTAGATTAAAAATCAATAAAAAGGAGCACTTATTATTGATTACTGTGATAGGCTGACGTTGCTGAGGAGTGTAGTTTCCTGGCGGGCCCTGTGGTCCAATGTCCCCCTGTGGTCAAAACGGGAAGTGCAACACAAATTCCAATTTTTATGGACTATAATATAGGACACATTTATCAAAGATAATCTAATTCTTTTGTACAAATAATATATTAAAGGCAGTCAAACTGAATGCAACTATTTACTTGCAATCTATTTCTTCGGCAGACCTAATTACAGCTTGATTTCATATGTTAAATTGATTTCATATTGATTGATGTTGATTTCAACATCTGAATAATAAAGGAAAACAATGTTTACTATAAGCACAATATAAAAACAGAATATTCCAGAACTAAAAACCCAATGCAACTTTGCAGGACAGAAAGACAATTGAATATGTATTGCTTGCAATTGCTTACATTACTTTTATGCAGCATTTCTTCACAGTAACTTGTTAGAAGGTTTCAAAAGCCCTACATTTCTTATGCCAGCTCTCCACAGGTTTTAAATGGATTTATTATTTTTATTTATGTATACTTTCATTCCGTGCAAAATTTCCAAAATGACAGAAGAGACAAAATTGCGTTCCGTACAAACAATGGGAAAATGTGGTTAAAGGTGAAGAAAACTTCTAATTTAAAGCATCTACTGATGTCAAAATGTGGTTAAGAAGTTAAGGGTAACTGAATAGGACAAAGCAACCCGGACCTCATCTCAAAAACTCAGAATGTCATGGTAAAGTACTTTTTTTTAGTATTTCCATTCCAATAATGGAAACTCTTGTACAGATCCATTATATACAAATTGGAATACTTGAACTTTATTTTTCAAAATTCTGTTTCTCAGAAAATATTATTATTAGTATTATTAGTATTTTATTTGGGGGGGGTGGTAAAGTTACATGGCTACACACACTTTGGACTAAAAGACATAGGACCAGCACCAGCAGATGCCACGCATCCCCACATCATTAACGACTGTGGAAACTACCTGCTGGACTTCAAGCAGCTCAAATTCTGCTCTTTTCCACTCCAGAATCAGGGAACTTGATTAGCAAATAACCAACAAAATATTGTTTCGTCTGAGCAGAGAACTAGGGATTGAAGAGGAGCACTCCAGTCTTCTTTCTCCTTAGTTTAGGTGACAGCATGACATTGTCTCTGGTTCAGCTTATGTCCTGGAAACATATTTGTATGGTGGCTCTGGAAGCACTAACTCCAGTCCTCCCTTTGATTCTGTTTTATAACTCCTTCTAATTGGTGTCATGTAAGATTTTTATTTTCTGAGAGACCAGATTTTGAGTTGTATTATTTGTAAACTATTATCATAAAATCTGTGTGTAATGGATCTAAAAAACCAATATTCTAATCTCTTGATATTTACTCTTACACATGACAAACTGAGGCCAGAAGTATCTGTAAATAACTGACTGGATGTCTATGCCACATGGGTACACAACCAAATGAGGTTCAAATCAAATGTATCTTTTTCTATGCCCTAAATTGATAAAACCATCAAAAACTGTAAATTTATCTTTTGTTTAAGGGATCAAATGTTTATTTCTTCCACTGTAATCCTTCAATGACTTCAGACAATTTTTTGCAACAGTATTAAAAATAGTAAATACATTCCTCTACATCGATAAAAGTTATCTTAATGAATTATTTTGCATTACTGTTTAAGAATAACATTAGCGTGGGTACTTACTGGTTCTCCTTTGACTCCTTTCAACACTTTGGTCATAGTGCCCTGCAAAGAAGAAAATGCTTCAAGCACCTTTTACACACGCAGACGTTGTATATTATATATACTGTAGGTGTTAAAAATGCCACAAACAAAGCTTTCAAAATTCTGAAATAATCATGCGAGAAATCTAAATCAAATCAGTATTTGGTGTTACCACAGTTTGCCTTCAAAACAGCAAACATTTTTCTATGTTCTAAACTTGAACAAAGTTTTTGAAGGAACTCAGCTGGTAGGTTGTTCCAAACATCTTGGAGAATTAACCAAAGATCTTCTGTGGATGAAGGCTTCCTCACACCCTTCTGTCTCTTCATGTAATAAGGTGTAATAAGCTTTATCTGCTGCACCAAGTTTCCTTGGCAGACCACTGTGTCTATTGGTATAATTAGTTGGTATAATTGGTATAAGGTACCAGGTTCAGAAGGCATCTCAGCCCGGGTGCTTCTGAGTTGTCTCCAGTCTTACATTCCACTTTTTGGGACTCTATTAAGTAAGCACAGATCCCAACAGTCTGGGAAACTTCTAACATCATCCCGATCCCAAAGAAGCCCCATCCATCTGAGCCACAGCACTACAGGCCAATCGAACTTACCTCCATCATAATGAAGTGCTTGGAAAAGCTCCTCCTCCACTCAGTCCTTCCTGTTATTAAACCTCGGCTGGATCAGTATCAGTTTGCCTACAGGGCTAAGCGGGGAACGGAGGATGCTGTGGCATGCCTCCTTCACCCTCTTCTGCAACATCTTGAGCCACCTGGAACCTTCGCATCCATCCTCTTCATTGATTTCTTTCAGCTTTCAACACAATACAACGGCATCAGATGATCAAGAAGCTCCAAACCCTCAATTTGTCTCAACCCCTCATTCACTGGATTCAGTAACAGGCCACAGGCTGTTGGGTCAGTCACTTCATCCAGTATTATCATCAACACCGGTGTCCCACAGGGGTGTGTACTCACCCCCTTTCTATATACACTCCACACAACAGCCACACAACTGTCACCACATATTTCAAATACTCAGACGACACTGCCATACTAGCCCTCCTTAAGGACAATAACTTCATAACTGCATACCACCAGTCCATCGCCAACTTCACTAAGTGGTGCTCAAACAACTTCCTGAAATTTAATGTGGAAAAGACCAAGCAGCTAGTCATTCACACTCAACCACAACCTCCGGACCTGGCACCCATCATCATGCGTAACCAAACTGTTGAGTGGATTAATCAATTCAAATAATTTGGTCTCATATTGGACAATAAACTTTCCTTTGAACAACATGTTACTAACATTCATAAACACTTTCAGCAGAAACTCCATATCCTCCGCAAGCTCTGTACCCTCTCTGTCACCCCAACACCTCTCCTATTGTTATACACACCAGCATTATCCAAGCCATCCTTCTTTACTGCTCCCCCTGCTATTGTAACTTGCCGTCCATCACTAACAGAAATAAGCTTATCAAGGTAACAACACTGCATCCAAAATCCTCAACTTGCCCATCATGGACCTCTCCCACCTAAATAACAAAGCCATCACACGCTTGGCCCCGGACTGTTAGCAGTGACCCAGCAGCAGTGGCGCCCTCCAAGGCCACTGCTGCCTGCTGCCCTCAGGCCACAGGTAAAGGTCTGGACTCTGAGCACGCTTCATTAAAAAGCTTTGTCCCTTCTGCCATTGCTGCTCTTAATAGCTCGAAACACTAATCCTGCTCCTTAGCACCTGTACATATATATGTTATATTGTGATCAATTGTTTGTGACTTACTGTAACTGTGCTTATATGGCCTGCCAGTGCATGTGAAAAATAATTTCCCTAAGGAGACAATAAAGATCCGTCCGTCCGTCTGTCCATCCATCCATCATAAACCTGACAATAATCCTAAAAAAATTCCTGATTTTATGCAACTGTATCCATAAGAATTGATGGTGGTTTGAAGACAAAATGTAATAACACCAAATAATGATTTGATTTAGATCTTGCTTCTGCGTACTCACTTTTTCTTTTCTATAATATTGAAAGCATTCTTTGTTTATACAATGCACAAAAATATGTATATTCCTTTGCTTATGCTTTTTTTTACCTTTGGTCCACGCGGCCCGGGAGGACCTGGAGGACCCTGTAAAGAGACAAAGATATTCCTTAAAAACCAGTTAGCTTGATTACGCACTTTTCAAGAAGAGCTGGAAGGATTAATCTAATGAAACACATAAAGACACTTACCTTCGGTCCTAGAGGGCCTCTAGGACCTTGCAACCCTTGTTGTCCTGGAGGCCCCTGAAATAAAAGCAAATGAAATATGACAGTTAAGGAATAGTACAATTTTTTGGCATATTTAACAGGATTAAATTAAATTAAATGTTTCTTACAGACACTCCATCCTCTCCTGGTCTGCCTTTGTCTCCCTAAGGAGAGATGTTCAAAGTAATTCTGTAAATTCTACAGCTTACGTCAGTGTTTGAACAGATAATTGCAGACGTATTTGTAACTGATGCATGTTTGATTCTCACCCTGAAGCGCTGCATGTACACGGTGACATCCAGAGAATCCCCCTTCTCTCCCTTCTTACCATATGTTCCCTGGAATACAAACAGCAGCAATAAAACCATGTTCATTTGAATGAAATTAGATGTAATTGCAAAGTTCTGGGTAGATTAAGAATCACGCACATGATCTCCAGGCAACCCCATGATACCAGGTAATCCTGAGAAACCAGTTTCTCCTTTGGTCCCGTTACAGCCATCTGCTCCTGGCTTCCCTCTGGATCCAGCTTGTCCCGGGTGGCCCTGCAGAGGGAATTAAACACAAGCATGATCAAACATTCTGTCAGCATACACAGAGGTTCAACAGTAGCTTTAGAAATATATGATGTTTACTCACAGGAATGCCATCATTTCCAGAGAACCCAGGTACACCAGTCATTCCCTTCAGGGAGAAAAGGTGTCACACATTTAAAAAAGTTGGTGTATTTATTATATTCTTGTTTTAAAAATCAGAAAGGGCTTTTACCGTACTGCCTTTTGGACCTATGATGCCCCCAATTCCATGGTCACCTTTCTGCCCTTTTTGTCCTTGAATACCAGGATCCCCTGGTCGTCCTGGGGGTCCTGTTGGGCCCTGAGGACCAAGGGGCCCTGGGAGACCCTGATAGTAGGGATGAGAATGAAAGGAGGAAAATACTGCTGTATTACATAGCACAATTCATGCAATTTTATCACTGAACCTTTCAGCATCAATGACAGCTGTCGCGTCTGGGAAAATAAAACAGGTGAGACTGAAAACACATCTGGTGTGAGCAGGAATTAAAGGAGAAGAGAAGCTGGAAAAAAGAATCAATAATAAAGCAAAAGATAGAAGGGGTTAGAGCAACAACATAAAATTTCTGCAATGTTTAACTCTTTCTTGTTGTTCATTTTCATGGACAGCTATTTTTAAATAAATCAGCTTTCTTGCAAAAGTTTGAAAGATGACCATCACTCTGCAAAAAAAATAGCAACTTTCGTGGGTCTAGTATTTAATACACTAACACCTACTGGACGACCAGTTTAAGTACAAAAAACAGTATTGCCTAAAGCCAAGACTGAGGTCTTTGATGACTCCTTTTTTTATGTAATGTAGGGGAGACCGGGGCAACACTTTTTGCATTTGGCTCCATTACTCAAAAACCTTTTGGATTAGACAAACCATATTTTTATACAATATACTTTCATCCCCCTGTTAATAGTTAAAAATACTTAAAGATGACTACAGAGAACAGATTCTTCAAAATTCGCATTAAAATGTAAGATGTTCAGTGTTGCAACTTTCCCCGGGCCAGGGTACAGTTGCTTGATAAAAATAATATAATCAAAAATGTAATTTATGATAATACTAAATCGTCATTTATCACCCTTGATCAGATGACAATCATATATATGTCTTATCAAATATTCTAATTAAATAAATTACTTCCAGAACATTTAATGAGGCAATTAAGCTACTTTTATTTTGCCTACTGACAGTAAACGTATACTACAGAATTAAACTTTGCAAACCCTGACAAAACTGCGCTTCCAAAACCATTGTGGAAAAACACAACCACAAAATGCATCTTTAAAATGTATAACTGCCATAACGACAACAGTAATAATAAAATAAACATTTGATGACAACAATACAAAAACACATTTTTACTCTAATGCATTTTGCAACTGGTTAAAATAGCTGAAGATAAATAAATTTAGATTGAGTAAATGTTAGAACTTTTATGAATAAGCTAATACTGTTTCATTTGATTACTTAAAATGATTTAATGTTTTTAACTGCCATTTGTTTATTTTATTATATTGTTTTAAAACTGTTGAATTTTATGTCACTGATGTTCAGCACTTTGATTGAAAGCGCTCTATAAATAGTTATTATAATTGTTTAACGTGAACCAATTTTACAACTGTGATTTCAAAAACATTACGAGAACATTTGCACAAGGAACAGGAACTGTATTATAACTTAGTAGAAAACACATGAAAAAATGTTTTAAATTGTGTTTTTTACATGTTATTTTATGCCCTGTTTTATGTCAATGCAGTATACAGCATTTAACTGTTATACGGAGACGTCCCCTTGACTGTCATCATAAAACCTCATGTACTAGCTAAACAAGGAAACCTTGACGGATGCTCACCAGTATGGCCAACGGTTCACACTTCATTTATTTAAACCATATATGTTTGAGCTGAATCCCAAACACAGTGACAACAGTATAACAAAAACAAAGCTCAAGAAAAAAAATCACTTCAATACCTCAAAAACATTTTTTTTCCCAATAAATCTTGAAGAGGCTCTTGAATTTTCCCACCTTTTCTCTGCATTGAGGGGAATCACACTGAGGATGTGCAGTGTGAGTGTCATCGGTCTAGCTAGTTTCTGATTGGAGGAAAAATGACAGGCTGCAACCAACCCCGGTGCAACTGTCCCCCACTAAAAACAATACTATTGTTTTTGGTTATATGCATATTTTAGAATTTCAAACACATGTTGAGTCAAGACATGGAAAAACGTTTAACAAAGTGCAACACATTTTTTTTATTATTTTTTTTTCTTAAATACCAACAGGACTGAAAATACTTCGGCCCAAAGAGGGATCTTGTAAGATACATGTATGAAAGGAAACCACTTTGCTTGTTGTTCTGCCAAAGGGAGACAAACATGTTCTGTTATCTGATTTAGCTCTCCTCGCTCTGTACACCCATCTAGTGACCACACTGTATATTGCACTTTTTACATTTCTAATGGGTTACTATAATTATTTTAGAAACTTTAATAAAAGGAAGAATATACAAATCTCTTTATTCTTTTATAATAAATTAAAAGAGTAAACAATCAATAAAAGAAATTGAAATTATTATTTTTCAGTTGTAATTGTACAACTGTGTATAGTCTATTATTTTTAAATTAAATATAAAAATATGATTATGGTAATAAAGTTTATGAAAGAAAGAAGACAAGAATAGGCAAGAATAGATGAAGCTTAAATAAATACAGTACTGTTTTACTATTGCTGACTAATAATGCCGACTAACCTTCAGATCAAATGATTTGAAAGCAAAAAAAAAACAAAAAAACAACTTCTTTATAGCTAAAGAAGACTTCATATATAGTTTATAATCACATGTAACATCTAAGTAACAGCACGTTGAGACGATCACTACAACAGGAGAGATTCTGAGGAGGGGAGGGGAAACAAAACCCTATAAGAATAATTTCATACGGTCAGGAAACAATGGGGATCTCAGCTCCTGTGAGGACCAGCAAACGCTCTGTTGTTGGTCCCCTGACAGAAATGCTTTGGACTGCATTTCAGAGACTAGAGCTAAGAACTAAGAACCATTTCAAAGCACAACCTAAACATGGTCCAAAGACACAGTGAGATGTTTAGCTCAGGATCAAGTTAGGTAACTGATGGCTGAAGTCTTAGCTTAGTAACTAAAGCCTGTGAACACTCAGCTTTGTGAGGTTCTGTCTGCACTCATTATCAACCTTGAACAACGCATGTCAAAGCAAGTCAAACTAAACATGAATGTGTACAAAAGATCAACGGCCATTGTGATTTGTCGACAGTTTATGTGGTGACTAATGTATTTCCCTAACTAACTAACTAACTAACTAACTAACTAACTAACTAACTAACTAACTAACTAACTAACTATATTTTCACACACATTAACTTATCCACATTTGATCATTGCAACCACAAACTTCAGTTTTGTTAGGATTTCAGACAGACTAACACAAGTAATTTGCATAACCCCCCAATGGTGAAATAAGATAATGGCAGCATAATGCTGTGGGGAGGCTTTTTCTTCAGCAGGAGAACTGGTCAGAGTTGATGTGAAGATGGATGCAGGTTAACCTTGCATGAAGATATTGACTCTAGGCCAGACAAACAGCCAGAGCCATATTAGAATTAATTAATTTGAATGAATCAAAACATACTCATATGACAGAATGACCACACCTAATTTCAACTTAGACTTTGGAAATTGATGTTCAAATATGGTCCTTATTATTCTTTTATTTTGTGAAGAATAAATAGCAATTACTGCATTACTTTATTACATAAACTGATAAAAAAGAGTCATTCATTGAGTACAAGGAATGGAAAACTGAATGAGCAACCTAGTTTTCAAAAATGTGTTTGTAAAATATATAATGCATTTTTTTCGTCACTTTGCAATATGTGCACTTTGTGGTGGTCCAGTGCAAAATATTAAAGTTAGTTGTAATCTGATAAAAAAAGGGAAATAAAAAGGGGTATGAATACTTTTTTCAATTTTATTTGCAACTCTAGATGCAAAAAAATGGCATTGTCCAAGCAAGTATCTGCCAGGGGGATCTCTGCAATCATTTCTTATTCTTATAAAGTTTTTGTTCTTTTTTTTTATGTTCCACAATCCACCGAGGACACATCTATTTTTGCCATTTTGGATATCTGTTTCCTATTTCTGTTTGTGCTTAAAGTCTCTTTAAAAACCAAAAACCTCAACAAAATAAAAATAATAATTAAAATAAAAAGCCATGAGAAAATTGCTACTCTCCTCCTTCTGTGTGACATGAGCTATAAAATGCAACCTGGGTGCTCTCAATGTGCCTACGCGGGTATGTTTGTCATTCGTAAAACACAAAACTATGTAACATTCCCACTGCCTGATATAAATTCAGTCTAGGTTCAGACTGCCCCATAGGGTGGATAGTTTGGGAGAGTCCATAAAGAGCAGGATGGGAACTCAAAGCTCAAAGGGCAAATCTCTGACCTCTCTGAGAAAAAAAAAGAAATTAATAAACAACTGACCGGAAACCTGCTCTGTTATTTCATGAGTCTGTGTCTGCGGAGAGTGTTCACTGCAGAGGACATTTGGGAATTGTTGATAAAAAGGTCAGGCTGACTTTCTTGAAACACAATTAATCAAGAAAAAAACTGTAAAACTAGAGGTTTTCAGTCTGTAAACAGGATTCAGACTGAAAATAAATTATATCCAGACACAACTAATTAACACAACGAACATATCTTTTTTTCTTTACAAAAGAGCCACCCTTTACTTTACACTTTCAAAAACAGTAGAACTAAAGTAAGAGAGAGGTTAAATTAGTTGCTCACTATCTGTCTGTGTAATGTGACCTGATCAGCTGAAGCTCAGCTCTGCTTGAAAACCAACAATCATATGGGAGAGACCCAGGGTCAGCGTGGCACGCTGCTATAACACAAGCCAGTGATAATTTTTTTTTTTTAAATTGATAAAAAAAAAATATAAAAAGATATAATATATAAAATGTATACATTTAAATAAAGCATTTATTTCTAAAGCAGAAGAACTGACTCCTGCTATGCATTTTCCTCTCACACAATCAATGGCAAGGACAACATGCTAACAACAATAAGTTATGTCAACCGAGAGTTCTTAGCCTTCGCATCTCCATTTGCAAAGATGTTCAGAGTCTTTAATGAATCAGTTAGTGTTCCTTAAACGTATCACCAGGCGTATAACCCAAGATTAGATGCTTTCAAAAATAAGTGAAACTGATTTAGGTCAAGGACAAAATAGCAATAATATAATGAAGTATTGATGATTATTTTTCTTCTGAAGTTTTGTTAAGTTACATATAAAATTATTTTATTACAAATATATTTGACAGGTATATTTTCAGATTTATATATAGAAAATGATTAATCAGAAAAAGTGGAGTTGTTTTTTTTCTCAACAGTTGGAATCAGATACAATAACCATACGATTAGAGAATTTTCTAAGTTAATGAATGTGTTTCATTTGCAAAACATGGAATTCTGAAAATAAAAATATATTTTCTGAAAAGACATTGGGAAAGAAATTAAACAATTGTAAGCTTAGATAGCTAATTTAAGGTAATAATTTCTAGACAGTTCTCTTCTATAGTTGTATTTGGGTATCAGTAACTTTTTCCTGAATTGTTTTTTATTTTCAAGTTCAGCTTATTTGGTTTCCTTTTTTTTGAGAGTAAGCAAAATAAAAACTTGTTAATTGAGTCATGGAAAGTTAGTAGGTAAGTCAAATAAATCTTAAAAAAAGGTTACTCAAAAATTTGACAAAAATGCACAGGATATATTTATTTTACTTATCACTACTAGATAATGGATGCATGGATCTGTACTGGCTGCAGATCCTTGATCCTATTAAAAATGTAAACCTAGCCCTTTGAGCATGGCTTTTTTAAAACTTCCCATTTCCTCTATCCTCAGGCTGACAACAGAAAGAAAAAGGTATTTAGTGTCTCTTCCATAGCTGCTGGCTGCAAATATTAATGTGTCTGTGGGATTAAAATCTTCAGTCTGAATTACTACCTAGTTACTGTAAGTCTAGAACATTGTCACAAGGTGGCAGTATAAGATCTGTTAGATTTGCTTTAGCAACAAACAACCTGTGTGTCACTAAGAACAAAGCTTGCAGAAATAATACAAAAAGAAACAGCAATCTGAGCTGTCTTTATTGTTCTCTAGAAACACAAGACATTGCGTGATTAGAATTGGGTTGATTTCCATTAAACTTGCACTGCATCTACATGAATGAATATCAGAAATATTTTGGGCTTAAACGTTTTATGCGTTCATGTCCTTAGAAATGTCTGGTTTCCTCCATAGAAAACAGTTAAAATTGTCTCTAGTTTGAAAGAGCAGTAAAGATGTGGGTGGAAAAGAGGTTTTGAACAAACTTTTCAAGCAATAAAAAAACCAACAGATACATTCATGAAAGGAAAAAAAGGTTATATTAAGAAGAGGTCACCACGAAGGAGAACACAAACACTAAATGTCTGCCTTTTCTCTATGACTCCCCCAGTTGGACCCAGACACTTTTGTCGACTTGGTACTGCTGCTTTGTGACCTATCTCATATGTTTTCCTTGGACACATTTTTCCCGGTCTCATTTCCTGAAGCGCTGCATCCAGCACGAATGATACTCAGAGGGGGGAAAACAGGGCTCTGCTCCCCCTTCCCGGATGGGTGGTTGGAGGGAGATTGGCTTTAGAAGCAGGCCAGAGGGGTTCTGCTTGGAGAGCAAACAGGGCATTCAACTGGATCCCCTAAGGAGGGTAAATAAACATCTGCAGATGATGTTTAGATATCTATTAGTGTGTTTAGATCCCCCGTCTGCAGCCAGGAAGGTCAGCTTTCTGAGAGTTCTGAGAATGTTCTGGAAATCCCTGATGGCCATCATAATTTGAATGAATACAAAATAAAAACTACTCTTGAGGTGAAGAGGAGGCAAGTCGGTCACATGAGATAAAGATGGAAAAATTGTATCTGATGAAGGATTTTCTGTGAGAAAGTTTAGGCTTTTTTGTTTTTAACCATGGAGACAAATCAAATCTAAACTTGTTGTTTTCACCGTCTGCAACAAGTCCTTCTGACACATGTTTCGGAAAAACATGCAGAGCACCGGCAGTCATTTGTCGCCATTAGGGTTGCTTCTCATGAAAAGCTGCTGACCTTTTTTTTAATCATTCAGCACAAAGACAATAGTTTACATTATAATTCACGTGTTTAGGCTCTAATTTCTGCACATGCCCACACACGAGCCAGAAATCTTACAGCAGTCAGACTGAAAAGAGCACTGCTAACGACCAGTTGGAATAAAGGGTGTGTGCGTCTGTCACTAGCGAAGGTCTGTGTTGAAGATCAAAACTTGAGGGGGAGATCCCGGCCTGAGAACAGAACAGTCTGGACCTCCAGCCATCCCAGGGGTCTCTGGGGCCCGACACCTGCGATATTGCCTCACATCAGAGGAATGAGACATCTCGAGTCTGAGCTCCAAGCACATTCAGGCCTAAGGAGGACGCAGCTGCAATCTCTAAGTGTGTGTGTGTGTGTTAGGAAGAGGACACTCTCTGAAATGAGGTGTTGCCTTCTCGTTGGAGATCAACCACCTGCATGGTCTGTCTGCAAGCCTGGTTGGATAAAGAGATCCATCATAGGCGGGGACATGAGGGACATTTAGCACTTAAATTAAAATGCTGTGAAAGCTTCCGTAGAGCAGGTCGCACAGGGCACAGTCTGGCTATATGTGGAGGTGTTCTGTATAAATCTGGTTTTATTTTTTTAGGGAGACCACAATAGCTATACTGAAATATAAGAAAGCTATCTTCAAACAAAAATAATAATAATAATAATGTAAAACTTTATTACTTTGAAAGATTAACATAGGAACAGGCAGCACAAAAACTGTCCCGACAGAAAACCACTTCCATAAACTACGATTTATAGGTGTGGAACAGACAAAAGTTATGAAGCCTATCTCAAGTCAGTAAAACATTGTCGTCCACGTGGGAGGATGTGAGCTGCCAGCACCCCTAGTACATCCAGCTGGACTTTGAACACTTTTCTTTGGAGCTGTTCAAAAACAAAAACACAGCAGTCTCCTGATTGTGTCTGTAGACCATAGTGTTCCTCTCTCAGACACTGAATGAAGAGCAAAGATGGAAAAAATCTTATATCCATGAAAGTGTTAAGAGGGGAAAGTATTTTATTAGGTTTACAGTCTTTAAACCATACTTATGTTCCTGAATGAACAAAGTCTAATAAACAATAAGCTTTAGTGATATCGTCCTAAATGCACTTCATATTTAGCAGTTTCTTTATTTTGATAAAAACACAATCCAAGGAGGAAATAGTGGGTTCACA
Source organism: Apricaphanius iberus (assembly GCA_028564705.1). Classification (NCBI taxonomy): domain Eukaryota; kingdom Metazoa; phylum Chordata; class Actinopteri; order Cyprinodontiformes; family Aphaniidae; genus Apricaphanius; species Apricaphanius iberus. The sequence goes on from JAPXFQ010002581.1 coordinate 721,554, forward strand.
TTATTTTACTCAACAAAAATAGAAGAAAAAAAGATATAAAGATAATCTGACCAAAAAATGTAATGTTTGATTTTCTGTTTTCCTTAACTTAAAAGAAAAACTCTATCCATATAATTTATTGGGGTAAACATTTGGAAATTTGTTCCCCAGAAGCAGGATTCAGGCTGAGAAGTTTGAGAAACACTGTTCTGGTCTAATATCCAGCTGTTATGTTGGCCCAAATTTCCATCAATAGGATCCACTAATATTAACACTAATAACACTAATATTGACACCTCTTGTAATCCTCAGGATCTTCGTCTGTATCCTTCATACCATCCAGCTGAACCACTGGCCAGCCTGGAAGTGGAATAGTTTTACCACATAGGAAGGTCACAAATGAAACTTTTTCCCTAAACTCAAACATTTGAGCTATGCAAATCTCTAAATCACTCTTTAAAATTAGCTTTCGCTTCCATAGTTAACAACGAACACGTAATAATAACAATAATAATAATAACTTTTGTTGTTGCTAAATGATGCCACTTTTGACCCTTTACAGGGCTGCTCTCATGTCCATCGTATTATGAAAAGTCAATGCAAGCAAAGTTGGCAAAAAGAGCAGAGGAAGAGCTGCAGTGTTTAACAAAAGAATAAGAAAAGGGGAACAATTTGGATTTAAAGACAGGGAGCTGGATAAAATAACATATAAAAACATCTGCTACATCATCTAAATCATCTAAAATTTAAACCCTACATGAGCTATAAGCAGAAGATGATTGGAATATATTGAATACATTTCTCTAAAATGAAACTTTGTTCAAAGAAAAAAAAAAGCTTAGTTTTGAGTATCGTCTGTCAAGCAACCCAAATAAAACAAAATAACCGAGCACATTTAGCATAGTGGTATGTGAGATAAACTCAAATCTCATGCCTGCATTCAAAACATGCCTTTCTGGTCTGGAGGTGCTAATATGAAGGACTTTGTAGATAATTGTCTGATTGTTTTCTTCACCCTGATCTGGGTTTCTGATGTTCAACACGGAGCTCACAGTGTGCCTTCAAACACTCAAACGTCTTTCAGGCTAGATGCAGAAATGCACATATTATGTGACTGGAGATGAGCGGCGATAACACAACTTTCACCAAGCTCTCATGTTTTACAAAGCAGACAGATTTACCAGTGATAAAGTCTACGATGTGTGTGTGTGTGTGTGTGTGTGTGTTTTTAAATGAAACACAGAGAGAGACAGATGCCCTCTGGAAAACACTAAAGGAACCTTCAAAAAACTGGAATGCAGGTTATGGGGAATCAAATAAGCATATTTTAATTCAATATGTTTGAGCGAATATGGTAAAGGAAGGCTGAAGTTCACAGCTGCAGCCACAACATGAAATGAAATATTTCTGCTCCTACTCTGGACATCATCATTTCACCTGTCCTTGCTTATACACTACTTACACCCTGTGCTCGGAGATGATGATAACACAGGCAGACTACAGATGGTAAGAAGGTCAGGGTCTGTGTCCTAGATACACACAGAGTTAAACAAATACTGAAGCACTAAGTTGCTGCACACCGAGAGGTAAACCTTTCCCCTACTGGTAAAGTCACAGTCAGGGTCATTAAACGACGTCAAGATAAGTCACCACTTTTCGTGTGCGCTTCAGTTCGGACCCCCTCACACACACACATCTGTTCAAACAAATTGCCGTACTTCCTTTGGAAAATATTGTTACTGTACGCCTGTGATGCGTTTTTCTCTCTCCGACGACACCAATGCAGAGGAAAACAACCGCTTTAGATTTACTGCTTTCCATTGTTGTGTTTAGACTGAGGGAGACACAAACAGGATTTCTGAACTTTGCACACAGAATAACTGTTGCAAGCAGATTTATCAGCTCCTTCATGTTTTAAGCAGCAAAACGTCAAGGTCGTTCAAGGGATCAAAAGTATGTTTTTATCTGCTAACATACATAATACCCTGCTGCTGACCAAGAGGCTCTGCAGCAGTATGTAAAGACATTAACGGGGTAGTTCCAGGCTTTTGAAGTGAGATTGTGTTAAAAAGTTGCTATCTTCAGTAGATAAAAAAACTGATATCTTAATTTACAGGTGTACAACCCAATAGATTATTATAATCAAAAGTTACGATTTTAAAAACAGTCTATTTTCTACCAGTTTTGGTGATTACAGCTGACACCTCAATAGTTTCAGAAAATTATATCAATAAATAAGAGAAAATGTTATTACAGAAACGTCATGTTACCTAATTATAGATTTGATACAGTAGCTGTCCAGCAGACAATTAGGGTTAGCAAAAAAAGTCATTACTAAATAACCTGGATTTTCACAAACTACTGTTTGCAAGTATAGTATTGCAAAGTTGTGTGAAAGGAAAACAGTGTGGTTTAGTCACAAGCACTATGTGTAAACCATGCATTGTTATTATCTGTGTACTATTCTTTTCCAAACAATAATCACACACAAACTAAACATAGCGATTATTGTTGGCTGAGCAGATGCTTCAAAAATAAATAAATAATAACAATCTTATTTTCTTCCTCTGCTTCTTAAAAATGATCTGTGAAACTTGTTTTCACTTTAGGATCATGCGGCTGACTGATGGCACAGACTGCGGATCAAGTACAAGTCAGCCACTTTGGGCCTGTATCTTCCTTAATGGGGGATTTAAGGTTGTAACAGGGGTGGGCTGAGTTTTACCACCCTCGCCTCATCTGTCCTTTCACAAACCACATGGAGACGGCTGAAAGGCACCTTAACCTCGCCTTCAAGTGTTTCATGTTATCTTTAGATAAAAGGAGATTTTGCATTTCTTTTGGAAATCAAGATTTTAAAGTTTGGAGGAAAAAAATGTTAATTAAAAGCTTCTTGAGGGTCAGGGTGATAAAATTCCGCAGCCGGTGATGATGGGGGGTGCCTTGCCAGATGCTGGTGTTGGTCCTCTGGGTTTTATGAAATCCAGTCAGTGTAGAACTTTAGAGAACTTCCCTCTACTGACAACCTTTATGGAGATGCAGATTTCATTCTCCAGCATGACTTGACACCTGAACGCACTACCAAAGTTTTTTTGCGTTAATGATCATGGTACCACTTTGCTTGATCTCCATCAGACAGTCCTCCTGACCTGAACCACATAGAGAAGCTATGGAGTTTTGTCAAGAAAAAGAGGAGAGACACTGGTGGAAACAATGTAGACGGGCAACGACTGAAACAACCTGGGCGCTTTTAATCTCCGCCTAACTAATACAGTAAATGCTTCATAAGGAGTCCTGACCAAGTACTGATGCATATACTGGAAAGTATATTAGCTATTTTTAATGTCAGTAAGCTGGCATTTCTCTATTAACAATGATTTCCTGTAAGCCATAATCATCAAATCAACATAAGTGCAAAACGTAACATAACATAAAAATCTGGAGACATAAAATAATTAGTGGCTCTCCACTTTCTACATTCACTTCCTGTGTAAATTGTGATTCTGCGTTAATAAGTGCCCAATGCAAATGTGACGATGGTAGAAGTACAATCTGTTTTCTTCTCTTCTCAAACAAGCCTCCCTGGGCAGTTATCAGGACTTAACCAAGATGAAGATGAAAACAATTTTCTACTGCTGGTGAAAAAAATGCTTAAAAAAAATATCAATGCAGGTGTATGTCAAGACAAAAAACAAAACACACACAAAAAAAATTAAAAAACATAACGGTGTCAATTATCTTGTTTTCAGTGCAAAGTTTTTCACCACATTTTAACTCACACTGGAAGTATATTTACATAACCAGCATTTTATTTTTTTTCCAATGTTACAAGTGTAATGAAGATACAGCCACCTGGAAATAATCTTTTATTAGGACCTTTTAATTACTACTTCTCAGTATCGACGTTATTGTGTTGTGAGCATTCCTTTGAATCACACAGTGAAAACAGATCCTCCTTTGTCCATGAAAACAATAGTCATCTTGTTCCTAAATAGCATCTATCTTCTTAAACTATGAAAGTCTGACACTTTTACAGGCCCCTGAAGATGAACCACAGCTGGTCAAACCAGACAGCAACAAGAGGAACATGAAGGAGAATTACTGATTTCTGAGCTGGCCTGAGCTAAATCTGGAATCGGATAACATGGTCTTGTGATGCTCATTACATCAAATATGAGAAGCATAAGGCGCTGTGTGTTGGTCGCCTTGTTTGCTGTCCTTTAAACGATATTTGTTGCTATGCAATGAAGTTCCGAAAGTAAGACACACACATTTAAACCGTTTAAGAATGAGAATTCTGTAAAAAATGGCAGAGAGCAGAGAACTTTTCCCCAACATACTATCATGGAAAATGTTCTCCTCGCTCCCACTGCATACCAAAAAACATGGGGGGATCTGCAACATACATTAGTGGGCGTATCCTGTTTTAAAGGCAAAGAAAAATAATAGAAAGAGAAAAAGAATCCCCTTACAGCCATTCCTACTTTCACGTTGATGGGATTTAGGGCTGTACAACACTTAAGTAGCTCCCTTTGAATCAAATACCATTCTTAAAGTTAAAATAATACATCTGCGGATGGACATGAATGGTCAGAGTTGCTCTCCTTTCCAAGGCTGGATCATGAGTGTGACCCGATATAGACCACAACATTCTGGATGAAAGCAAATAACGTTTGTTAATTTTTATTGACATTTTTCCAGACACAACATAAAAACTTCCACAACCCAAAAAAGACCAAACAGCTGTTTTCAATCAACTGACATATAGGGGAAATTTAGATTTTAAAAAGGTCTAAACAAACTTTAAATTTAACAAAGTCTAATGCTGCATTTCTGACCATTCCTGCAACATGTTATGAAAGTTATTAATTATTCTGCATAAAATTAGCGTTTTATGTTTGTGAATTTAGGGGAAACCCTCCTTTATCCTTTCACAAACCTTTCCATCTTAACACCAACAGCTGCTTTCTGTCTGTCATTTCGAGCATCTTCCGTCACATTCCCTCCAAATCCTCAGCCTTATTTTCACACAGGAGTCTGCCAACCCAAGATCCCTACTGAATTTCTCTTTCCAGAATTCTCAGGAGGAGAAAATTCTCCCTTCCAAAGTTTTAGTGAAAGCAGCAGGTTGTTGCTTTGCTGCCCTCCCACAGTCTCATGTGCATCAGCCGTTTAGTTTAATCAGATTGGTCTCTCCTGGTAGAATTCAGTCAAGGTGCAGGATGGAACTGGAGGAATGGATCTCAAGTTAGCGATGCACAATTACAGAATAGCAGACATCATTGCAAATGTTGTTTGAATACACTGATATAGCATGGGAACTACTTGGATGCAATATTTAGTAGGTGGTAATTTTTCAAGTGCCATTTATGTCCTTATATACTTAGATCGTAGTTACCAAGATCCATCTATATAGTGCATCTGTCAGCCTTTGGTCCCTCACTCAGAATGTATGAACTTGTTTCCAGGAATAAGGACATTTGCCATTTATAGCAAAGGCCAAACTTCCATACAACCTTGTTCCCACAAAACAGAAGGCGACTATATGAAAAGTCGATCAGTAGAGCGTCATTGTGCATGACTTCCCGTCTTTCCTTGTCCTGCATCACCCAAGGAAGCGTTTCCCATGGTGGAAAAGAGACAGCATCCCCCTATCTGGACGGTGCCTATATTGGGTGGCATGTTTTTTCCTCTGTTTCTTTTACAGTTATTTTTTTTCCATGTTCATTGGGTGGAAAGAAAACAGTCACTGAGCTCATCTACAGGATGTAGATGCTTATTGTTTTCAGCATAAAATCCGGCACCGTTGCAGATCATTGTGGCTTCACTGCAGATGGTTTCTTTTCAACTTAAAGCCTTTATAAAGGCTCAAAGCTGAAAAGGAATAATCTGCAATACAAATTATTTTTGATGATCCGTGTTGCTTCTTTGTTCCTTTACTTGTGATTTCTAGTTTCAAAGCTTCAGAAACCACAAAATCGCCCTTATATTAAACCTCTCCAGCTTTTGCAGGGTTTATGAATCAGCCAGTTCTGTTAAGCCCATGTTTCTCAGCTATAAAACAGACCTCGAAACTACTTCACATGCCTTAATCATTGTCTCCATCTCAGTGTGCGTTCTCATTTTTTACTGTAGATCATGAATTCAACCCACTAATGATGCAGGAAAACAATGACGGCTTTGCAAGGGAACATTGGGGAAACTGATGTTTTTCTGCAGTCTGGCAGAGAGAGAAGAGCCAGGCTGGCAAATGCTCTGCTTTCAAGCCTAAAGCAGAAAACCCCGTCAAATTAACATATTTGTTCCTAAACAAAGAACTGACTTAATTCTTTTAGTCTATCTGATGCTTTTTTTTGTTTCTCCCTCTGTTTAGACTTGTACTTTCACAGAAATTATGTATATTTCAGAACGTTGAGTATTTTTTTTCCCACAAGGGATCCCCCAGATAAAATGTTGCATCCCCATTTTAATTAATTTCATATAAGATGTAGGCTACCACTAAGGCTTTTCAAAATGTTAGTTTTTTCTGCTATTTCCTATGTTTTACTTTTAAGAAATGCTCATGTTTTATTGAAAGAATAAAACATGAGCAGCATAAATTCAAACAAAGATTTACAGTTTAGAGCAGTATGCTTCAACCCTCCTCCTCAAGGCACACTCACACTTTTAGATCAGGGTTCTCAAACTCCTGTCCTCGAAGGCCGGTGTCCTGCAACTTTTAGAAGTGTGTCAGTTTCAACATACCTGAATCAAATAATTAGATCAGCAGGACACCATAGAACCTGTAACTGCCTGCTGAGGAGGCAATTTAACAATTTGATTCAGATGTGTTGGACCAGGAACACAACTACATGTTACTGGACCCTGTTTTAGATGCTTTAACACACCTGATTTCAATTGATGGTTTATTAACAGGCTTTTGCTGAACTGCAATCATTTGCATTCATGGGAAACGTATAAAACACGCAGGGCATTGAGCTTTGAGAAAAGGGTTGGTAAACACTTGTTTGGAGTATAACCATATGACCTAAATGTATAGGCTCGTCCCTCCTGTGGGGAGAAAATAATAAGAACAAATCAGGGCTCAGTTCAGTCATGAGAACAACTCCAAAGGAAAACGAATATGACTCTACTGACCCTTGGCTTGACAAGCACTAACAGAGAGTGTAAAATGCCGATATAACCTAAATATTTAATGGAACGTATGACTGTATTTATTGTTAATGACTTTGTCTGGTTTAACATGATCCCTCCCCAATTAAATGTGATTAAAACATCCATCTGTAGATTGTACCAGTTTGTCTGTGAGGGGTGGGGGAGAGGTCGGTGCCCATCTCCAGCAGTCGCTGGGTGAGAGATGGGGGATGCAACTGAGAAAGGTTGCCACTCCATCCAAGGGCAACACAGATACATGCAGGACAAACAACCATGCATGAACAAAATTACATCAAAGGGCAATTTAGAAAGACTTAGATTTACCTAACAGTCATGTTTATGGATGTTGGGAGGAATCTGGATTACCTGGAGTGAAATATGCACAAGCGGAGAACCTGCAGAAAAACATGAGGACCTTTTTTGCTGGAACGTAACAATGTTACCAAATGCACCACGATACATCCCTTGATTAAAATGGAATAAACTAACATGTATTTGACTGCTTGATCAAAGTCTTTATATTAACACGTACAGTATCTTCAGGTGCTTTTCTTGCATCATGCCTGTGTGGCTTTAGTTCGCAACAAGACCTTAAAAAGCATCCAATCACTATTTACGATCATGAAGCTTCCCTTGGAAACTCCCCTTGGACTGCCTTGGCCTTTGACAACTTTTAAATATTTTCATGTGTGATCTTGATTGCTCCTGTCGCCTGTCTCTTTGCAGCAGAATTTCCCCTTGGTGGTACAATAAAGGATTATTTTATTCTCTTCTGACTGCTGTTACAATTAAAGCTGCATTGCGGATAATTTATTTATGTATTAAAGTTGTATATGGCTGCACGGTGGCGCAGTGGTTAGCACTGTTGCCTTGCAGCAAGAAGGTCGTGGGTTCGTATCCCGGCCCAGGGTCTTTCTGCATGGAGTTTGCATGTTCTCCCCGTGTATGCGTGGGTTCCCTCCGGGTACTCCGGCTTCCTCCCACTGTCCAAAAACATGCATGATAGGTGAATTGATCATTCTAAATTGTCCCTAGGAATGAGTGTGAGTGTGAATGGTTGTCCGTCTCTCTTTGTGTTGGCCCTGCGACAGACTGGCGTCCTGTCCAGGGTGTACCCTGCCTTACGCCTGTTAACTGCTGGGATAGGCTCCAGCTGCCCCCGCGACCCTGAATTGGATAAGCGGCTAAGATAATGGATGGATGGATGGAGTTGTATATATCTTTGAAATTATGTAGGGTTTAGTACTATGATAAAAGGCTAGTGCTCCACAACAGTTGTAATTTTTTAAGTCCCTCCTTCCTCCCATAGACCCCTATGCAATTCAGACTCAGAGCCAAATTTTTTCATCCAATAGAATTGCGCGTCACACAAACCTGTGGAGATGAGACTGCGCAGACACGTCGCTCCATGTCTTCCTGTTTACAGTCAGCATAATGGCAGAGAGCGGTCATGGATAAGTCACAACAAACTTCTGCTAAATAGTTAGCCATTTCAGGGCTACATCAACTTCAGAAAAAAACAACAACTATACGGCGACAAACTCTAAAAATGCATTACAGACCTGAGTGGGGTGTTACGTCAATATGAGTTTATGACTAACACAAATTCCCATAAGTGACAAAACAATACGATTACTGCCTATCCATCCATTCACTATCTAGTTCGCTTCTCCTTGAAAGGTCGTGGGGGGGTGGCAGGGGCTATCTCCAGCGGTCATTGGGTGAGAGGCGGGGTACACCCTGGACAGATTGCTAGTCCATCACAGGATTGTCTATCCATATATAAGATATAAATTTAAATTTGTATTTACTCTTCTTTAGAGTATTCTGTAAAACAGTCAACATTTTGAACCAAATGGATCAATTAGTGATCAATACTACCATGTGGACCTATTAACAAGCACCACTTTATCTGACAGCAGGAGAATATCTCAGCCAGTCTGAACATCTGCACTGGATCACTTGTAAACTTTTAGTGACTTGCACATCTTCGTAACTCTCCCCCGATGGAGATATTTTCCAGCGAGACACAGTTGAGAACCAACAGATGAACAGATAAATGTACAAGGACGTAGCTTGTTTGCCAATGTATTTCTGAACAAATAGATAATTTAAGGAATTCTTCTTCTAAAGAGGGAACAAGTAGTGTAAACTGAATAAAAATGACAAACAAAAAAACAGAATAAAAATGACTAAATATGTTGCTAATCTTGAATGGAGCAGGATGCAGGACCTGATTTTGCTGTCATACATAAAACAAAAATTCTTCCAAAAAATAAAACTCTCGGCCATTGTTACTGAATGACTGAAGAAATATTTTTCTTTGTTTCTGGCCTATGCTGGGTAATAATCAGGAATATGAAGGAAGGAAAAGATAGGTGGACTTATGACCTCATTATAAGAGTTTTGCGTCTTTCAGATGTGGAATGTGAAACTTCCTCACTCACTCTCTATGTCTCTGAACAGTGGCTTCCTGTATACATGGCCAGAGCGCCCTTCAAAGGTCAGACTTACTGTTAAGCCCGTCCAAAAAATTCTCAGTGCATGACAAAGTACAGTTGGAAGACATTCCTGTCTTCATTCCTGCCTTTTTATAGAGAACGTCCTACAGGAGTTGTTCTGACTGGTTTGGGGGCATGTTTTATAAGTGTCGATTTCAGGCTCAAGTTTACAGCATCAGCTTACGTCTGAACAATGACATTTATATTTTCCATGTGCACTGTTCACAGGACGAGAGAAACAAAGGAAATGGGAAACATTTATCATTGGAAAAACCTGTCATTAGGATGGGTAAAAAAAAATTAAACTACTTAAAGTGTCAGATGAAACTTAAATTAGAGATTGGTAAAAAAAACTCTGTTTTATGGGAAAGAGGACAATCACAACTTTTAAAATATGTAAGTTTATAAAACCTTTATTTCACTTAAAATTATGCCATAGTTGTGTGTAACTTGAAACACTCTCGGTCTCATCACTGTTAGTGTACCTCTTTACTGTATGATGTCTTCACATGTGTGAGAATTTATAACTGCAACCCAGAGGTAATACAATTATTTAGATATTGTTGTGTACTGTTTTTGGTTTCTTCCTGTTAAATATGTGTTTTCCCTTCCACTGCCACCACATGCATGCTCTGAAGTAGCAAATCTACTTAGCAAAACATGGACAGGACATCAGCTATGTAAACTTTATATAAGACCTCATACTGTGTACAGCACGAAATGCCAAACAACACTAAAGCCGGGTTTATACTTCTCTGTCAGCAAGTTTGCACCTACACGCACACATATTGGTGGAGGTCTGCCTGCCATTGCAGTGACGTCTTTGTTCAACGACAGCTTATTTTTACTTCAGTTTGTAAATGAAGAGCTCTTTTCCAAAGCGCGATAAATGCATTAAATAATAAAAAAAATGTTGTCATGTCATTTTGCTGTGTACTGAACCGATTCACTGCTCCATCAACATTTCTTGCCAAATTGCTATATTTTCTTGTTAAAATGTAGGTACAAGATGCCGTAAAGTGGGACAAGCGTTGGGCTGACCTGAAAGCTGAGGTACTTCTGAAGTAGACTTCTGTTAAAGCTGCAATTAAGAGAGATGTGCCATCACTACTAGAAGCAATACTTGTGACTGTGTTGCTGTGAGAGCTTTTTATGATGATGCATTGTATCAGGTGACTGACAATCATACTTGCTAACCCTCCTGCTTTTCCCAGTCCTGAATTTCACTGCCCCTCCCGAAAAGAGCCACCATTCTACCGAATTTCTCCTGTTATCTGATAGCGTCGCGTATCAAGTACACTCCCTGTTTCCTTTGAGAGGGATGGAGAATAAAATCTGTTACATTTTTATTTTGCCAAGGAAGGTGCCATGGGGTACAGGTATATCATTCCAGTCATAAAAAAATCCATCACCTGTCGGTGAAATTCCCCTTTTTTAAATCCAAAATAGTTCACCTAATTGATTCCTATGTCCGATTAGGGAAAACAAATCAGCAGTAATTAGTGTCGCACGCCGCAGCAGCCAGCTGCAAGTTTTCAGAGCAGTCTTCATGGGACTGACAGAAGCTGTAGTTTCAATTACTTTTTAAATTTTCTGAGATATTTCTAGCAGAAAACAAAGTTACAGTGTCAAAATTAACAGTCAATGCTGCCCTCTGCTACCAAAGTAAGAAAAAATACTTTCTCAATTTCTCCTGACAGAGAGACTCCAGTGAGTTTTTAGAATGATTAATGAGTAACTATTCGTAAATGTTCTGTGCTGCTGAGAAGGGGCGTATCCAGGAGGTTAATAAAGAGGAGCTAAAAGGGGCCAGAGTGGGTCTTGGACTGTAGCACTGTGGCCATTTTGAATGTCTCCCTAATTCTGAGGTCTATAGGTTGGCAAGTATGCTGACATTGCAGGCCTGAGTGATGAAAAGTGATCCATCCTAGTGGATCTCGCTCTCTGAAAATGGACGGGTTTACTGTATAGCATTTTGAGAAAACATTTAATTAAATTTGAATTTATCATCAACAATATTGTTGTTTGGTTTAATAAACATTGTTCAACATGTTGTAACTAAGGCAAAAAAACAACAACATTTTACTAGGATAAATGGAATATTAACAAAATGTGTGGGTCTAGATAAAAAAATGTCATTTTCCTGAGCCTTTTTTCAACAACTCTTGATAAATCTGTTGCTTATAATAAATCCACATCCATATGTAACAGCAATTAGTTGGGTTTCCTTATAAAACTTTTTCCCAATTCGTACAATAAATTCAACATGACTAGAGTGTTTAATAATTTGGATATAGTTAGAACGTTCTTTATTTTGAAAAGCTCTTTCTGTTTGAGTTAAACTGATTATATATCTCTGTATGTAACCTGGATATATTTAAATTGCTTTGAAATGACATTTGTTCTGAAACGTTGCAATACAAATAAACAGAATCTAGAGGGTTTTTCTTTCCCAAGTATCTCATTCAAAAAACAAATACAAATAAGGGTATGAAAGCACAGCTGCACTCAAGTTCAGAAGCGTATTTGCATCAGGTTGCAAATATCCTCAGGTCAAATATCAAATGTGGGCTTCTGTAAAAGCAGTAGGCTAATGAATATGTTTAGTCTCAGAAAGCCTAAATGAATAAAACCCAAAACCACAACGTGTATCATTGCATCGATAAAGAATCTGATTTGAGATTTCTAAATGAGGAAACCATCTGCTCTTTCACACGAAGCAGATACAGATAATTTCTCTCAGAATAAAAGGAAGAAGCACATATGAATAATGAAGGATTGTATAGGTTAATAATTTAAATATTTTTAGAGGAAAATGTTTTCAATAGATATAAAAGTGTTTATTCTTTCAAACTTCATATGCATGAGGTGCATTGCTGCAGAAATAGACTGGGGGTATTGAGAAGTATTTAAGGAAGGGAAACTCAGTCCAATAATCTGATGAAGCACATGTCTAAATCAAAACACAGCCTTTAGTCATCCAGAACCTCCATTACTCACTCTAAGCTTGTTATCTGAACATGTTTAGTCTACGTCTGTCTGATTTAAAACCTACTTTCTTTTTTGTCTCTTACATTTTTCCCCTTAATCAGTCTCCCTAACTCCAGATGGTCCCTGTGCTGTGATCTTTGTTTTACATGGTTTGATACCATGAATTTCAACAATTTTCACAGCTTAAATGTGCAACATGTGTTTACAATAGATTGTTCTAACAGTTTTATTGTTATTGAAAAAATAATTACTAATTTTTTTTTTACAAGCAGCCCAGGCTTGGAATTTTTTTTAAGTGTACTTTATACGTAAGTATATTTAAGTATGTAGCAGTTTACCTTAGAAAGTTTTCACTTTTCATTCATTCTGTTATAAAGGTTTAAGATGTAAAAAGTATAACATTTATAAAATTATATATCTTTCCAATACTATAGTGAAATTGAAATGTAATCGGCACTTAAAAAAAAAATCATAAAAGAATTGAATCGGGAGAAAAGCACATTGTCTCAGCCCTACAAAATGGCACTTTTTTTTACTAATAGTATTGATTGTGAATCAATTCTGAGTCGAGAAACGGTTCTGAATTGAGAATTGATTCTGAATCGAAACGTCACTCGACGAATCGGAATCGAATCGTGAGTTGTTGTAAGATTCACATCCCTAATACACATGGAGACTACATAACTTTGTTCATTGATGTCTGAAGAACATTTAAGTGAAATGCATTGTCTTAGTATTCATGTCCCTTGATGTTTCCCACAGTTTGTCATATTACCACCACAACAAACAATTTATTCTAGATTTTATGCGATGTACCAACTCATAGGAAGTGCATAATTGTTAGGTAAAAGGAAAAAATGGCACATTGTCAATTAAATATCAAAAAATTGTGGTTCACATTTGTATTAAACCCCCATATTCAAAGCGATCTGTAGACCCCCTCTGTGAAAGTCCAATCACAATGTAATTCACCCAGAGGTGGAAAGTAACAAACTATATTTACTTGCGTTCCTGTAACTAAGTAGGTTTTTTGTGTAATTGTACTTTTTAAAGTTGTTTTAAAAGTGTGTAATTTTACTTTTACCTAAGTATGTTTTTTTTAATATTGTACTTTGCTACATGTTTTATTATATCCGTTACTGAGTAGAAAAAAAACTAACAAATATGATTTTAAAAAATTGAGCCCAGAAATACTGCCAAAATTGATATGAGGACTGATGTTAGTAAGAATAAAGATGGAAGCACCTGACATCTGTATGGATCCAGCAAGCAAAGTCACCCCGTGGAATAAATTAAACTCAAAGAAAACAATGTTAACCCCTAACCATATGTAAGCGACCACTTCAGCTTCAGTTCAAGAAAGGCAACAGCATTATTATGTGTTTATCCAGAGACTGGGGTCGCAGCTCTTAGAAACTGCAGAGGTAAGTTGAACTAAACTACTGTCACAGTAAAGTCATTGTTTAATAAAAGGTTAAACTCAGTTTAATAAAAGACATCAGTGAATGACGCGAGTAAATGTCTTCTTTTTCACTGACCTGTCCACGTTTGACATGCTGTCTGGTATTACATCCATTTTAAGGCAGTAAAGTATTTTTGTTTTTAAAAAATAACTTCTAACATCCTACTAGGTCTAATCGCCCAGCATAGGTAGCCAAAATACATGCTTGACGAAAAACAATGAAACCAGACTATTTTATTTATTTGCGAATTGCCAACCCAAAACAGGTGTTACACAATTTTCTGTGACAGTCAGATTATGTGACTCCAGGGGCGCGACTACTTTGAGATTTATGTCCTATTGTCTTTTTGCACTATTCAGGAGTGACTGACATAAACAAAGTAACTTAGTAAAGCAGATTGGTCATTTTACTTGTACTTGAGTACAATTTAATCTCAGTAGTAGTTCTTTTACTTGAGTAGAATATTTTAGTACTCTTTCCACCTCTAAATCCACATACTGCCAAGATACAAGATAGTGGTGAAGAGGTCAAAAACTGTCACCAAAGAAATACAGATGCAGACTGAAGCATGTATGGAAAAACTGAGTGACTGCTTCGAGGATACAAACTGGGAAATAATCTTCCATTCTTCTAAAAATGTTTATATATATATATATATATATATATATATATATATATATATAAATATATATATATATAATCTTTCCTAACAATAAGTCCTAAAAATGTGAAAAAGTATGTAAACGAGTGGAAACTTTCTTTCTGCTCCAGTGACATAGATCTGCTGCACCAAAAAAAAACAACAAAAAAACCCCAGACATTTAAGATGGGACATTTTAAAAGCTAAGATTGATTTTAAAAACAAAAATAGAGGCCAGATTCGGTACAGGCAATTAAAATGCAGGAATGGGAGGGAGTGAATATTTTAAAAGGGAAAGCTAGCAAAAAAGAAGTCAGCACTATCATTGTTAAATTCTCTGTAAATGAATAGAATAGATTCTATTGTACATTTGACACTACTGACTGTGAGCAGGAAAACGATGAGATGTGTAAAGATCTCTCTGCAGAACCCCCAATAATAATTAGACAGTCTGATGTTACGATAAGCCTCTCCAAATGAAAACCTAATAAGGCTACCGGGCCTGATGGTCTCAGAGCCCGTCTATTAAAAGACTGTGCTCTAAAAGGAGATGAAAACAAGTTATTTCAGCACCTTATGAATGTGGGGAAAGTACCTAAATCTTGTAAGTGCTCAATAATTGACCAGTTCCAAAGAAACAGGGAGCTACTGCCCTCAATGATTACAGGCCTATGGCCTTAACATCTGTAATAACGTCTTTATTATGTAAAATAATTAAGCGGTTCCTTGTCAACCATCTGAACAATTCAGCAGTTGACATGTTCGACCTGCTCCAGTTTGCATACAGAAGTAAGAGAGGTACTGGGGACGCTGTTCTGACTGCTGAACGCAGTTAACAAACATTTGATGAGTCCAAAAAGCTTTGCGAGAATATTGTTTGTCGATTTATGTTTGGCTTTTAATTCAATGTCAAAACATATTCTTTTAAAGAAGCTCATGGATCTTAAAGTGAATTCTAGTCTGATGCTATGGATTAGGGACTTTTTATCCTGCTGTTCACAGTGGGTTAGTAGTGGTGGAGAGACCTCTGAGGTCCGCACAGTGAGCACTGGTTTCCCTCAGGGCTGGGTTCTTTCCCCTCTATAATCCTACAAACCAATTTGCAATCAATGATCAAAATTACTTTTTAATTAAGTATGCTGATGATATGGCTCTGGTTGGGTTAATGAAAAAACATTGTCTTTATCTCACATTAAAGCCATAGAGTTGTGGTGTGAACAGAGCAAGCTAGATATTAATGTAGCTAAGACAAAGGAGCTCATCATACAAGATTTGAAAGAGGAATCAGTTTTACTTGCTAACCAACCTGCTGAAACTGTGACACATTTTAAATATTTAGGCTAATTTCTAGATTGGCGGCTTGATTTAGTTAAAAACACTGATTAGATTCTCAAGAAACGCTCATAGAGACTTTATCTCTTGAGAAAGTTTAGAAGCTTTGGTGTTTACCAGTTTACAAAGCAACTGTTCAGAGCATTTTGACTTGACATCTCCCGGCATGGTTAGGTCATGTCAACTGTGGATCGAAAGGAAAACTCTTAAGATCGGTCTCTTGTGTAAGAAAAATAGTAGGCAAACCACAAAAAACAAACGAAAAACAAGCAAACTCCCAACTGGCTGCTGAAAGAACAAGACATATAGTAAAGAATATTGTGGCAGATAATAGTCATCTACGTTTTAGCCAGTTTGAACCCCTGAGCTCAGGAATGAGCTATATGGTGCCTCTGGCAATCAAAAATATATACAAGCAGTAATTTGTTCCTAATTCTATAATGATTCTTAACCAGTGTAAACAATAAAATCTAATGCATGTTATACTGTTTTTACAGTGAATGTGTATATGTATGAATGTTTCTTTGATTCTGGAGAGTCGAAGAAAATTCTCCACGAAGGTGGACAATAGAGTTCTATTCTATTCTATTCTATTCTATTCTATTCTATGCCCAGTCAAATCCCGTACTTGAATGCATTTGAGGATCAGTGACAAGACCTAAGACTGAGGTTCACTGATTCTCTGCGTCCTCAACTGATTTAATGTGAGCAATTTTGTAAAGATGAGGAAGGGCTAAGAAGGGCAGAATACAAACGTGCACCAGATTTTAAGATTTGAATTTGTAAAAAAAAAAGAAAAGTGAAATCCATTAAACATATCTTTAAAACTAGGCTTAAAACTTTCCTCTTTTACAAAGCTTACAGTTAGAGATATGTTAATAGGCAGTTAGAGACAGGTTAGACAGGTAGCTAGGAAGAGATAGGTTAATGTTAGTAGTCAGGTAGAGTGTCAAAAGCTAGGAAGAGATATGAAGAGGTAGAGTAGCTAGGTAGAGATAGGTTAATGTAGGCCAGGTAGAAAGTGTTAGTAGCTAGGTGTCCTAGTAGATAGGAGACAGGTTAATGTTAGTAGCTATGCTGCTTTAGGCTAGGCTGTTGGAGGACATTATTAGAGTCTGTTCCTACTTTCTCTCCTACTTCTCCCCAACTGCATGGTGTGCTGTCAATTCACTACTAACCTGTTTTCTCTTAGTCTCTTCCTACAGTAGGTGCTCCTGACCCGCCCTGCTTGACGACCCTGACTAAGATGGCATTGCAGTGACGGAAAGTTCTCCACGTCCTGCAACAAACTTCTGCATCAGTTCTGTTGCTCTTTCTGTGTCTCTGTTCTGTATTCTCAAACCACAGACGGTCTCGGCAGATGACCGCTTGTGCTGAGCCTGGTTCTGCCGGAGGTTTCTTCCTGTTAAAAGGGAGTTTTTCCTTTCCACTGTCGCTTCGTGCTTGCTCAGTGTGAGGGGTTGCTGAGAATTACACAACGCAATCTTCTGTGGTTCTCTAATTTCTACATTAAACATTGTATTGTAATAACTCTTCTTGTAAAGTGCCTTTAGATGACATCTGTTGTGAAACGGCGCTATATAAATAAACTGAATTGAATTGAATTTACAGTTTTCTTCTGCTTCCCAAATATGCATGAATGTTTGTCTGTCACATAAAATTCCAATAAAATATACACGGAAGTTTGAATTCATACTACGACAAAATGAGAAAAACTTCCGGGGAGCATAAACACTTTTACAAGGCTCTGTAGATGCTTAGCTTGTATTTGAAGAAGAGAACATTGATTTAATATTGACAAACAAAACAAACAAAAAGAGTCATGTGCTATCAGGGCCTTATTTGGTTCTCCAGACTCAAATACATGAGCTGGTGATGGTTAAATCGGCCGTGAAGTGAGGAAAGAGAAGAAAGAAAAGCAGATGGATGTTTGCAGGGCTATTTGAAACACTAGATACAGAAAGGGACTTACCCTGGCACCCTTCTCTGGAAAGCATTTACAACCACCGCTGCAGTCTCGTCCCCCACATGGGCCGCTGTGCTTCTTCCCACCCTGTCGGACACAAAGCAGACAACATGAGGGTTCTTTGCAGGTCAGACCGGAGATTTCACATATTCTCAAACAGAGCCATGATCTGTCTATAAGTGCAATCTGTGAGACACAGTGAGGGGATGAACTGTTTGTTTGAAAATATGTGTTTGTGCGGTTCACAGATGTCACTCTGCTGCATCAGAGGGGCTGAGTGTCTGCAGACTTTGGAGATGTTTTAGATGTAGCTCAAATGAATCATGATGATACTGTAGAAATGTTGTGCTGTTGTAGCGCTGAGAAAAGAGGACAGTGTGGTGACTGACGGGGACAATTCCTCTTTAGATCTCTGCATTCCAACCAAGCCACCCGCCATCACAGGCTGATATATGCGAGACGTGACACACACACATTTAAACAGTGTCTGGGATCAGTGTTGACATGGCGTGATCAAAGAAATCAGTCACAGCGTCCAAAAGGTCAGGTGGGTCAAAATCCTTATGCAGCTGAGATCGCAGGAGACAATAACCCGGACAGAAATTAGTTCTGGAGCTCATTTGTTTGCACTTTGCATACTGCTTCAATCCAGAAAAACTTTTGCTGATTATATTCAGTTTCGTGTTCAATAAATAAATCGATATGCAAAACAAAATCTGAGGTGATGGACAGCCTTATTGTTCTTCTTTGAGCTGAACATTTAGAATTGGGTCAAAAGGTTAAATGAGATTAACATTTTCTATTTCAAAACTGTCAATGACAACATAAGCAACAAAACAAAAAATAACATAAGTTATAACAACCAGAGAACAAATCCTCAGAACTTTGATTGAAATCAAATGAAGCAAAAACATTTAAGTCCGTTGAAACTGTATTAAAAGACTGTATGCTTGATTTTTAGTTAAAGGCATTATGCAGATTGTATTTAAATGATTTTATGTGTTACATCTACAATAAAACAATTTCCAATAGTTGTATTTTACCAGGGCTTGTTGCAGTCTATCTTCTCACTCAATAACATGAATGACGGCTTAATTATGGTTACCAGCAGCATTCCCTTAAAATACTGAATCGCCAGTGAACATTTTTGTAGAATATATCATACATTTTTTTAAAAAGATAATTCAGGTTGGGATGCTATGACACATCGGCCCAATGCTAGTTTACAAGCTATTGGCATCTGTTTGTAAAACAGCCAATCCAGGACTATTAAATGTAGTTAAAGTGATGGAATTGTACCAGAATCTTCAGGGTCACATAAAGGGAATAACAAGGTCAACCTTCTACACTTGAAGAACATTTGTAGGATTAAATGACTAATATCACAGTGGGACCTCGGAAAAGTCATTCATGTATTTATCTTTTGTCGGATTAATTACTGCAATGATGTCCTCACAGGTCTACCTAAAAAGTTAATCAGATAGCTGCAGCTGATCCACAACGCTGCTGCTCGTGTCCTTGCTAGAACCAGAAAAGTAGAGGTGGAACTCTGTAACTCAGAGAATAGACTTTAAAATACTCCTACTAGTTTCAAAATCCTTAAATGGCTTATCTTCAGAATATGGTGAATACCTGCTGTCATTATACCGACCCCCCAGACCACTCAGGTCCTCTAACTTCTGTGTACTCAGCATCCCTCGATTTATAACATAGCAGAGAGAGGCAGCTTTCAGTTTCTATGCTCCCCTCATCTGGAACAAACTTCCAGATCACTGCAAAGCTGCTGAATCACTGAGTTCCTTTAAATCAAGGTTAAAAACCCAGCTGTTTAGAGCTTCCTTTGAGCAACTAATTGATAATAGCAAAACATTTCAGTACTATGCCTTACTGCTGTTTATGTTTTTGATATTTTTTTGTTTTCTGCTGCTATTGCTGTTTTATTGCAGCTTTTATTTTTCCCCTAATCACCCAAAGCACCTTAAGTAGACTTGTTGCTAAAAGTTTGCCTTGCCTTGCTAAGATATTTTCCTTGATGCTGATTGGCTGTACAGCCAAGAGTGGAAATCAGGCAGACTAAATATTAGCTTCTGTGGTAGTACTAAGACAGTTCCCAGTGTTTATTAAAGCATATTTGGTGTGCAGTGTTGGGAGTAATGCATTACAAAAGTAATTAGTTACAGGAATATATTACTTTTTCAGTAACTGAGTAATTTAATGCATTACTTACAAAATATACAGCAACATATTACTAGTTACAATGTCAGTAACTCAAGTTACAAATGCGTTTAAAAAAAATTTTCTGGCCAACTAATGAAACAGACCAAATCAGGTTGGATACCATAGAACAAGATCCACTTCCTGTTGCTCAAAACTAAAACGTCAGAGAATCAGGACGGCTGAGGAAAAGATCTGACTGTACATTTAAACATTATTCACACTGTTTTCCTAACCATCTGCTGTAAGACTTCAGACATCTAATCTTTGTCAACCATCTTTGTGATGAGCACTTTCAGCACCTTCTTTTGATTAGATTTAACAAACATTACCATGAAATAGAAGGCAAAGAAACTAGAGACTTAATTTGAATAAAATCGTGTTTAAAATACAGTATTTGTGGTGTGACACTTGTGTAAAATGTACATTGAACTTACAGTGGTTAGAAGTCGTGTTAGATATTTAAGATGTTTTGCCAAAAGTAACTTAAAGTAGTGTAACTCAGTTACATTTTTAAGACAGTAATATGTAACGCAAACATATTACATTTTTGACATTGTAACTAGTAATGTGAAATATATTACAATTTCTTTGTAACTTGCCCAACACTGTTGGTGTGTGAAATATTGAAATATCAAATCAAATATAGGTGTTTTAGAGGTTGTTGTTTTTTTATTAGTGGATAGCTGTGGTCCCTAACCCCAGTAAATACTGGGGGTTTATTGTAAAGCAAGTGTAAAGCTTTAACTGCACACATTACAGAAAGGCTCTATCGACACTGTTAATCTTATGATGCCTCTCTCCTATACCGTCCCACATCCTCCACCTACACACCCATACCATAGCCTGCACAGGCAGAAAATTTGCAAATTCCGTCTCCTCTTCCTTATTTACAAAAACTAAATGAATGCTTTATGCTCAGTGTGGCAACAAAGTAGAAGATAAATAATCAGAACAATTCTCCATCCTTGGAGGGAGTCTGGCACTCACAAAGGCCACATTGAAGTACACAAAAACCTCTTTTTACTGCACAGCCATCATCCTTAATGATCCCAGATCTCCAACAAAAGACCCTCTTCCTCTTCTTTTGGAATGCACAAAGCGGCATTTAGTATTTTCCTCTCATTGCAACTAAAGACTTCTTTTCATCAGGTTGTGAGATAAACCTGAGAAATGCTAGGTTCCAACTATCTTGTGTCGATGTAGAGTCAATATGTCAACAAAAAGGAATCATTTAGTTTTAATTTTTTTCAAATTTGGTATGCGCTGAAAAAGCTGAACCAACAGTTATCTGTTGGGGAGTGGAAAAAAAGAGTAAAGGTGATCTCACCCCAGTACGGATGTAGGACAGTCACGGCATGACCTTTCTCCACACTGAGGTGGAAATCCAAAACACAGACAATAGACTGCGTCATTCCCGGACAGACACACAAAGGACCAGCTCCCATAGAAGTGATTATACTTCACCGAAAAATCCACCATCAATTCAGCTTTACAGTTTAAGAGCCCAAAATAGCTCATGATTGTCTCAGGAAAAGACAATGGGAATGTGCAACAATATCCTGTTTTTTATTATCCAAAGTCACAATAACTTGACTTTTGACAAAGTCACCTTTTCCATGTTTTAGGTATGCTGCAGAAACAGTTTTGATGACGTGACTGCACAGATTTTCCAAAAATTAAATAACGTGATCAAACACAATAAGGCACGTAGGCCTTTGAGTTTTGATACCCTGTA
Source organism: Apricaphanius iberus (assembly GCA_028564705.1). Lineage (NCBI taxonomy): Eukaryota > Metazoa > Chordata > Actinopteri > Cyprinodontiformes > Aphaniidae > Apricaphanius > Apricaphanius iberus. The sequence continues at coordinate 743,533 of JAPXFQ010002581.1, forward strand.
TGATTTCTGGAAACTGTGAAATCTTTGGAAAGCTATTTTTGTAGCAACTAGGTATCTCAACCTCTTGTCTGAGGCTTTTTAAGTCATAATACTTCTTGAAGAGTAGTATTTCTGTGACACTTTTACAAGATCTGATTTTTTAAACCCTGACCACTGCTTTAGAACACCTTATGAAGAGGTGTAATTTGGCTAATATGACCTCTCCAAATCAGAATTATTGCACTTAATGGTCCCCATCGAGTATAAAAACATGTTGTTGTTTTTTTTTAAAGGTTTAAACCCTCTAATTTAAACCATAGCACTCAGAATCACTGTCGTAGTGACTGATAAAAAGTTACATTAGAACTCAGAGCTAAAAAGAAATTTCTTTGTTCATATAAATTTTCTTTGTGAACATTAAGGTGCCTATAGCAACAGTAGGTATTCGGGGACTGAAACACAGTATGTGTCAACAAAATAACTTGTTGACTACACACATTTCAAATTGGAAAATAATTTCTATGCTTTGTGTTTAAGTGGGTATGTCCATTAGCTCATTTAATTAATTTAATGTGTATACTGTCAAACTGCATGATGTAGTGGCATGTAATGTAATGTTTTTGTAATCTTATTGAAAAGTAGCTACATCCAAGGACTGGTACGTTTACGTGGTAAGGGGCTACAAAGTTTGACTTTTTTCCATCTTAGATCTCTTTTTTACAGACATCTCAACAATTTTTAGAGTTTTGTGTAACAGATATGTTTTTAAATTGTTTTTTTTTTTTTTACAAAGTTTAAAAAAAACTACTGCTTTAGATTAAATGAATAAATTGATGTAGACCACCTAGCCCCTGTTTTCCAGCCTCCTCCAGGCACCACCAGTCCTGCATGTCAAACTATAGTAACTGTCGGGCCAAATCACTGACTAATATAGACACTTCCAAAACTGCAACATCAAAGCACACAATTTGTACTCACAACTGGAGACTCGGAATTTGTCACAGTCGTAAAATTTCACTTCTTATTCATAAACTTCCACTTCAAACTCATTATTGAGTAAGGTTGTAGTTTTTTTTTAATCCTGTTCTCACAGAAAAAAAGTTTACAAAAGGTTTTGGGGACAACTCGCTCATAATACGCACAACCATTGAACACCACACACAAATCTAAAATTTATGAGTACGCTTACATTAGTCAGTGATGTGGTCTCGTAAATAACAAAGGACCAAATCACAGTCTAAGCAAAGGTGTTCTTTTAAAGTTTAAGTATTAAATATACATAATAATTATTTTCATCTTCCGTGTAAAAACATTTTGAGATAAGAAAAACATTTTTTCAAAGTGTATTTTTTTAGCTGCCAGAAAACTATTTGGCTTGAAACAATGACCATAAACAATGGCTATGATCAGATCTACTCTGATTCACATCTATATAAGTTCAGTCCATTTACCATTTGCAGATTCAGACACCAGTTTCACTCTCTACAAAAACTTAACATACACTAGGACAACCTGGAAATGGTACTCACCAAAATATGTGCCTTCAGGCTCAACTGATATGTGCTGCTATCTACATTTAGAAACTAAATGTCTTCTGAAGAAGATCTCAGCTTGGATCTCAGACTGAGATTTTTCACAAAAATGTCAAGCAGTATGCTTGGAGGAATCAAGGTCAGGCTTTCAAATCTAACAGCTTCGAACAAAATGTGAAGCAAAACCGTGGAAGCATCATCATGGGGTTTTTAATTACTTCCAGTTCTTCAAGGTTACTTCAAATTAAAAGCCACATGGCTGAAACTTGGACACAAATTAATGCTCAAATAAGACACATGAACATGGTTTCAAAATATTATGGTTTCAAGCTATTATTCTCACCATGGCAAGTTTGAAGTGCGCCACTATAAAACATCAGGCGCGTGGAAAATAAAGTGAGTGAGAGTGTAGAAAGCAATTAAGATGCAAATCATTTAGAGGAAATCAGCCGTTTCCCCTGAGAAATCACAAAATAGTTGGATAGATATTACTGATTACTGTCTGAATTTGACACACTGTCCTATATAATGAATAAAACCAACTGTAATAGACACTGTGTTTTTGGCTTTGTATGTGGTTAATAAGAAATTTCTGTCTGCTATTTCATGTGTAGTACCAAACCTTAGGCTCTTTAAGTAGTAACTTTGTGAGGATAAATTTAGTCTCTTTTGGAAGAATAAAAGCTGTTTGGATAAATTTTTGCTGCACAGCAACAAGAATAAAATTAGCTTAGTCAACATAAATGTGTCCTATGTTCTAAAATGTACTCTCTTTTGTTTCTTGAGGTTGCTGTGTATAATTAAGACCCTATGAGGACAAACTAGACTACCTTATATTATTTAAAAAAAACAAATGTTCTTTAATATCATAATAACTAATGCCTGTCCACTGCCAGTAACATAATTTTTTTTTGGTGCATTTATTCAACAGCAAGAAGAAATGCACTCGTCTTTACTTTAATATTTGCTGAACCTTTGCTACAGATTTTTTTTAAGCAAGCTATCTTAAAACACAGCCACAGCCACACAACACTCACCCCTCCCATTGGTTATCATCCCTAGGCCACGCCCCCCTGATTTGGGAACGCATTGCCACAGCAGACCAGAGTACACAAAACGACAGTTTCAGTTCACTCGCTCGTCTTTTGTTTTCCGTGACATTAAATGGCGTTTTGCTTTCTGGGACTCTGGTAGATTGTCCTAACGTTGAAGTGGTAGCTGTTTCTCCTTCCCTGACATTATTGAGTGGAGAACCTCTCGCACCTGTGGTGTTCTGGTGCAAAATGCAGCAACATGTAATGAGTGGAGGAGCCACGTAAATGCGGAAGTGTAATTTTCAAGTGCCTAAGACAACCAGACGGTCCAATCGTTGGATTCGGACCGAGCCCTTTTATTGGCTGAGATTTCTGGACAATTGCGGCAGAACCACTTTATTATTTTTGAAAATTTGCATTAAACATTTTTTTTAACCCAACTTGCTTTGGAAATTCAGTATAGCAGGATTAATATAATTCTTATGAATTCCTCAACTTTTTGTAGAATAATGCAATGTGATTAGTGACGCTGATTGTTTGGTTGGTGTGGATTGCTTGTGGTGAGTCTCATTCACTGTGGGTACATAAATCACTGCATACTGTATATTAGGTTAATCACAGACAAAGCCACTTTCTTACTATTCCATTCAGAGTAAAAAGCAGCCAGAGCTCAAAGGGAGACTCAGGTGCAAGAACAGGAGGAGAGCAAGTAAAAAAAAATAATCATATACTCATAGCAAATACAGACAAAACAAACTTAAAAGATATCTCCCTTATAAAAGCGGGGACGTAGGAAAATTAGAGAGCCTTCTTATTACTTCATATTTATCTTAAAGATCCCCAAAACAAGAGGATGACAACAACATTTTCTGCAGATCAGAGAAACAGAATAGTACAGACGGATCACTGACACGATCAGATAACACAGACTTGTAATCTTTGCTTGGTGGAAAAGGTTTACAAAAGCTACCAAAAGAGGCATAAAATGTGAGATAGATCAGTGTGGTACATAAAACTATTGGATCCAAAGATGTCTTAAACCAGACAAAGATACACAGATTTACACTGAGAAACAGATGTGAATCCATCAGGCTAACAAACAGCTGAACATTCCCCATCTACCCTTGAAAATTACAAAACCTCCGACAAAGATATGTGTCCAACTAAAAAAGCATATACTAGAAACATTAACGCACTTAAAGAGGTTGTTGACTGTAGGAATCATGATAAACAAAGATTAACTTCAGAGGAGGACATTTTTCACAAAGTACAAACACCCTCAGAAGATCTTGTGACTGAATTTTTCTGGATTCCTGTGTGTTACACAAATAATGTCATATTTCACAGTCGGAACAGTAACAGATCAAAAATGTTAGCACATGTGAATCTAAAATGATGATGAGTTGGTTCCTAAGTTTACCACATATAACAAGATAGGGAAGGATAATCTTGTGATAGATGGGGATCACATTCCTTGTCTGTGAATATGACTTTCTGAAATTTTACAACACACAATTATGATGAATTGGGCACATGAAAGGTGCAAAATATATCTACAGTGATGATTCAAAGCCACAACATATAAAAAAAAAAAGTCACATAAAAAGTATTTTCTCTGTTGGTTGTCTACCAGCAGCACACAGCACTTCCAACTTTAAACCTTCAGACTTCAACTTTGACTTTGAGGAATGTGTGATCCCAGGAATTGACTCACGATTCGCTTTGAGTAGTATATTCTAAGAAACAAAAAATAAAAAAACAGACAGACAAGAGCAAACTCACAATCTATCTACAAAAGGAGCTGAAATGAGAGAAATACAGCTCAGATTCAGTTTATGGTGATCTAATGCAAAGATCGGTGTACATTAAAAACAATTTTAAACCAAAATCAAAGACAAAGATTTTATCAGACACAAGTACAACCACTCACCCTAACAAGTTTCCCCATCTTTAATGGGAGTTGTTCAAGAGGCATAATGATGAGATTTTCAAACCATGTCAATTATCTTCTTCTTAATGTGAAGAAGCAACAGCTCTACCCCCAACTTCTATCTGGACCTGAATGGAGTATCTCCCCCTGATATTTAGGCGATTTCAGACAACAAACAGTGAAATCTCATTTAATCTTATTGTACCTGGGAACTCATTCCTTCAGTGTTCAGCCAGTGAAGGTCATTGTTTAAATTGTCTTTTAAAGACCCTTGGTCTCCATCCATCCATCCATCCATCCATCCATTCATCCATCCATCCATCGAAAAGTCAAAGTGATCTATCTTTACTTGAAATCATTTCTGAAATAGTGTCGTGCAATACAAATAAAGTTACCTTGCCTAAAAAAACTTTCATCAGCATAAAAGAAAACAATGGAACTAGAAAAATAAATTAGTTGTATGTTGGGAGATGGGATTTATTTATTTGTATTATTTATATGGAGCCTTAGCATGACTGCAGTCAAACAAGGTGCCATACAATAAAAACTCAAAGCATTAAAACAACAATTAAAAAGATAAATACATTGATAAAAAAGATTTAAACACAGTTAAAAAAAACCCAAAACACAATCAGAGCAGAGTCTAATGTACAGTCAAATGCCTGTATGTAGAAATGGGTTTTAAGAAGTGTTTTAAAAGTGGGCAGTGAAGATACCTGACAAATGCTCAGTGTTAACGCATTCCACAGCTTTGGTGCACAGATTGAAAAAGCTCGTTCCCCCCTGAGCTTCCTCTTAGAAGCTGATCTGCTGGCCTGAGGCACTGACCTGGGGTGTATGGAGAGAAAAGCTCAGAGAGGTATGGAGGGGCAGAATTATTCAAGAATTTAAAAACAAATAAAATAATCTTAAAATGAATAAAAAAATGAACAGGCAGCCAGTGAAGGGAACCCAGAATTGTTGTAATGTGGTCCCTCTTTTACACTCCAGCCAGGACACGAGCAGCAGCATTCCACACAAGTTGGAGATGCGAGAGGGAAGACTGGCTACTACTGAAATACAGCGAGATACAGTAATCCAGCCGAGATGTAATAAAAGAATGGGTTACTGTCGGAAAGTGCTGTTTAAATAAAAACGGCTTCACCTTCACCATTTGCTTCAAATAAAAGAAGCTGGACTTTACCACTGAGGTAATTTGATGATCAATTGTAAAATGACTTTCTATTTTAAAACCCAGATTTGACATGTACTGTTTAAGATGTGGAGCCAGGGGACCCAAAATGACTGTGGAGGGGTCACAGGAGCTATTTGGACAAAACAACATCATTTACATCTTTCTTTCATTGAAATTAAAAAGCTCAGAGCCATCCAATCTTTGATGTCTTGAAGGCATGACAAAAGTGGGGCAACAGAGCAACCTTTTTGATTGGTAAATATATCTGACTGTCGTCAGCATAGCAATGAAGGGAAAATCTGTGTTTTCGCAGAATGGAGCAGAGCAAAGAGATACAGGGAAAACAAAAGAGGTCCTAAAATAGAGCCCTGTGGAACCCCATATAACAGAGGAGCTGTTGTTGAGTCACTTCTTGAGATGCTGACACACATAGCTCCATCCACCAGATATGATTTAAACCAGTCGAGTGCAGTGCCACGGATCCCTACCAGTTCATTAGGCCTAGACAGTAAAATTGTGTGGTCTACAGTATCAAAGGCAGTAGGCATATCCAGAAAAATAAGGACGATATAATTCCCATCGTCAGATGCCCAAAAGGGATAATTCAAAACCCTCAATAGAGCAGATTCTGTAGTATGAAGGGCTTTAAAGCTGGACTGAAACCTCTCCAAGACATTGTTCCTGTCCAGGAACGATTTTAATTGTGTGTACACCAATTTCTCCTAAATTTTCGAGAGAAAGGGCAGCCTGGAGATGGGTCTAAAATTGGCTAACACAGATTTGTCCAGGTTTGATCTCTTAATCAAACACAGCATGTTTAAGATTAGTGGGTAATACATCAAAAGACAGACTGTAGTTAACAATAGTGAGAATCGACATCCCTATGCTGGAAAAAAATCTTTTTAAAAATACGAGGGGATACAGCATCCAGAGGAGAGCCTGATGGTTTCATATGGTTGACAATGTCTTCAATGAAAGACCAAACCTCTGGAGCACAGATGAAGGGGCCAGACTCGAATGGGTCTGAAGCTGGAGTAGAAATAGCCGCTCTGATATCACCAACCTTTTTGATGAAGAATTTAAGAAACTCATTACATAACTTGACGGATGCTTGCTGACACGTGCGTTATGGCTCTTTTTCAAAGTGTGGGATGGGCTGGTTCCTATCTCCAGCGGGTACCTTGGACAGGTTGCAAGTGCATTGCAGGGCAACACAAAGTTAGACGGATCAAGCAACAATGCAAAAATACAATCCCACCTAAGGACAATTTAGAGACACCAAATAACTTAAAATTCACGTTTCTAGGCTGTGTGTTATTACATTTCTAGACAATAAATCATAGAAATGCAGCATTAAATCAGGGAGTAATGTTGAATTCAATGAAGACTGGATTTTGTACCACTGGAAACTGTGACAACAGCTTATATCTTATTATACAATATGCAGACACTGCGTGCTGTTGAAGATTAATTAATCTCAGCATTATGAATACATGCAGGCATAGATGTCGGTACCAAGACATGCAACATCATTATCTATCAGTGCAAGAGTTGTCTGTCACCTACACAAGCAGGGGCAGAGTATAGCCCAATTTTTTAACTATCCATCAAACTCAATGGAGAGTGCACGTCTGTGATTGGTCAGCCCAAGATCATTTCACCAGAACAGTACTCTATAGTCAATTAAATTAGTTGTCAAAGCACCTTTTGGGCAATACATGCTTTATATTGCAAGGGCAGTGTATCTAAAATGGTCTTTTGGGAATTTTAAACAAAAGCAGGTGAAGAGAACAACTAAAAAGGCACATTTGTTTTCATGCATTTTTAGAGTATTCTATGAGCTGCACTAGATAGAACTGCATGGATTGCTTCTTTTAGTTTGTGGGGAGAACTCAGAACATATGTAATGCTAAGACTAAGACTATAACCCATCTCAATGTTTCTGCTTTGGGTTTGTATACGTTTTACAGAAAAATATCAGCCCATTTGTCAGCGTTATGATGTGCCAGGGTCACAGCTGCCCTCCATCGCACTAATGAGACGGCAAAAAGAACAAGCAAGACAGTTCAAGTAGAAACACGTGGCGAACTTAAAGCTCTAAGAGGTGTCAAAGTGTTTGCAACACATCTGTGATGAAGGCATGGTGTTAGGTTTGACCAGATTCCTACACTATATCATCTACTGGCTGATACTCCCTTTACCAGCTGAAAACCATCTATGTGAAATTATTTTAAATAGTGAAAATCATTAGAAGGGGCATTTTTGTCATTTAACATATCTTTACCAACAGCCTTTACATATAGATCTCTCTACCTGTTTTTTAGTTCTTCTTAACGTTTGAAATCTTATTGACATTTGTTGACCTCCAAAAAGTGATTAATGTAAAATGGTTAAATAAGTAATTCTGCTTACTATTTTGACTGACCTATTTAAACTGTTTACAGATTCATTGTGTCCAAAGTAAATCCAGAACAACATCAGAAGAATTCCCTGAGAGAAAAGGTTAGTTACTGTTGTTGTCTGGGCAAGTGATTGCTGGGGTAATTGTTTCCATCACAATGCAAGTCTGGAAATTTTTCCAACACTTGATCTCAGCTGTATAAAAAAAAAAAATGTTTATTTTTCTATCAATATATCTCTAACAGTGAGGGTGGAAGGTGGTTTATGCTTTGCTGTATTGTGAAACGTTGTTCTTAAACAAATGAGCGAAGCAAATCTCTCAAAAACAGAAAACTGCATTTAAATACAGACTCAAAAATGGGACAGCAAGTCATATGTGAGAGTTTATATTTTCTGTTGGTGTTTTCCTTCCGGCAATTGATCCGCATTGGACTTTAGCAAATAATCAGATTTTAACTGTGAAACACTCACACACAAACTGAAACATCAAACATCCGCATGTTTGTGTTGGCTACATTAATTGGACAGCAAATCTTGATAAACACACGAGAGCTGTCTAAATGGCTTCATTATGGTGGAAATGTGGTGGAACCCATAACACGCTTTTACTGGGATTTTTTTTTCTGCTATATGCAGCACAACCTCTTCCGTTTCCTTCTAATGCCGTGTTGACAATTCTCTAGGAGGGTTTAAGAGCTGTTAGATCTTTGTGCCCTAATCTACCTACAAAAGGCAAGAACATTTACCCTTAATGAGACATGGAAAAAGATAGCCATGAGAGAAAAATTGTATTCAGAAAGTTACAACATAGTGCTTTGCAAAAGTATTTATATTTATACTTTTTCACAATTTCTTTGATCTACAAATACAAACTTATGTGTGATTTAATATGATTCTATGTGACAGACCTACACCTACATAAGTTTGAAGAGAAAGGATAATGGAGCATGGTTTTCAAAAGGTTTCATAAATTCAAATGTGAAATTGCATATTGGGGTGTCTCTTTCCCAGCTTTGCACATTCACAAATAGTTTTTATATCATGGGGTAAATCCCATATTTTTTTCCTATTCTGTTTTGCAAAATATCTCAAGCTCTTTGAGATTATGGAGAGTGTATGTAGTCATTAGACCCATTTCCACTATCAGAACTTCTGGCTAATTTTACTAGACCTTCACGGTATGGGCATGTCTTCATTTCACTGGGCCGGCAAAATAGGGGTCGCTTTCCGGTCCATTTCACGAACCAAACATAATTGCCTGGTATAGTCGCTGGGTGGGTCTTGGGGTTAACCAAGGGTCAAACTCCACCCGCAGAATGTGAACCCAACCAGAAAGTGGCAAAAATTGCAGTTCCTCCCTCATCCACTGGGGGCTGGCCCCAAAAAAGGAGCAAATTGCCACTGACTCCCATGTTAAAAAACTTTACAGCAAAAATAACATTGTTTACAGCCTGGTTCAAAAAAACATTTTAGGTTAGATCAAGTTTGACATGTCATGACAACTCTGAGGGGTTTAATTTTTTTTCCAATTTCTTCTTATTTGTAATTTAATCTTGAAATTATGAACAATTAGGGGCGTGTCATTTTGATTGACAGGTCCATCTAGGCTAAATCTGGTGGCTACTGGTGTCTAACTGTAGCTAATAGATGCACCGTAGTCTGCTTTCCACCTCTGCTTGCTCAGGGCAGGTCTTTACATCCTGGGACTAACGTAAAGACTTAAGTCATTTGGTGTTTCTAAACTCCACTATCAGTTGCCTCTGCAGTTGTTATTCGGTTTTGGACGTTAATCGTGCATTTATTGGACAAAGATGGCTTGCTAGCGTATTGATTACAGTAACAGACTGTCCAAGAAGTCTCTGCTTCGGGGAAGGCTTTATACGGGCTGATGCTTCACCAGCAGAGGGGGGAGAATTTCTGTCAGGTGGCTAAGAAGAATGCTGTTCCGATCGGAGCTTTTATTTCTTTCCACACGCGAGTTGGAGCAGGTGACTGGTCGCTTAGCAGCAGAGCAGCAAAGTTTACAGGACCGAGAAGCCGCTGCATCAAGGGTAGGAGTCGGCTAGCTCTGGCTGGAAGACTACAGAGTCGGACTCTAGACAGACTGGATGATCGCTGGTTAGATCAGTACTGGTGTGAGGAACACAGCTAGAGGCATGAATTAATGGATGTTTGAGATAAGATCTTCGAGCTGAAACAGGCTACTGCCTACGTTAGCTTCAGTTAGCTCACGACTAGCTTGTAGCTATGTCAGCTCAGAGCATCAACCCTCCGCCCCCAGCCTCACAGCACCACTCTCAGCTCCACCTCTTTGCCCATTTTTGGAGTTTCTGAGAGTGACGAGGGGAGTGACACATTCAAGATGGCGCCGTTGGGAAGCGCCCAGTTGGCTTCATTTTTGCTCTTCAGAAACATATGGGTGACATCACCGAGGGATAGTCCATTGTTTTTTACGGTCTATGGGGTTAACTCATTCTAACTGTAAGTCAGTGTGACATCATATCAGCAGAGATTGCCAAATAACCAATATTTCTAAAGTTGGAAGAGTTGCTGGCGTAGTAGAATGGAAAGTAAAGAAATGAAGAAAAGCTATTACAATTGGACCGACCAAATCTGCTTTTTCCCTTACCGATCTCTTGTTGTTCTCTGCTGGTGTGGGAGCCTTTTGGTGCTGATCAGTGACACTACTCACTGCCAAAGCAGTCGTGATAGGCCGATATCTTAACAAATTCCTAAAATTCTGTTTGGAGACACGACAGCTGTGAGGAACGATTTAGCGTATTTTTCCTGTCATGCCCCCGCCCTCCCAGAAATGTCCTGGAACTCATCAAGAGGATACTGGTTTATTAAATGGAGTTAACTTGTTGACTTAGGTTCGGGAGCAGGGACCACGTTTCAGATCCACTTCGTACCACTTCGTAATTAGTCTTAATCAACTCTTCCGGTACCCCGCACCTGTCCTACATCTCTAATCACATCACGATACACTTATAAGCTCTGCCCGCTCTTCATCCCTCGTTTGGCTCGATTGTTTCGCCCCTCCCTTCCCCTCCCTCTAGGTTCCGGGTACCTGCTGACCCGTCGCCGCTCTTTGCAGGGTCTTGCCGACCCGTGCCGCTCTTTGCAGGGTCTTGCCGACCCGTCGCCGCTCTTTGCAGGGTCTTGCCGACCCGTTCCCTCTCTTTCGGGTAACTGCCGACCCGTTCCCTCTCTTTCGGGTAACTGCCGACCCGTTCCCTCTCTTTCGGGTAACTGCCGACCCGTTCCCTCTCTTCCGGGTAACTGCCGACCCGTTCCCTCTCTTCCGGGTAACTGCCGACCCGTTCCCTCTCTTCCGGGTAACTGCCGACCCGTTCCTCTCTTCCGGGTAACTGCCGACCCGTTCCATCTCTCCTGGGTAACTGCCGACCCGTTTCATCTCTCCTGGGTAACTGCCGACCCGCTCCTTCTCTCCTGGGTAACTGCCGACCCGCCCCTTCTACCCTTCCCCCCTTTTTCTCAGCAGCGTCCATCGGACACAGCCTCCACATTCTGTGCCCCTGTTCACTCCTCTACTAACTCTTCCAATCTCTCGTTTAGGTCCCGAGCCGTTCCCGCAGATGTTCCGTCGTGGGCTCGGACTGTTGGAGAACAAGCTCCATCCGGTCCGGCGTCCTGCTCAACTACAACGCCCCCTGCTTTCTGTCTCCTCAGACCCCCAGACGGTCGTGGCGGACGACCGCTTGTTCTGAGCCAGGTTCTGCCAGAGGTTTCTTCCCGCTAAAGGGGAGTTTTTCCTCTCCACAGTCGCTACATGCTTGCTCAGTACAAGGGATTGCTGAGGAACTGCTCAACCCCGCGTTGACGACTCGGTAATCTGCTGGGATTCCTTACTCAGACAAACTTTTATCTGATTGGATTGCAACGACCTCTCATAAAGGGCCTCGAGATGACTTTCTCTGTGCCTTGCACATTGTATAGGCTTTTGTCTGAGGGGGTTCTGAGCAGGCTCGGAAAGATGATTTCTCGAAGACTGCACCCCCACACTGAGTCTTCCCCTGGGTCTCCGATGTCCCTCCTCAGACTGTTCAATTCTCCATGCCTTCAATAAACTGTTAAAATTCTCAATCTGTGGCGTGGTCCTTGCTAGTGAATTTTCAATTATTGCCAATGATTCTTGATTTAGGTCAGAAATAATTATCTGTAACATCGATGTGCATTGACCTTATCCCTCCATTGTAGCTCTGGTTGTATGTTTTAGGTCCATTGTCCTGCTGCAAAGTGAAGCTCTTCCCCACTTTCAAGTCTGTAACACCTGTTAATCAGGTTTTTTTCCACGATTTTCCTGCATGTAGTTCCATTCATCTTTTCCTCATCTCTGATCAGGTGTTCTGTCCATGGTGAAGAAAAAGCATGTCCACAACCTGATGCTTCCACAACCAATTTCACAGTGGAGAAAGAGTGTCTGCAGTGTTACCCAGTTTTTAATACTTTGACAACTAACTGTATCTGTTGCCTAGCACAACATCCAGGATTTCTAGAAAACAGTTTTTTCTACCTTAAAATGAGGCCCATATAAATAAAAACAACAGAAACATGGTATATGTTCTGAAATTGAAGCAGGGCAATTAGGGAAAGGGAAGTGCAGGGTCAATGGGTTAGGGTCAGTCTGCAGGGTGCAGGGCATGACTATAAAGGAGAACATGAACTGGAGCAAAGGGTCCTAAAAGACAAGGCACAGCAGAAACTCTCAAAGAGCTCCTGTGGCTGAGTTCCAGCATAAACATGGCTCTGGTTCCTGCCCCAGGCTGACAAGGCTCGACCTTCCATCTCCCTAACTGGCCTTAGGTCAACCTGAGACTCCACTTGATATTCCCGCAGGCCACTCTTTTAATCAGGACTTCCTGCTACAAAGTGAACTAATTGTAACCTGGATTAGTCAAATTTGTGCTCTGGATTTGGATGCAACCAACTTGTGAGATATTTTCATTTTGATAGTCCCTCTGGTCACACCATGATCACTCACAGATTTTTTCATGTTTTGTGAAAACTTGAGGTCTGAGAACTGCAGAGCTTGTTGAAAAACTGCTGTTGCAGGAAACTGGTAAATGTATGAAAGGAAAGCTTGGGAAATGGGGATAGACTCGGAAAGAGTTCCTAATTGGCAACAATGAGCATTTTAGTAATGGTAATCAGTAGGGTGATCTTAAACAAACAAACTTAATGATTTAATTTAGGTTTGGGAGCAGGAGCATGCCCCATATCCTCTTCTTTTCCAGCAATCTACAAACTTGATTCACCTGGCGTCTCAAGCTTGGAACGCATATCTAATTAATCTATGGTCCATGTATATTCTGCTTGCCAAGCGCTCCACGTCTTTCTTGATCGTTTTGCACCCCTCCCTTTCCTGACTTTATTTGGACTCATCCTCACATACCCTCATCCTTTATCCCTTCATCCCCTCATCCTTTTATCCACTCCTTCCTTCCTCCATCCTTTTATCCCCTCTCTCATCCCTTCGACCCTTCTCTCATTCCTACGATCCGTCTCTCTTCTCCTCATCTCTTCGACCCCTCCGTCATCCCTTTATCCTTTCATCCTCTCCCTTTCGTTTTAGCTTACTCATAGTGCTAACCTCTTCTAACATCTTTCTTTCAGGTTTGTCCGGGGGGTGGTGGTCCTGAGCAGGCTTGGGAAAAGATGAATTGCAGAGGAGTTTTCCCAGACACCTCAACACCTTTCCTTCAACAGACATTGGAAGTCGAATCCCTGTAACTGTGGTCCTTGCTGATGAACACAATATTTCCTGTCTCATGAAGCACAATAACATTTTTGTATCAGTTACAGGTTCTCCAAGTCTTCCAAATAGGCCTACTGCCATCACGAGAAACATTTTAAAACAAAAAACCCTATCAATATTCCATACTAAAGGGACAGTTTACAGTTTCCTAACAATTGCATTTTAACACCTCTAGTACAAAAAAAAAGATATATAGATTTATCAAGCCTGATTTGAAACACTTAAACTGAAGTACATTTCTTAAAGACAAATATTAGCTTGATTATATTTTTTTAAAACTGAAAATGGAATTTGCAATGTGTCAGTATTTAGACATTCAATTGAGGTAAGCATGAAAATGAAAATCGTGAATGACCTGAATTATTCTACACAACCGATTCTTTAAAAAAAAGATATTAATAATTTTACACTGTAAAAACATATTAACTGATTCCTTGCTTTCTTAAAAATATTGAAATATATGTTGTTCTCAGGCATGTATCAAGTCGCCTGTAATTGTCTATCCAGTGGTGGTTCTTGTATGAGCGGGGCTCCACCCTAGCATGAACACCTGCTACTATTTATCGCCTTTGTTACTACTTGTATAATACAAACATATTTAAAAATGCTCCCAGTTTTACAAGGTCCATATTTAATTTTCTGGTTGAGTGTAGTATGGACGCTCACACCAAGCCAGATAAAGAAAAAGAAGAGATAACAAGAAATAGTTGCAAAAGGGCGGAGGTGGGAGTATCACTTTTATTTTCATTATCATTAGTGTCATGGCATATCACTTAATAGCTTCATTGCAAAAAGCTAAAACTAAAACTGTCTGGACTGCAGTGGTAAGGCCAGTAAAGCAAACATGCCAAAGGGAGAGAGAGAGAGTCATATTATCACAAAGTGTGTATTATATTTAGTTAAGATCCTTCCCATGACAATAACTAATTCATTCCCATCAATTAGACCAAAGCTGGAATTTAAAGTAATGCTTTTTTGTCATTCTTCCAGGGAATTAAACATTGTGAAAAGCACAATGAGATCATTGAGTTCCCGTTCCTGACGAGACATAGTTTTGTCTGGATTAAGGCTCTCATATCTCAAATGACGAAATAAATCCCACGTTTTAGTACAGTACCACGATGAGTCAATCTCAAACAGATTACAGAAATGAAATCAAATGCGCGAGCACCTGTTGAAGCAGGGTTAGAAAATCCAGCTGTTTTTTGAGAACAGAGTATAGATTCTCTTTCTGTAAACAGTTTGAACAATCCTTCCATCTGACCTCACCTCTACTGAGGATAGACAGACAGATAGAAGCGCACGTGTTAGAGGAGGGCACGAGGAAAAAGAGGGATAAGGAGGCCGCGGTGAAATGTGAAGAGGACAAGCTGGTAGAGGAAGAGGGAGGAAGGACTGTCTGCCAAGTCTCTCCTTTAGGAATAAATGGAGAGCACGAGGGGACACACTATGACACAGATAAAAACCAGCAGAGGAATGAGGCTATAAAAGGTAGTGAGAGACAGTGCAGCACTGAAAGACTGGAAGCTTGGGAAGACGGGGAGGACGGAGACTTAGGAATTCTTTTAAAGCATTCTGATGGGACCCTTGTGTACCTTCATTAATCACTGTGACAGGAAATAAGGGGAAAGGCTAGTAGCGGATATATAGTGTAGGTAGTATAGAGGGGTTTTCCACTGAGAACCACTAACTTTACATGCAAACTTCATTCCAAGTCAAATAAAGACTTCTGGAGCTGGTGCTTCTCACGATTTACTGGGGAGCTTCCATAATAAATAAATATGGTCAAAACCAAACATTAGGGTCCAAAATATAACTGCATAGCCACTTTGGTACTGACAGATATAAAAATGACAAAAATAA
Source organism: Apricaphanius iberus (assembly GCA_028564705.1). NCBI lineage: Eukaryota > Metazoa > Chordata > Actinopteri > Cyprinodontiformes > Aphaniidae > Apricaphanius > Apricaphanius iberus. The sequence goes on from JAPXFQ010002581.1 coordinate 759,224, forward strand.
TTCTTTATAAACCATCAAAAGTACTTACAAAAGTGGGTAATTCTGGTTGTCATAGGCTGGTGTCTTAGATATTTGCCTGCTCCAGAATGCACGGTAAAAATGCTCATCCATCGTCTTAATGCAAACACTGTAAACAACAGTCCAAGACAAACCCTTAAGTCTAGAGATCCTTCTAAAAACAGTTACAATTTTGATCAAGACTGGAGCAACACAATCAAGAGCTCTCATTTGTTGCTGATTTTGCGCTTTGGTGCTGTTGGTTCAGGTTTTTGTGTTGCTTTCCTCAGATTATATCATAGCAACATTTATCGTGAGCCTTGGGTCTTAAATAGAGCTTTTCCAAAAAAATAGAAAAATAAATAAAAATGGGGTGCTAGTTCGGTGCAGGTGCGAGAGCCAATACTTAGTAGGTTCTTACCGAAAGCTTACTGGTTGCTTTTCCACTGACGTGGGGCGTAGTTGATGCTGTGTCATTACGTCTTCATGGGGGAAGAAAACAGGGAGCATACGCTCCCTCAATTTGCACCCTCTGATTTGTTCTGGACTGCCGACAACCACAAAGCCAGAAAACACTGGGTCTCATCACCAGTATATTTTTAATATTTCTAGCTTACAATGTTATCAAGGAAGATTGCAGTTATGTTTTTGGTCTGGTGATGCTAGGTTTTTAAAATCCCGCCCCAACACCTTGGTTTTGTCACCATGTGGGCAGGGGAGAAAGTGGTTCTTAGCCCTCTTCAGGGCAAGACATATGAAATCTCATTTGCTCTGACATGCACTGTGATCTGTAAGGTCTTACATAGACAGATCTGTGCCTTTCCTAATCAAGTCCACTCACTTTATTTGAGCACAGCTGGACTCCAACGAAGAGGCACAATTATATCAAGGTGGATCAGAAGAAATGGACAGCATGTGAGTTAAATATGAGTCACTGCAAAATATCTTAATATTTAACACCAAGTGATATTTCAGTTTTTCTTTTTTAATTGCGAAAATGATCACATTTCTGGGATTTTTTTTGTCCATATAGGGTGCTAACTGTAAAGTCATGGAAAATTAAATTAGCTTTTTTGATTTTGGCAAATGGCTTCAATGAAACAAGGAGTAAAACATTTGAAGGAGTTTGAATATTTTCTGTACCCACTCTATATCACGTCACAGGTACAACAAAATTAAAAGTGTCTCTCCCCTAAGAGCATCATCCCAAAAAAGTAAAAATACCTTAAAACAGTGACCTTAGCCCTGTTGAGACTGCAGGAGCTGTGTAGGTCGTCCAGTGAAAGGGAGTGGGCAGCCAACAATCCTCCGGGCAGAGATAATGACCTTTTGGAGCCCTTTCTTCTTAGATGGTGTACAGCAAGTACACCAGATGCATATGCAGTATGTTAGTATGTTTTCAATGGAAACTCTGTAGAGGGACAGCAGCAGTCTCTGTGTGATGTTATTCCTGCTGAGTATTGTCAGGAAATACATTCTCTGTTGGGCATTTTTCAGCAACTCAGAGGTGCTCATGCTTCAGGAAGATTTTCCTCTATGCTGACTCCCAGGAAGTAAAAGTCTTCCCCCCTCTAATCATGAGAGATGGGTTCTCTCTTTTTTTCTTCTATAATCTATTATGAATTCTTTAGTCTTTGAAGTGCTGGGGAGGAGATTGTTGGTCATACACAGTGACGACAGCTGCTCCACCTCATCTTTATAGGCAGACTCATCATCCCCAGAGATGAGCCCCGCCACAGTAGTGTTGTCTGCAAACTTCACATGATGTTGCTCTGATGGACAGGTGTGATGTAATTTGTATAGAGTGAGTAGAGCAGTGGACAGAACACACAATCCTGAGGGGAGCCAGGGCTGAGACTTAGGGCTGAGGATATGTAATGGTGATCTCTCACTCTCTGTCTGCGGCCAGAGAGAAAGCTGTTGACCCATGTACAGGTGTCATGAGGAAGCCCAATGCCTCCTAGTTTGAACAACAGTTTGTGTGAAATGAGGATGTTGAATTCAGACCTGCACCCCACAAAAACATCCGAACATGCATGATAAAGTGGCATAGTGTGCTGTTGCCACTGTCTTCTGTGGCTTTTTTTTGCTCTGTAGGGAAACTGGTGGGAGTCAAGTCTGGCGGACAGGGCTTTCTGTGATGTGACTACAAACCAGCTTCTCAAAGCTTCATCACAACCAGGGTAAGTGTTACGGGTCTATAGTCATTTAGGCCAGAGATGTTGGGCGTCTTGGGAACGGGCACTTTGGTGGATGACTTGAGGCAGATTGGAACAGTGTACTGTGCAAGAGATTGGTAAAAGACCTGGTGAAGATCTCAGCCAGCTGGTTTGCACGATTCTTCAGCACATGACCAAGAACACCATCAGTACCAGTCTTCTTGCCTGGGTTTGACAGCCTGCAGGGTGCTTCTCAACTAATGTTCCCCTAGAGTGAGGGTGATACTGCTTTGGGCCGCATGCTATGACCTATAACCGGGTAAAGAGGATGTTCAGCACCTCTGAGGTTGGTCATATAGTTTGTCAGATGTTGGATGCCCTGCTACTACTGCTGGCTATTGTTACTCTGCAAGTGGTCCTGACCACTTTTCTTTCCTCTGCTATTTTTCTCTTCTACTAATCTACAGTTATCCACTATTTCTAGTTATTTCAATTGGTTACTTTGTTCTTTCTCTGTGTTTTTCTCTCCATAGAAGCTATACCTGGTCTGGCATCCTGTTCCCCTTGTTGGAGGAATTAAAAACACGGACAGACTGGCCCAGGTCTAGTAAAGGTCTGGCCCTGAAGCCCATTTTTCTCTTTCAATATATTTTCCAGTCTTGTCAGGCCTAAAGGCGCACTTAACATGCTGATTGATTTTAGGGATCGCTATACACAGCGTCAGGATATATGTACTGTTTGTTGATAATGTTAGTATGCAAAAGAAAATGTATACAAAACAATTGTTACGTGAAAATGGTGAACTCCCTTAGAAGGTAGATGGGCCTGAATTGGACAGTCTGATATTCTGTATCTGTTGAACAGTGATTTCATCCATCTTGTTTGCAAAGTATGTGGCGTTCCAGAGGAATAGACTGGGTAGCGATGATTTGCGTGCGACCTTCGTAGCCTGGATTGCGTACCAGCCCTGCAGCCTCGCTTTTTCCTTCTCTCTTGATATCCCGTGCATTATACCCCTATTTGTGAACGTTTTATGTTGTCCTTGTTTTTTTTTAAACCTGATGAAAAAAAAGATGGTCCCTTTGAAATGACACCAATTTTCGAAGAGTATACTGGTTTATTAAAAATTGTAATCTGTCTTTTTCAAAAGGTTATGCTTTATTCAGCTGGACTGAGGGGATAAATGACCCTGTGGATTGAAAAAGTTAGAGATGGACAGCTTTGTCTTGGCAGGTTTGCAATTGCGTCATACTACATATTCAAATGATGTATTGATTGCTAGGCCATGAGATGTTAAAACCTTGGGATGCTGTTTTATGACCTAACCATGCTTTAAACTTCTCCATAGGTTTTTTGTGGACCTGTCTACTGTGTTCCTTGGTTATTGTAAAGCTTTTTATTCATAATGTGACAAAATGGGGAAAAAGTTCAAGCAGTATTGTTTCTTTTGCAAGCGTTATAACGTGTGAAACCTGTTTCACACTCATTGTGCAGAGTTTACACTATAAATATAAAGTGTGGTCAATTATAAAAAGGGGTCCAGCCTGGCTATAGCCCCAACCCTCCTCCTTTTCCTGTTTAGTAACCCCCTTTGAATAATCAATTTTCTTTACCACATTTCTACATGCACTCAGGATATGTCCCATGTAGCAGAACATTACTAAACCCACACACTTAAATACACACTAGACAGTATCTGCATGTGCAAGAAGCAAAATGAGTTTCACACATCCTGCTAATGAGGAAGAGCCTCGTCTAAAACCAATTCAGTTCTTTTAGTTACCAAAAGAAAAATGCACATTATTTTCCCTTTACATTCTATCCCATAGCACTTGGTGCTCATTGTTTTGCATGTATTCTGGTTTATGATTGATATTTGCACACTGGTGGGGCTAGCAGCCAAGTGCAACAAGCCTTTCCTCACATTTACAATGCAGCATTGCAGCAGAGACTAATCAAACATTCAGCAGAAAGTCAAGTTTTACGAAACAATACAGGTTACCTCTGAGCTAACAATACGTGCAAACAAAAGAAATACATACTGTACAGGCAAGCCCGCATCCAAGCACATGCCTGCCTATCAATTAAGCAAAAACGCATAAAGGTCACAGGGTTCGTCTGTGACATGTGGCCAAATACATCAGTGGGAAAAAAAACGGCAGCTTAAGCCTCTTGCAGCACAACACAAAGACTGATGCATTTAACACACACATACATACACACATCAGTGTCAGGGAAGCCCCACAGTTCTCATCACAGGCTGTGGCTTCCTGCATAATAACACAATGGGTTCTTCCCCTGATTGTGACAGTCGTTGCTTTGGCAATGTTTCTATTTTCTTATCATAGGCAGACATCTTCCCCTCGTCCCGGAGGTGCACCTTCCTCTCTGATAAAACGGGCATACTCAACAGGTCAGTCACGTGTCTGCTTTCCATTGGGTGAGGCTACCCCATGGACATCTCCCAATCACACACTAAAAGAGATTTAAACCTTGACCATCAAGGCTCTGTGAGCAATATAAGTTGCATTTCCATAGTCGTGTATAAAAAAACCTACACTGATCTGTACTTGATCATGCTTTGAAATGGGATAAAGCACCAAAAATGCGCAAGTAGAAAGAACGACCAAAATTATCCATTTAGAGACAAGAGATTAGGTCAACTGTTTAAGCAGATGTTGCTGCATTGCTTCCAGGTAGAAAACCGCAGCCAAAAATGTATCTTCTTTAGACTAAATTTTCACAGGTCACACATCCTCTGCCGGCATTGCCTCCCAAATTCCATCACACACACTCTCCCACCCCTTGAAATTTATTTGCAAACACATGAAATAACATCAAAGTTTCTCAAAACTATATGAACCATACTGTTAACATTTCTGCCTCAAGAGCCTTCCTTCTTCTGCCAACAGATAATGATAAAAAATATGTTTCTGGCAGCATCAGCTTTTCGTGTTGTGAGTCTAAAAAAAATTGTTTTTTTTCTCTCCCTAGTATGACAGCTTAAAGTTGATACAGATTTGATAAATTGAAGCTCGATGATGGTGTCCACATACTTCAAACAAATATGCTTACATGTAGGGGTCTATGAAGCAGCAAATAAGTGTATGAAAAACATCCACAGTGCAAAAAAGGTTTAATTCTTCTTCAGAGAAATAATTTTTACAAAATCAATCAACGCAAGCAGCTGAGACTCATTCAACAGAGATTTTTTTTTTACAAATGAGCATTTCCTGATGGAATTTTTTTTTACTGTATATGCACTCATAACTACCTCCTCACAGATAGAAAACACAATATCCTCCATGGAAGTTATGCTTTTCTGAGGGTTTGTTTGTTTGCTTGTCTATCTATTAGTCTACCTATTAGTTAGCAAAATAACTCAAAAAGGTGGGTTTTGATTAAATTTTCAGAAAATGTCTGCAATGGGATCAAAAACAAGTGATTAGAATTAAGAGGGAATTGGAAAACTGCCATGTAAAAACAAACAAACTGTAAAAGTGATTTTCTGGAATAATAATTTTGAACTAATAAGGATATTAGCGTGAATCGAGCTGCTAAAGGCATGTTTTCATCTAGGATCTAGGAATCTAAAAAAGTTAGAATCAGATCACAACAATTTGGGGGAGCTGAGCTGCATTGGCAGAGTTCTGCGCATGATTTTAAAGTTTAGAGTGAATTAGGGTGGGTGTAATTTGATCTGTATATAACTATAGTATTGGATTGTACTGGAATGAATTTAATTGATTTGACTCAAATGAATTTGTCATGGGTGTCAGACGATTTTCAGCTTGATCAAACCTGACCTACCAGAAGGAAACTCAAACAAATTTTCACATGACAAAACACAAATTATCACTTCCTACATTTTTGATGCCATTATGCCATCATCTATTCATTCTCTACTGAGCCAGTCCATCCAAGAATTTTTTTATGAACTATAAAGACTGAAAGGCTGAATAAGCCACTTCAGCACCGTCTCTCTATTTGAAGCAAACTGCTTGGATGTGTTTGAGAAACCTAAGAGCTAACAACTAGAATGCTAAAATGTAAACTTTTTTTTCTTTATGTCCACCAAATGTGAGGTTTTTTTTCTATTGAACAACTGATATTTAGCGAGGCAAACATATTACTTGATACTTTCGGGTGAAATAGCAAGACAATAAACAAAACAATTTTTTTATTTTTAGGAAAAGTTTGGTTTGTAATAAAACTCCTTTTATCGGTTATTTTTCACAGACCATTTTAACTTCCATACAATGCAGATGGGATTTCAGAGCCTGAAGGGCATGGCTTACAACTTGGCATTATACACCTTAGGAACATGCAGAAGATATGTGTTGGGGATGTTCCATATATTTGGCAGAGCTCTTTGTTGTTTTTCTCATGCAGCTGAACAAAATGCATTCAGTCTTTTAAACACAACTGTTTTGTTTTTTTCTGAGATTAAAAAGAACCTGGAGGATCAGTCTATAGAGAAACCATCAGGCATCCAAAACACTGCAGCAGGGTTACCCTTGATTGGCTTGAAAAACCTAAATGAAGTTTTGGCATGGCCTAGTTAAAGTCCAGCCTTGAGCTCATTTCAAATGCTTCAAATGTCCCTGAAATTATAGAGTGGGTTCAGTTTGGTTTAGAAAGTGTATCTCCTGAACAAGTTAAATATGAAAGCCGCTTTTTGTAGTTACTGCATTTACCTTTGTCCGATTATAAAATTGGTTTGATTATCTAAAAATCTTAAAGAATGCTGAAATGAAAAATAGACGACAGAAAAGTAGAAACAGACAATTGTAAGGAAGGGGATGTACTTCCTCGCAGCACCTAGGATGAACACATTATATTCTTGTATTAAGTCTTATGAAAAAGCAAATCTTATTGAAACATAAATTGCAACAGACTTGCAATCAACAACTGTGGTGCGACCGTGGCTCAGGAGGTAGGAACTCATCCTGTAACCAGAAGGTTGCCAGTTTGAAACTCCACTCCGTCCATCTCTGTTGTGTTCTTGGTCAAGACACTTCAACCGCCTACTAGTGGTGCTCAGAGGGCTAGATGGTGCCAATGTTAAGCTGCCTGGCCTCTGTCAGTGTTTCCAAGGGCAGCTGTGGCTACAATGTGGCTTGGGTACTTTGGATTCAACAGGCCATTTACCATTTCATACCTTAAAATATGTCCAATTTCAGATCACTTCAAATCCACTTAATTTACAAAATCCTGTTTGAAGGCAACACATCATATCTTCCTTACAGAAAGAACAATGATGTACAATCGTACTAATTGAAGTTAAGAGATGTTAAAACTCATTGTATGTCTTACAAGTAAGAAATACACAAAACATTGTACAGTATATGGAATCAATTTGTGTAATTACTTTCACAAACAGAAGGGGGAGACAAAAGTTCCACATTTCAGGCAAAAAAATTTTTTTTAACGCTTTCTAAAACTGGGTTATTATTGCATTCACCCACATAAATAGATCAACTATTGAGTAGGAACAAGTACTCAGAGATATATATGCATATTTGCTGGTATTGGTTATAGCATTATAGTGTTTTTTGTTCAGACAACCTCACAATACTCCTGCACTGACAATCTGTCTGCAGATGAGGGAAGAAACCTGATTATGATCTTTTTAGAAATGTATGTTGCATTTACTGTTTCAACAATCCAATTCAATGGCACAGACAACTGTACAAGGAAAAACAAGATCCCTCAGTCCTCTAGTTTAAATGATTTTACGCTTATCATTCTCTATGAAGATTGACAGACTTAATAGTTTCCGTGCTGATCTTTTCAAGTATAACTAAAATTTTGTTCATATAGTTCCCTGCTAACTCAGTGAGTTGAGTGATTGTGTAACTTGTGAAAATCACAACTAGAACAGCAATGAGAGCAAAAATGTATTGAGAACTGCGGTTTCAGTGGGCGCAGGAATTCCTGATTTAAATCGTCACACAGAGAAGGATGGTGGGAAAAAGTTGCACTCTACTTTGGTTTAAAGAAGCAACGCCATCCCATGCGTCATATTTAAAAACTGATATTAAACAGAAACATATTTTTAAAGGCGATGTTTTAAAGTGAGAAAACCTGAGCCAGATAGGATTCATCAGAGCAAAGATGTTGTTTCTCCTGACCGTTTTCTAACTTTAGCGGGCCTCTTGAATGTGGCAAAGTTGTCGTAAAATCCGCTACTGATCATATGTGGCACCAAGGAAATTAAGGTTTTTTAAGCTCTTTTCTTAATCACTCATCTGAAAGTAAACTTGTCTGTAAAGAACACGAGTTGTGGCAAACTAAATTTAGCCAGCTGACCCCCGGTGCGTTAAAGAGAAGATCCACAATACACAGAGGAGCTGAGCTGTGTCACACGCTTCTGATCGAGACCTAGGCAAATTTGATAAGAGTTGAGGACAATAGGGCTTTTTCATTAGACTCCAGAAAATAATTTTTCATCTGAGACCCTTAGGCATGATATTAAACGCCCTGCACAAATAAACAGAAGCGCAAAACACATTCACATGGTGAATGCTAGTCAGTGTACAAAGCACACATGGATATATTTATCACAGCTTGACAATATAAACAAGCATAGTTAAAACATTACAGAATAAAAATGAAGTTAAACTAATGTTTTCTTTGTTTTTATCATAATGCAATAAATTCAAGTTAAATTCAATATTACAATTTTTCTGCAATTTTACAATTTCTCTGTATGTATGTCTATACAATGCATCCAGCTCTCAAGACAAGACAACTTGTGTTTATGAGAACAAGAATACATTTTAGACACATTTTTGGGAATAGAACAAATATTTGTAATTAAAAAACAAAGTTTTCACAAACTGTATTTTACAGGATCTGTACTTGTTTAAGCAGGTCTCATACTGCAGTCTTTCATGCTTGTGAAATTAACAAAAGCATTGAAAAGTCCCTGAATCACAAACTAAGTTTCATAGACGATCTGTTCAGTGTAAATTTATCCACTTTGCACGAATTATTTTAGATTTTGAAACGTTTTAAAGGTTCAAATCAAATCTAGACTCATTAGTTTAGATACAGAATGGAACAGCTACTAATTTTAGCATCATTAGTGAATTACAGTTACCCAGCTGCATTATTCTCACAATGCTGATATGATAGAGTGGGGGTCTTGTTACTATCCCTCCAATAGATCATGCACCCTGGCTACTTAGGCCATGTCCACACTTGTCCGGATAATGCCTTAAACGTAAAATTATTTCGTCTGCACCCCCCTATCATCCACACTAATCCGGCATTGTATAAGGTCTGTGGCAGGATTATTTTTAGCTGGGTAAGAGGCCCATCTAATTCTTAATTCAACGACTAAATTAGCAGGTCTGGACAGCTTCCCCGCATAAGGAAAGGAAGTGACGTCAATGAAATGCTGCGTTCCAGGTTGACGACAACAACGCGACACTGCAGACAAAGACAACAGCAAAGATGGAGACGAGTCTCGCTATGCAGATTTTTCTTTTGCAAATTCAGACATTCAGCCATTGTTCTCTTCGGTGGGACAAACAGATATGTACTATGCTGTAGAGCTTCTTGTTTATATTTTGTAGGCGCCGGCAGTGACGTAGATTATACGCGGCAGTCTGTATTTCGTGCGTCTTTTTGCGCATGCCCAGTATATGCAGAGGTTGGTATGGGATTGTGCAATCATGGGACCTTAAACGGGGCGTAAATGCTCGTGTTGAGTGGATAACATTAGACGTCTAACTCCCCGTATAACCTTATTGGCTTAGTGTAGACATGGCCTTAGACAATGGGATATCGCTTTGGCTGACTGGTTAGTGTGCAGCCAGGAGTGTGGGGGTCGAATCACACCAGGGCCCTCATTGTGCGCCTTGCTACACTACCAAACAATTTAAAAGACCCAAAGTCCTTTATTTGGTAATGTTTTTTAATGGTGTTTTAGTTGAGATATTGTCCGGTAGAATAACTAAAAATGTTTGCTTGTTGACTCTGGGTGTTTTTACATGTGTGGCCGTGCCAGAAAACGGCAAAAGAAAAATGCTCATTTTTTTTGTTCACATGGTGCTGATCTCAGCCTGTGCTGGAGTCCTGTTTTCTACATGACGGACTACACCAAAAAATAATTGTGTATCCAACAAACAAGGGAGTGAGAAGTACCAACGTCATAAAATGAGCGACGGCCTAGAATGTCAACAAATTGGTCTACTGGTCAAATGCTAGCTGAAGCCATCTACAGGGTGAATGTTGCAGTAAACCCGCCGTATTGTAACCCGAGGGATGCTTGAACAGTGTTCTTTTGATCTCTATATGGTTACATTGCGATTCGGTAACTTAGGTCGGCAGTGTCGTCACTTCCGTGTGGAGCATGTCTGTATATTCTTAGATACGGCCAGAGTACGGCTGGTGTTTACATGATCCGTATCCACCCGTACCTGGACTCTGATACTACCGACAAGGCAGGTTTCTCTGGCTGTATCCTGACACGGTACGAAATAAGGTGATTTGAGCAGATACGGTACCCGAATCCCATGTGAAAACGCCCACTGCCAACACAACAGGACAACTTGAGGACATTTTTTTTTTTTACATTACTTCAAAAGAAACAAGAGATAGAACAGATTATGATTGTAGCACTCACCTTAATGTCTGGGGCTCGTCTGATTAAAAAAATGTGTTAAATGGTAAATGGACTGAATTTATGTAGTGCTCTTTTAGTCATACGAACCACTCAGTGCTTTACAATGAAGACACATTGACCTGATCACATTCATAAACATGCTTCATACACTAACGCAGAGTGGTAGGAAACTCGGGGTTAAGTGCTTTGCCCAAGGAAACATCAACAGGTTTTAGAACCCATTTCGAAATTGGAGCTTTCACAGTGAAGGTATCTAGTTTTCAATTCGAGCCACTTTCAAGTAGATAAGAAGATAATGATTGAAATTATTGATATAATTTCAGAATGAAAAACAGAATGGCAGCAACTCATTATAAAAGACATATACCAAACCCCAAGCATTCGGGGGGTTTGATAACTCTGCCATTTACTACAGAGCAATACATGTAAATATTTCTCTATATAATATACAGGCAGACTAAAGGTAATTACCCCCTAATTAGTACCTTCTTACATTACATTTTGTTTTCACTGCTTGTGTTTCTGATCTCAGTTTTGGCTATCTAACTAATGAAGTATGATGAATGATGAAGCCATAAGCTTGTTGGTAGATATTAACTGAAGACACACCCTAATTTCAGTACTCTAGATATGGAGTCTCAAACTGCTGTCCCTGAGGGCCAATGTCCTTCTGAACATTGCAGAGCTTGATTGCATGCGGAAGCTGTAATTAAATGATTTGATCCGGGTATCTTGGACCAGGGATGCATATTAAAGTTACAGGACACCAGCCCTTTAAGAACTGTGAACTAGATTTTGGGTAAATAATATAAAATATCTCTTTAAAACAGTGGTGGTATAAATGTCCTGCTTGTTATTATACCAGACTTTTTTAGAGCAACGGTTTGCAAAATTATGTCTCTGCAGAGATGAATTTATTCATTCATTTACTCAGTCAGTCATAACAATGGGTCTGGAACAGCTTGTTCTGGTAAATCAGGCTTGTTAAAAATTCAAAAGTAAAACTTTTGTTTTTTTTCTTTTAAGTTATTGAAAAGATCAAAATGGTGTTAAATTAAGTAAGAAATGTAACGTTACCTCCGGTGTAACCCATTGAAATGTCTTTCCACACATTTTCATTTCAATTGGGATTGTGCATGTTTGGGTGTTTGTCAGATATTTCGGCAGAAAATTAGATTAGGTTAAGGAAATGTGATAAAACATGTGTTTTTATCGGTCAAGCGCTCCTTTAGCCAGTGATGTGCAGTTAGGTTCATCATAACCGGTGAGGCACTGACTTCTCTGGAATATTGAACCCAAATAAAAAAAAAACTTCTCTTTCAGTTTTTTTCCTTGATTTGAAAGTCTATAGTTTTTTTCTAACAGCGTTTAATTATGCTTTAATCAATTCCCTGCTATTTAATGACAGGAAAGCAAGAAAAATAATATAATATTTAGCAAAATCAATGTACTAATTTTGGCTGAACTTTTTTGTGTGTTTTTTACAATTAGAATTGCACCTATCCGGCTCCACAAATATCACTATCACTCTCATGTAAAAATGATCTTAGTTTGCTTTTATTTTTCAAAAAATCTGACTGCTTCAATGAGATGATCACTAATTTTATTTATTTATTTTTTTTCCGACTGTTAATTGTCTTTTCAATGCATAGAGGATAAGCAGCCCATTGTGCTCAGCACTCCCCCTTTCTGTGAGGCATGGCATTTTCTGCCTCACCCTCCACATCTTGGCTGCAAATTTAAGATAAATCAGAAAGACTAAACATGTCAGAGATATATTAGGTATATCAGACAAACTATAGAATGTAGCCTTTTTTTTACATGTGTATTCAAACGTGTATTGGCGATATAACGACAGATGGCAATGACCATACCTAACTACTTGCTCAATGTGCCTGACACTGTGTGGGACACAGCTCAAGAGGTGAGCACAGCACTGCCCCAGTCTGCACTTTACCCCTCCAAGCAATGCGTAATTCATTATCATATTAAATAAATTGGTTGATTTTTACAATAAAAATGTTGATTATAAAAAGCAAAGAACAGATATGTTCAAACACTGATTTTGATTATCATTTTTGGCCCCGATTGTATTTGTCATTGACTGCACAATGGGGCTGGGCGACATGGCCTCAAACCAATATCACAATAAAATGAATAATTCACCTTGATAACCTTGATTAAATGTAAGTTAAATTGACAAGATATTGTGTTTTAAAAACTACTAATTGCTGAATAGTTTTGGTGGAACTGTTATCATGTTTTGCCCTTTTTGCATGTTTCTGACTTGATGTTTTTATAACACTAATTTTGACATAAAAATCGGCCTTACAATACAGGCAGTAGGCCTGTGTAAGATCTCCAATAAACAGCTTTAACAAGCCTTTTAATTCATTGTTCAATTCCTTTCCGTGTTTCTGAGAGTCCAGTTTGGATTGAGACATAATGACTGACATCTGTCACAGAGAGCTGCATACACAGTGGATGAGGAGAGTAAGTGACTGGCGCTGTGAGTGAAATTATTTCTTTAGTGTGCAATCATTTATTTCAAACAGAAGAATTCTTACATTTACATCTAAGCATTGGTAGAATCAGCCAGCAGATATTGCGCTGCATCAAGCTTGCACAATATCTACTCTCTCCAGCTTGACCTGAGAGGGCGGACCTGCAGTGCACAGGCTGGATGCTTGTTCTGAGTGTTCTGGGCCTGCCTCAGCACCACTGCTCAGTTAGAAGACTAACAAGGAGTCATGTTTCACATTTCATGTTTCATGAGTCTCCAAAGATCTCCAATATCACCATACAAAGTCAGTATATTTGTCAAAAGTCACTTAAAAAAAAAAAGATAATGAGAGGGGTCAAAAAGCTTGCAAAATATAGCGACAAAATCTCTAAGTCGGCAACACAGTTCCCTTCTAGTTACAGACTGGATGGGGTGGATTCATATGAATAATCATAGTTATGCGACTTCATTCCATTCATTCTGTAAGGTAGTACAGTCAGCATCTTAAAGGGATGTCAAAACACATCTTTTCATTTTATATAAAAAAAACCAGAATATACTGACATGGGCAAAATGACGTCGGTAACAGTCATAAATTTTGGTATTGATACATTTTTGATATATCGCCCAGCCCTGTCTGCCCATCACAGCTTTTTTTTCACTAGACACGGGTGTCAAACTCCAGTACTCAAAGGCTGATGTCTTGCAACTTTTAGAGATGTCTCTTTTTCAACACACTTGAATGAAATATTAGGTCATCAACAGGACACCATAGAACCTAACTGCCTGCTGAGGAGGGAAATTAACCATTTGATTCAGGTGTCTTGGACCAGGATGATTAGGACTGCAGTCTGACACTCCTTCACCAAGATAAGTAAAGATTATGCCATACAAATCAAGCATTTCACCTGTTTTATTAAAAACAAAATTTAAGAGCCCACTCCTCTACAAATACCTTCTCTAGATCTGTCAGCTTTCGGCCATGTCGCTGTCGCGAGCAACGCGGATTTTGTAATGCTTGGTTGTGTTCACTGGTTGAGAGGGCGTGGAGGAAACACTCAACAGGACAGTGAAAAACTCACAACCACACTGGTACTGGGAATTTCTCAGTCCTTGTCCTTTAATAGTCACACTCTTCAACAACGCTACAAGACCCATTTGAACAGCTGCTATCTAGTTATACATGAAAATAAGCAGAGTTCATATAACCCGTAATTTTACTTGAGGTAAGGAGATGAAAAACATAATCTATATTAGTCCATTTGTCTATCTGCAGCACACTTCTACCAGGTTCTACAGGCCACGTGGTGGGCTAATACTTGTTACATCAGTAACAGTGAACTTAAGCTGTTTTAAAGAAACCACACAATAATGGCTTTTACAAGTGTCAGCTCCCACCAAAGATTTCACATTTGATTTAGGTCTGGAGACTTGCTAGGCCATTCCAGAACCTCAGTATGCTTCTTACAGAGCCACTCCTTTGTGATCCTGGCTGTATGCTTTGGGTCATTGTCATGTTACAAGACCCAGCCATGACCCATCTTCAATGCTCTGACTGAGGTAAGGAGGTTTTTGCTCAGAATCTGACAATACAGGGTCCCATTCATCCTCTCCTTAATACAGTGTAGTTGTCCTGTCCCCTTTGCAGAAAATGATCCTCAAAGCATGATGTTTCCACCACAATGGTCTCATCTGACCACATGACTTTCTCCCATGCCTCCTCTGGATCATCCAGATGGTCGTTGGCAAACTTCAGACAGTCCTGGACATGTGGTGATTTCAGCAGGGAGCCTTCCGTACAATGCATGATTTTAAACCATGACGGTATAGTATTTTACCAACAGTAACCTTTAAAACTGTGGTCCCAGCTGTCTTATCAACAGTGATACCGCACCAGCTGAGATCTTGCATGGAGCCCCAATAATGACTTAAAGTAATTGTGAGCCTCCCATATTCAAACAATTGCTCCAACAGTTGATCTATTTTCACCAAGCTGCAAGGCAATTGTGCCGTATCCCTGTCCAGCCTTGTGGAGGTCTACAATTGTGTCTCTGGTGTCTTTTGACAGCTATTTGGTCTTGTTCATGGTAGTAGTTGGAGTCTGGCACACTGAGGGGTGGACAGGTGTTTTTAACAAGCTCAGACAGGGGGTGGACTTATTAAAGACAGATGGTACAACCTATTAGTACTCGGAACTCAGGAATTCCAATTTCCAAAAATCAACTGGAATGCCCTCTGAAGTCAGACTTCCCACTCGGAAAGTCTGATATTTTTTTGCTCCGACTTTGACTTTCAATATTGCCACTGCTCACATCAACAAGAGTAGATGTGTTTCTCTGCCGTCCGGCAGAGGTGGAGGACTGGGATGTTTTCTTGTGTTCTTTATTTGCCTCCCTGTCTTGTGTCGTCGGTTCGCCCCTCTGTTGGTCCGGTTTCTTTTCTTCACCTTCTTCCTTTCTCCCTTCTTGTCTCAGTTTAATGTCCATGACGTCAGGAAATTGAACCCACAGTAATCACTAATAAAGATTTTTCATACATATACATCAAGTGGCGTACTACAGCGAAGCTGTAATACTCTGCTTGGGAAAGTAAAACTGTTGGGCTTGTACTTGGTACTCAGACACCAATTCTGAGTAGCATACTGCTAGACAGGACACGTTAAAAAAAACAAAAAAAAAACAATAGTAGATGTGGTGGAAAAATTACAATTTTACAAGACAAACTAGTGAGAATGTATCTAAAATCCTTTTTACATGTAGAGGCTGCAACTCTCATCTTAACAAAATAAAAGGGGTGTTTGTATAAGGAAACTAAGCTTACAACAATGTTTGTAAGAAGTACTACAACTACAACTCCCTGGGTGTTGGCATATTGGAATCCCGACTTATCCGACAACGTTTACTGAAACAGTTTTTACTCAGGCGTGATGCCAAACCCAGCTCCGAGTTCCGACTTCTGAGGTAAGTAGAACTCACCAAGAGTAACAGGTCTTTGAGAGACACAATTCTTGCTGATTGACAGGTGTTCAAATAATTATGTTCAGCAATAAAATAAAAATAAATTCTTTAAAAATCATACAATGTGATTTCCAGAATAATATTTTAAACGCTGTCACTTGCAGTAGAAATGTACCTGAAATGTTAATTTAGGACCCCTCTGTAGGAGAACTTGGAAAACTGCAGGGTGTTCAAATAGTTATGTTCCTTACTGTAGTCACAGTTTAAGGTTTTAAAGCATGAATGGTACATTTAAAGTCATCCAACAGCCTCTTTCTCAGATTTAAGATCAAACTTTTATTAGGCCACTACAAAACCATTATATTTTACTTGCATGCATTAACATTAGAATTTTTAATATTTTTGAAAAGAATCTAAAGAAAAAGAGAATGGGAATAAAATAATATTAATATTTGTAATTTACTTATTCTATATCATACTAAAGAGCTCAGCAAGTTACCCTGCAGGAGGAAGAGGTCATGGCCCCTCTCACCCGTGTATATATGTCATGTCAAGAGTTTAGGCATGGCACTACAGTAGGGATGCACCGATAACAATTCTGGTGGGGCCGATACCTAATGTAACAATAATGTAACAATATTTTACCAATATTTAACCAATAACAAGTCTTAAAATGTGGAAACTCTGCAATAATTTAACAGAAAACGTTTATTTTTCAGTTGAAAATGTAGATTATGGTCATTTTTATAAAATTATGCTTTTATCTAATTCACCATCATTTGTTGTACCAAATAGGGAAGATAATAAAACCTATTTCCCAGGTCATTAAACTTTTTTGTTTGGTAGAAATATCAGCATCAGTACTCTGTACTCAGATCCAAGTATTGGTATCGTATGGGTTTGAAAAAAGTGGCACTGTTGCATCCCTACACTATGGGGTCTCATTTCTGTTTATTTTACTATGTTAAAGACATAAAAATGTATAACCTTGGATGCTAAACTGCAACATGACTCACTTTCCATTAAAGTTTTCTTTCAACAGTTTTGCTGTACCAATAATGCCAGGAAACAGAAGAGCCCTCCTCCTAGAGGAACTCCCTAATCCAGACCATACCAGACACCCCCACTTGCAACACACGCTGAACGATCTTAACGGATCCAACCAGGACAATCTCAACCCAAAGGCATGGGAATGATTTTCTGCCATAATTGTCCGGAAGCAACTTGCTTCCAGTGAAAAAAATAATAAGGGAAATCGAACTCACAGCCTGCACTCCCGAGGCGAGGATGGCGACGGAGAGGCAAAGAATCAGCAGCCTGTTGATTAAAACACACCTCAGTAAAACCCAAAGAATAGACAATGCGCTTAATATGAGTTCTGGAAGTTGTTAATGATATACATACCTCAAATGTATATGCCCTCTGTCGTGCTGCTTTTGCATGGTCGCACTCATGCGGTGCGTAAACTCAAGTCCTGCGCCGCTTCTTCACTTTTGGACCCTCACTTAAAGCATGTTTACTCAAGCTGTTGCAGGCAAAGACATAATGTGTTTATAATTTGTGTAAAAATCCGCAAAATCCACAAATCTAAACTACCAGAAACGTTCATTTCTTATACGAGTTAGTCTAATCATCTCTCAAATGCTTCTCCGTGCAAAAACAAGCATTCTACATTGCAATTGCGCAAAAATATAAATATTTTATTCAATTTAGTGGCATAAATAAAACTGTTTAGTAAACCTGCACAACTTACAGTCTCCTCCGTGTAAGCGCGTCATGAAATAGAGGTTTCACGAGTTGGAGAGATGCTCTGGTTCCAAAGCCAGAGAACTCACAGACCCGTCACCAGCGCTTCAAAAACTGCCCCAATATATCCCGCAAAAGACCCAAAGTGTCCCGAGCAGTACCTCTCCGTACAAAGAAAAGTCAAAGTGTTTGTTACAAGAAGGTTTACTCTGTCTGAGAGGGTGGTCGTTTCGGAGGAAGGTGGGGGTGTGGTGCAGCAGGAACAAGACCAAGTTGCATTGATCAGAAGTTCACATCGTCCCGGACAAAGATGCAGCTGAACATATCGTCCGCACTCCGCCGATAAGCCGCAAGTTAACCGGGGACAGAGGCAGAGGAGCGGGTTAAAGGGGAGGCTGATTGTGCGCTGCGCAGTTTCCACGATGCTGTTGCCGTCCAGCGCGCTGCAGCTACTGCTGCTGGCGGTTCTGTACTCCAGCTTAGACCTGACATGGGCTGAGGTGAGTGCATGCACGTTTTTGTTTAGTTGCGATGAAAACCTGTGTGTTAAAAAAATTAACCGGCATCGTTTAAGAGTACATGTAACTTTCTGCTTTTATATCAAGTAATATGCTCCCATCACTGCCCTGCTCCACTAAGCATTTACTAGACATGAGCTACAATCGTTTTACTATTATGAAGGGGCCCGTAATAGAAAATACAAAAAGACCAAAAAACATATGTGTAATGAAGTGTATATGGACATTATATATGCGGTAGAGTATTACATACTTAGTTTTTGTGTTCTGAAACTTTCTGAGATCTTCAGAGATCAGCCTCCTCCACCTCTGTTGGAGGGAACCAGAGAGAATGAGGAGGAGGGAAGAGGGTGGGGCAAACGCCCCCAGTCGCTGAAATTTCTGTAGCACTGAGATATGTAGAAATGGTCTGGCAAAGCAATAAGAGATAGAGATTCATGTGCAGTTTATCATCGTATGTTGTAGAGATAGTTTATTTCAATACTTTAACTGGCTTCCTTTACACTGTAGAAAACCAGAAAAATTTTAACTTACAACTTCACATTGATATGCCCCTATAACCTTGTGATACTGTTCATGTCTATTAAATTTATAGCAAGTTTTCATCCTTTTTTAACAGTTGGTGTTGAATTAATAGGTAATTATAGCTGTGTTGCGTTTTACTCTATGTTGATTTGTTGTGAGTTTGTGCAGCATAAATAATATGAAATGAACAGATCCTCTATGTAGGTTTAATAATCAGAATAGTTTTAATAGAAGCTTGAATCAAGTGGCAGTTCTTTCAATAGTAGTGCAAACTGTGTCTTTTGATATGAGAGACCTAAGTCACCAAGAGGCACGCCAGGAGCACTCGATTATGCCTGAAATTATGTTTTCCTTGTTTTATTTGCATTCATTGGGTATTTCTTGTGCTCAGAGTAAGCCAAAGCAGAAAGAAATAAGGCTGAGAAACTAAAGTTGGTATATAAAATATCTACTCTGAACAAACCTTAACTCTAGTACTTTACACAGAGCAGAAACTCTTAAAGACAGAGGACAGTATTGATAACATTTCATTTACCATGTGAAAAAAAGGCATTTTAGAAAATGTGCCTATGATCCTTTTTACTGACTTTGTTTATGTTACAGTGGGACCTTTTTAAATTGGCAACATGATGCCTGATGCACAACCAAGAGGTTATTTAAAACGGTTTCAGATTCATTAAACATATTAATATTGATGAAAAAAAAAATACATTCCAGACACCACTTATACAAGAACCACCACTAAATGGTGCCCTGGGTGAACCCAACTTGCCATAGCAATAGAGTACCCCCACTCAATTATCTATTCTGTGCCCATGAATGGCAATTAATGAGAAACATGAATTTGATAGATAGATAGATAGATAGATAGATAGATAGATAGATAGATAGATAGATAGATAGATAGATAGATAGATAGATAGATAGATAGATAGGTAGGTAGATTAGACATTTTTATTCATAATGTTTCCCTCTTTGGCTGTGCGACCCAGGGTGGGAAGCCATGTTGCCCATATCTCAAACTGCCTCTGCTTCAACCCTTTTGACACAAGTCTGACTAACTTGGGAGTGATGCCAAAAGATACGCAAAAGACATTCCTTATTCAAACTTTGTCTGGAAAGAGAATATCATTTCTCAGCAGTGCAAAGAATTTTATTAAAGCTGAATAAACAAATGAATAAAACATGAAAAAAAGAAACTGGCGGTATTACAGGGAATGTATTAATATTTAGTTTTCACTATGATGAAATCTTTCCAATTATCCGCTTTGAATAAATTGTTTTTTTATATAGGCATGTGATTGTCTAATTAAGCTGAAATAGGTGATGAATAGAATCTGAAAATTAAGATATCAAAGGGCGTCTGTGATGTAAAAAGTAAGACCTTATAATAACAATAATAATAATAATAATAATAATAATAATAATAATAATAATTATTATTATTATTATTAATAAACTTTTTCCACATAAAATGTAGATCTATTCTAGAGGATTCAACTAAAACCCCAAATAAATCCACAGGTAAAATGTAAAGAATAAAAAGTGCATCAACATTGTTGCATTAGTGTGGACACTGTTACACCACTACTTTCTTCTAAAGCATTTTGATTGAGTTTTAGTTCTCTTCAGTAGGAGTCTATAACCACCCAACATTATAACTAGAGAAAAAGGTCTTCAACCTGATAAGATTTGTGAGGACATCTCTTGCTCTCCTCAGGCGACTCCACGGTGGTGTTGATGACTTTAGTTCTGGGCTCCATCTTGGACTTTAAAAACAATTCCTCAAACAATTCTTTTGTTGGTTTAGATGTAAGCATGGACTCACAGAAATGCTTAATAACAACATCTACGTTTTCCTAAGATCTGAAGGTGTTGAAGAACAGCTGTTTAGAACTGTTCATGTTTCTATTCGCCTTGTTTCATGTGAAGTAAAGCATCTTCAGAGCATGATTCTGACACCACCGTGTTTCACCTAAGGTATGGTGATGATGCTCAATTTACTATTTGGAATGATTGCCAACTTAAGTCTCATCAGAGTATAATGTGTTCCTACACAAGCTTTTTAGGAAAGAAAAGGTTTCTGTCTTGCAACCCTTCTCTTTATGTTGTGTTCAGACACCCGGCTTTGTCAGCGTCAGCAACGTAAAGATTACATGTTAAGTCTATGGTAGAGGCCATTGGAGGAGTGTCGCGGTCTCTGCAACGCTTTGTGAGCGTTGCCTCCATAATTTTTTCAAGCTTTTTCTGCGTTTCAAGCTTAAAAGCTCATAACGCTAGCAATGCAGAAGTTCAGCTTGTTGAACTTTGATGGTCTTAACGTTCTTGACGCAGCATGGCAACCAATCAGAGCGTCTCACTGTAGTGACGTTGCCCGACGTCGACACTGCCTAACCAACGACGATCCACTAGCGTTTAAAACATCCAGCAGAGAAAGGCCCGCCTATGAGCTTTGCGAGCTACAGCTTAAAAATGTATTTTCTGTGTATATGCGTCGAAGTAGTCGCTTTGTGAGGGTTGCTTGACGCTGACAAAGCTTGCGGTCTGAATGCCCCATTAGCTTATATATGCATTTCTTATTTAGAAATTGCCAGAGGTCTTTCACTGTGGTTGGCAGCTTCTTGGTAC
Source organism: Apricaphanius iberus (assembly GCA_028564705.1). NCBI lineage: Eukaryota > Metazoa > Chordata > Actinopteri > Cyprinodontiformes > Aphaniidae > Apricaphanius > Apricaphanius iberus. The sequence goes on from JAPXFQ010002581.1 coordinate 780,892, forward strand.
CCTTAATGACTTTTTGTATCTCACGCTTTCAGTAATAATTATGGAGAAACATCCAGTTTTAGTAATTACATTATTCAAAGTTTTATTCTAGTTTTTGTGATTGCCTTTGTAGTCCTATAGTATATCCTGTGAAACATTTTGTCATCTTCTTACCATTACCTTTATGCAGTGAGCTTCTTGTTATTTATGGTGACCGTCTCTGCAAAGCATAGTTTTAGCTAAAGGATGAAAATGTGCAAAAGTCAGGAAATCCAACTATGAGCTGAACTTTACCTAAGATTAATGAGAATTCACTATAGGAATAAACTCAAAACGCCGAAGTCCTGATAGGTGTGTACATCACTTAGATCCTTGAGATGCTGTAGAAATTGATTGATTTATCTTTAATAATCCATCTGAAATCCTAAAAGATGGAATTAATGACTTTTATTAAGCTGCACAAAGCAGCTCGGCTTTTATCCACATAAAAGTTAGATTTTAGATCCACAAACCTGTAACTGACAGGGAACATCTGGACAGAGGTTATGCTCATCTCCTGTTGAACGTGTCGCAGATCAGATGACAATAGTGAAACTGGAGTATTTTAATATTCTGGATTTATTGTTGGGAGTTGAATGTGTTCCCATCCACCCATGGGAGGTCCACAGCAGGAGGTTTGTGATCCTCTCAGGCTTCTCATCAATCCATAGCTGCTCTCCTGATCTTTTATCCAGGTAGTGGCTTAACCAGAAATTGCCTTTTAGTTGGGCTTAACAAAAAAATGGCTGGACCAAACAAAGATAATTGAAATTAAGTTATTTCAAAAGCGATTTCAACAGATTTGTGTCAGAAACGGCTTAGAACAAAATACCAGGGAAAATAAAACATATCAAAGCTGTAGCCTAACAGAGGTAACTCATGTCAGCTTTCTGGCATAAAAAAATTGGTATTTTTAGGTGGTAGTTCAGTTTTCAGGTGGTATTTCAGTCTTTATTGACATTCACTCATCGCTGAGACAATGTGCTGGTTTCCCTATGTTGCATCAGATCAGCAACAGTCTTATGCTGATGGCGAAACTCTACAAAGTATAAACATAACCACTATCCCATACTCATTGCTTTTAATAATGATTTGATTCTGTTAAGGGCTAATATTAGGTCTGCTCACCCTGTAGATAGCTATAGATTTAGAAGCTGTAAATTATGTTGCTGTGTCGTACCATTTTCCCTAACCATAGTAGCATGGGGCGGGGAATTTTAAACAGGGTGTGATCATCTGGGCTCTGTGAGATCAACGACTGGTTACCTTTTCTCAAGGAACTATGGGAAATGTTGTAGCAACATGTTTAAAAGAAAACTCCCTGAACTAATTGTTTTTTTTTATTAATTTACTTTATAAATTGTGATATCGATTTCTTCTGAATACATGTAACTGTACTTTAATGGATTAGTCTAGAATATTGAGCTAGGGATCATAACATTTTCATTAAAAGTGTAAGTTTAAAATCTACAAGTTTAGACTTGGTTACACAAACAATGTAACACATAGCTTTAGCTTGTCTGGAGACTTCATAAGGTATGTTATTCAAAACAGCCAATGACAACATGTCTTGGAAAGATGGACATATCACCTACAGTTTTAAATAGTTTTATTTTATGATGACTCTAAGTGAAATCCGCAGAAATAAAAAGTAATTATAAATAAATATAATTTCAATGTCAATTTTCCCCAAAAAAGCCATTTATTCGGATGGACCCTGGTTCCCAGTTCCACCCATAGCCACATCCCTGTACCTGTATCCAGTACATTGGAGTGGTTGTTAGACACCTAACTAGGCTCACAAGCTCATATTGAATTCTGTTAAATTTAGCAGAACATTTAACATCATTCTTGTAATTTCCATCATGAGCTATTAGTTTGTCTTTGACAACAACATGTAAAGACATGTAACACTGATGTAGAATCTAAACCTTTGGACTGGGTCACAGTCATCAGAAATGTCTGGTGAAACAATTCAGGGTCAAGAAAAAAAACGCACCCAAAAATATGATAACCTTTGACCCAAAGCAGGTCAGGCTGACGTTGGAAGAGGTCGCTATAGAATGATAAGAGGTAAGATTTAATCTCCTTTATTCGCTATGCAAGCAAAACAGCAGGCTGATGTTTTGCTCTTTAAAGTCTGTTGCTTAACTTTTTTCGTCAGAATAAATGGACTCTGAGGAAATGTCTCAAGTATTTATTTGATATCCACAAAATGCAGTCTCTCTCCCTTTGCTGGCATTTAATCTGGTCAAAATGAATCATGAGTATTTCCTAAAGGAAGAAGAGGGAAATCAACAAATTCCTGGAACAGAGAGTTTGTGTGTGGGGTGCTAGATGGACGGATTGCGAGATGATTGCAGTTATTGGGAAAGACGAGCTTGCTTCCCAGTTCAAAACTTTAAATTCTTTCTCGTTTTCACTGGTACGACCAACATAAGCCCAATGTGACTGACAGAGGCAGCAACTATGTTTTTCATCAAAATGATCTGTGAAAACTAAAAGTTGATTTGTTGTTCTTGCTGTCGTTAAGCGTTGAAAGGTTTGATCCTGTAAACGGCCTCCCCGCACGGACAACAGCTGAACCTGTCCCTGTGACTGACCACCAACCAAGCAATGCAACCCTGGGAATTAACAACCCTCCTGTTGTAAAAATGTCTACATTTGGAAGAGTTGTACTCGTCTTTTAGTCCCCTTATTTTGACAGGCGTCTCTGGGTAGCAAAGATAACTCTCCCCTGACCTTGTTACTCAAGGAACTGTGGCAGGTATGTCCTATTTTCAGCACAGACAACCTAAGTGTGTGTTCCTTATTTCTGTCACAGAGAGGATTAAATAAGTAGCCTGAAAGTTGTAAATCCCCTCTCAGTTCCCTGTGGTCCAACTCATGCAACATAGGGAATGCATTCAGTCAAATGTGTCTTAGCTGCTGTTCTTTCACAAAGACACCTGCTCTGTCCACACTAATATTTTCCACTCTGAAGAGAGGCTCTACCCTCAGCATTGGGATTTGTTAATTTCCTGAGATGCTTTGTGGTGGGGGAAAACCGTTTAGCCATTCCACTGTATGATTGGTGAGTCACAAATGACATTTATGGTTTGGACAGAAATGGTGTAATGGATATGTCCTTCTGACATGGAGGTGGGAAGTGAAGAAGGATGGAGGGAAAGCTTGCTAGAAGACCGTAAGGAGGAGGAGGACACAAGGTTTTGAGCCCTTAAAGTGGAAGAATGTGTGTCGGAGCCAGTGATGATTTTCCATGACAAATCTTTTAGTCTCACTCTCTGGTCCTTGACCTGGACTTCCATCCTTTGGTGCCAAATTGCCTAACTGATGGAATATAAGACAATGGTTATAGTACCTTAAGATTTATAGTGTTCTGGCTTTTTTTTTTTTTGTTGTCACGCTGTATTAATCTGGTTTTTGTATTCTTCCAGTTGTTCTTTATTGGATAGGAGTGATTTTGTCTATGACTCGTTTTTAATGAGGTGTTCAAACTTGTTTTCTGTAAAACAAAAAGGCATAATTGTGTCCCAATTGTTTTTCCAAAAAAATATAGGCAGAAAACTGTGAAATGGCTCCTCTTCTTGTCTTTATGTCATTTCTACAAATCTGTAGAGTTTAGACGAACAAATTCTGCACTTGGAAGTAGCTCTTCTCTCTTATATCAAAAACGGTTTAGTATTCAGACATTTATTCATTTAACCATCTGTTGCTTTCTGACCATCAGAGATCAAGCTGTGGGGGTACCATGTCCATGACGGGAAACCCATACACCCCTCTCTCTAGCAACACTCTTTGGTTTATTCTGGGGAATCCCAAAATATCCACAGAAATGTAGGGATATGTTGTGCCTAAGGCAGGTTGTAGGTTTGCCCCCAACAACTTCCTGAATCGGTGTGTGCCTGGAAAACCTCTAAAGGGAGGTACCTCTTCCTTATCAGATGCTTAAGTAACTACAACTGGCTCCTTTTGATGTAGAGAAAGTTTTTTTTAGCTGCTATTATCCAGGATCTTGTTGTTTTGGACTCCATCCATTTATTATGGCCATATATGTGATTCAGAATGGAGATGAGACCTAAAAAAAGACCCTCACCTTTTGGTTATCTCCACAACAACCATAGTGTCATCTGGATTTTGGATTATGAGTCTGCAATTCTTTTATCATTCTCCCGCTCCATTCTAACATTGGTCTTTAAAAAAGGACTCTAAGATATTTGCACTTCTCCACTTGAGTGAAAGACTGACCCTCGACCTGAAGGTAGCAATCCACCCTTTTCTGCAGATGAACCATAGCTTCAGCCTTAGAAGAACTGACTTTCATCTTGGCGGCTTCACAACTGAGTGCGAACCGCTCTTGTGCATGCTGATAGTCATGGCATGCAGATGCCAAGAGAATCACATCATGTGCAAAAGAAGAGATGAATCCCTGACTTTCGTAAACCAGACACTGTCCTCTCTAGGAGCACGATTTAGGATCCTGTCCATAAAGGAAATAAACAGAATTGGTGACATATGATAACCTCCACAGAATCCAACCCACTGTAAGAACAAGTTTGACTTGAGAATGTGCAAATGCCTCTTGCTTTGATAGTATAAGATCCACATAGCCCTTAAAATCGCCCCTAGCCCCATTACTCAAAAAATAAAATAAAAATAAAACACAGTGGGAGATGGTTTTAGGCCTTTTCCTCATCTATATAGGGACTGGACAACCAAACTGTCAAGAACCCACTAGCAATAATCAACCTTTTGTACATTTGTGTTACTTACAATAGCGAAGTATATTAGATATGAATCTCATTTCATGCTCATACAGTTTGAATATCAGTTCTTCATCTCTTGGTTTTAAGATTTTAGAGACAGTTCTTGATTACAAACAATTCCCTGTTCTTTTTGAACAGAATGAGTTTTTCCTTTGTTATATAGGCTCTGCTATCATCAGGCTGATTGGGCATTTACTGCTCATTATTTCCAGATGCTGACCTGGTCTATGATGATAAGGATGAACTGAAGGATAATTGCACATGTACTGGCTTTAAACGTAGCCTTTTAGCTGAACTTTTTATCAGTATCCTGCTCATCACTGGTCATCATTTAATCAGAATTGGTGAAACAGGCATAAAAAGAAACCCTCTACTCGGGTCCTATAAATCTGTCCTTCATTTGTTTTTATGATTGCATTTGCTGTGGTCTCTAGTAAGAATCAATGATTTGTGTTCCATTTTCTGTAGAAAAGAAGTGCTCTCATGCTCCTGTTTCAGGGGGTTGTACTTTGTTTGAGGAGGGGTTAGAAGAAAAAAAACTGTATTACAAGTCTTAATCATTAATATTCATGATATGAAAACATGTTCCCATCTGTTGGCTAACAGCACACGATTCAAACAAATAACTAAGCACTACTTCACTGGGGGTGTTTTAAAGACAAATTCCCTCCATTTTGTCGCCAGCTCTTCTTTCTTAAATAAAAAATACAACGTTTATGTGTTTTATCCGCAAATGACACAAAATTGGAGGTGGTCTGTCATGACGTGGAGTTGCTAATGCTTAGCGTCTACTAGCAGATATGCTCTGCTCTCTCTTCTGGTTGCAAAATCAATACAGCCTTCCAGTGGGCGGTCGCAAACCAAGGGGGGTGAGGCCATGAATTCCTATTTTTCCTGTGGCGTAGAAGGGACTGGCTTTTTCTAACCTTCCCCATTTTCCCATCTGACTGTACATGACTAATGCAGGTAATGGGGATTGAAGAAAAATGTATTTGCTAGTAAGCATATTAATTTAAGTAAAGTAATACCAGGAAAGGTAAAATTTGTCACAACATGTTGTGGCCAAGAACTGCTTTAGCCATTCCGATCATTTTCAGTTTTTTTTTATTAGTTCAAAATTATTACAATCTGAAGGTGCATCCCAGGTTTTAAATTTTACAATTGATTTTAAAGTTTAGATTCAGATTTGATCAAAAACTGAGGAAAAGTGTCCAACTACAAAGTATTTAGAGTGAAGTAGCTAGGGATGAATGGTAGGTTATGCCTCCTTGCAACATTGGTGTGTACCACATGATTTTACTGCAAATGGAAGTTGCTTTAATTTAGGCAAAAACTAATTTCAACCATTTAAAATGATGACAAATAATCACAATTTAACTCAGACAATCACTAGATAGGTAGTTTTTTTTTTTCTCGTCCATTCCTCACCTGTGTCCTCCCAGTTAAGTAACCCTATGCAACAGTATTGCATAAGGCCGGTTAGTGTGGTTGTATATTGTATATTGTATTGTATATATTTTACAATAGATTTTCTGTTCGTGCCCAGTCAGTATGTTCTCACCAGTGGATTTTTGTTGTTGTTGTTTGTGTCTATTTTGTCAGTTTTTAAGGTTGATGTCTCCAGTCCTCTTCTGTAGTTTAACAGCTTTGGATGATAGATCTTAGATTTTAAATTGTTTCCTTTTTCATTCTCCATTAAAATTATAATCTTGAAGCTTTGATCTGACAGGACCTGCTATCAAATATTGCTTGAAATCTTTCTGATCATCACATTTTCCAAAATCTCACCCCTAGACCAAAGCACAAAGAAGACTAAACCCACTGTAAGGAAAATAAAATTAAGATAGTTTTTTGTAAGCATAGTTTTACTGCATATAAAAAAAATGAAAGCTGTTTTTGTATGAGAATTTTGCACAATCTATTCTTTAATTTTCCTCACCAGTTCAAAAAGAAAGGGTTAAGCTGCAACTACAAGGCGGTTTGTTCTAATAAAGAGTAAATATTAACAAAACAAAGACTAAATTAAACTTGATTGACCTGATTAGTTTATTCAAGAACTGAATATTCCTCAACTTCAGAAGATCACTTATCATTAGTTTGAAAAGTCATAAAAAACATTCTGCAGGGATCAAGTTAAGCCTTGTTAAAGGTTACGCTTTAAAAAACGATTTGGATGAACTGTTTTGTCAGAATTTTTTTTATATAGTGCATGTAAACTACTAATGTGAACTGTAAAACTTACTGAATCAAAATGTTAATAAAAATGTGGGGCCATGATAATACTGAATAGTAGTTTACACATAAAACTTTACATTGTGTCCTTTTTTTCCTTTTTTTTAAGAAAACCATTTATTGCTTTGAACCCATCAGACACAAAGACAAACAGGCTTGGCCTTTACAGTTTGCAGTAAAAATGTCTTACTCAACTGTATTCATGATTTCATTCCACAGTATTGGCTAAACATTACACAGGCTTGATAAATTAAGTAGTTTTCTCCTGTCATTAATCACACACTATTGCCTATAACAGCAGCTTGTAACAGATTTCGCTTCAATCTCGCCAATGCCTGTTTGTTATAGGCTAGCTGGAAGTAATGGAAAACATGTAGCTATGTCAGAACGTCTGGGAAAATGGTCTGAAACATGACAAAAGTGGTCACGTTTGTTGTACAGATGCAGCTCCTTTCCTTCCTTCTCTGCAGACATTTAGGTACATTAATTTTGGCCTCCTGAATACCATCTTTGGTTCTCTAAGGTTCAGAAAGAACTAACTGAAAATGCTGGGATTGAATTAGTATGAACATTAAAAAGGTCAGCTGTGAGATTGGTGCTGATGCACTTGGTTAACATAACTACATTATGAAAGTTCAGATTTGAGAGGCACGTGTTTCATATTTCTCCCATAAATTAAACTATCTATGCTTAATTTGGTTTATGATGATTGTGTAAGTTTATCCTTTCAACAACTCAGTACATTAGATCACTGAGGGTGGTTTCTATTTCTTTCAGCTGAACATAACATAAATCCACCTTTTGGATGCGTATTCCACATTTTCTAAAACCACAATCTCCAGATGATAATTCTGGAAACTATATCTCTACCAGATTTGGTACAAATTAATTGGAGAATTGATAGAAGTAGCAGAATGTGATTCCAATCCAACTGTAATTTAAAGAACCTAAGATGACTTGTGTGTCAATAGCAAGAGCCTTGAACTGCATTCCTCGCAGAACAGATGCTTTATTCATCCTCTTCTTTCTTTTTGTTGCCGCCTCTGCACAACATTGTTTCATAGCTGTTTTCTGAAAGGCTTAATCAGATAACTCTATAGAGGAAACAAGCTAAGCCAGTCACATGGTGGGTTTTACCTCAGAGGAAGAGGATAGCTTCTAATCTCTTCGTCTGAATCGAGGAGTTAAATGAGACAAAATTAAGTGATAGCAAGGTAGAGCTTTTTTCAGGGAACGTGAAGTAAAATGTGGAAGTTAAATCTGGAGGTCAGACTCTAAACGTAAAATAACACGTATATATATGTATGGCCGGTGTGACTGATATGCAGATGTGTTGAAACGGGTGAGCAAAAGCAATCCGCTTTACAATGAAAACAATCTGAAGTGTGTGGTATAATTTTGGAGCCTTTATTTTTCACAGCAATTACACGAAATTCACTCTTCTCCTCTCCTTTCAGTTTTATTCACAACCTTATAATGCCTTGAAAAAGTATTCATGAACTTTTTTATATTTTCTTGCAGTACAGCCATGATTAACTTAATTGTATTATTGTCAGATTTTGTTGTGAAATCAAGGACTGCTGTGGCGTAGGAGGTAGGAGCTCATCCTGTAATCAGAGGGTTGCTGGTTCAAACACAAGGACAGAACAACCCCTGGTTGACACTTCACCTGCCTAAGGTTAGGTTAGCCTGTCTGAACCCATAGGCGCCAGTGTTCTGCAGCTTCTATCAGTGAGCCCCAGGGCAGCTCTGGCTACATTGTAGCTTACCATCACCAGTGTGTGAATGATTGAATGTAGTGTGAAGCGCTTTAGGGTCCTCAGGACTAGTTAAAAGCTCTAGACAAGTACAGGCCAATTACCAAGGATTGAAAAGTAAAAGGGTATACAGTTTTAAAAATTTCTGCGCAATTAGAGATCTGAAAAGTGTGGCATGCATAAAAGCTCCAAATAGTTTGGAACTAAATGGAGACTTGACAGATTCTCAGTTGCAATTCTGACCGGATCAATTGAACAAATACATCCTCTTTGATCTAAAGCATTCTATCATTGCTTTTTGTTTCTTGATGTTCAGGGTTGTTTTAACTGCTGGAAGGAAAACCTCCAGACTTATTTTAGGTTTTCTGCTAGCATAGGCAGCCTCATAGCATGATGCTGCCATCATCAATGAATCGGCACAGGGTTATTTGCAGTATTAGGTAAACGTTCATTTTAGCCTGATTAGTCGAGGCAAAATTCATCGATATGTTGGTTGTGTCCGTTGCATGAGTTGAGTCAAACTTTACACAAAACCTCTAATGGATTTTTTTCGTCTTAACTTTCATCTGGCCACTTTTCTATAAAATCCACCTGCTTTGTGGTGTGGAAAAAAACGTTTAGCCATTCCACTGTATGATTGCTGAGTCAGGATAACCTGGCTGCTGTATTCCTTAGTCTTCGTGATGCTTTTAGTTCACTTATGTTCTCTTGCCAATCTTATGACAGCTGACATTAAAATTTACATTATTTACTATTAAGAGGATTTCTCAGACTTATGATTACTTTGGATTTTATTTAGTGTTATCTGAGACTACCTATGAATAAAAATGGACAACACACTTTTGAGTTTAAAAAAATATATATGTTATTTCAAAGCCATATATGGTTGTCCTTTTACTTGAGACTAATCCACTAATCTTTGTTGGCCTTCCCAAGAAAATCCCAATGTATATTGAAGTGTGTACAGAATATATATACACGTTCCTAATCTGTCCTTGGGGAAAAATCTTTAAGCAGATAGCTGAAGACTGCTTTAGGTGCTCCGTCTTATTCAATGTTCTTTTTACCTTCGTTCTATGCTTTCATCTATGTGAGAAATGTCCAGGATGGAAGTTTTAAGTCAGAAAGTCACAGAGGTCAGCCCTTGTCTTCACGTGCTGACATTATTTCCAGATACTGGTACACTCTTGAGACAGACTTGAGCACGGCCCAGCCCCTTCTTGTCTTTGTTAGCATAAAAGGCGAGGAAGAGGCCTTCCTCCTTGGTGAAAGAATGGCTTCCTCAATCCCATATCCGGTGGCAGAGTCCGGCACATTCACAGAGAATCTTGTGGTGCATGAAGTCAACTTCTTGAGGAAAGTAAAAAGGCATTGTTGCCCTCAATACCCAACTAAGCAATTTTGTTTATCTGATTGCCTCCAAAGTGTACACTCATGTAACTAAACTTTCGTTTAATTGCAGAGAAACAAGTACAGAAGGAAAATGACATTTTGAGTAATTTAGCAATCATGTTCTGTGGAACGGCACAGGACTTTATCTTTTTATTCATGCGAAACAATAACTAGCCAGATCTGTGGTGTGTGGGTGCATAAACAGACCTCTGCAATGAAATATAATAGGCCCTTTCTTACATTTACATGCAAGACTATACTGGCAAATATCTTAGAGCTATCAGAATTGTGATTTTTATGACTTCAGGAAAAAATTATTTATTTTCTAAGCAAAGAGATAGCTTTGGGATATGGATGGATTGTGTGTGTGTGTGTGTAGAGTGGCTGCAGCTGGGAAGTCCCCACTGAGCCAAAATGAGTTGCAGGAGTCTGCTTTAATTTGTTAATAGGGCAACATTTCATCCACATGCACATCTTAACATGCACACTTACCCTGCATCCGAATTCTATAGTATGAACTACATACTACTAGTAGCTACTTCTTGCCCGTTGATCCAGTAAGTACTGCGTTGCAAACGAGTGTGTAGTAGGCATGAAATCGGACATACTGCTCCACTATTTTACTGGGATATTTACGTTTGTTACGTCACCTGTGGTCCCGTCCTCGGCATTGCCGACGTCACACTTCTTCTACGATTTTGGGGCTTCCATTGCATTATGGGATAGCGTAGCATATATCGGATTTCACTGTGGCGGTGGTACACATCCGGGAACCTACTTGGACAATCCATACTAGAGATTCGGATGTACTACATCGCTCGCTTACTTATTTTTGCCTACTAATAATAGGCATAGTAGGGGTATTCGGATGCAGCCTTAGACTCTTAAAAGAAGAGGACAAAGTCATCGATTTGACCTTCAAAGTAAATCCGCTGCTAATGGTCTGGGTAGAGGTCACAGGTCAACAAGTTGATCTGGTGACGGTCATTCAACTGGTCAAGATAGGATGGAATTGGACCATCAGATTTAAGGAAGGTCAGTGCTCTTTGTTATGTGCCAAAGCTTAAAAAAACCACCTGGGCTTAGAACTGGTCCTTTTAAGCATTACATAATAATGATTATAAATGTGTGTTGTTGAATTCATCCAAACTAGCAGACCCTCTGACCTTTTTGGGTTTATTACTGTATAAAAATCTCTGTTCCAAATAAAAATAAAATTTAATATAAATTACCTTTATTGTCAATTCAGGTGTGCCTGCAGCAAAGAACGCCAAATAGAAGCATTCATATTCATACAAAAGTAAAATCCATCCATCCATCCATCCATCCATCCGTCCGTCCATCCATCCATCCAAGAGGATAAGGATAATTTTATTTTGAGATTTTTAAAAAAAAATTCACCTGTACACATAGTCCCAAACACAGTACCAAGCAACAACCCCTGGGAAGTTTTGTAAATGTATTTTCTCACGCCATGCCAAACAGTTCGCTGGATTTATTTCAGATGGCAGCAGACTGATAGATATCAGGTAGGTGTGGCAGAGGATTAGAAATTAGTGCCAGGTGAGTCATATTAGAACTGGTACGGGTAGATTTTTTAAATTCCTCTGTCTTTACTAATTGATATTCCTAAAAGAAACACATGAGTGTGTGTGTTTGTGCTGCTGGCTGCTGTCAATAAAAGGAAACTGGGGAAAAAGAATAATTAGATGAAGTGAAATTTCATGTGACAAAAACAGTGTGGCGACTTACAGTAGAAAAAGTGTTTAGTTGGCTTTTTTCCCCCTAAGGTTAGATAAGTAATATTTTATTATTCTTAAAGTATTTCCTTATCAAGTTCTTGCACTTGTAAATGGTAATTTCTTGTATTTCCCACAGTGATAAAAAAAGAATTGTGCTAAACAAAAAGAATTTGCAGACTTTCACTGTGTCTGGAATTCATCTTGTTTACACCCATTGCGTGTATGTGGTTTCAATTAGAGCAGGTTTTAGCTGCGTCCATGTGTGTAAGAACATCTCTGTGTAGAATATTCTGCTATTGGTTACAGAAGCCTTGAGTTCCATCTGAGGTGTGGATAATTATCTGGTGCCTGTGGCAGAGTAGGTCGTGTTTTATATTAAAATAGTCTGAGCTGTTGAATCAAATCAAAATCAAATCAAACTTTATTTATAAAGCGCTTTTCAAACAAAGAAAGTTACTCAAAGTGCTTTACAGATTTAAAATGAAGTGCTGTTCAACAGCTTTGTTTTATTGCAGAGTGAAATAATATTAGTTTATGGTCTAATACCATCATTGTAATGTTGAAATTAAGAAAATATGAAAACCATAGGAATTTCTTAATATAAAGTGACAAAAAAATCTAATCAAACAAAACACAGCTTGATTCTGACTGCTCTGGGTAAAACTAAAGGGTGTTACCTTTACAAATAGCCCAAACATGTATTTATTCCGGTGTCCCCCAAGGTTCTGTCCTCGGCCCGCTTCTTTTCATCACTTACCTTCTTCCCCTTGGAAATATCTTCCGTAAATTCAACATCCATTTTCATTGTTACGCGGATGACATCCAGCTCTATGTCTCCTCCAAATCCTCATCTTCACCCCCTCCCCCTCCCTCACCAACTTTTTATCTGAAATTAAAGACTGGTTTACCTCAGACTTTCTCAAACTTAACAGTGATAAAACAGAAATGTTGTTTGTCGGCACTAAATCATTGTTATCCAAAATTAATAGCTTTAATCTCCCTGTCGACAACTCCTTAGTCTCCCCCTCCCCTCTGGTCAAGAGTCTGGGTGTCATCCTTGATTCTTCACTATCCTTCCAGTACCACATAAACAATATTACCCGGTCTGCATACTTTCATCTACGTAACATTAACCGCCTCCGCCCGTCCCTCACCACTCACTCTACTGCTATCCTTATCCATAGCCTCATCACTTCCCGTCTTGACTACTGTAACTCCCTTCTCTTCGGTCTTCCCCAGAAATCCATCCCTAAACTCCCGCTTCTTCAAAACTTGGCCGCCCGCATCATTACCAGAACTCCCTCCTTCCATCACATCGCCCCTGTCCTTCAGCAACTCCACTGGCTCCCGGTTACTTCCAGAATCTAATTCAAAATTCTTCTCTTTACATTCAAAGCCATCCATAACCTAGCCCCCCCCCCCATATCTATCAGACCTACTTCATCTCTCCACCTCCACCCGTTCCCTCAGGTCCTCCTCCTCCATCCACCTCACTGTCCCACCTGTCCGTTTGGTCACCATGGGGAGCAGGGCCTTTAGCCGTTCTGCTCCCCAGCTCTGGAAGTCACTCCCCCCTGATATCCGTAACATTAACTCCCTGCCTCTCTTTAAAACTAGACTCAAAACCCACCTGTTCTGTCTAGCATTCCAATAATTACTCCCTTTGCTCCACTCTGTTTGTTTTACATTGTTCTGTCTGTTATTGTTGTGTATTTTATCTATGACTGTAAAGTGACCTTGAGTGTTCAGAAAGGCGCTGTTTAAATAAAATGTATTATATTAAAATGGATATTATTATTATTCTGCAGAGGGTTCAAAAACAGCAATAATTTTAATTTCGAGATGTCGCATTACATGTGATTTAGCCACAGATCGCTTCACCAGAACGGGGCTCTATAGTCGCTGTAATCAGTAGTTAATGCAGGGTTTGGCCACTATATGCTTTATATTGAAAGGATAACTTCTCTAATCTGTTCCTTTGGCGATTTTGAACACTAGAAGGTGTAGGAAAACAACAAAAAACGGCTGCTATGTTTGCTTCCATGGGTTTCTAGAGTATTTTATAATCCGCACTTCTAGCAAAAAGCTTTACAGCTTAATCAAAACGTACTTTCTGTCGTTCATTGCTCCTTGAGGAAAAAAAGTGTTCACAAGCCTAGAAAAAAACAGAAGTGTCACTGTGTGATAGTAGGCAGAGACGCCATGAAAACTTAGCACCCCCTGCTGTCCTGGTTGAGCAACGCTGTAAAAACAATAGAGAATGGAATGGAAGAGCGGAGTACTATAAACGGTAAACGTCTCCATCAATACGTCTATGCCTGAGTGCAAATCTGCGGTCGGAAAAGCATAAACTAGGCTTTAGCCATTTCTGATTTTCAAATAAAACCTGACATTAAGCTAATTGTTGAATATGCATATCCTGTCTACACATTCAGAAATTAAAGTACAGAGGTTTTGTTTTGGCAAGGCAATTTAATTTGAATAGCATATTTTCAAAAACAGGGTATTTCAAGGTGCTTTTAGAGGTACAATTTCTTGTCACTGGGGTGGTACCCTCAAAGGTACCATTTTGTACCTCTACAGTCTGACCCTTTTATTAGCACCACCTTGACAGCCAATCATTATTGACTTGAGATGATTGACACATCACCTGACCACGAAGTAGCCAATACTTGCCCACAAAAACAACTTTTTTTTTCTCCGCTAGAAGAATAAGTTAATCTCGCAGAGTTTTAGCAGTTTATTCAAATATTTAAGCTTGCATAGCAAAATTTCTCTTGTCAAAAACTTAAAAAAATCAGTTCACCATTTTAAAGCACTGAAAAATTCTTATTTTTTTATTTAAAAACATTGGTTAAAAATAAAACTTGGAATTCCATTTACATAAATCTATCTTGGCTAACGGATTTATTTTTTTAGTAAAAAAGATAATCTCTGCAATTTGTGCCCTATCCAAGAAATGGTGCAAAATGTACTTTATCGTACACATCTTGTATGTACCTTCAGTGTTTCCCACAGATTTGAAAGCAATGGGTGGTGGTGGGGTTACCGCACGCTTGTGACTATAGTTAACTTTCTAAAGATTGCACAATCGCTTGTTTGCTAAGGGTCGGGACCTACAGTAATATCAACACTATGAAACTATTGTATTTAGAACAAAATGTTTTATAGCACTTTTTAATCTGGGATTGTGTGTTAAAAGCATACTTGCCAACCTTGAGACCTCAGAATTAAGGAGACATTCAAACAGGCCGGGGAGGTTAAAAAATAAATATTAAATACTTGAATTTTAACTAGAATTTAACAGTATTTATTTATTTTACAAAATAACATTGCAAAACAATAATGTATCAGGATTTTTCTAAATGATCACCAAAAAATCTTAAATTACACTTTAAAGAAGAGAAACATCAAATAAATAAATTCATTCAAATTAGGGATAACCAACACAGGGCTAAAATACTGATATGTCTTTCCCACACCAAAGATCATAGAAATGGACAGAAAGTTCTGAATGAAACTATACATACACTGTATATATATATATATATATATATTTCATTTTTTAAAATAACCTCAACGAAAAATACATCTAAATTATAAACATATTTAAATGTATTATATAAAATTTTTATCTTGACTTGTCTACTAAAACAGAAATCAAACATGAACCTACTTTAGTTTAAAAATATGATATTCAGAAAATATAATAAAATGTAATCTTTTAAAATAAAAGACTAATATGTAGCTGCAAATATGTGCAAGATGTATTGTGCAATCTATAATTCACCAATTAATAATCCTCATACAACGGGGTAAATGCAGCTTTAACTGGTTCAAATGTTTTTTGCAGAATGCTGATATTATAAACAGGCACACATAAAGCTGCCTAAAAAAAACTCAAGTGATAACAATGTAGTGTAAAAACACAACGGTATACAAAGTGCTGCTGCTACATAAAATAAGGACGGTAGACTGTAATATAAGCCGTTCTAATTATTCTTCCATCCATCCAAACATATCGCTAATATTCCCTGCAACTCTCTGCGCATTCAGCGTACATGCGTGGAACGGCGATTTTTGGGGAATAAAGGCAGCTAGGCAACTGCACGTATAGTTTGTCGTCTGTGTCGTAGGGGGTAGGTTTTATGATTATTTTTTCTAGCGCTTGCTGAACTAAGGCTACGTACACACTAAGCCGATAAGGTTACACGGGGAGTTAGACGCCTAATGTTATCCATTCAACACGAGCATTTACGCCCCGTTTGAGGTCCGTTTAAGGTCCCATGATTGCGCAATCCCATACAGACCTGTGCAAATACTGGGCATGCGCGAAAAGACGAACGGAACAAGAGTATAATCTACGTGACGCCAGCGCCTACATAATATATACAAGAAACTCTACAGCACAGTACATATCTGCTTGTCCCGTTAACTGAAGAGAACAATAGCTGCTCAAAAGAAGAGAGTTTTTGGTGTGGACAGACGACGAGATCGATTTATTACTCTTCGCTGTTGTCTTTGTTTGTAGTGTCATATTGTTATTGACGCAGCAATTGCAGTCGGGTATTATTGGAAGTGTCCGTAAAATAGCGTAAAAAAAATACAAAACGCAATATGTGGCGCTCGGAGTTTAACCTGTGGCGTACCGCCACACATTCATCTATGTGTGGGAAACACTGACATTTCAGACAATGAAAAAGGTACAGATAGTTACCCAGAGGTCAAATCTTGTCCTTAGACTGTGTTAATGTCTTTTTTGTATCTTTCCACAGTCTTTCCACAGTCTTTCCACACTTTGCATGTATTTTTGTTTCCGTGTTTAGACAAGAGGTGGAAAATGTTTAACTTTTGCACACCTGTTCAGACTGTTTCAATACTTGCGTAAATAGAGTAGCTGTTGTTTAGGGCAAATATTTTGGACTGTACAGTTGCTCAGTGGTTCCTGTGTAATCCATCTGGACACGTTTTGTTGTTCTTGGTACTTTGATTATTCAGTCCGAAACCATGCAGGTTAACTTAACTGAGGAGTCTAAACTGACCTTTGGAGAGATTGTCATCACACATGGTTGGGTGCGTCTGATGGACAGACAACGTGTACAGACTGTGTAGACTCTGTAATTGGAAGCTTATGAGGTTCCTTTATCTGTTGCTATCTTGTTAAGCGTGATTATTGTTATAGGTTAGAGTATTTGCTCTTGCTCTAAGTTTCATATTTTACAGTGTTTTGGTTAGGCTTGCTGCAGATTACATATGATCAAGTTTAACCACAGAAAATACTGTTCAGGGAGGATAACATCAACAGTTACTTTTAGGTAGATCCTAAAATGCATTTAACACATGTTGATTTCTGAAATATCTTCAGGTCACCAACATGAAAAAAAAACTTATTTCTGATATGCTTTATTTATAACAAGTTCATTATTTGTGTCATGAAACAAAGTCAAGATATGCCTGTTGTTTGTATGCATTTTTGTTAGATGCAGCAAACCGTATATTAGACCCCCCTTCCCCACACACACACGCACATTTGCATGTTTGTTTACAGAGCTACTTGGACCAAACCCGTTGTCTTCCAAGTATGGCAGTCAGACAGAAAAATCCCCTCCTCCGCAGCTATTCTCTCCCCCTTGGCCTCAGACCCAGAGAAGGCCAGGAATGTTAGGGTGGCACAGTTCAACCCAGTGTTGACCAAAAAAAAAGATCAATCACCCACTGCTCATCATTTATTATTTCAATCCGGTTTATTGTTATCCTCTGTTTTAGTGTGTGTCTGTTAAGAGAAGTCAGCAAATTAGTTTTACTTACCATGAGAATACTTTGGTGTGTCTTTATTAGATTTTATTCTATCCATAAATGTCCCATTTTTCTGTACCGAATGAGTTCTGCTGGCATGTTGGACCTTCAGACATTTATAGGGTAAAACTATCCTAACTATCTCCATATGGAAGCTATAATCTGTGGTTAATTACAGTTAGTAGTTTATATGGATGACTTCAACAGGTTAAACATGTATGTCACTGCTGTAAATTGGCTGTGACAGAGCAGGATCTGATTTTGTGGCTCATGATGACGATTCAGTAGATTGCCTTGTAATTGTCTTTTAGGAATTTTATCTTAGTTTGCGGGAAGACATGGGCCTTTTAAGCTCCACTTCGGCACATGCAAGAAGAAAGATGTGCTGTCTAACTGGACCTGTTCCTGCAGTCGGTCTGGAAGAGGACTCGGATGTTTCTTTAAAAGTTCAGATATGTTAACAACTTAGCAAGGTTGCACAATGTTTACCGTTGGGACACAGAACTAAAATCTCATCGGATGTCATCAAGTGTAATTAGATGAGCCAACCCAAACTGCCTAACGCTCAAAACACAGTGAAAAATATAACACAAAAACGTTATGGTGCAATAATATGGCTAACCTCGCAGAGTTGAATCTGTATTTAGAGCGATTGTGACAGTATAGATTTCAGAAATGTTTGAGATTTTTTTTCTTCTTGAAATATGAATCCAACTTTCATGTAAAACATGGACAGAAATGGACTTCTTGGAGCATTCATTATTCTTAAACTTTTTCACAGCTTTTCACATTACAAACATCTCTGTCTTTAATTGAGATTTTATGTGATTGACTGACAGACAGGATAATGCATATGTATGAAGCTGAAGGACAATTATTTTTAACTCATGTTTGTGGAACCACCCAGACACAGTGACTTTAATTTTGGCCATTTGGGTAGTCATCCAGGGGGCAGGAAGTTGAACAAGAGGTATATGTTTTTATGCATATATAATCAATACACAACTATAATCACCCTGCTTGATGCTGAGAATATGAAGACCAGGTTAGGTGTTTGGTGTGAACTTCACTGTATTTGGCGTCTGTTTCTTTATCATTGAACATAATTCTTTCAAAATGTGCCAAAGATTCACAATTGGACTAAGATCTGGATGTTAGACCTGGATGTGCCACTTTAACACATAGTTATGCCATGCATGCCTATGTGTTAAAGTGCCCATGGGGTATATGTATGCCTATGTCTAAGGCATGCAGTCAGGACACGCATTCACGGTGAGGCGTCTTTCCATTTTTATGGCCCTCACCTCTGGAACAGGCAGCCAGAGGACCTCAGGGCCGCAGAGAAAATTCATGTTTTTAAGAGCAGGCTCAAGACTCACCTTTTTAACCGAGCTTTTAACTGATTAACTATTATTATTATCTGAATGTTTAAGATCATAGTCCTATCATCTAGGGTTAGGCAATTTATCAAATTTTTATAGAAATCGCGATATTAAAAAGCTCAATCATGATAATCTTGTTGGGTGTTTATAATCGTTATGCCAACTCACCAATCCAGTTGAAGCGGCGCCTTGTTTTTAAGATAACTGGCCAATCAAGTCGCAGAAACAACATGCAGTGCTGAGAGGCAGGAGGCCCCCTTGTAAGTAAAAAGAAAGTGCCGTGTCAAAAGTGTATAGCATATATATCCTCTAAAATGGTCAATAGGGAAGACGATAAAGATCACCAAACTGTTGACACTGCCCACAACTAGTAGTTAACCTTAGCATGCAGTTTTGTGTGATGTGATTTTGTTAGCAATAATGCTGCCATACATAATGCTTCGCTGTATAGGGAGGGCTTGATGAAAGTGAGATGGTCCTTTGAGTGAAACAGCAATATATTTTACCATTTAGGCCATTGTGAAGAGCCTGTCTAACAGTTATTATATTTACAGAGTCCTCCACCTGAGGTTAAAGCTTTCTTTTCCCAGATTGTCAGCTTAGATTAAATGCCATGTCTTTTTAGATTTGCACGTCTGCCAAACACTTTCTGGTTTCAGATAGTGGACTGTAACTTGTTAGAGATTTGAATATTAACCTAAGAGGTAGTCATCCTTTAAATGTCTCCACAACGCTACCCCTGACCTGTCTACCGTGTTCTTTGGTCTTCATGATGCTGATTATTCATTAATAATCTCTAACAAACATCTGAGGCCTAAACTAAATTTATGCTAAGACAATTTTACGCATAGTTTGACTCGATTTAATCTGATATGGGGATTTCTGGTCTGTTACTGTGTTTTATTTAGGTATCAGAGTAAAGGGGAAAATACAGCACAGTTTACAGTTTTATTTGTAAAATAATTTGAAAAGCATATATTGTCCAACATATTCACCATTAAAATGATAGCAAACTGTTAATAAAAGGAAAAGAGTATGACGTCTTTTAGTAGTCACTGGATTAATCGACGCCATTTCCATAAAAAATAAATAAAAAAAGTGTAAAAAATACTTGTTGGGTTAACATAAGAAAATTATGTAAATAATTTCCACCCAACTGATTTCGGTTGATTTAGCAATAATGAATTTTGTTGAGTGAACTAAATGTAAACATGTTGGGTCAACCTAAAAAACTTGTATATAATAACAAATATGACTTCATTTCAAGTGTTAACAAAACATGATTATAATGATTTCAGTAATACAATTCCTTCACTTTTTTTCACGAATAAATAGGGAATTGGCAGGTCTTTATGATATTATATTAATTTTTAGATAACACTGGAAATAGTCATATATATTATTATATACAAAGTTTCTGAGTGATTGTGTAGCAAAGTGGTTAGTGCAGACAGAGGCCCTTTTCTGAGTTTGAGTCCGTCCCCTGCTGTTTATTTTTGTGCTTTATAGCATCATTAGGTTGACCCAACATATTTACATTTAGTTCACTCAAAAAAATGCATTATAACTAAATCAACGCAAATCAATTGGATGGAAATGATTTACATAATTTGGTTATGTTCATCCAACAAGTATTTTTTTGTGTACTGCTAATAAAAAAAGCATGTAAGTGTTCTGTTGGGAAATGAAGTGGGAAAATTTGACTGATCCTTTGACTGCATGATACAAGGAAACCTATTGTTAGGATGATACGGCGGAATTGCGTGAGGAATCCAAAGCATGCGCAAGAGCAGTTAAAATGTGCAGCTGATTTATATCCTTTATTTATCAGTGAAATCCATATCAGTGTGGAAGGAAGGCTCCTCGCTGCTCCAAGCAGAAGAGACAACAAAGAAAAAAACTACTGTTTTTCACTTTTCAAACTACTAATCCCAGAATGTTGGGATCCTGTTTGATAAAAAAGAAAAAAAAAACATGTCAAATTTGTTGGGATGATTTTTGTTACAATGCTTTCAAACAAGTCACATTGTTGCCTCCATAATGTGCGATTTGGAGCTGCAAAGAAGGTCAGTAGTGGTAGGAGGTTATAGAGGGAGGAATGTGGTGGGAATGTGGTGTTGATTTAAAAAATAAAGTACTGAAGACACTGGCCAGATGTTTGTGTGATCTTCGGTTTCCTTTAACATGGAGCAAGAGATGCATGGAAACGGCTCCAGCTGTTGTTCTACAGGCACAGTCCATTTGGAGCAGCTGCAGGGATGGAAATGGCTCTGCCCTTCTGTGGGAATAATGAGAGAGGAGACATAGGGAAACTAGATGCACAATATGCATTCAGGGAAAATAAGGGAAACTTATTTGTGCCGCTATTTGAGATTGGCTTTTGTTAATAATGAGTAGATTTAGCCAATCACAGAAGTTCATACAAAAACACCCAAAAACAAACAAACAACAAAAGGCAAAGTTATTCACTAATTTCACAGTGATATATGTATAAGAAGTACAAAATTTACATCTGATACAACATACTAACTTGTGTTCTGGAAATCTGGTCTGTGGGTCCCGTAGTTAAATCAGCACACTGTATTAATTAGTTGTAGGAACGCTGTTTAGTTTTCCTCCCTGAGTCAAAATCTTGGATTGTTTTCTAGTTTCGGAAGTATTGAGACACATGCGCTTTCTAGGTTTTACAGCTTGCCTTTCGAATGTTGCAACACTTTTTTTTTTGCAGTATGAGGTCTGGAAAGTTTCAAGGTACAAATTACGCACCGCAGAGTGTTTTTTGTTTTTCTTAGGGCGTTTTCACATGGTATGGTAGTCCGTACTCGGATACTGTATTTGGTCAAAATCCACTTATTTCGTACCATGTGAACACAGACTGGACCATGCCAGGATACGGCCAGAGAGACCTGCCTTGGAGGTAATATCCGAGTCCAGGTACGAGCGGGCACGGATCATGTGAACACAACCCATACTCTGGCCGTACTCAAGACAATAGACGCGCTCCACGCGGACATGACGACACCGCCGGCCGAAATTACAGAATCACCTCGCGACCATAAAAAGACAGAAACAACGCGATTCAATTATCCAACAACAACACAGCAGATTACAAAACGGCGGGTTTACGACAACACTCACCCTGTAGACGGCTTCAGGTAGCAGCTGACCAGTAGACCAGGTTGTATACATTTTAGGCTGTCGCTAATTTTATGACGTTGGTACTTCTCACTCGCTTGTTTGTTGGATAACTACAGAAATGTTTCTATACCGCCACCTGCTGTTTAGGTGTAGTAAAACACTGGATTCCAGTACGGGTAAAATACGTGCCATCTGAACAGAAGAAATATGCATTTTCTCTGGCCATATTCTGGCATGGCCACACATGTGAAAACGGCCTTAAAGAAAACAATTGTAGATCTGGACATTACTGTGTACCATTTTAGCTCTAATAACTGTATCTGGAAAATAGTTTGAATGTTTTTGGCTAAAGTAGGCTACACTACTTACAGCAGGATTGCATTTGATTTGACATTTTAAAAGGGAAGTGGAGTACTATGTAGAGTTTCTACGAAGTTAGTGTTTTACCTGCTGCGTGTCTATTTAATACTAGATTAGAAAAGCAATCAGAGAGTGTGGATCTCTGTCAAGGCACACCCCGAACCCCCGGTTTTAGTTTTAACTCTAACTTTTTTAACCTGTTTTTTGACCACGAAAACATTTTTAGCAGGTGGATTTGCTCTGAAACTATTAGAAGTTAAGGTTCAAGTTCAAAATTCACCTTTTCGCTAATTGCGATTTTCCGATAACCCCCTAAATCTAATCACTTGTTCCTGGTCCCATTTCAGACATTTCCTGAAAACTTCATAAAAATCCAGGAGGAAGTAATAAATCCACATTAGTTGACAGCTTGCTAGAGAGACGCCAAGAGCAAAATGAGCCTCTATTGTCTTACAGTAACTCCATTTTCAGTTTATCTGAATGCTATTTCATCAATCTTTAAACTGTTGTCATGTTCGTATTGCTGTCTAAAGAGAAGGCCATAATTACTTACAAAATAATGGAGGTAGGATGTGGATCATCAGTGATCTTCAAGTCAGAATAACAGCTTGATACGTATATACATTCTAATTATAAAATATATTTACTCTGATGCCATTGGGCTTATCTTTCAGGTTTTGCTAGTTTGAAACACCCATTCACAATGCCCCTACATACCATGATAGCATAAACATGATCAGTGGCCCATATCGTATTACCTTTTACCAAGCCTTCTGGAGGGATTTCTGTTTTAATTTGTATTGACGTTTAAACCATCTTTTCTAACAAATTGTCTATCTGCCCAGAACTGCTTTAGGTCAGTGAATACACACCACTAGCTAATTCAACTTTCTGTGTAAATTATTGCTGGCAGTTCAACATATAATGAATCAGGGTTCCCAAAATACATTTTGAATAATATCTCATATTTTCAGAATTTTATTTTTTTTAAACACATTAGTGGTCTGATATTCTGGATAAAAAGTATTACGTTTTTTCTAAACTTTTAGGAGATTGTCATTCAATAGAAATATATAATTCAACATTAAAACATGTGGAACTAATCTAGTGTATCTTGAGTTTGTATTTTTAAAGTAAATCAGATAAAGATAAAAAATACAGAAGACAAGCAATACATTTCCTCACAAACATTCTCAGGATTTAACCCTGCCTTGAAAAGTTTTACTGCGTTGTAGGATTGTTTGATTAGATGAAAGATCCCAGGACCATTCAAAATTAAGGTTGTCAGGTGATTTTTTGATTGCTGAACCTTCAAAGCACGAAGACTAACAGGAGAACTCCATCTGTTACATTTAAACAAGGATGTACAGCAAAGCCTGATCAAAAATCAAATATGTTAACCTTCACTTGTTCATTTTGCCTTACTTTTTTTCAGTTACCACAATACAAATTAGTATCAAATTCTAAAAAGCCTAATGTAATCATCCGTGATTTACTTTTGGAGTGACACATATCCTGAGTTCATGTCAGCATCTTTCGACCAGAATTCCCTGCAGGCTGAGGCCTCTAATCTCCAGAGCAAACATTACTCATCACTTCCTCTCTGGAGGGATGGTCTCAGAGCTGTAGCTTTCTATCCCATGATGTCAGACGTATCAAGCGACTGTTGATCAAACATCCAAGCTTTCGGGAAGAGGCTTCGTGACATATGATCTGAAGCACTTTTGACACAAATCGTCAATCACAGAGACCTTTTTCTGCATCATTTTAGTCTGTGAACGTGCCACAGATTCCTCGCAGCTACACCCACACCATTATCTCTTCGCTGTCGACTCTTTCTGTATCCATAACAATGTCATTTAAAACAAACGTTCAACTCGGTGTTTCCCTGCCAGCTCCAGCCACAGTAAACAATCACAAACACTGTCATATAGACATGGTCACGATAAGGCACTGTTTTGTGCAGCACCCAGTAAAATGTAAGCAACCTGCCAGGACACGCCATGGTGATTTTCACAGTTTGGAGACATCCAGACCTGCCATCCTGACTCGCCTATGAACCAAACACTTGTCTAGGAACACGTGAGGCTGTCTGCTGCAGAGGTTTACTGGATGTGATACAGGACTCACTGTCTCCACCGCCACTGAATACTGACTGTGGACATTAATACTCATTACTGCTGGGCCTCAACTTTGGGTCTGCTTG
Source organism: Apricaphanius iberus (assembly GCA_028564705.1). Lineage (NCBI taxonomy): Eukaryota > Metazoa > Chordata > Actinopteri > Cyprinodontiformes > Aphaniidae > Apricaphanius > Apricaphanius iberus. The sequence continues at coordinate 805,681 of JAPXFQ010002581.1, forward strand.
TTCTGGGAAAGATCAAGCTGCCTTGGCAGTCATATCATCTTCATTTCTCTACTTTCAAACCGTCTCCAGGTCTAGAAATACTTTAAAAATCTGCACATGGTGATGGTATTTTATAGGCTATTGCGAAAGCTCTTGAGGATTTTTATGCTAATTATACTTCAAGTCAAAGTTTCCCACAATTCCATGTGATCTTAGTTCAGGTGATCTTAGTCCTGCAAATAAGAAAATGTATAAATATTGCTCCCGTTTTTAGAAAAAAACAAAACAGATAGCCATCATCAATTAACTCTATTCCTTTTATGCATCAATGTTCGGCAAAACACTCTGAAGTATATTTATTTAGCTTGCATGAGGCAAAGATGTCTGTAAAGTCCTTAGGACTAGAGAGTTCCTAATCGTCTATCCATTACAGGGCAGACATATAGTTTATAGAGACACATTTAACCCAACAGTCATGTTTTAGACTGTGCAAGGAAGCTGAAGTACTCAGAGAGAACCAACGCACGTACGAGGAGCACACACAAACGCCAGAAAGACCACTTACTGAGATCCAATCCCATGATCTTCTTGCTATAAGGCAACCGTGCTACAGAGAGCAGCACACTGCATTCCTAATCACAGTTAAGTATTCTCATGAACACCAAACTGAAATGAGACCAGTGTGACTAGAACCATGATAAAAATGCCTGACATCACCAATGAATACATATGAGAAAAAGATACTGAAGGAAGATGAAATTCACTCAGGTCTAATTTTAGTCATCTAGAAAGGTTGGATGAGTTGGAAATGGGTCTCGAGTTGTAGGAAGTTAAAGGTCGGACAAGGTGTAGGTCACATTTCCAGGGATTCACTTCCTGTATGGCAGCTCGAATCCCGTGGACCAATTACAAAAATAATTACAAGTTTAACGTTAAAGCCCTGAACATGAGTTCCTCCATGACTTCAGATTTTAGTCAGTTCAGTCTCCAGTAAATTTATTTAAAAAAAAAATTTACCCTCTAAAACGAGACTAATATTTGGTCACAGATTACTAAATGTATGGAAAACAAAATCACATTTAATTTGGAGAATTCTTTCCTCTACATAAATAAATGCACAATTTGCTTTTACCCAGTTTATCTTTGACTGATCTTAAAATGTGTTTGATAATGATTTGAAAAATGAAAGTGTCAAATCCTTAACCAAAATGAAATTGCAAACAGATAAAATAGTGGGCCAATATGTTTTTGAAGCGCTCTTGTTTAAACAGGTATTGATATACCATTCAAACTCTGTTATTTTATTTAGTTTTACTTTTTCCTTGTTTGTTTCAGAAATGCAGATAAATGGAAGGAAAGTTTGAACAACACTAAGTTCCTGAAGTATAAATAGGCATAAATAACCTAGCATGTATTAACTTTTCTGTTTTCAAATTTAGTAGCACCATTTAAACTGGTATTAACATTCAAACCATCATGCCTTTCAGTACTGTACCTTCTTTATTTACCTAAAGACTTGTGTGATAAGATCCTCTTTAAAGCCCCTTCAAATGAAATGTTGAGATTCCTAATCACACAGATCTGATCTACGAATACAAGAGTCATTAGCAACACAAACGTTTTGTGCAGATGTCATGTGAGCCATTGAGCTATCACCATCCAGCTGCTGTTTGGGTTTGTGAAGATGATGCATAAAGGATGAAGGTGGGGGGGATCAAAGAAAGCCATTGTTCTTATCTACCTGCAGAGTTGTATTTGGAGATCTAGCAGACATCACAGAGCGGGTTTTTTTCATTGTGAGCTCAGAATGGGAAGCCCTCTGTCACACACTCCAACATGCAGGCATGTCTGCTGAGTTTAGCTGGGTCTCAGCCAACAGCAGAGTCTTTTACTGGTGTGACAGAGTTTGCCATAATAAAAACCAACATGTTCTGCTTCTACACAGTCAATATTCATTTTCTTTCTCTGCGCTGTGGCACTAATCTGCTCTGAGGCAGGTGTTTTCTTAGCTGTCCTGCAGGATGATTGGAAACATGAAGCAATTAGGCAACTGGAAACAGGGAGGTGAGGTTTAAGTGAGTGAGAAGTGTTTTAAAGAGCTGGATTTGAAAAATCCCAAGGTGTTGCCGGGCACATGTGTGTAGTAAAACAACAAGAACAAATGCACTGGGATGGGCTGCTAAAGGTCCTGGGAATGCTGTGGTTGCTCGAGCTTTATGGGCCTACATATTGAGTCAATTAGTAGCAGCAATGATAAGTTGCTGAGGTGGAGGTTAAGGTGTGATCAGCCATCAGGTGGAATTAGTGATGTTTCCTCTGGTTAGAGGGTTATTAATAAGTGATTATTGTTATTATGAGAGGAGTTATTTATTTATCTCTTCTGTGAGAACCGCAGAGAGGCAGAAATACGTGTGGTGAGTGTAGCTGTGTACTTTTCTTCCCAAGCGTGCAGAATCTTCCATCGCTCTGACAGCATCTTGGCTGGAATCCTTACACGTGAGTCTAGCAACAGCTGGAAGGAAGAGAGCAGCAATGTGCAAAGAAGGAGCCAACACAGTGCGGGCCAGTTCCCATGCTCAGGCCCCTGGAGACCACAGAGGAAAGGAAGCAGGGTGGGTTTTTAGAAGGCGGTGGAGGGTCCAAACCAGCTGCATTCAAGCCCTCCTGGCTGAAACTAGCTCTGAGATTAGGCGATTCCTTGCTGTGGCTTTAGTTATGACAAAGTGACGAGTGAAAGGAAAGCTGTTGCAAACAGCTTTGTAAACAAACAGGTTTATAGATCAAATTGATCAACTCACTGATTTTGTCTACCAAATTCTTAATGCTTTTTAGCTGAAAAGCTCAAGTTTAAAAGTTTGGTTGATTGCCTTCCTCTAGTTATCTCAATTTTCTTTGGAAGAGAATCTTCAGTATGAAACCTGTAACTGTGAAATTGTGAAAAACACTATTACTCATGAGTAATATTGTTTAATGAATCTCTATCTTAAACCTTTGCACCCATGTCCCTCACAGTAGCCCAAGAAATCAGACATGTATAACTCGTTTCTACTGCCCTCATGTGGTCAAAAGGTGTTGTTTTCCCCACATAACATGGATAATTTAGTTTTCTGTGTCTTTTCATCTTCAGGGTTGTGGAGCTTCATGTGGAAAATGTGACTGCAGCGGAGTGAAGGGAGCAAAGGTAAGGTGTTCATGCTTTATCTGTTTATTATTCCTGATGTAACTTGCATGCAGTGTATAAGTGTATAATAGTTTTCTTTTATAGAAGTTGTCACATTAAATGCAAGGAAATTTGTATATGGTTTAAAAAAATAACACAATGCGAATCATAACTATCCAATGTGCCAGAAACACAATACGTCCTGTTTGCAGTTTCCCTACAAGTCATGTAGGAGACGTACCAAACATGAAAGAAGTTTATCAGGTAAAATCTAAAAGAAAACAAACTTTTGTAAGAGTTTAAGGCCAGGAGAGAATATTTTGTTTGTACAGCACACTTTGAACAACAGGGTAATTTATGGTGCTTAAGATTTGAGGCTGGAGTTAGGACTAACATCCAGAATGTTAAAGACCCTAAAATTACAGCCAGAGTGGCGAAACCTGTAAACTGGTGTTCAAAGATGCTATATTGGTAAAAGAATGGGCAGAATTGTTATACTGAATGCTTATAGAATACGGACAGTACTTACTTAGTCCATTAGCCAAGGCAGGGCAAGGCAATTTTATTTGTATAGCACACTTTCAACAAAAGGGCAATTCAAGGTGCTTCACATGATTAAAATTAGAACACAGAAAAGAGAACATAAATCACTTTGAAGATTAAAATACAAGAAAGCATTTACAACAAAACAGTAATCAAGACGAAAATTTGTATGAAAATTAAAAACAAGCAAGTCAAAAGCAACAATAGGATCAGTTACTCATAAGCGAGTCTAAATAGGTACGTTTTAATTTTAGACTTAAAAGAGTTCAGTGTCTCTGCAGCTTTGCATTCTCCCTGTAGTTTGTTCCAGATGTGAGGAGCATAGAAACTTAAAGCTGCTTCTCCATGTTTGGTTCTGGTTCTTGGGACAATCAGCAGACTAGAGTTGGAGGACCTGAGTGATCTGGATTATTTGTACTGTGATAGCAGATTGTTAATGTACTCTGGTGCTAACCCATTCAAAGATTCATAGACTAATAAAAACACTTTGAGCTACAGGGAGCCAGTGTAGTGACTTTAGAACTGGGGTGATGTGTTCTATCTTCTTGGTTCTAGTGAGAACACGAGCAGCAGCGTTCTCGATCAGCTGCAGCTGTCTGATTGATTTTTTAGGTATACCTGTGAAGATACTGTTACAGTAGTCAAGGCGGCTAGAGTTAAGTGCATGGTTGAGTTTTTTCTAGGTCTCCTTGTGTCATCAATCCTTTAATCCCAGAAATGTTCCTGCTGACCTTGTTATTGCCTTTATGTGACCCTGGAGGTTCAGGTCTGAGTCCATTATTACACGACACGTCAATTTCTGGCCTTGTCAGTAGTTTCTAGTTGGGCCCTTTTAAGCTGATTACTGATATGTAGTCAATCTTTTTTGGGTCCAAAGATAAATACATTGATTTTGTTTTTGTTCAGTTGGAGGAAAATATGGGACATCCAGTTAAGTTGCTCAATGCATTTATTAAAGGTTTGGATGGGTTCTACATCACCTTGTGACATTTAGATACTATATAAAGCTGAGTGTCGTCGGCATAGTTGTGGTAGTTAATAGTATTGTTGGTTATAATTTGGCTTAGTGGGAGCATGTAGATGCTAAATAGGAGGGGCCCTAGGATGGAGCCCTGGGGGACCCTGCATGTGATTTCTGTGTTTTGTGATGAGAATTGGCTAATCGACACAAAGAAATTCCTTTTCTTAAGGTAAGATTTGAACCAGTCGAGTATTGTACTGTTCTAGAGAGTCCGACCCAGCTCTCTAGACGTTCATAAACGAGTCTAAATAGGTACGTTTTAATTTGGTCATGGTCAATGGTGTCAAATGCCGCACTGAGGTCTAATAGTACCAGTACTGTGGTTTTACCACCGTCAGTATTTGTATGGATGTCATTGAAAACTTTGACAAAGGCAGTCTTGGTGCTGTGATACCTACGAAAACCAGGTAAATTAAAAAAATATATTAAAACAATTAACCTAACAGTAATGTTTTTGGACTGTGGGGGGGAAGGCAGAGTACCCGGAGGGGAACCCACACATGTACATGCTTTATTTCAATGTAGGATCTTCTTGCTTCAAGCCAACAGTGTTACCAACTTGAATGTACATACTGGATTTGAACCCGTTGGTAAAAATAAAGCAGGCTCAGAGATGGAAAAGAGACCCAGACATTGACAAAGATCAGTTTCAATTAGAGCATGTCGACACACACAGCTAGGTTATAGGTCCTAATCCCATCAGATGAGGGAAAGTTTACAGTTAGAGACTCACAGTGGCCACAACACACCAGTGAGTTGTTCGTCTGTCAGCACTCTGAGATTAGTGATAATCATTAAACAGGAACATAAAACCCAGACATTAGCTTAGTAGGACAGAAGAAAGAGTAGGACAGTAGTTTCAGAAACATATGCCTTGTAGACACTAACAAGCTAGCTTAGCTTTAGCATTTTATTTAATTGACTTTGATGATAGCAATCGGTACCTTTTGTGAAATGTGGTATTACGTTAAATACCTTGACCTGCTAGAATGTTTATTAAGATAATACCAAAAAAGGGCACCCATATGAACATTGGGGTAACTTATGGATCTGTAATCAGGTTCTGGTTCCTAACAGTTTTTTTTTTTTATTATGTCAAACATTTTTATTCTGTCAAAGTATTTGAATATCAAGTTAGCCAGAAATTGGGAAAATCCATGGATGTATTGTTGACAACAGGAGAAGCCAAACATTCACCTCACTGGACAAAAACCCTCCCACTGTCGCTACACGTTTGTTTAGGAGGAGTGAATGTCAATGACTCAATGCAGTCTGCTAGGTTTTCTCAAATAGAAAACTTTTAAAATGATTGGAATAATGAACTGAAGGGTTAATTGCCTTGTAAGGTTAAACTGAAATGACTTTCCTTGTAAAGTGCTTTGAGATGACGTGTTATATAAATACACCGAAATGATTCGAACTAGTTTGTGTTGTTTGGACTTCAGCCAGTTACTGGGAAATTAAAACTCTTCTGTGTTTAAAAAAAAAATCTCCTGAAAGGTGTCGACATGAGATTGTTTTCCACAGTCATGTCATCACTTAATTATGTTGTTCAGTGAGAGTCCATGGGGACCCAGAGGTAATTCACCATGGGTTAACATACAATGTTTCTCTTGACTGATGCAAGCCAGATATGATGGAAATCAACCCTAAAATAATAGCATGGATGTTTTCCCTTGCTGTTTTAAATAGTCTTAACTCAGAGCGATGCTGCCATCTAGTGGATGATAGTAGAATAGCGCTCGGTCAGTTCAGGTCACTCTTAGGGTAATTTTAAATCTATAAATAAATAAAAAAAAAATCGGAATATTTTCGGATAAGAATTCTTTTCTTAGTACAAAAACACTGAGTATATGTAAAATAATTGTAAAACTGCAACCAACGTTTTAAGTAATTGAGAGGAAAACCATCAAACCATTTTCCCCACTGTTTTAAATTGAAGAATATAAATATCCATCGTCCAATTGAGGGAAAATTCAGGCATGACAGCAAAGCGAGAGGCAATATAGCATGTAAGCATGTAGATTCACAAAAATAAAAAGAACAGAATTAAAAAAACATAGGTTGCACCATGTGCTTTGTTTCTACACTAGGTTTATAAAAAAGATAGCAAAAATGCAGCAGATTCCACTCATGACGTTGCCTATCAGATTCAATAAGGATAGATAAGAAAAATCACTTACTTCAATATTTAAATGTTAATAGGAATACATCTCCAGGCTCTAACCAGATGAGGCATTTTTCTCAAGCCTTAAAAACATCTGACTGGAGGAATCATATCAGAATTACTTCTTTAAATTATTTAGTGATTTTTTACATTAATAGACAGGTGATTGATACATACATTTAAATTGTTTAATTCAGGAATAAAAAGCATAGATTGAATATCAATATATATTTGCTTCTATATTTTTAGGAAGTAGTCTATAGAAACTGTACTAATCAGTAGTTATGAGCAGATGGTCCAGAATGCTGCTGTACACTTGCTTACAGGCACCCGCAAGTCATCGCAAATCATGCCACTGTTGGCTTTTCTTCATTGGCTTCCTGTTGCTTTTTGAGTCCATTTTAAAATACTTCTTTTAACATATAAATCCCTGAACGGACTTGCACCACCCAATTTATCGGACCTACTTCAGCCTATATTGATTCACGTCTTTTAAGGTCTGCTGACCAGCAGTTATTGGTTATTCCTAAAATGAGGAAGCTTGGAGGTGATCGGGCTTTTACTATAGCAGCACCTCAAATGTAGAATCAGCTGCTGTCTCCCATTAGACAGGCTTCCTGACCCTATGTTTTTAAAATTTCTCCTCGAGCGGCGCAATGGTGCAAACTGTGAAGAGATTGATCTCTGCTGATTGGTTGGTTAAATAGGTTAAATGAAACTACTTGGATTCTATGGTGTACCGCCATCCACTGCATGACACCGATAATCTCTGCATTTGAAGAATCTGTTGAAAGGCTCCATAATCCTAACGTTTGGATTCGGCCATTTAAGATACAAAAAACAGATTCAGACAATTCATTGTTAAAGAAAACCTATTCACAGACAATATCATGCAACCTTACAATAGAAACGGAACAGATAGACTTTCTGTGACATTTCAGATCCAAATTTTATAAAGCCAGGTGCTCAACATGTTGCTTCGTTCTTTTATACTTTTGCATCAAAATAAAAGTGACTTTCAGTAGAGGGTATTTTTCCTCTCAATATATGTAATGCAAACTGCAAACTCATCTTTGAGAATGCAAATGTTTTTGATCTCAGAGTAATCTATGTAAATATACATAGAAGTAGTTGGACTGTCTTTTCTTAAATGAATGCATAATGTCTCATGTAAATGTGGGCTAAGTCCCACTGTGCTATTTGCTTTATAGAGCTATGTTAGGTGATTTTGACTGTGTATAACTGTATTAATGGTATGCAATGTTTGAATAGTTCTATAAACAGTATTATTTTCTCCTACTGTGAGTTCTTCCCACAGAGTGCATTGAAATATCTGTCTTAAAATGATTTCTTTTGATACAAAAGAAATGCATTTTTATGCTGTAATGGTGGCTTTTTTTTTGGGGGGGGGGGGGGGGGGCGAGTTTGTAAATTACGTTTGTTGATGAAAAAATTTATTTTTTGCTTTCTTGTCATCACAGGGTGAGCGTGGATTTCCTGGTCTTCAGGGTAATATGGGATTCCCAGGAATGCAGGGCCATGAGGGGCCTCCTGGGCCAATGGGCCCTAAGGTAGAGGCACACCTTCATTCACACCCTTGACAGATCTTTTCAGTTTTATTTTTAAGTTATTGAAAAAAGTGAAAATGTTCCCACAATCCGAAAGTTGCTCAAATTAAATAGAATCAAAGCTTGTGATTGATTCGCAAAAGAAGCTCCAAACGCCACACTTTCCCCTTTATCAGTTTTTAAATCTCAAAGAGTTTCTACTGCTACTGTTGACTATTGACAGCCTCTTTGCTAGATTTCATAACAACATAATGCAATATATATATATTTTTTTTAAATCATTCTATGATTTTTCAAATAGGGAGATTTAGGAGCACCTGGAGCTCCGGGACTAAAAGGAGTGCGAGTAAGTAACCAGCCATACATCCACATGTTTGAATGAAAACTATACAAAACACATGACACAAATTCCATGACTCAAATTTTCTTATTATTGGCTCAGCACAAGTTTTTGTGTTAACCAGACAATCTTATTTTTCAGGGTCCTCCTGGTCTGCCAGGGTTTCCAGGAAATCCAGGACTACCAGTGAGTCCATTTAATCTGCCAACATGCATTCTTAGAAGAATGGTTCCATCAGTGGGTTTTATCAGCTACATATTATATAGAACTGGGAAATGTTTTAGTCCATTTTGTGTATTAGAAAGTACAGTATTTGTGTGGATTTTACTGCTTAGCATCTTTATCACAACTGGATTGTCGACTATTAACATTTTTTTATAATCTAAAATATAGGGCCTCAACGGAAACGATGGTCCACCAGGTCCGCCTGGAATCCCAGGATGCAATGGGACCAAAGTAAGCTACTTGCGTTTCTCCTAGATGTTGAAGAACATTGTTGCTTTGAACATTTTGGAGCCATGGTTAAGTTCTTCTCAGAACTGTACATTTTCTAACTTCTGATGGTGGAATCTCTGTGTTTCAGGGTGAAAGAGGAATGGACGGCAGGGATGGTTTACCGGGGCCTCCAGGACGACCTGTAAGCTGCCAGAGCCCCACTTACCTGAGATGCACACAGAACAAACACTTTTAAAATGCTATAAGAATAATAAAAAAAATATATCTTGTATTGTCAGCTACACTCATTAAAGTCTGCTTTACTCTTTTGTCTTTCAGGGTTACCCAGGCCTGCAAGGAATGAAAGTAGGTTTTTCTAAAGTGTTCATAATCCCTTTACTATGGATAGTTTCTCAAATCTTCCACTGGAATAAAGCATTGATAAATTTGTCTTCTTCAGGGAGACCCTGGTGGTTTCACTGAGGTTATGCCCTTGAAAGGCGACCGAGGGTTCCCCGGCGCACCTGGACTACCTGTATGTACCTGTAACCTGTTTGTTTGAGCACATGTAACACTGTGTATATCTCAAGAAATAAAAACAGCTTAATCAATGTAATAATGTCATTTCTGTGCCTCTCTCTCTCTCAAGGGATTACCTGGGTCTTTTGGACCAAGTGGACCTCCAGGACCCAGAGGATACCCAGGAATTAAAGTGAGTCCCAAACCGCTCAGAGCATCGATGATAACTCAAGCAGACTCGGTTCCAACTAATTATACCTGATTTCCAGGGTGATGCTGGACCGCCCGGCCCTCCAGGAGAGAAAGTAAGATCAATCATCTTCATTCTCCAATTTAATTATTTGTCTAAGATTTCAAAATAACTTTTTTTTTAAATTATCCTCAGGGTGACAGGTTGGCCTTTGTGAGTGAGAAAGGAGAGAAGGTGAGACAATTTTTTAAAAGAATTTGATGTTTTTCCAACATTCTTGTTGCAGATTTTGTATGAATATAATAACCACACAAAAAGGATCTGAAAGCAGATATGAAAAAGGATTATCATCAAATTATATTTATTTTTAACCTGACTGTTACAGTATGTCTGTTATTAACAGCCACAAAAGAGGAAAAGCTTTTTGAGATGCATGAAATACTTCAAATTAAATGTTTGACAATACATGCAGATAAAGTCAAAATCTAAGTTTAAAAACAACAAAGTCAACGTCTTTGACTCAGTTGATTCTCAGCCCTGGGACCATTGGTGCATGTTTATTACCTTCTCTCGCTTCCTGTTTCCCTGTCTGATTACTGTGAATAAAGGCCACTAGCACCATGAAAGTCTGACTATACATGTGTAGTATTTTATCTTACAAAGTTAACCAATCAGTTGATCAATAATTTTTTTTTGGAGGGGGGTTGTAGCTATTTGGGTGAAAAAGATTGGATAAAATACAGTATATGTCTACCACATCAAGTTTTTTTTATTAGAAAATAAAATATGCACACTACATTTCAAGAATTTTTTTTACATACACTGATGAAAATTCTTTGTAAAACTTTGGCTTCCTGGTGGTGTTGTGGCAATCAAGTATGATCTTGACACCAAAGTCTTGTAAACAGCTCTGTCAAAGTAGGCAAGGCAAGTTTATTTGTAGAGCACAATTCATACACAAGGCAATTCAAAGTGCTTCACAGTTGCATAAATTAAGAAAACAGAAGAAAAAAAATCAACTGAAAAAATAATTAATTACAATAAAAAACGAAGAGTGCAGATAATACTTTAAATTGTCATATGCACGGGTAAAAATAACTGTTTTCAGCCTTTGATTTGAACGTTGTTAGAGTTGATGCTTGTCTCACACCCTCATGAAGACTGTTCCAGATTTTGGCTGTTTTCACATTCCACGTTCCTGTGGTTCAACTAGATCTAGTTATTACACTGGATGTATTATGTAAGTAACAGGTTGGTTTGTTTACAATGCTGTGGCAGTTTTTCAACAGTTAAATTCAGTTTTGAAAATGACAATGTATAGACTTCGTCACGGTATTACAATATATCGTATTGTTCCCATTGTGTCGTGATACATATTGTATCACCAGATTCTTACCAATATACATCCCTAATCACTACAGATTTAGATTAATTTAGGATTGTCTTGAAGAGGTAACCAATATGACAGCAGCTTCAAAAAAATATAATTAGGTCTTAATTGCGTTATGAGCAGAGGCTGCATCAGTTAGTAACACATTAAGTGCTTTTTTGAATGTAGAGTATATGTTTGGCTTTTAACTAATTTTAATTACATGTTTTTTTAAAGACCTGTGATCATTTTAATGACCGTTAATATCTTCATTCAGGGTGACCAAGGACTCAGAGGTCCACCGGGTCCCCCTGGACCAGCTCAAGAAGTTGTAGGACACACCTCAACGTACATACCAGGACCACGGGTACTAGCTTTGTGCTTTAAAACTCAATATCAAAAAATATATTTTTTAGAACATTTGTTACTACTTGAATGTGCTTCTGTTTACTCTTTATTCCCCAAAGGGATTCCCAGGACTGAAGGGCGACAAAGGAGAGAAAGTTAGTATTTTATCATCATATGATGTGGTATACAATTTATCATTGAGACAGACTATTTTTACTCATTGACCTTTTATTAAAACTTGTGTTTTTGTTAGGGCTTTTGTGTCCCTCATCAGCAGGGAATAAAAGGTGAACAAGGCCCACCTGGACCAAGAGTGAGTTTCAGTCAGATTTACCTACGAAACAGCCAACAAGTTAGGCCTGGTTCACGCATCAGGATTTTAAAATTGTTGCAAGAGTTTCAGACCGTAGGAATGACAATATAAAATCACAGATATTCTTGTTGTGGTCCTACAGTGTGTGATGTGAGGTCTCATGGCAATGATGAGACACCACACACAAACAGATTTCACTCACAAACATTCTCAGCTCACACAGAAAATCTCACAAAACTTCATGATATAAAACTGGAATAAAGTCAAAGAAATAAATTATTATGGATGCTGGGGATTTATAATAGTTGCTGGAATAGTTTTAATAGGTAAAAAACTAAAATCTTGGCGTTGGAAAGGAGTGGATAGAGCACGACCTGGGGCTCTAGTTTTGATATGAAATGAATAATTATTATTTCAAAGGAAAATGTTGTTACACACTGACTGATGTCCGTTTCTATTCATTGGACAGGGGTCAAGTGAGCTGACACTTTGAAACAATAATAGAAACTTCCAAGATGTATCACTGCCTGTCACCTTGCTTTCTGATTGGTTACACGTCACATTCAAAAGTCTGCATGTTAGTTTGTTCACGCAACACACCACATACGCTGCGATATCGGGTCAAGACACTCCAATATATTAAACAACCCTGATTTGTGATCAGAGTGGCTCCGACGTCCTCTGAAGCGCTGTCTGTTAGGATTTTTTCAAGACCAATACCGATAATTGAGAAGGGGGAAAAATTGGGTTATAATTGGTCTAAAAATCCCGCTGAGTGAACCAGGCCTTAAAAAAAGAAAGTGGACACTTTTTTTTGGAAGACTATGTGGGTCTCACTTCTAATCAATTTGTTACTTGCCACCCCCCCCCCCTAAAAAAAAAGAAATAAAGGAAAATTAATGTTTATTATATACGTCTCTCTTCAGGGTAAACCGGGTAAAGACGGAGAGTTTGGGATAAAGGTAACAATGATATTTATCATCTACCTGCAAAGCGCTCCAACATGTGCTTTGTTTAAAAGTTTTTATCTATAATTAATGTGCAACATGTTTTACCCCAGGGAGAAAAAGGTTCAGAGGGAGCTCCTGGATTTCCTGGTTTGTCGGTAACTACTCAAGGCTAATTAGCCTTTATATTCTAATGATTAACATCACAATTTACAGACTTATGTAATACAGACAAAACTATTCATCTGATTTTAGGGTGAAAAGGGAGAAAGAGGACCACCAGGTTATGTAAGTGATTCTGCTCCTTTGTTTGGTTTCGGCTTTCCGTCGGTTTTCACTTGGACTTAATATTTTTATTTTGTTCAGTCACTGATTCATTATTGTAAGCAATAATAAAAATGTCTATCTTCATTTATACAATGCCAGTTAACAGCAAATGTCATTTGACAACTTGAAAGGTTTTCTTTAGAAAAGCTAAACATTTCCAGTTTATGCACATACTTGTATAATTAATAATATTTCAACCATATGGCTTTAACGTCAATTAGAGGCAGCATCAAGGACCGCTTTAAGTTTCAGATGCCAAACAGTCATAAAATAAAGGTCCGAATAGGCGCTTACATTCCTCAATGATCTCATTGTTCAACGTTCCTGTAATAATGTACCGTAAACGTATGTTTTAATCTCTCTAATCATGTGGGTGTAGGTTGACGGTTCACCTGGCCCTCCTGGCCCACCTGGTCCCCCAGGAAGACAAGGCGAAAAAGGTACAGGAATGTTATTATTTGCTGAAAAATATTTGGCTTTTTTAGTTTTTCCACAAAATTCACTCTCAATATTACCTCTGCTTTTCATTACTTTCTTAATTCCTTTCTAATCCGCAGGTTTCCCTGGCCCACAGGGAGAGGCTGGCCCACCAGGTAAAACACGATAGGCAGACAGCTGTTGAGATTAAAAGCTCTTGAGTTTGCCAGTGATACAAATCTAGTTTCTTTGAGAGTGTTTTGGATTTAATTTCAACAATATTTTGTGTAACCAGGAATTGTGGTGTGAAACTGGCTTAAAGCACATAAGGGCAATTCATTATTAAAGTGTACATAATGCTTTAATAAGGAATCTCTTGGGATTAGAAAGTTGTTATTTTGCTTGGATTGTCATTAACAAATGTTTAACACCATTACTGTTAAATTATATATTGATAGGGAGTTTTAGAGGTAATAAAATGGAACAACTAACTGTAGCACTAATTTCCCAGTTAGTTGATACATCTTCATACAGAAATAATCCAAGCTCTGAAGTGAAACAAAAAAGAAATTCAGGAATATTTGAGTAAGGTAAATAGCCTCTGGCTCGCTAATTTAACCTTTGTGTAACGTAGGCCGCTTCGTTGAGGGTCCTCGGGGAGAGCAGGGTCAGAAGGGAGACAGGGGTGAAAAGGGGGACAGAGGCTTAGATGGAGTATCTCTTGCTGGACCACCTGGACGACCAGGCCCCGATGGACCACCCGGGCCGCCAGGACCAGCACGTAGGTCTACATAATACATTAATTTACTTGATTGTGCTTCCACCAATGTTCTGATAATTAAATCTATCTAACTATCTGTGTGGCCCTTTTAGCTGACCCTGAGGATTGTAGGATGGAGAAAGGAAATCCTGGTCTACCTGGACCTCCAGGATTATCAGGGGAAGATGGACAAAAGGGTAAGGATTACTGATGTTAATCCAGGTAAATAGAGAAAATGCATTGATTTCTAGGATACAACAGGTATTTGATGATGTTCAGCACTGCTGATTCTTGCCTTTATGAAAGTTTCCTTTTGGTGCACTAAAAATGCTACACTGCCTAATTGTAGGTGACAAAGGAGACGCTTGTGTTAGTTGTGAGGGTACTGGCCCACCTGGATTACCTGGCCCTGCAGGGGTTAAAGGAGACCGAGGTAGGTTAACCATCAGCACACAGATAAAATTGTGTTGGAAGACTGAGTTTAATGCAAAAGATAAATGGTCAAAAATAATGCTAGAACAGTAGAAACATTCAAAAAGCTTTGTTTTGATCCCTTAAATGCCAACATTGTGCTTTCCATTGTAGTGATATCCTTAACTCAATTTGCTAAAATTCATTTATTATATAGATTATTTATGCACAGATTGATGTTTTAAATCCTTTATTTCCTTTCATTTGGATGAATTTCTGCTTATAGCCAATGAAAACAAAACAGTTTAGAAGAATATTACATTAGATTAATAAAAAAGTATTTTAATACAATAATGTGGGCTTAAAGATAAGTATGTTTTATTCCTGTTATTTCTAACAGGTAGCTTTAATCTGACAATTTAGTTTTTATCAGAACAGCTATTGTAATTCATTTAATATGACTGTATTTTAAACAAATGTTGATTTTGAAAATAATGAGCAGTTCTTTTTTTATTATTACTTAAAGTTCAGTATTTGGCTCCTTTGAATAAAATGTTATACACGCAAGACTGTTTTTAAGATGGATTACATAGTTTATAATGCTTATATTAACTTTAAAAATGCTTAAAGAGCAACTCAGACCCCTACAAGGGTCTTATTCCACCCACATTTCCTGTTTGAAAAATGTGCCAAACGGAGGCGATGCCTGGCAGATGGAGGGGCAATATTTAACACTAAATAATGATCTATAATACAAGAAGCTATGCTAAAGATTCTGACTAAATGCTATGCCAAAAAAGATTGCTAACCTGTTAAACGACGTAAACGCTTGCTTGATGTTTCCATTCCAACTCTCTAAGGAGGAGTGGCAGGGGCTCAACTGCTTTTACACGTACCGGCCAACGTCACATACAGAATCATAGCAGAGCAGAAAGTGATGGCAGATTCAAATGTAGTGTTGACTTTTAACCTTTTAAGACCAAGCCACACTGATGGTTTTAGGCAGAAAAGTATGTAGAATATTTTAATAAGATGCTCTAAAAGGCCAAAGTAATGACTATGTAGACAGCATGACACTCACATATACAGTTTATCAGCAAACTTCATATGTTCTATATATAAAATATATATAAAGTAAAGTAATATATAAAGTAGAATCAGAATTTATATTTCCCCTAAGTCCTTCACCTGGCCTCTACAGAAAGTAAATTATTTATACGAGCCTAGAGCATTGACCATTACATTTGCGTATTCACATGTTGGACCTATCAACGAGAATGCCACCCTGACCCCAGCGTGTAGTACAGGCGACCCGTCTCAGTTAAAGTAAATAGCTAATGTTTTGCTTAAAAATATATTCCAACTTCATACAACTCCATTGTAGTAGGTCAATGCTGGATCAAATCAGTGAGGCTTTACCTGTTGACTCCATTTTCCCTGCGCGTGCGCAGTATGAGACGTGGCTTTCAGCTTCTTTCAGATGGGGAGGGGCAGCAGAGGCAGGAACTATAGCATAAAATGCCAAAATCTCTTCCTCTCTTTGACAAAGTCACACTACAGACTAGGGTTGGGGGATATGGCCTGAAATCTATATTGCGATATCATCTAAAGCATCTGCGGTATTGATATCTATTGCGATGTATCGTTTTCTTTTCATTATATGTATGTAAAAAATGACATATAACCAGAAATGCCTGTTTATGAACACTCCCACTTTCTAGATACATTGCAGCAGAACAACAACTTCAAAAAAGTTCAGAATGTCATTCAAAGAGAACATATTGTGCCAACGAATTTAAAAAATATTCAAATCTTTTTCAAAAAAATGCAACGCAGAATTTCTCACAACATAAATAAAGATTACGATATTTTAAATCAAAACCTGAATGTTATGAAAGTAGAAAGTTCAGAATATTCTGCTTTCCTGGTCACTTATTTATAAATGTAGTATCACACAAAATAAATCTGTGCATATCTGAATAACAAAAGCTTCAAGTTCAAGAAGTTTCTTTTCCATTTAATGGAAAACAACACATTTTAAACTTGCAATATCTACAGCAAATACGAACCCTGAACAACAATATTTATCCTCCTTACTTACCTGGTACAAAGTATGCAGACACAGCTTGATGACATCATCAAAATGCGCAATCATGGTAGGCCAGTTATGGTTAAGGTTCAAACTCTTTTGAATTTGCTCCCACAGTCTTACATGTGAAGAAGCACACAGTATGTGAGTTTTGAACCCAATGCCTCATTTTATTCGCCAGGAACCCCAGGTCCAGTTGGAGGCAAAGGAGAAAAGGGTCATTCTGGGCCACCTGGAGAACCTGGAACGCCTGTGAGTATAAAGCAGCAACTGCATCGCAATGATGTAACAGCTGCACGGAGTCAAAGAGAAAAAGAAATGACGGTTCACAGTTCACGTTTAAATGATGCTGATATTGAAACTGATAGGAATGTTTCCCACCACATATACTTTTTTTTTTGTTCTGCAGGGTTCTCCAGGATCTCCTGGACTGATTGGAGCCCCTGGGGCTGTTGGTGAACCTGGAGACGTTTTTATAGCGCCCGGTTATAAGGGGGAGAAAGGTTTTCCTGGACGTCCTGGATTACAGGGACAACCAGGCAGGGATGGACTGCCAGGGATAGATGGACGCCCAGGTCAACCGGGCCTCAAAGGAGAACCAGTGAGTGTATCAGTATAGTGAATATAATTAGACTAAAGTTATCATGTCAGCTAAGACTGTCCTGTATCGTGGATATCATTGAAAGTTCTCATAAATGCATTGGTCATTAAATTATGATAATTTTAAACAGCCATAATGTTCAAGACCAGACCACAAAATAATATCATGTTGCATTTAGACCTCATTTTACGTTTGAAGTGAGCTGAGATGCCATATAATGAAAGTAAGAAGTTATTGACCATGATTAAAAAAAAGGGGGAGGAATCAACTAGTTATCTGGGCTAAGCCCCAAATCTTCTTCAATTTTAACTCCGCCGCTGTTGACTTGTGCTGTTATTACTGAAGTAAAATTATACAACTGAAAAGAAAACCTCCAACAGTTTGTATTTCATAAACGTCATAAGAGTTTGAGTGAAGATTTTCTAATGTTAGACGGTGATCTTTGGATCAACTCTCATACACAGGTAAGGAGGTCATTGGATGGGGCTCGTCTCTGTCTGAATGATGTGAGAATCGTTAGACCTGTGAGGAATGAATGCTTGTTCTCAGAGGGCGAAGTTAACTTGAAATCCTAATACAGTCTTGGAAGGTGCTGATGTGGGAGCAGTAACTGTCCACTGGAGGTGAGTGCTAGCTAGAGGGACAGAGTGCAGCCTTGAGCGGGTTCTGTTGCGGTCTGAGACTAAAAAGCATGCAGAAGGAGCTGCTGGAGGAACCTGGAACTCTAAAACGAGGCTTTGAACTGAGAGGTACAGCAAAGTAATGAGTTAAGTGTGTTTTCAGGAGGATCTGGCTTGAAATTACTAATTAAATTGGATCCTCAGGTGAAAAGTAGTTTCAGCCTCCTTTATATCCCTGATTATTGAGGTATTTGCAATCAGGTGTATCAGGCAGCAGTGCGTCAGGACCCTCATTTATCAAAGGTTCGTAGAAACTGTCCTATTGTATCCTACGGATGAAAATGAGAATGTTAATAGAAACAGTGAAAATCCGGATTTATCATATGTGCGGTGGCCAGTGCTGCACATGTTCCTATGCGATCATTTGTTGATTAATCCCACATGTGCTTACCTACAGTAGGTGCTCGTCCCCATTCACACTCATCTACATACAGAAACACCCTCAATTAACCTTATTTGGTCACACCACATCCTCTAACATGCGCATTGAATCATTGCCTTCTTCCCAAAAATAATGGCCAAGAGAGTGAAAAAAAGAGTGAAAAAGAGTGAAAAAAAGAATTTCAGTGACATCCCTTTAAGCTGAAAGTGCTTGATTTGACAGATAAAAAAGCACACCAAGCGCGCCACATACTCCAACCCCTAAGATTGCGATTCATAGGATCTCCATGCATGACCACCCCCAAAATGTATTAATTTAGTCCTTGGCAAATATCTAATATTTGCTGAAAATGTTATCAAAATCCCTCCATAACTTTTTGGGTAACTTTGCTAAAGGAGAGACAAATGCCAGCCAGAGCTCCTTAGCGGAGTTGATAAACTGATGAGAGAAATATTCTGTTGAAGTAAAACTGTTACAGTGTTGCAGTACTCCCGTTCTACCACTAGATGCTGTCTGTATGCATGGTTAGAGCTGTACTTATATTTAGGAACATTTCTACACACAAGTACAAGATGGTAAATAACACACAATGCATAAAATTGTTCTTACACGCTGATCTTTGCACAAGTACGGTTAATAAGTAAGGACCTAGATATGCCAGAAACTGCAGGCTGCTGAAAGAAATGCAACAACCACACTCAAAGAACCACAAAAAAGCCTGTACCGAGTCTACAGGTGGTACTGATTTGCAAATCAAAAAAGGTTTCTTATTCAAATTTCATGGAATAATATGTATTCAAAACAACATGTATTCAAATTTCATTTGAATACATATTGTTTTTAAATCATGGACGTCGAGTTGCAAGGGTAAATTTAGTGCACTGACTAAATTGAGCTTTTATGTAGCTGAACTGAGTTTCCCCACTATCACTGTTGTTACTTACCCTGTAGTTTTTACAAACTACAACCAGACATGAGTGGGAGTAACAGATAAACTGATTTAGGCTGGAGAAAAACAGTTAATAGGAAGGGTTAGGGTTAAATTTACTGAAAAGAGTAACCATGCAACGTTGTTTGAATACAATGCAATCAACTTTCAGTTGCATAGTCTTCCGTTTTAAAATGGAAAGCTGTTTCCTAAAAAACCTTCTTATTACTTTTCTCTTATCTCTCTCCCAGGCCAAAGAAGGTATTAAAGGGGAACGCGGACCCGAGGGGGACCCTGGTCTTATTGGTCCTCCTGGAGAGAGGGGTCCCCCTGGTGGTCCAGGGTTTGGCCGACCAGGTGATCCTGGAGAGAAAGGCAGTCAGGGACAGGCAGGCCGACCAGGAGCTCCAGGACGACCTGGTAACCATTACTATGACGGATTGCAAACACATGTATTTGATGTATAAAATCCAGCTTTAGCATTTTAAAGAACATTTTACTTTTTAATAGGTCTAAAAGGAGAACCAGGTGAAGGTGTTAGCACTCCAGGACCCCAGGGACCACCAGGGCCAAGAGGAACTAGTGGCATACCAGGAATTCAAGGTGATCTGAAGTCATTTATAAATAAGTGTGTTTTCTTTATATTTGAATCTGATATTCATTGATCTTTGCTAGATTTATCATGCAAAATGTTTTTCTTGCAGGTGAAAGAGGTGTACCAGGTGACCAAGGTTTGCCAGGTTTTCCTGGAGAAAAGGGGGAACATGGACCCGCTGGAATTGGACTTCCGGGCCCAACAGGTGCTAAAGGTGAGTTTCATGACCCCAAAATAGTCCCAACACTACACTAATAGTGTTCCTACTCATCATGTCTGCTGTCTGAATTGAAAAGGAGCCTGTAGAATTTTTTTTAAAATATATTATTCTAGGCATCAGTGGAATCCCTGGAGCCCCAGGATTACCTGGAGAGCCAGGAAGACCAGGACAGGATGGCTTGACTGGAAAAGCTGGTCCACCTGGACAAAAAGTGTGTATTCGTCAATATATGTTTGTCTTGTCAACCAGTTTGGTGTTAAAAAAAAGAACCCTTTACCAAGGCTGGTTTGCCTGTATCCAGTGATAATCATAAGATGTGCAAAAAACCCTTAAAAGGAAGATTTCTTTCTCTAGTTCCCCTAAAACAGAAAAAAAGCAGCATTATTTAATAAAGCTATGCAGAGGTTGTTTTTTTTTGCACAACCTTTCTCTTTAACTTGATAGGTCACTGTGACAACTAATCATAATGATCACCTAGAATTATGGTAGTTATTAGATCTTGTGTTAGTTAGCACAATAATAATAATTTTATTTGTTGAACTTCTTAAATTGACATTGTGTAGTTTCCTGGCGATGGGGGGCAGTATTTAACTAAATCATTGTCAGCAAGTGGTATTTTTGTGTTCGAGTGATGGCCTTACCAACGGATGGCCATACAGGACAAAAATCGCAATTGTGCAATTTTCTACTACAAGGCAGATAGTTCAACCTCCAGCGAAATCTTATAATCAGCAAAATCAGAAACACGTCAGACTCTCTTTCATCTCAGGCAGCGAGTGAAGAGGTAAATGTGTGAAAAAACACTTGTGAATGGCAAAAGCATTCAGCATTTTGAAGGTTAGTGATATTATTCAGAAGGTTTTTTTTTAATGAATAAACTTTAATACTAGACGGAATGACCTCAATGGAAAAAAGTTCAGTGTAGTTTCACCGTGACTGACGCTAGTTTGGAAAAAAGAAAAAAAACAACATTACGGTAAATGTTATCAGCGTGTTACGTGGAGCTGCGAACCGGTACCGTGTCGCACAAAGGTATGAAAAAAAAAAACCCAGCTGATTGCGCATCTCTCCCTGAGCGGGAACCGGTGTCACATTACACCCCAGCGACCTGGGTTAGGTTTGTCTCAGATCGGGTTGGTTGGTCGGTCCTGGTTGTGGAAAGTTTTTTCTTTTAAGTCTGTTCATAGAGCTCTTCATTTAAACTTCTAACGAGGACGAGCAGAAAACGTAGTAACCATGTTTTCAAAAATCATTAAAGGCGTTTTGTCCACATCGGCTCATGTAGAATGAAACACCTCATCCAATATGTCGGCCTCCATACACTAGGACCCAACTAAGCCTATTAATTTTAAGACTCACTTTGTATGGTTATGTGTTGTGAAGCAGCCAATACTTTTCAATGATTGGGCATCGTTTTTATTTTTCATTTTCAACAAAATTTTGATAGATATTTCCACAGATTGATGGTAAAAACTAAACACTGTCACTTTAAACTTTATTTGAAATTACTTACATTTTACATTTACATTTATTTTACTGGGGCTGTCAGGAGGTCAACAATTATGAAAATAACTATACTGTAAAAAACAAAAAAACAAGTACAGCAATATTAAATCTTTTCAGATTTCAATATTTTTTGCCATTCAATTGTAAGTACTGAAATTAAAGTTTTGTTTTTCTGTCACTGCAAGTAAAAAAAGAAATATATTTTAAGGCTTTTCACAGCTCTTTACTGGTCGTGACAACTCCTTAAAATTAAACTGCACCCAAACCAAAGGTGTGTGTATAGATTTTAGATTGAAGCTAAGTCCATCATATTTAGTTATTGAAAGGGAAACAGTGGAGTGTGTTCATTCATCCAATCAAAGACGGCTCATCTCTGGTAAATTAAAAACTATGGAGTGTGTAAAGAGCAGCTGGTGGTCATTTTCTATAATTCTATGACAGTCCTAATATTCAGGCCATTATTCAGGTAAATTTCCAAATTAATGGTGTGCCATTGTTTATCATTTTGTTTGCTTTATATTGATATTTATGCAATTTCACAAATGCTCCTTTAGTGCTTTGCCAATGTGTTAGCTCCTTATGCAATTCTGATAAAACTGTGATCTGTGGTGTAAATGGTCCTCCAATCTAAGACACACTGAGATAATATAAAGCACATGCTTTATATTGTAAAGCAACTACTAAATCAACTACCGGCACATCACCCGTCTATGATTGTTGTTAAAAACAATAAGCTTTGACTATTTTACTTCTTGCGATGTAAAATGATTTTTGGATTTTTAACAGTTTTCCTATCATTTCAGGGTGAACCTGGACGGGGTCTTCCAGGTCCTAAAGGTTCACAGGGCCGGCCAGGAATCACTGGTTTCCCAGGAACTAAGGGTAGTATGGGTCCCCCAGGTATCCCTGGCCCAGAAGGACAGACGGGACCTCCAGGACCTCAGGGTGTTAAAGGTAACAAAATAAAGCTCAGAGAGCTCTTTAGTTAAATTGCTGAGGACACCATTTTTCAGATATAGTTCTTTAAAACCTTCACAGATGATAGTAACCAAAATAAAATAAAAACTTGCAGAAGTGCGTATATTTTTTAAAGACTGGCTCACAATTTAAACAGCTAACCAATTAAAAATTGACCCTGACCGCGATTGAGGAAGGAGGTGGAAGTGATGTAATTGGTAGTCCGCTGTGACCCAGCAGTCTGAGAGAAAATGTATGTTTAAGATTGTTTGTTGGTCTATTTTTTTTTCAAATTCATTCTTCATTTCATTTTTGAAGCTATGTAACATCAGTGTGAAGAAGAATATTTTCCAACCCCAGTGAAGCAGGTTTAAACCTGTTTAGATTCCCAAAAGATACAGTTTGTTGTGAAGAGTGGGCAAAAAAAGGTACATCAATCCAAAGACAAGTGGGTCCCAAACTGATGAATCGAAGCTGTCCTCGGCCCACTACAGTAGATCTTGATGATGTCTAATCTAAATCCATCTCTCAGTCTGATTTGAAAATTATCACATTCAAGATCTTTAAAGAATCTAACAATAAGTGATGCATGTTGATTTTTCTAGGTTTATTACCCTTTAGCGTTCCTATGTGCCATGGGCGGAACATGGCCTACCTCTGCCTATATATCCACCAATCTTTTCACCAATTTCTATGTACATATGGATATTAAAGATCCTTGTTAAGCTAAGAGTCTTGTAATTTTAATGGTATATACCAATAAAGGATAAAATTATAACTGTCAACACAGAAACACAGAAACCTTCAGTCTGCCCATAGAGTACAGTGAGTGGATAAAGTACAGTGAGTGGATAAAGCCCCTGTATTTCCTCAATGAACCAATCATATCTGCTTTTGTCTGCATGGCGCTCTCTGTTGGACAGCAGGATCTGGTCTACGTTTCCAGCCATCAGGTCGTTCAATTTTTGGTTGTTGAGTTGAACAATCAGGAGCATTTTTGTAATAAATGAGAATAATATAGACTGTCTTCTTGGCATTTTGATGTCGCTGTAATTCTTTATAAATTGGCGCTGCAAGTTGACGCAGATCATTGCAAATAGTTACCGGAAGGGACCCTTTTAAAACAAGACAGTTCGCAACTGTTATGGCAGGATGTGGCTCAAATTAAACCCTTCATTAATGTCCTCCAATAAGATTGTTAGTCCACGACAAGCCTGAGAGGGGAAATCCGGGATAAAACATTCCTCTGATGGAGGCTTGTCCTGGTGGGCGGGGCTGTAACACAAGAACTGGCTGCTCTGGAGACGAACCCACAGCACCACTGATGCTCAGTGAGAAGAGCGAGGAAACAAGCTTCACATCAAAGTCTCCAGATGTCTCTAATAACATCTAAACAAGTCGCAAGATTTGTTGCTATTTTTTTTTTTTTTTAACGAGCTGCTAATGGGGTCTAAAAAGTCACTAAATATAGCAACAAAGTCTCTAAATTGGCAATGCTGGAGGAGGCCCCCGTTCTGCCAATGACGTCGTTTTATGTAATTTCACTGTTAAAATATTGATGTAACGAGCACTTAAAGCTTTACTATATCTGATCCATGTCATCATCCAACCATTACTGAACTATTTCATTTAATTAAATAGGTGAAGTGGGACCTCCAGGACCACCTGGTCTGATTGGCCAACCTGGTGCTCCAGGAAAAGGCTTACCTGGACCACAAGGACCTATAGGACCACGTGGAGAACCAGGACCTTTTGGTGAGATCACACTCAGCACATAAGCTATGTTTTTTTTATTTTTTTATTTGTCATGTTAGAGTACAAGAAAAGTACATTTTGCTTGATTGTTTTTTTTTTTACCATAAGGTTGCTGGTAATACTGTACATACACAAAAGGACAAAAATCCTGATAACTTTACTCCTATGAAAGCCCAAATGTTAGCTTGGATGCATATTTTTTAAGGGGACAAAACAATAGAAATCTGCATTTGGTTTATACAGGTAGAGAGGGTGCAAAAGGAGAAAAGGGCTACCCCGGCCTTCCAGGTCTCGACATGCCGGGGCCTCAAGGAGATAAAGGAAACCCTGGCTACCCAGGACTCACGGGACAAAAAGGAGAGTCAGGTCTACCAGGCTCGCCCGGCCGAGATGGGTTGATTGGAAACCAAGGTGAGTGAATCAACTAGAAGTGCCTTCAGAGCTAATGCATTTTAAATTATAGCATTCTGATATTGTCCCACTTTTAGAATTATATATTTAAAAGGACTCTACATAAGTTTAACCACAAATAAATATATAGAAATGTAAAATTTCTTCTTCATAGATGCTCCAGCAATAATCTGGTTAGTAAAATGAGCCCTGGGCTTTTCATCATGGTTGTCTCTATATGCCTGTAAATTCAATCACATAGTGAGTGTCTAAGTCAACACGAGTGCTTTCCAGGGGCAGCATAATGCGTAATGGCGTCAAGTGCATTCACACAACTTGGCGTTCTCTATCGTAAACAACCGTGGAGCGAGAAGTAACTGAAGGATGGATGGATGAAAAAGAGCGCAGTGACCAATGGGTTGTAGCTCCGGCAGATTCATAAAATCTTCATTCATAAAATGTTAGGTCAGGTAGTATGAACCAACACTCTCCTTCCCTCCTCACCTGGCCAGATGGATTATGTGGTGTAGCCAGAATGAGACCTTAGTTTAGCCATTTCCATTCTGACCTTCATTCAACATGTAACTCAGTGTTGGAAAGCAAGAATAAAATGAACTAAAGCATAAATGTTTATACTGAATTAAAAATATTCCTTTCACCAATTAGTATAACTTTCACGAATTGTATAAATATTAATTAGATAAACGGATTAAAAATAAGTTACATATGTTCTTAATTAGTTAAACAGGACAATCAGTTAAAAATTTAACTAAAGACAAGATATTGTGAAGTTATATCGTACAACTGAGCAGCCAAACACATAATAGTAGATCACATCATGTTGATCTCTGCGTCCCCCTTAGACGTGCCAGAGGTGGTGACTGAGGGAGAGCTTTTTGCACTGAGCTCAATAAGCTACCTCTGTAGTAGTAGCCTTTTTTTTGGAAAATATGAAGAATTTGACATTGCTGTCTGAAGGTTGTGAGTCTACGTTAGCCCTGGGAAACCCCGTGTAGCACATGCAGAATTTGTCATGGTCAGGTTTTTTTTTTTCTGGGTTAATTCGATTTGTGAGAACCAAGGGTCCACACTCCAGTACTGGATTTCGAGCCCCAGCCCATCGAGCCGAACATAGGCTCGATGGTCTGGGGCAAACATAGAACATACATCATGACTGGTTTGTTGCAAACAATCATATTACAGATTTTGAACTCAATACTAACTTTGAAGGAATTTAGGAATAATTTATTTGACTAGAAGACTTTAGAAGAACAGGGATATCTTTAACGGTTTCATTTTATTTTTGATTATCAAGCACACTCTATTGTCGTTAATTGTTCACAACTTTTTTATTGAAATTAAATGCACATTTTTTTAAATAAATTTCTTATATGTCTCATATTGTCTCACACCCTAGGCTCCCATGAATCTAGATCTTTCTAATCTGGCCCAAGTAGTTTTTTTTTTTTTCTCACAGTACAGAGATTATTAGTAACTCTTAACATCTGAAGGGCTACAAACAGCTGCTTTCAAAATTACTGTCATCATGAGAAACATCACTGTTGATATTTGTAAGGGCCAATGGGGAAAAGTGGCTCTGGTGTAAAGAGCTTTGAAGGGTCAGAAAAACACTTTATAAATTTAGTCCGTGTACCATCTCCAGCTCACTGAACCGTCCGTACAGTATACTAGTTGTTATTTAACAGTCTATTTCTATCTGATTGTGTAGGTCCCAAAGGTGAAATGGGGGTTATGGGAATTCCAGGAACGCCAGGATTTCCTGGCCCACCAGGAGAACCTGGATCGCCTGGTCTGAGAGGTATGGCCTACAAAATAATGATTGTAAATAGTCATCAGTTGTGTTTTAGTTTTTTTCAGCAGCAATCAAGTTTTTCCCTTTGTGACATTTCCTCCTAGGGGACCCTGGTATTACTGGACCAAGAGGAGATTCTGGAGAGGAAGGAGCGAAAGGTGACAGGGGACAGCCAGGTCCTGTAGGTCCTCCAGGAAACCTGACTCAATATGACATGGAGCACATGAAAGGGGACAAAGGAGACACAGGAGACCCAGGTATTGATTTAGCAATGCTGGCACTTTTAATTTTTTTATTTTATTGTTCACTCCTTTTTAATGTAAATTTTCCATAAATAAGGTGTGCCTGGTGTTGTTGGAGTGAGGGGAATCCCTGGCCTTCAAGGAGATCCAGGAATGGCTGGCAAAGATGGGGAACCTGGATCACCGGGACAGCCAGGTAGCCTAAATGTTTTTGAAATGTGATTTCTATAGAGGGATTATTGGTCTACGTCACTCCTTCCTCTACTCCGTACGTAGTTTGCAGAAAGAGACACGATCATGTCTTGTTGTGCGGTTGCTTGCACAAATCGCTTTGAGAAAATAAAATAAAAAACGTGCAAGTTCTTTAGAATTCCATCATCTTGCACCGCTTTCAAGGCAAACAAAAGACTTTAGTCTTTAGTTGCAAGTGTTCGGAAGAATCGATTTGAACGAGCAGGTGAATAAAAATGCAACAATCTGCAGCGATCACTTCATATCAGGTAAACCTTGAACAGAAGTCGCCCCCACAGTTTTTGCTGTTGGTCGCTTTGACTGTCAGTCAAAAGAAAATCCAGTCATAATCTATTTTTACCTGTCAATCTTTGAAAATAGTTATGATGACATATTCAGAAGTCTTTAATTTTTATTTATTTTAAGTATTTTAAATTATAAAAAAAATTAACAGAGATTCCACATACCAACATTACACATCAAGCAGATTAACAAACTACAAATATTATGAACATTTTACCTACTGTGGTCTGAATGCTCAGCGTTAAGCTGAATTGCGCTCCCATTCATAGTGTCTTAATCCGTGCTCTGTTGCCACACTGGAGACTGAAAATACAATCGCCAAATCAGAACGACCTATAACAACAACCTCTGTAAGCATACGGTTGAGCACAGACCTCCGCCAAGCACCCCACACACCCCCAACCACTAAGATTGAGATTCACAGCATCTCCATGCATGACCACCTCCAAAATGTAATAACTTATTCCTTGGCAAATATCTAACATTTCCTGAAAATGTAATCAAAATCCCTCCATAGCTTTTTGGGTAATTTTGCTAAAAGAGAAACGGATGCCAACATGAGGTGAGAAAAGTGTTCTGTTGAAGTTTGTGTACAAACAAGACGTTTCACTGGAACATAAACTGCAGTTCTCTGTCTCATACATTTTTGGTTGAAACATATTTGTTCCTAATTCGGTGAAGTCACCTAGAGTTGGTAGAATATCCAGAAAGTCTACTACACTAAAAGTAGTAGCGAAACTTAATAATGATTTTACTAAAAGTAAAAAGCACAGTGAAGTAAAACTACTCCTAAAGGTTACTCAAACAATTTACCTGAAGCATGAAATCTGTTCTGTATGATTTCTGATTGCCATCCAGTGGTTGAAGTGTAACTGCCGTGTAACATCCGGCGCAAACACATCAAGCAGCACTCAATATAAGGGACGAGAGACATCCCTATGGGATATTCCAGTTTAGATAATTATAAAGGATGTCCTGCGTAATACGGGACAGTTGGAGACCATATCCATAACTCTTCAACGTGCCGTCAGCTCCAGGATAGCTAGATGCTAGAAGAATTCAGTGTCCAGGTCTGAGATGATGCTGAGAAGCTCTCATGGGTTTTTCTATTTTAATAGATTAGTTAATTGAACCGTGTGCATAAAAGTGAAAATGCCTGCATGTCTGCACCAGGTGGTCTGGGATGGGAATTGCAATCTGTCAAAATGACTGTTCACCATCAGATTTTTCCTCTACCGTTAAAAAAAGTCAAAAATATTTGGTTAACATGACCCCTGACCTTGCCTACCAAAGAAGCTAACTCAGATAACCAACATTGCAACTGCAACACAACTGCAAATAACAGCCATAGGCACCAGAGCTATGTGAGGGACCAGCATCTCTTTCTGCACTCAGGTTACGTGCATCTGCTGTGTTCACAAACAAAGAATCCCTCTATATATGGCTGTGTCTTGTTTTTCTCAGGTCAGAAAGGCGATCCTGGTTTTCCTGGAGATCCCGGGACCATGGGCCCACCTGGGCCAAAAGGCAGCGTGGGGGAGATGGGAATACCAGGTACATACATTTAGCAAAAAAAACCCCATCTAAAATACAAATTAGAAAGATGTAAAGTGTGTATTTATTTGGCACTCTTACAGCAGCTCCAAAAGACTATAAATTATAATTATACTTAGTGTATGGACACAAATGTGTT
Organism: Apricaphanius iberus; assembly: GCA_028564705.1. Classification (NCBI taxonomy): domain Eukaryota; kingdom Metazoa; phylum Chordata; class Actinopteri; order Cyprinodontiformes; family Aphaniidae; genus Apricaphanius; species Apricaphanius iberus. The sequence continues at coordinate 834,880 of JAPXFQ010002581.1, forward strand.
ACTAGCTTTATCTGTAACTGTGAGAATGTGGGGAAATAGAAATAAAATGGAACAAAAAAAGCTTTATGAATAACAGTGGGAATGGTATGACATTTTATAACTTAAAAATTTAGTGGGATACTTCAAGCATGTGCTGACCTACACTTCTACACAAATAAATGCTTGTAAAGTTTTGATGTATGTGTGTTTGTGCAGGTGCAAATGGCCCTAAGGGTTCCAAAGGAGAACTGGGTACTCCGGGTCATCCTGGATTTAGAGGGACAGATGGTGAAAAGGGAGACCCAGGACTACCTGGTGAGCCAGGTATTGGTGTTCCAGGAATTCCAGGAAAACAGGTAACCGGCTGGATAACAGCAAAACTGATACACCTAGTTCTTTGAAATGGGTCAGGGTTATCGTCATTACAGAAGGACAACACCTTTCCCGAATTAATGAAATGGTGAAATGTGACGAATAGTGTTAAATTTGTAGAGCTTTTAACATGAGTCTTCATGCCATCTGTCCTTTATTATATTGTTTTGGGCTACAAGCAAATTTCCATGTATTTTAATAAGAATTTATAAAGCAGATCAAACAATTGTGCAAAAAATAGGTTACAAGATTTTAAAAATATTACAAATAATAATCAGAAGGGTATTGTGTTTTTATTTGCATTTAGCCCTCCTTTACTGCAGTATCTTTAAATAAAAATGTGACTAAGGAAAGTGACTTAATTATTTAAAGTATTCAACTGTGTGCAATATAATAACGCTATAAATCTCGTTGTTCTGTGAAGGCGTCTGAGGCTTTCTTTAGAGGTCATTTTTCCCTTGCTTTTGTCCAAGTGAAGGTGGGATCCCGAGCCCCAACTCCTACCCACATACACACAGTAAAATTGATTAATTAATTAATTAATTAATTAATTTTATTAATTGATTAATTAGCAACTGTAGGTTTTTTTGTTTTTGTTTTGTTTTTTACACTATAGGCTATATAGAAAATGTTATTTTTATCTTTTTGATTTTATAAAAGTAGGATTAATTAATATAACTTTGATAACATCAGCAGAGGCAAAAATTTTTGGACCCCTTGCTATCTCTGGGGACCTCAGGTTGGGAATCACTGCATTTGAGAACAATAATCAGAGAGCAGGTAAGTGGCCAATTCTAGCTCTGGAGGAGCTGTAGAGATCCCAAGTGTATGTGAGACAATCGGCTGTAACTATTAGTTATGTACTCTAGAAATATATATGTATCAGGATTAGAAACCACCATTGTTTTAAAATGCGGAAGAAGGTAATCTGATGAGATGAAAGAAACACTGAACATGTAAAACGCGATGTGTGATGGTAAAACTAGCACTGTGTATACCCCTGAATGCATCATCCACACTGTGAAACATGGTGGTTGCAACATCATTCTACAGGAACATCAATTAGAATATATCTCTGCAGTTAATCACAAACTTTTATTGATTGATCTCAGCCAAAGGCATGGGAATCTATATTTTACAACTTAGAACTCAATCACTATTACTACCAGTAATGTGCTTTTTTTTTTGAAGCGTTTGAAAAACTTGATAAAGTTCATCCTAATGATATTTCTGGGCAAAAGTTTTTTCTGTATACCTGGTAAAAGAATTTATTTTAATGTTGTTTTTTTTCTTGTATGTTTTTTTCAATTATTTTTCTAATGTCATGGGTGAATGCAAGGGCTCAGTGCAGTATAACCCCTATTTCCAAGATAAACATGTCTAATCAAACATGTATTTTGCCGATATAAAGAGAGAAAGCAATGAGTATGCACCAACTGTCTGCTTCATTCACTGTGTGTGACACAGCCCCACCAGAGGTGAGGAACAGCACAGCACTGCCTCACCCTGCATGTTTGAATGGGCAATGCTCAAATCCATTATTATATTATATAAATTCAGTGATTTTGGCCATGAGACCACGTAGAAATATTATAGCAAAAATAGAGCAAAGATAAATCGAAAGGTTGATTTTCTTTCATCCATTTTAGTGCCAATTTTGCTTGTCATTATGACAGGTGGGGTAGTAAAGTAAAGTACTGAAGTACAACCACAGATATTATTTATAGAAAAAAAATCTTTAGTTGATGTGATTGCTCTAATGCACATTTTTGTATTTTTTATTCCCAAAATGTCCTACAACATACATAAGTTTCACTGCCTATTTACTGCCTGTTTTTACTGAACCTTCCTCTTAATTTCACTCTGCCAGGGTCAGACCGGTCCGCCAGGATTTCCAGGGCCCCGTGGAGACAAGGGTGAGAAGGGTCAGGAAGGAATGCCTGGAAAACCTGGTACTGAAGGACCAAAGGGTGACAAAGGAAGCGCTGGGTACCCAGGTTAGATTTTAGACTGACATTTTTTAATTATCATTTTTATGCCCCAAGGTGTGTTCTTACTCTTGTCTGTGTCTCTGTTTTGTGCAGGTCAGTCAGGCAGGCCTGGAGATAAGGGTGTGCCTGGATTTCCTGGATCTCCTGGAGAACGTGGTCGTGATGGCCGTCCTGGTATGTGGGATTTTCTCAGCCAGAGAGGGCAGCATTCATTTAAAACTAAAAAAGTTAGATTTGATGTATAAGTGTCAAACTTTTTTTATTTTATTTTTTGTGTGTGAAAACAGTTGGGTCTGAGAAATAACCCAACGTTGAATTTAATTGAATGCTTCAACAGCTCTAAACCTAAGGAAATACACTATAAATGCCTGTCTTCCACTTTTTTCATATTATTCAAAGTAAAGCTTTTATGGAGATAATTTGGAAGTTTTATGACAAAGAAGAGCAGTGAAAAAGGATGGTATCATTCCGAAAAGCAGTGAAATACATTCAATTGTTTTTTCCTCAGGGGAACCTGGCCAACGAGGACCTCCAGGTCCCCATGGCGATAAGGGGGAGGCAGGAGAGGATGGCATTCCTGGATCCACTGGGGAGAGAGGAGACCCAGGTATTTATCTCTTGTATTACAAACTGAAACAGCAAAGATAAAGTGCTTTATTTCACAAGAGCAAATTATGGTCCATCCATCCATTTTCTTAACCGCTTAATCCTTTATGGGTCGCGGGGGTGCTGGTGCCTATCTCCAGCTGTCAACAGGCGAGAGGCGGGGTACACCCTGGACAGGTCGCCAGTCCATCACAGGGCAGGACAAACAGGACAAACAACCATGCACACACTCACACCTAAGGACAATTTACAGTGATCAATTAACCTGACAGTCATGTTTTTGGAAAAGCAAAGCAAATTATGGTATTATTTGAAAAACAGCAGTGTAAAAATAAAATTGTATTTGCCTGTTGTCGTATTTAACATGTAATAGTAAAGTTTTATTGAACTTGGCTCTGATTATTGTGTGAAAAATAACACTACTGTTGTAATGTGAGCTATAATAAGAGAATAGTGGGGTTTGGAACATATGTTTAACTTAAAGTCACAGTTTTGATGTTGGAGCACACAAATCCTGATTTTAACATCGTAACTAGAGATATAGAACATAGAAAAATCTCTTTGATTTTCCCTCAGTGAGGAAAGTGGGGCAAACAGCAGCAAAGCAGATAAACACATGAATGAGAAGAGGCCTATTTATTACGGAGCCTTGCAGGGGTCAGGTGCAGAAATAATTTTGAGGTGTAAGAATCAGTATTCTTGGTTTAATAAACCATGTGTGACAGTATGGGGGATTTATGACTTTGGTGACTATGGGTACGTTCACCCTGGAGGCTGGGGATGGAATCCCACCTGGGCACCTGCAAAGATTTTGGTTCCTGCAGGAAAGTAGCCTATAAATATAGGTGTATAAATCACAGGTTTATCCCCACCACTTAAAAACCTGATGTTTTTCAAGTGCATCATCTATCTTATACAGTTTCTCTATGTGCCAATCCTGCTGCCTTCTTTGCAGAGATTGTGACGTTTAATAAAGACTCACTTTAAAAAGTGGGTACAGTATCAACAGGTAACTGATTCATTCATATCTCTTTAAAACAAGGTGTTCTAATTATGCTGCACCACCTGCTCCATCTATGCACAGACAGCACAGGCCTGTACTTTATCCCATGGGGAACGGCAGGCATACACTGCGTGATTTTTGGCCCATTTCCACAAATTCTGCGGTGGGTTTGTCTTCAAAGCTGTATAAAAATAAATATTGCATTTCGTGTGCATGAACTTTTACATGGAGTTGAAACAAACCTGCTCCATAGTGAGTTTAAGTATAGCTTAGCCATCTTATTTACTAATTAAAGAAATAATGCTTTTTATGCAATTTAAAGCGCTGGGAAAAGTCCAGCATATTGTCCAAATCCGTTTAATAAACCGAGGGTAAAGATTCTTACCCCTCAAAATAATTTCTGCCCCTGACCCCAGCTGTTCTCCGTAGTTTAATAAATAAAGAAACATAGTTAATTTACAGCATTTTTAATTTACAGCATTAGAAATTTAGAAAAATGCTGTGTAATAAGTATCTGTATTAGCCTTCTCTGATAAAAAGGACTGTGTAGCTGAGAACGGAAAAATAAAACTGTGCAAATCAAAATATAGAAGCAAATGCAAATAATTAACCGCAGTGAAAATAGAGTCGCTGGGAGGAAGGACCCACCTAATGTCGGTAAAGGAGCTCTCCAGTTCAACAAAAGCTTTGTGCATGGCATAGGAGACACTGTCATTCAGCCAGTCATCATTCTGACCTGATCATGGTCTTGATTAAAATGTTTCTGATAGAGATGCTGACTATTCTCAGCTCCTCTCTGCCTTTTTTGCCATAACATCACTGCATTTGTGTCTGAAATGGAACTGAGTATTATCTGTTTAAAAATCAAACATTAAGTGGGAGGAAGTAGGCAACAGTTGAAAGCTGCCATGAGAAATTCTGTTTACCGTCATACGGCAGACACTGCATTATCATTATTCTTATTTTCCACAATGAAGAATTGATGCCCCAGTAGACTTGCAGAGATAGAATGAATGAGTGAATGAATAAAGACCTTTATTGAAGACCTTTATTGTCTCACATGAGGGGAAATTCAATTTTCAGTACAACCTATCTGAGAGTAAACTAAACAGAACAGACAGATACAAGCCAACTGTGGTTATGCAGCCAATCTATTGACTGAGGGTGTCTTGGTAAACAGTTTTTAAATGTGTGTCTAATTTTTCTTTGACTTCAAAAAGTTGTGATACTTTGTCTGTCAAAGTAAATTAATTAAAATATGTATTTCAAGGAGTACTATCACTTTTGCAAGGCACTTAAAAGTATTTTTAAACACCCCTGATTCACGTTCAGAAAATGTTCAAGCAATAAAGTATAATGTTTTTGGTGAATACATCAAATGAAGCGGTAATCTATGATCCAACCACCAGGGGACGATGGAACTAGATATCTTCCCTGCAGTATACCTTTGTTCTGGCTGAGCAAAGCATAGTTTATGAATATTTTATTTTTTATATATTTATATGACATTTTAATTCATGCAAAATGGCATTAATTTCGAGGATGGGGCACTCACTTATTAGACACTACTCAAATCTCAGTAATTATGCTACAAGAAAAAGCTGCATTTTGACATGAAAGTTAAAAAAAGTTGAATGCATTTTAAGAGTTTGAGTTGTTCTTGATGATAAACTATTGAACAACTACAAATATAAGAGTTACACATTTTTGCACTCCTTCCTTCAGGTCTACCAGGTCGGGGTTTGCCTGGGCCACCTGGAGCTATTGGTGAAACGGGTAACAATCTTTCGTTCGCTGACTCTTTTGATCCCAAAGTTACGATCAGAACGACGGCGTTTCACATCACAGCCTGTTCTATCTCTCTATAGGTGAAAAAGGTGATCCCGGTCTTCCTGGCATGCCTGGTCAATCGGGTGTTCCTGGTATCAGAGGAGACAAGGGATCACCTGGTCCTCAGGGACCACAGGGGGAGCCAGGAGAACAAGGTTTTCCAGGCATCTCTCGTGAGGGCTCCAAAGGAGAGCCTGGAAAGAGTGGAGCAGTCGGAGAAAAAGGTAATGTGAAATTAAATAAAATTTTTCATAGCCGTCCTAAAATACTGCCCAGTATTTAGATTCTGTTAAGACAGGATGAATATCTGTTGTGATATTTTATGCCATGTCGAAAAAAAACAAATCAAAAAAACAGGTGACCCAGGAGTACCAGGACGTGCTGGAGTGCCAGGCAGGGATGGCCAGAAGGGAGATAAGGGTGATTCTGGTCCTCCCGGTTTCCAAGGAGAGTCAGGACAGAAGGGTGACACTGGAGCTCCTGGATTTCCTGTATGTTATCAGAGCGTTTCTTGCCTCTCCTTTGAAATGTCCCGTTTAGACACCTGAACGATAAGTAACACACATCAATAACTGCTACAAAAAGTGTCTTGTTGTTGTTGTGTTTGCATGTGCTGGTTCCAGGGCCCAGCAGGTCTCCCGGGTGTCGACGGACACAAGGGAGAGCGAGGATTGCAGGGTGTTCCTGGCTTCCCAGGTAAATCCACACACCGTTACTTAAAGTAGGGGTGGTACATTCTTCTCAGGCAGACAGAGCTATTCTGTCGTGCAGTACACTTATAATATTACCGTAAATCGATCTGTAAGTTCAATAACTTATATATACTACCAATTTTAAAAATTGCACTCACGTGTCCAAACTAAATGCCTTGAAATTAGCTGCAGTTCTCTTTAAAGTGACAGTTTGTAGTTTTTGGAGTACATCTTTGAAAATGGCCATTAAAATATTATGTAATAATAATTACGTAAAGCACATTAATCGCAAAATATTGGCGATATTGTTAAATATGACTTTAAAAATCAGTTTTAAAATACAGAGGCACGGGTCCTCTTTTCAGGGGAAAGCCATATTAGATGACGTCTTTACTTCTACAAGAACCCGGACGGACAAAGCGCACAGAACACGGCCGCTATTAAAACGATTTTCCCTCGATTTCCCCTCAAAATGCAAAAAAGTTTCGCCATAAATACATTTTTACTTCTTCGCTAGTTCCAAGCGATGAAAGAGAGACTGATGTGCTCGTCATGTTGCTACAAATAGATCATTCTCAGGGAATTGAGAGTGTGAAAAAAGCACTAGTTGGACCTCCGTTGTTGAGTTTCTTACTCGAAGACAGAGATACCGCATCCTTGTGATAATTTAGGTATGCACTGCCTCCTACTGGCCGAAAATTACACACTGTGCCTTTAAGAGCCTCGGACATTCCCCCTTCGACACGCTGTCTTCAACGTCATCACAGCATTTTCCAGTCGTGTGAGCTCGAAGCATAACATTATGGCCGCTGCTTTTTTTTATTATGGTGCTACTTAAAGAGAATAAAAATAAAACCTCCTCTGAGACTTTGAATATTTAAATTTTTATGGAGAACATTTTTGATTTTGGTGCTGTTACTGTTATTACACACAGGTGATACTTGATTGCTGTTGAGGACGTTCTGCTTTTGTGCTCGGGGAGTGTGTGTGTGTGTGTGTGTGGGGGGGCATGGAGAGACGTGGGCGGTAACCATTTCAGCGCTCAAAATGGCGGCCGGCAGAGTATTAAAAGATTACTCAAACATACATAAATTACCCTAAGAAACACTTTAGGCATGTTTTTAAGGAGGGACTGATGTAAGAATGTGATGAAAAGCTTAAAAAAGTGGATTTTACATGCCACCCCACCTTTAAGAGAGCATAACCATTAGGGGTGTCAGAATCAAAAAAATTATTTTTCCGAAATCAATTGAAATTACATCAAATCATAGTGTGTCAAAATCAAATCATCATGTTTACATACTGCAACGTGACTAGCGTCTTTGTAGCACCAATAAACAAGCAACCGTCTATTTACTAATAAGAGATTGTCCTCATCGAAAGGAACCACGCGTTACATTTTCCCTAACAAATGGCCTACTACTAACTCTAATTCCTGAATTTAAAGCAGAAGATATATACCACTTGCCTAAAGTCTGTCTCAAATGTTATTGCAGTAATGCAAAAGTCTCTGAAGGTTTTGGAAATAAATTACTCTTTCAGGGTGGCAGTGAATCCAACCTGCAATTCAAATTAATTTATTCAGTAAATAAATAATTAAAGCTGTTTATTTGCTTTTGTTCATCTATAATGCGCCTGTCCATCATCTTTATGTGGGTGGTTTTCCTGGATGCACTTGCTTTGTAAAACAGCTTGAATTACTACAATAAATGAGGACTTTATTTCTTTAATACACAAATTTCCACTGCCTCCAGGTGCCAAAGGTATTGTGGGTGAGATCGGATTCAAAGGAGATGCGGGTGACAGAGGATTCCCTGGAGAAAAAGGTAACTGCAACGTAAAACGGCTGAAATGTTTGTGATATTCAAAAGGTTCTTGAAAATATTGGGGATGTCTTACATTCGTAATGATTTTTTTAGGCAACGAAGGCCCCCCTGGTCCCCCTGGCCCACAGATCTTAATCAAAGGAGACATCGGAGTCCCAGGAGATCAGGGATTCCCTGGTCCTCAGGGACCACCAGGGCTTCCTGGACAGAAAGGACAGCAAGGTGAGCTGATTCATCATGCTGTGGGGATACTGGTATTATTAATATTATGAAATATTTTGTTTGCATTTCCAACTTTTGCAACCAGTGTTGTCTTTCACTCTCAGGTGTGACGGGTATTACGGGTCCAAAAGGTGAATCGGGTATCAATGGATATGATGGTCTGCCAGGTGCCAAGGGAGAACCCGGTGTGCCCGGGCCACAAGGTGAGAAGGTCACAGGGATGAAAGAAGGAGATTGTTTATGTTCTGTTGCTCTCATCCAGTGTATTGACTGTTCAATGTGTTCAGGACCCAGAGGATATCCAGGTCCACCAGGACCTGATGGTGTACAAGGTCAAGTGGGTCCGCCTGGCCCGTCATCGATGGACCATGGTTTCTTAGTAACACGCCATAGCCAAAGTGTGGAGGTTCCACCATGTCCTGGGGGTACCCGCATAATCTATGATGGATACTCTTTGCTTTATATGCAAGGCAACGAACGCTCCCATGGACAAGACTTAGGTAGGAAATCAGAAAGAGACGAGACACGTTGAGAAAAAGAGGAGGAGTGTATTCCAACTTTTGAATGTCTTTGTTTTGTTTTTAGGAACGGCAGGCAGTTGTCTCCGAAAGTTCAGCCCCATGCCGTTCTTGTTCTGTAACATCAACAACGTGTGCAACTTTGCGTCCCGTAACGATTACTCCTACTGGCTAACGTCACCCGAGCCAATGCCCATGAGCATGGCACCGATCACTGGGGAAAGCATCAAACCCTTCATCAGCAGGTTTGTTTGTAACTTTTTTCCACACAGGGCTTTTCTTTTGTCATGCAGCACATCCAACATACGCTTCCGTCCTCGTCTGTATCCAGGTGTGTTGTATGTGAAGCTCCAGCTATGGTAATCGCCGTCCACAGTCAGACGATCAGGATCCCACCTTGCCCTGATGGCTGGAACTCTCTGTGGATTGGCTACTCCTTTGTCATGGTAAGTTAATTTGTTTTAAAAGACGAGATCGTCTAGGTGCACTTTAAGTTAGCTTATGTAAATAAACTAGACTTGCCTTGCCTTCGAAAGCCAGATAATGTGGCAGGGTTTCTGTTATCAAAGGATGCTAAACTCTCAGTGATACATGTTGTCAAAGAAGAAATTACCCCACAGACAACGTCTGTGGAGCAAATGACATAGATCAGAAAAGTACAGATGCATTCTTCGAAAGTATGTATGGAGATTTATTCAAAGTATTTAAATGTATTTTTAACTTCTCCAGCCTCAAAGACCATAAGTCCACAATTTCAAACCAAAGTTACAACGTATTATGCAGTTTATATAGAGGTCACTATCAAGTTTTATTTAACCCTTGACATGAGAACAAGTCTTTCCGATTAAGCTTTTGCCAATATGAGACCCACTGGTGGTAAAATAACACAGCCAATCATCAAGTATTATACGTTCTACTCCAGGATTTTGATTTTGTAGCACTTAACCTACTCAGCAATAGTCTTCTAAGCTGTCTACTGTTTTCTTGCCATTGCTACATTTGTGCCAGAAAGTCTTGTAAGATCCTCTAGCCTGGGATTAAAAAAATTGCTTACTACACTAAAAGTAGTGACACTTAATAATAATTTTACTAAAGTAAAAAGCACAGTGAAGTAAAACTACTCCTAAAGCTTACTCAAACAAATGACATGAAGTAATCTGTTCTCTATGAAGTCTGGCTACCATCCAGTGGTTGAAGTGTAACAGCAGTGTAACATCTGGCGCAAACACATCAATCAGCACTCAATATAAGGGACGAGAGACGTCCAATATGGGATATTCCAATTTAGACAACAAACTATTATTATTATTATTATTATTTTCTGATGGCACGTCAATAGTGATGTGAGTAGTTTTATCATTTGTTTTAGCGGATTTTTTTGACTCCGCAAGTATAACTAAAGTCTGGCTAAAACTCCTGTCCTAACAAAGATTTAATGCTGAACAGTTTGGTTCTCAACTTCTTCACAATTTAATACATCTTAGTTGAATTATTGCTTTTTAAAAAAAAACATAGTTATAAAACATATAAGTAAGATAATACAAGTACATAGATGATAAGTTTATTAACATTTAACCAGGTTTGTACAAAATGCAAAAAAAACAACAACCAAAAAAAATGGTTTCATGCTTCATAAACTTTGCTCCCTGCTAGAAGCTATAGAAAGCTGCTGCAAGCAATGCAGTCTCTCTTTCATATATTATTAATGGTATGCATATGCAATATTGTGCTATTACTATTAGAACTTTAAAAGTTGCTAAATATGTATTTTTATATTAGAAAAAAGAACAGATACTACAGACTACTATATATAATGGATCTGATCTAGACAGGTAATTCAATGAACACATTTGGATTGGTTGGAAAAACCATTTTTGGTTTAATATATAAATCAACCTTTCAGTTTTTGTATTTACAAAATATCCATACCTTTGTTTTTATGTTGTGTATGCATTTCTTCTCCAAATTAATCAAAATTAAATAAATAAAAAAAAATAGAAGCAAAAGCTTTCTTATTAATAAAAATAAAAATGCAGTACTAATCTAATCTGCGTTGCATTGTGTGTTTCTTTGTAGCACACCAGTGCAGGTGCTGAGGGTTCAGGGCAGGCTTTGGCCTCTCCTGGTTCCTGTCTGGAGGAGTTTCGCAGCGCTCCATTCATTGAATGTCATGGACGAGGAACCTGCAACTACTACGCCAACTCCTACAGCTTTTGGCTCGCAACCATCGAGCAAGAGGAGATGTTTACGTAAGATCGACATTTTTTTTAATGTCACAATAACTAAAATCTTTAAAAGTTTGCTTTTGTTGTCCTCTAGTGGTTGTTACTTTGTGCCGCCATTAGAATTTGGCAAATCTTCTTTCAGGGCATGAATGTCATATTCATTGTGTACATTAAATTAATTTCTAAACAATTCTTTTTTTAAGGTTTGACTACCAATGTAAACTGTATTTATACAGCTTTACAAAACAAACATGTCGTACCAAAGTATGGCACATAAAGATCTTAGAGTATTGACATACAAGCAATAAAACACCATGGATAATATAAATGTAGCTAAATGGAAAAAAAACCTAAACATACTATTGCACCATCTAGTGGTACGTGTGGTAAAATGCAATAAAGATGAGGTTTTAAATGAGGAAGGTGTCAATTTTCATCATCATTTATATGACACTTGGGGTTGACATGCAGTAAATTTTTTCATCCTCCTTTTAGGAAACCCGTCCCAACGACGCTTAAAGCAGGCAACCTCCGAACTCACATAAGCCGCTGTCAAGTGTGCATGAAGAGGACACTCACTTAAAACCAGAGGGCTTCCTTCATTTTAAGACATGAACAGCGAAACATGCTTCGGCATCCTCAACTTAGCTTTACTTCCTGTTCTGATGGTGCTATTTCCCCGTGCAGCATGTGTGAATTGAGAGGAACAAGACATGTGAGTCGCAAAACCGCCAGCGACTGAACTTTATTAAGCAAACAGAGACCAAGGGGCTACTTCAACCTTCATTTGCCTCGAACAGCAACACACAGTGTGCTTCTAAAGAATGGCGCCCGGTTTACCACTGCACTGAGTTGAAACCCCCTTAAAAAGGTTAACTGGTGTTCATCTTCAAAGGGCTGTTTGTGTAAGTCAGGTGCTATTAAATTGTAATTGTCTGCCTTTCCTTTTTTTTCTTTCCTTTTAAAATGTCCTTCTCTTCCAATGCCACACATTCAAGCATGCAATCACTGAAAAATATTACTTTTCACGCCTTATAAATCATTTAAGCCTACTAATGTTAAAAATTATGGGACTTACCACTTCTTACACGACTATCACTTCTCAAACCACCTTAAACATCGCAGACGCCAATTACTCTGTTGTAAATACAATGCATTCCTGTATACCACAGTCAAACATACTCTCCTCAGGTTATTACTGTATCAGTTTGTGTGTTATTAAGCCCATTTTTTTATTTATGAAATTTATAAAAATATGTTGGTTTATCTGAAATTCAGTGTATTGAGATTAATATTTCCTTGTTTAACAGCCATATTAACATAGAAAACAGCACTGAAGTTGCATTGAGAGGTTGATAGCGTGTGTGTGTGCGTGTGTGTGTGCATGCATGAATGTATATACATTATGTAAGTGAATCAGAATGGATTAGGAACTGTGTGTGTGTTTTAATGTTTTTGCATATACAATCGTTGCACACCCCCTTGTTGCTTTATCTGAAATAAATGAACAGAAGAGAAGACAATAAAAAGGAGAATTTTCCTCAGTTTTTGGTTTTTAAAGGAAATTGTGTGTGGTAGCAGTAGGACAAGGTTTCTTCTCTGTCCTAAGCAAATTTAGAAATGAAAGTGAATCTCAGATGTACCCCTGGTTAAGGGAATACATGGTAGGTTGCCTACCAATCAGGGTATCAGTGTTTAAACATGGGCATGTTTGTGTGTGCGATTGGGTGAATGTGGCCCCACTGTAAAAACACATTGAGTGTTCAGTATGACCAGAAAAGTGCTATATAAGTTCTGTCCATTTATCAAAAATATTTACTTCATTAAGTTAATTAAAAAAATACTTTTATTACAGTGTTTCATTACACATAGTGATACATTTAAAGTACATATTTATGTTGAGTTCAGCTTATAGTTAATGAAAACCTCAAATGTTTTTTGTTTTTTTTGAAAATTAGACCATCAACAAAGATTATAAAAAACAGAAATGTTTTCCTTGTTGCTGTACTATACAGTATACTTGATAGGGAATCAAATCAGCATCTCCATAAAGCTGGTCAGCATCAAAAGCTCTTAAACTTCCTGGTAGATGGCTGCCTTAGGTCAGGTAAAATATGCCTGATGTCTTTGGTTCAGGAGCAGCTCATTACAAAGAGTAAACAGTTTTAGCAAGTCTATGATTTATGTGTCACCTCGACTTCTTTTTTCTTCCACGTGTAGATACAGGACTCCTTTAACAGCCAGGCTACTTTAATAATGTGGCTTACTCTGCTTATGGAGGCTTGCCAAGGACTGTTTGCTGTCAGGTCAGCAGTCTTTAACAATTCATGATTGTGAAGACCATAACAAAGTATTTTTTTTAAATAGTTAGCAATGTTTTCCTCACTTCTGGGCAACAAAATGTTTGATCCTTTGGTAAGGATTTTGTATGACAGCATAAAAAAAAATATGCACGTACTTTGTATCTATTGTGTATTAAAATGTTCTTGCAGCTTTCTTGTTGCCACGACAGTTCCCGTTTGTTGTTGGTGAAACTGGAAAAATTACAATGTCCCGAAAAAATTCATTTATTTCAGTAACTAAACTTAATAGTTAAATTACCTTTTTTATTACCATGGAAGGAGGGCCAGAGTCTCAGTGGGTATGCTCCTGGAGGTTGGCGTCCCCTTATGGGACGAGTATCGGGCGGACGGCCCGGGTGGAATCATCTGGCTGGACAAAATACTGGCAGACGTCCCCTGGCAAGACGTGAGTCGGGCGGACGGCCCGAATCGCTCCCTCTGGCTGGACGAAAGACTGGTGGGGGTCCCGTGGCGGGACGGGAGACGGGGGGGGGGCTGTCCTCTCCTGGGGACCTGGAGGTCCAGCGGGTAGCTGGAAGGACGTCCCTTGGCGGGATGGGCGGACGGCCCAGCGGTCCTCTCCTTGGGGACCTGGAGGTCCAGCGGGAAGCTGGGTGGACGTCCCTTGGCGGGACGGGAGACGGGCAGACGGCCCGTCGGTTCTCTCCTGCGGACGAGGCAGCAGCGGGGAAGTTTGGCTGGTCATCGGCGGAGAGAGAGGGACCTGGTTGGTTCCCACTGATAGGAACGAAGGAACCTGCCCAGTGAAGCTGGGCCTGAGACTGGCTGCGGCGGCAGCGGCCAATCCAGCAGCTCTGGCGGCGAATCCAACAGCTCTGGCAGTGGCGGCGGCCAATTCAGCAGCTCTGGCGGCGAATCCAACAGCTCTGGTGGAGGCAGCGGCAAATCCAGCAGCTCTGGCGGAGGCAGCGGCAAATCAAGCAGCTCTGGCGGAGGCAGCGGCAAATCAAGCAGCTCTTGCGGCTCTGGGAGCAGAGACTGAAGGGGCTCTGCTGGTTCTGGAAACAGAGACTGAAGGAGGGAGAAGGTGGAACAGACTGAAGCAGATGCCAACTTCGGGGCCGAACAGGCTGATACAGATGCTAACTTTGGCGACCCAGAAGCCGCTCCGTCGCCATCTGTGGCGAGGTGGTGGAGCAGCCTCTCGCCCTCGGCTGCGTGGTGGAGACTGACGCTCATGCCTGCGTGGACCGGTTCCGGGAGCGCAGTATGTGAGCCGAGAGCCGACGAGCGAGGTCTGCTGCTCCAAATACTGCTCCTCAATGTCCTCCCAGTTTGACCAGTCCAAAGGAGGATACTCCGGCGTAGCTTTGCGGCGTCTGTGTCGCCAGTTGCGGCGAGGAGCTGGATCCTCTCTGGAACAGAGGTACTCTAGTCTGTTCCCTTGAAAAAACTCGAATAGCTCGTCCTCGCTGACGTAGAGGGGACCCAGCCTAGGGCTGGAAGACGAAGCCTGGGTGGTAAGCGCAGCTGGATGGCTGGTGGAAACAGGGGGAGCCCACAATGAAGCAGTCAGAAGAGGAGCGAAGACAGCCGGAGAGAGGATCACTGGCGCGTGGAGCATGGAGACTGAGCTGACGTTGGTGGATGCGGATCTCCTCCCTAGAAGCAGCGTTACAGGTGAGAGGATTTTTATTGGTGCAGCGACAAACATAGAGACAATATACACTAGTACACAACAATGATCCAGTGAGGACTGAAGCGCTCGCTGGATCTTAAATAAGTGGAGACAAGGAGGAACAGGTGAAGACACTCAGGGAACCCAGGTGCAACTAATAGGAGGTGAGGAGGTTCAGACAGGACGACACAGGTGCAGATGATGATGAGGAGAGTGGGTGATTAGGGTAGCATGACAGTGGGTTGGTTAAAATTGGTTAGATAACTCAAACACTTGTATAGATGACGGAGAGCCCTTGCATTGACGGATAATGGCGTTGCGTCAATCCGTCTCCGTCAAAACACAGAAGCAAAAACTAGGCTTTAGGGTCAAAGTGTCGCACTCTAATTATCTTATTAATCCAGAACACCTGCAAAGGGTTTCTGACCCCTTAGATGGTCTCGCAGTCTGGTTCGGAATCACAATCATGGAGAAGACTGCTGACCTTACAGTTGTACAGAAAACCATCTGTCACACCCTTTTTGAAAAGGGGAAGCCTCAGTGGATAATTGCCAAAGAAGGTGGATGTTCCCAATGTGCTGCATCAAGGCACATTAATAGAAAGTTACGTGGGAGGGAAAAGTGTCGAAGAAAGAAAGTGCACATCAAGAACCACCACACACCGACAGATCTAAGACAAGAGCTTTAAATGTTGTATTTCTCTTGTCAAACCACTGCTGAGCAACAAAAAAACATCAAAAGCATGTTACCTGGGCTAGAGAAAAAAAAGAACAGATCTGTTGCTCAATGGTCCAAGTCTTATTTTCTGATCAGAGCAAAATTTGTATTTCATTTGAAAACCAAGGTCTCAGAATATGGAAGGGTAATGGAGAGGCACACAATCCAAGATTATTGAAGTCTCTGTTGAAGTTTTCTTGTCTGTTGTGATTTAGGGAGCCGGGTCACCTACTGGTGTTGTCCCACTATCCTATAATAAGTCCTGAGTCAACCCAGCCATCTACCTGGATATTATGGAGCACTTCATCCCTCCTACTACAGTCCAGCCTTATGGAGATACCGACTTCATTTTCCTAGAGGACTTGGCACCTGCCCACACCTCCAAAATACCAAAAACCTGATTCAGTGACCATGGGATTGCTGTGCTTGATGATTGGTCTGCAAACTGACCTGACCAAAACCCCATAGAGAATCTATGGGACAGTGCCAAAAGAAAAATGAGAGACAAAACAAAGCAGAAGAGCTGAAGGCCGCTATTTAAGCATCCTGGTCTTCCCTAACACCTCAGCAGTGCCACAGGCTGATAGCATCCTTGCCACGCCACAAAGGGGAAGTAATTGATGCAAAAGGGGCCCAAACCAAGTACTGAGTACATATGCATGATCATACTTTTCATAGTTCTGACATTTCTCTATTCCATCAATTCATCCATCCATTATCTATTCTGCTTATCCTCAAAGGGCCACGGGGGACTGGTGTCTGTCAGGTGAGAGGCAAGGTGACATGTTGCCAGTCCATCACAAACATTTTTCTATTTAAATTCCTTATTTTGTTAATTTCCTTTATAACGTTCTAATTTTCTGAGCTTTTTAATTTGGGCTTTTCATACGTTGTAAACTTGAAATATCCTTCTTTGTAGGTAATGAGTCTGTGTCATATATTAGTTTCACCTTTTAAGTTGAATTACTAAACTAAATTCAAAACCATGATCTTGAGTCACAAAAGGGTAGAGAGCCTTCTTTGGGTCAGGGATGAGGTCCTTCCCCAAGTGGAAGAATTCAAGTATCTGTTTTTTGAATGAGGTAAAAATGGAGCGGGAGATTGCATTAGTAAGGCGTCAGCAGTGATGCAGGTGCTGTACCGGCCTGTCATGTTGTAGAGAGAGGTGGGTCAAAAGGTGAAGCTCTCAATTTACCGGTCGATCTATGTTCCTACGTTCATCTATGGTCACAAACTCTGGGTGGTGACTGAAAGAACGAGATCACAGATATAAGCGGCTGAAACAAGTATCCTCCGTAGGTGTCTGGACTCTCCCTTAGAGATAGGATGAGAAGCTCTGTCATCCGGAGGGGGCTCAGAGTAGAGCCGCTGCTCCTCCACATTGAGAGGAGCTAGTTGAGAAGCCTCGGACATCTGGTCAGGATGCCTCCTGGACGCCTCCCTGGTGAGGTGTTCCATGAACGTCCCACCGGGAGGAGACTCTCGAGTTTCTCGGCAGGCCTGGGAACGCCTTGGGAAGGAGCTGGCCCAAGCGGTTGAGGAGAGGGAAATCTGGGTCTTAGCATAATCTGCTGCCCCCGTGACCCGACCCTGGATAATTGGATGGATGGGAGGATACTACAATAGATTAATTTTTGCACAGTATTCTAATTGCTCAAATTTCACCTGTAACATAAATAACATACAATCTTCTCTTTATTAATATTCAATTAAAATTTGTCTCAGGTCATTTGGTGTATTTACATTTTCATCTTAAATAGAGATTGTTTTCTTTATATGTTGAAGTTTGGAGAAAAATCAGATACCTGTTAAATCAGCATCAGGGAAAAAAGCCAGCAGAATTATTCAGCATTAGAACAGTTTTGCCCCATCTCATGTTATTAATCTCACAATGATTTGTAGAATATCCTTAATAGTTTATAAGTATTTTTTTCTTCGAGTTATAGTTAAGACACAGCAATGTTAATGCCACAAGAGGGCACCACCAACTCACTTTAAGATTCAAGAGCTTTATTGTGATTCCACACATGGCAATTAAAAGAACAACTCAGGACTAAAGGAGATGTTGTTTGCCATTAGTGCTAGATTACGCTGATATAATAACTTAGGTTACTATAACTATGATAATAAAATAAATAAAACAGACATTCACAAACACAAATAAAAACTATAAACACTGTAGCTATAATATTGAAGCAGCATCTGTCCATCCTGTGAGTGTTTGATTCCATAGAGGGGGAGGAGGGTTGGGGGGTCCAGACTGGGTGGGTGTTGGTCAGCACTGTCTGTTTGATAGTCTTATAGGCCGTACAATGAAGCTGTTTAGCATCCTGGTGGGTCTGCATCTGCATCACCTCCTGTACCTCCTCCCATATAACAGGAGGATGACCAGGTCATTAGAGGGGCAGTGAGAATATTTCACGTTGCATAAGCGGCATTGCTCATTCATTTCTTCTGGTCCGGGGACAGAGGCCCCTTCTATTTTGCTAGCACTTTGGCTTGATAGTTGCTCCAGTTTCTCCTTTGAGATAATTAAGCTGTGTTTTATGCTCTCCTTTTAATATCATATAATAATTTGAACATTGTTTTCTTTTATCGTATAAAGTTAAGTATATCCAAAACTGTGTTTTAACTCCAGTCTTATGAAACAACATCTGCTTACAGCAGGGTGCAGCCGCTTCCTCAGCACTTCTGCTGGGAGTGTGGCCAGTGAACCCTTTCACCCCAAGGAATGCACAAATGGATCGATTTGTTCCGCAGCGGACCAGATAACCCTGCCTTTCAAGTGCGATCTCGTCTTTCATTTATTGCTGGAATCCTATCCCTTGTTTCCGCTTTCGCCACCGAAGAGTCAAACCGAGCCCTTGACCCCCCCAGGCTCTCTTCATAAACACATCTGATAAAGCCTTAACCTCTGACCGGTAAGCATAAGGTCACACGAATGGGTGGGAGTTTGGATGGACAGGCTCGACAAGTCAAAGGGACAAATGTCTTACACGTTACAGATCAAATAAGTGCAATCTGAGTAAAGGTTATAGTCAAAAGAAATTAGGTTAAAAAAACTGTTTGAATACTTTATGGTCGTTTAAAAAACAGCCTAACTATGATTTTTTTATTTAGAGTTTATAACGTTTTCAGCTTTTATCCAAGCTGAAGTTGTTAAAATTATTGTGGTTTCTGTTGTACTCCAACAAATTACTGATCTTAACTCCTCTATTGACTTCAAACAATTTTTGGTTTTTCAACCACAAACACAGTTTATTTATTTATTATTATTATCACCTTTATTTCACTAGATAAAACTCACTGCGATCATAACCTCTTTTTCAACGGTGATCTGGGTAATTTTATTTCATGACAAAGACTATAATATATTCTACTTTATAATGGTGCTATAGCATAAAAGCAAAATTTAAGGTAAAGTGCAACATGTATTTATATTCACCACCCTTTAGTCTAGCACCTTTAAATAAAGTCTAGATCAATTAATTGCATAAAACTGTTTAACAGATTCCCTCTTGGTGTAACTTTATCTTGATATAAATCCAAATTTTCTATGAAGATCTCAGAGGCTGGATAGAGAACATCAGTGAAGAAAAAGCATAATGAAGACCAAGGAACAAACCTAGCTGGTGTGTGCTAGCTGTGGAGAGCTAGCTGGTTTGGTTATATAACAATATCCCATCATCTAAAAATCTAACTTTTATTACTGAACTGCTATCTTACCAAGACATGTTTAGCCTCTTATTAGGCTAAGAAGGAGAGTATTAATTCAAGGAGCGTAGTGTAACATCAGCATTCCTTTCGTGTTAGCTTTCTGCTATCATCTTTTGTGTTAATTGGTTGGTTTTGACCAATACATTAAATCAGCTATGAAATACACAAAAAACTATAAGCTATCATCTAGTTTGTTTCTCATCCGTTAGTTACCTTGTTAGGCTTCCTTATCCATCAAAATTTTGATTTTAATACTTTTGGTTTAGGACCCCTTTTTTGTCACCATACCCCTCAATTTGGATTTTAAGAAAATGGCAAAATGAACCTCAAGAAAATCATATTAATGACTAAAAGGTTGTTGTGTTACCTAACTATTACTGAGGGATAAAGAACACATCTCTAAAATAAATTTGTTTTTTTATTTTTTTCCTTTTAAAATGACCTAAAATGACATTTATGGTGTTATTGGTCAATTTTGCTTTTGCAAATTTTTCTGGTTTATTGGGTACATAGGAAGGAGCATTTTCCTCAAAAACAGGGACAAGGCGTTCATCCACTGTCACCTCTGCTCCTGGGTTGAACATCAGCCGAAGGAGCTGCACCCATCTCTCTCAGACATCCCTGATGAGAAGAAGCTGGTCAGATCTCGCTCTGGTCTCTATTTTGTCAAAACTGAGGACTCTTGATATCAACTGAAATGTCTGAAGTGACATTGTTGCCCGGAAAATATTTATGCCTGTGGAGGCATCCCTGTGACTCTGGGTCAGTGTGAGGTTTCTGTGCACTTGTTCGTTTTTCTCTCTCCAAATTCTTTCCCCTTACGGAGTTGTCTTACCTGAGTAAGCTGATTGATGGCAGCCGATGGAAATCAGCTGATTGAGCCTATTTGTACTAACTGAGCATTTTTTGTTAATAAAAAAATCCTGCCTTTTGGTTTTTTAAACAGATCCCGAGTTTTGTTTGTTGATTATTAAATCCAAACGCCTTTCCCCTTTAAGTTTTTTGTTGTTGTCACAATTCAAACGAGCCTGGGTCGTAACAGTCCCATAGCCTACTAGCTAGGATCTGTACACTCAAGCAAGAAGAATACCAATGAAAGCATCCAGGTATTCCTTATTAATGTCTTTCCACATGTTGGACATTTTTTCCTTCGAGGTTCAGCATAGTACTAATGATTATTTTTAGTGACAATGATATAATAATCTCAAAACATGTATCGATATCACTGACTCTGGTCACAGCAAACCTTGTGATTCCAGGGGTCATTTTGATGACCTTTGCAGAAGCTTCCCTGCAATGCACATCATGAGGTACTGAGTTCCAAAAGATCTTACCATTTTTGGACTTTTAGCAGCTTCAGCACCAGCGACCTCCTCATCCGACACATCAAATATGTATTGTGGATGATACTCCGCATTGTCTTCCTCCTCAGAAACTTACTCATCTAAATCGCTATCCTGCTCTGTTGCCGCTACTTCATTTTCGCCAAAAATATGATCCAAAACTTGGCTCACTCTGTAACTCAAATGGCCACTCAAATGAGATAATCCACTTCAAATCTGGACATGCCCATCTTTTTTTATTTTGTTTATGTGCAGGTAAATTGGAAAACCACGAAAACATAAGAATCCCCTGAATCTCACATGATTAGGAGAGGAGCTTGCTGCCAGTGTGTCAGTTAACAGTGCACTTATGATTTCAGTTTTGGGCCTAATTATTGCTTTATAATGGTATTTTTAGTACTGGGTCGAAACCGAACGTAACAACAAAAAAGTCATAATTTCCACCAGACCTTTTAATAATTTAGTGAATTTTTTTTAGTGAATATTTTGTTGAATTAGAGGTTCCTGACAAAGTCAAAAAAGCCTTTTTGCAATAAACTAATAAAATTTATGTAATTCCTTTATACATTTTAAATGTCATATTGGAGCATGTCATGCTTCCTTCCGCGGGCAAGCTCGGAGATTCTGACTTTATTTTCCAGTAGGACTTGGTACCTTCCCACACGTCAAAAGTACCAAAACCTGGTTCGGTAATCATGGGATTAACCATTAATTATTGCTTGATTGGCCAGCAAACTGACCTAACCTGCACCCCAAACTCACAACTATTTTTCTTTTTCTTCAGTTATAGTCCACTACATTTTTTCACACAAACCTAAAATAACTTTTAATGCCGGTGCAATATTAGTTCCTTCTCTGCATCAAAATGTGTCTTAATGTGTTTAAAATTCACTGACATTACATTTTATTTTCACATGTAAAATTGGATAAGAAAATAACTTTTATTGGTTAATTGACTCTCAACTTTATATTTTTTGGCAGTAGGGGTTACATGGAGCGGATATAGAAGGGCATGAATTAGGCTCCCCATTGAAGCCCAATGGGCGGCTCCCACCAATGCCATCTTGGCGTCAACCCAGTTATAGTCCAGACATAAATCCATTTTTAAAATCTCATACAAGATGTAAACACTATGTCTGGACAACACAAGAGATATACCCCAAAATACTTGAGGCTGTGACTGCAACAAAGGGGGCTTTTAGAAGATTTTTACTAAGTAAGGCTACACCTATCTTTTGAGATTCTAATTTTTAAACAAATTAGAAACATGATTTTGTTTGAGTTAAGCCATCAAATAAAGTAGAAACAAAAAATGCATTGAAGTTTGTGGTGGAAAAGGGAAAAAATTGAAACATTTTGCAAGGCAATAGATCTCACCTGACAGTTGTCACACAGCCAGCCACCACAGTTAGTTTAGGCATATTGTTGGTGTCACAATGGCTGTATCTGTTTATCATCCTAGTTTCACTTCCCTCCAAAGCTTTCTCAGAACAATGTTTCTAAATAACCTAAGCTAGAATCTTAATCAGCTTACCTAAACTTAAGTTCCATTAGAAACCAAATCAAAAAAATTGCCTGATTAATATTAAACAACTTTGCCTAATATCATTTTATTATTATTTAATTATTTTCTTATTCATTGTGTTTGTAATAGACATAAGTTGTGAAAATGCCAATTATATTACAATCAAACTGGGCTATATAGCATTTCTAACATTTAATGATCTTTAGACAAGAAAAATAGGTTTCTTCTAAAAATAATTATAGGTAGATGACTAGGAAGTTTCATGAACTGTATTCTTTACGTGCACTGAATGAGAACTTTGATGCAGCACATTACAATGAAGCACTGGTGGTATTTACATTTTAATCCACAGACAACATCAGAATGGTGCCTGTCGGTATAAGGTCTTTGCTCAGCCTTTGCAGGAGCTTTCATAGATTTAAAGTCTTTAAGTAACTTAATCCTACAGGTTGTTTTCTAACACAGCTAATTTGAGACCCAACTTAAGAATTACAATCACCTTCAAAAGAGCTTTGTGTTTATACCAGCAACGTAATCTGTTCATGATGTTACATAGCCAATAAGGTGACAAACTGCAAGCAGCTCTCATGACTGTACACATTATAGTTTACGACTAAGGGATATTGGTATGGAAATATTACAAAAACCTCATACGTGTTTATCAAACTCAGAATGTTCTTTCACATGCTTAATGTTATTTTCCATGATGTGTTTGCAAAACTTAGTGGGAAAAGGTCAGGAAATGTTTCCTGTCATGAATTTCCTTTGAACAGTTTATGACGGAAGCTACCACCTTAACACCCCCCCCCCCTTACTGGGCCAAAGTCAGATTATCTTGCTGGACGGCATGCAACCACAGAACTCGTTAGAGGTCAGCTAGGATACAGACCATAAGCAAACTCATTCGCTATAAACATGACATATGCAAAAACAAGAACAACAGAGTTCCAGGAAGAGAGCCATAACACTGGCATGACCATATTTTGATTTCCAGAAAAGAGGACACTGCCCAGTCCTAAAAAAAATTCAAGATTGTCCAATACTTCTGATTTTAACATATTTTAATGTTATGCATACTCCAGCTGCATACTCCATGTGGATAGAATGAACAGTTAAATAACAGACGTCCGATTGGTTTTCACAAATACTGGAATGACTTTAAAAGCATTGAAAATGCGACCTGTCCAGGGGGTACCCCACCTCTCCCCCAATGAACGCTGGAGATAGGCACCAGCGACCCTGCATAAAACAAGTGGAGTACATAATGGAAAGATGAATGTGACTCCTTTGAAATGAGAAAATGTACCACTAACAGTAACTTGTAGGTGATTCTAGACAAAAATTTAATAAGAATATTAAGATAAACCAAGTAATATTTTCATTTTAATGTAATAATAAAAGTAAAAAGCAGTAGTCTCAAAAAGAAAAGAAAAAGTGCCTAATCTAGTCTTTAGTTTTCATCTTTTTCTTCCACAGTCAATTTAAAGATGAACTTTCACTTTGCACAGGTGTAATATAATAGGTTTTGTGTCCATGTAATCAATCAACCAATCAATCAATCAATCAATCAATTGTAAAGCTCTTTTCATGATAAAATCAGCACAGCGTTCTTTTCATTGTACAAACCAAAATATGAACAGATAAAAAATACAAAAACAAAACACTCCTAAAGCAAAATCACTCATTCATAACCAGTTAAACCCTCAGTGTTAAATAAGACACAAAAACACCCTGTCCCGCCTCCATTCACAGCAAAAACACTGCTCAATACTTTCCTATATTTTTAGGTGAAAATACAAAAAAATAAACAATTAGAATTATACTACTGTGAGAAAACGATATTTTGGAGAGGAGATCCAGTCAACTAGAAGCCAGCCCACCACTACAGAAGAGTCGCTACAGGGACCGCCATAATCAGGGTAGGCCGCTATGGGGAGCCTAAGTCTCCTCCCCTTCTGGTAGGCCTGTGGTTCCCCAAACTGAAAAAATAATGAATGGAGGTCAATGAAGTTCAAAAAGTTATTTTCTTGTCCGCTTTGTCTTACGTCCTGAATCATACATATGTTGTACTTCGATTTAAATGATAACTAATGATATACATTTCAAATGTGTTTGTCCAGTGATTTGGGATTTATTTGATTGTAAAAATTCTCATTTAAAATGCCTACAAATAAGAAATCAGAAGTCGCATATATGACGCAATTTGGCTAATGGGAACTAGCACTAGCTATAACACGTAAAACACTCACCTAGAGCTTGTAGAGCTTCTCCTCCATGCTGGCTCTCACTCCACCGACTGCTTTACCCCCGACATAGCTGCTACTTTCCACATGGTCAGATTTATACTGGTTTTCTCCGTGTTCTATGCTCCTTTCTTCATCCTGGAGGCTACGGCCCTCACTCTCCTTCTTCTTCTGCAGTTGTAGTCCGCTAAACGTTTTCACACAAAACATAAAGTAACTTTTGCCTCCAGTCGAAAATCAGTGTTTTCTCTGCATCAAAATTAGTTTTTAAAATTCACGGACATCATATGTTCGATCTACAGTGCATTTCAAACTGGATCAGAAAATAACTTTTAACTCTCCAGTGACTCTCATTCATTTTTTTTGGCATTAGGACCGGAAGTAGGCTCCCCATCCACAGCACAGCTGCAGTGCCGGCCCCGTACACCATGGCAAAAGTGTTCCATCCCAATAGCCAGGGGTGGAGTTAGGGGATGCCTACTTGGGCTTCAGACCTGCATGTTTTCTGAGAAGACCCAAATCTGAATTTTACTTTTGATTTTGGTGCAACTTGAAGTCCTACGGGAGATATTGAGATCCATTTGTGGCCAGCGTATATCCATATAATGGTAGTTGTTGAGGCACCCAAAGTGCAGCCTCAATGAATTATTATGATTTATTATGAATCATAAACATCATTCCCTTGTGAATTTGGATCCTCTCTGAGGTGCATTTTTGTTGTCTTACGGTATGTTTTGCATGCATTTATTCCATCTTAGACCAACCAGCAATTTCATTTACCTCACTGCTGTGAACCTTTGCAGTTGTAATCTGAGCAGGTTTCAGAAAGGGAGCCTGTGGAAGCTTAACTTAGTCCACTTTGTCATTTTGTTTGTTCAGTTTGGAAACACACAAGCAATCCATGTTGTTTGCAGTGGCAAGTTCTGTCTAACCTTCCGCTGTTGTAGAGCACAGAAAGAAAGCCCTGCTTAGTTTAGTTGGCCGACTCTCTTTTTCTTTCTTTCTGAAGTTGATACAGCTGGGGAATGGCAAACTATTTAGCATAAGTTTGCTCCAACCTCTCCATGACCGCTCTCTTTTGTTATGGCAACTGTTAAGACAAAGACATGGAGCAGCCTGTGTGCACGGCCCCATCATCACAGGTTTGCTGGATGTGCCTGCACATTGATTGACAGCCAACAATGAGGAAATACGAGTTCTACTGGCTAAAAGAATTTTCGGTCAGTGTGAATTCTATAGGGTTCTTTGGGAGGAAGGAGGGACTTAAGAAAAATAACAAATGTTGTGGAGCACCATCCATATATTATAGTATATAATCGCACTATCATCTGAAAAAGTAAGAAAACTTTGATGCATAAATCGAATCTCCGGACTGCAGCTTTAAGCTGAGTGAAATGCAGTCTTGAGCATGTAAGATAGTGATTGCTTAAACTTAAAAGAAACTTTGTGAATTAAATTGTGAATTAAAATGAAAAGTACACAGTTTGATTTTAACAGTTTCTCCGTATCTATAGCTGAAGTAATTTCACAATGTTTGCCATGTTTCAAAAAGTCAGACAGGTTGTAAGCATCTTGAGATTAACTTGATCAAACTGCTTTAAGAAAATTTGCATAAATTCCTATATAGTAGTTGGATGAATGAATTTAGAACAAGTATTTCTGCTAGTTTATAATCTAGTCCTATTTTATAGACATGTTTTATTTTGTATTTTTTAATTCCTGTCTAGTTAAACAACAATAATAATAAAAGAAAACCCTAAAAGGTAGCCTTAAACCTTTTTTCACAGCACATTTTTGCGTCATCCACATGTAGTGTTACGTCCACAAAGTTTTATTTTATTTTCTTGAAAAAACAAAAAACAACAAAAAACCTTTACGTTGATGTGTCTTTTTTAAAGAATCTCTCTTTTTTCTAATTAATTGATAGTTTACATCAAATTCTGAAAAATTACAAAAACAGTTGATCAAATCAGATGACAAACATATCTCAAGGTTCTATTTTGCTTGGCAATAAGATCAGGAATATGATTAGCTCAAGCCCTCGATACCAGGATGTGCTGACATAACTGAGAGTGTAAAATCAGCAAAGTTGCATTACAAAAGAACAAGCATCATAAATATGATTCCATCTGCAGAGCTTGGCACTTGTGCAAGGTCTGATCACGATCTCAGCATGATCGGACATCTGATGTTTCTGGATGGAGCCAAACATGGTGCTTCCTCCACCTTCATCTTCCTCTGCCTTCTCTTCCCTCCACTCTTGTTTTCACTCGGTACGCCGGCATCCGCTCAGGAATATGGAAATAGTGTGCCGCTGCATGAATGAGAGGAGAACAGTACGCCTCCATAGCTGAGCGTAGGAGTTAAAAAGAAGAGTGGACGTCACTGTAACAGAGAGTGCGTGGGCATGAGAGGAAGAGTGGGAGTGATTTTGTGGGAGGCATTCCAGTACAACTCTCAATCTGTCTTTTTTTTGTACTCTGATAAATTTCTACTCCTCAGCAGCTCTTTATTCTCTCCTGTGCGATGCCTTCTTGATTTCCTGGTAACCAATCACTTTGAATTATCTTCCAGTGACGTTAATGTTTATGAAAACTAATGTGTTCTTTCATTAAGAAATTTTATTCCACGCTGAAACCCACCTAAGAAAAGAAACATGAGATGTATTTTGTAAAAATTAGCACTGATTCTTTAAATTCCCAACACCTAAATGCTTTGTCTTAGTTAGATCTGGAACATACACAGGCCATGCTTTTATTTTACCATGAATGGCAAGATTTGACTGTAGTAAGGCTGGATTGTTGCATCGAAATAAGCACGGTTGTCTTGCAGCAACAAGTTCTGGGTTCTAACCCCAGTTTGGGGTAGTTCTACATAAATTTAGAATATTCTCCCCATGTATGTGTGGTCTATTGGTACTCCAGCTTCCTGTAACAGTCCAAAACTACAGGGTATTGTTTGTCCTGTCTGTCTCTATGTGGCCCTGTGATGGACTGGCAACCTGTCCAGGGTGTATTCCGCCTCTCGCCCGTTGACAGCTGGAGATAGGCACCAGCCCCCCCGTGACCCCTGGAGGACTAAGTGGTTCACAAAATGGATGGATGGATAGTAAGGTATGCTAAGTGTATTTTGACACATTTGGACAGGAGAGCATGTTGATTTTATGGGACATTTATGGGAAATTTTCTTAGACAAATAGTGATTTATTTGTAACTAGTAACAATGCTTGGTGTCAGGGGGAACATAATTTTCTGGCAGCAAGTAAAGATTAAATACTGTGAAAATCTTCATAAAGGTAAAAATAAAATCTAATTAGAACGGCATTTAAAAAGATACGACCCCATATTGCATTACATAATTTTGCCACCAAACAGGAAACTGCAGCCACTGCAACCGCTGTAATAACTACACTGACGGAGTCAAAGCAGGATATTCACAGGCACAACGCATCGTCTCTTCGTCAGTCCAAACATCAACTGATTGGCCGATTGCGTTTGTCTTAGACGTCATATTCTTCTTATAATACTATTGTTATTTTTGCTGAGTCGCACTCCCATGTGTCCTAACTTCCCGAAGGGATGGGCAAGTACAGGTGGGGGTGGGTGGGTTGCAGAGCAGCCCATTCCCAATCGCATTATCTGGGTAAATTAGATGGGAATTTTAAGCTCCAGTTCGGTTCGATTCAAATTGGACTAAGGTGTATACATGCCTTTCAAAAGTCTGTTTTCAGTCGTACTAAGGTAATAATTCAACTTTCTCTTGCTGTATGTAAATGTACTGAGTGACTAATCTGGGCCTCAGGTTAGGCTTGTTTGCTGAAAAGAATTTTGGGAAATTGGGATTTTTAAAGTAAGCCTGGTTTTGGGATTAGTTTTCTTCATGGAACAGCCCTCAGGTATAAACTGAAAATAACAAATGAATCCACATCTACTGTGATGGACTGGCGACCTGTCCAGGGTGTACCCTGCCTCTCGCCCGTTGACAGCTGGAGATAGGCACCAGCACCCCCGCGACCCATTAAGGATTAAGCGGTTAAGAAAATGGATGGATGGATGGAATCCACATCTAAACGGTATAACTGTCACAATGAAAAGCAATAAAAGCTGACATTCAACACTTGAGCAAAATCAAAGTGTCAGAAACAGTACTTTGACGCTCTTTCTGTTTGTTTTCTTGCAGAGACTTAAACTATAAGATCAATACCACATCACTGCCTTCTTTCAGTTCATTACATCACTGTAGCTTTACTTTAAAATAACAGAATTGTGTCAGTTCTGCAATGACAACGAATTATTTAACATTAAACTAAGCAAGTTAAGCCATGTTGTCATGAGAATCTCAACATGTAAACAACAGAATGAAAATGTGAGAAAACTATTCCTGTAAAATGACTGGCAGTCTCCACAGGATGCTCTGTCTGGTCCTTCTGGAGAATCAGATGGTTGGCATGGGTAGACCCGTGTCTAGGACTGGGAACACAGAATGAGACAAGTAGGTGGATGTCAGACCAAAGGAACTTTGGAGACATCAAAAAACATGAAGACAAGGAGTAACTAACAGTGTGAATTGGTAGCCAAATGTTATGGATGCCATAGTTGAACATACATAAGTCAATAATTTTGTGAGTAGAGGAAGAAATGGTTTTGGATGTCAAATGTTTAATGAGAGGGTGGGGTGGGGGTGATTATCAGCACAGACTCTTAGCCTTTTTTTTAAACAGGAGGTGTTGAAAGCTGTAAGAACAGTGCTGCAGTTTGTGTGCACACCTTTGTTTTATGGTTACATATGCAGTTCAGGTTTTTGGTCATAAACAGTGAGAACAAAGGTACACTCTGTACAGACAAGACTTCACACCAAGGAGGAATAATGATTAGGATCTGTTCTTTATGTGTGTGAGAAGAGGATTGTGGGAAAGTGTGAGGACTGGAGTGTGAAGATAAATAGGCAGTATTTATGAAGCACTTTTTTCCTAGTCTTATGGCCACTCAGTGGACTTGATAGTACCAACTACATTTACCCAATGCACAAAAGGGTCGTGAACTACATGTTCTGGTTAGATCTTGAAGGTGCTTGTGATGTAAGTAATTTTTACATGTGGACTGAAAAGGTTGAGGATTAAACTGACCTACAAATATATGCTTTTTATCTCGATAACAGATACATTAAAATCCTGTTACTGGTTGAGCAAAGTAATGTGAATAATGTGTTTCATTAAACACACATATCTACATCTACATTTTCACCTATGATTGACCTAAAATGTCAGTACCTTGTTAAATCATTCACACCCCTTATTTATATAAAAATGTTGTTTCACTTTGACCTCAAACTTGAATATAGCTTGAGAATTTTTTATGTGATCAGATGAAATATTGTCATAACTGCTTTGCACATAAAATGTATGATGTGCTTCAAAATAGCTCAAACTGTTAAGAGTCGACTGATTATATTCTGCTTCGATGTTTTACTACAGATCAAGGTTAGTAAGAGTTAAGGATGGGACTTAACTAAGACATTCTAAAACCTCAATATGATATGATCATAGTCAATAGTGCCCAACACAGTATTGCATGTCTTTGATGTGCCCCTGGTCCAACACAGCTAATTCAAAGTGCAAAACTACTTCCACAGTGCATTATCAACTTCTGGAGTTAAAATAAAGGACTCATTTAATTCAGGTGTGTGGAATCATGGGGAGCCTAACTCTCCTCTGCTTCCTGTTTTGACTGTGTTTGTCAAGTGATTTGGGATTTTTTTTGTGATAACAATTTACAATTAAAATGCCAAGAAATTAGAAGTCCCACATACATTATGACGTCTGGGGCTAATGCTAGCTAGCACTAACCAGAGTTGAGAGACTCACCTTGTAGAGGTCCTCCGGTTCTGATATAAACGAAGGTATCCAGATCGAAAATCAACGTACATTTCGGTGCCTTATTTTGGTTCTTTTTTTTCCATAGATGTCAAACACTGTAGAATCTGGGTATACCATCAGCCAAGAGCAATACCCTTTATCACCACAAAATGTAAAGGGAGCTATCTTTTTGGAGAAAAATTGCTAACAGTTAGGTCTGTCAAAATTTGGGAAATGAACACATTAACACGGATCAATTAATTCCTAGAATTAACAACACATTTTTAAACGCAATTAACACACACACGGATCACCACCCGCTTAATAATTCAGCCTGCACCACATCAGGTCTCCTTCCTAACCAGCCAAACTACGGATTGTTGTGCAGCAGCAAGTGTGTGCCTAAATGACATATGAGTATATCACTATTGTCGCATTGGGTCGATATGATTATAAGTTCATAATTTTTCTGTGGAAGTTTTCCTTACCGTCAGCTTGGGATGTCAGGTTACTGTGCGCTGTGTATTTATGCATGTTGGTTCATTGTATAGCTTCAGTATATTTCATAGTGAGTCACCGCTGCGTTAAAAATGTGCATTACTCAGTTAAAGTGACGTTTTCGGACTTTAACTGGTGCTAACTCATTAGCGGAAGTAGCGGTATACATCTTCACAATAAGAGCATTCATTTCCTGATTGGATGAACCAGAGATACTGTTGAGTGTTTACTTATGGGAAAATGGTAAATTGTGTCATTTGATTTATATGATGTTTAACAGAGACTGGTGATATCCAGATGTTAAGTTTATTTATATATTTTGGTTAGTTCTACCTGTATTTGTTATTATTTTCATTGAAAAAATTTCGTTAAAAATGTTTTAAATTTCATTTTTCCTATATTTAATTTTAAAAAACAATAACAACGGCATCTGGATTTGTCCTTTACACTGAAAATTGTAGCTTTCTTTGTCATGTTTAGGCATGGTGATTAATTCACAGATACTCTGGGATTAATTAGGCAAGTCAAGGCAAGGTAATTTTTATTTGTATAGCACACTTTCAACACAAGGCAATTCAAGGTGCTTTACATGATTCAGTGAGTTCTCCTAACCCCAGACGGTCTCGGCAGATGACCTCTTATGCTGAGCCTGGTTCTGCTGGAGGTTTCTTGTTCTTGTGAAACTATATAAATAAACTGAATTTAATTTAATTTAATTTTAGCACTGTTCTGTGCACCGTTTAAGCACTGGCACAGTTTCAAAAATTCCAGTTTGGCACCGTTATTGGATAAAACCTAAACGATACCCATCCCTACTCCTCAAAGCCTGAGCGGGTGGTTGGAGCGGAGCAACTGTTTGTGGCCTCCCTAGTAGCATTCCTACATCACAAAGGCAGTCTGTTTTAAAGAGTGTCTGCTACAGAAATACTTAGAAATGTAATTTTGATATTAATTTTCATAAGCTATGTCCTCTAGCAGAAAAATGCCACCAAATCAGGTTAACAACACATACACAAAAAAACGATTTTCACTGGAGTGGGTATTTAATGTGACAGCAAATTTCCTACATTAGACATACATCAATGATTAAATGAGGTGATGTAACATTTTTGTCTCTACACAAGTTTGTTTAGCTGGACTAATGGCAAAAATGGCTTTTATACTGTAAAAGTTCCTGGTAACTGATAACTTAAAAATTTAAAAATGAGTATTTAATAGTTGTTGTACGGAGCTCAACCTCACGTTAATGACTTGATGCAATCTGCTGGAATTCCTTAAAAAGAAAACGTTTTTTTCTGATATTAATTCTGTTGCACAGAAAAACTAGGCTTTTTCCTTTTTTTTCCAAATTTGTTTTTGATTTTACTTTTCTTTTAGGCTGCTCCAAACTTGTATGTGGAGCTATGTAAGGGGATTACATTGTGTTCTGTCCTCCACACATGTTACGTCCCCTAGCTATCTGATGACATTGTCCACAATGCTGTTTGCTCTTTTGTGAAAGCCGGACTGTTGTTTTCTCAGCAGCTGCTGAATTATTGACCAAAGCTATCATTACACCACCAGCCCAAGTATTTACAGTACGATTAGGATTGTTGTGCTCTTAATGGGCCTTTCCATTAGTCTTTGTGAAGGCCAGAGTAGCACCTGCATCAACAGAAAAACACATGCAACACGTACACACAGACACAAATGTTGTCACGCGGCTGTAGTGAGTGGCGGGGGGGAACCCTCATGGGAGATGGTTGTTTTTCAACAGTGGTCTGAACACGTCAGAAAATGTGCTTACGCCATGGCGACACATGCTGGCTCAACAGCATTACAGAAGTGTGGCTGTCCTTCAACATCTCAAGAGACTCCAGATTAAACACGCAATCACATACAGCAGCCCTGTGGCGACATTATGTGTGTAGGATGGAAGGAAGGCAGCTTTCTTTGGTTATTTTCTTCTTTTTGAATGCAGGTGTGTCCATGACCTTTCAGATGAATTCCAATAAATCTTTTCCATAATCATTGGCTATGAGAGGAAAGTTATAAGATAAATGTGACTCCCGGTTCCCTTCTTGATTTACTGAAGTGGCCATTAACAAAGTTGTCTCAGAGGCTGTTCATTTTGGAGCAGATAGGGTAAGGAACAGTCTGTCTGTCCATGATTCCTCTTGGAGAGCATTTGTGAAATCAGTTTCGTATTATAGTTGAGGACCCTTGGCTGAATACAATTCATTCAAAAGGTATTATTTTGGGTTGAAGGTTTGCCATGTGCAGGCCATTCCAGATCTTCAACACCAAACTTACTTTTTAATGCCTTTTTTTGAGATCGCTAATTCATGTGACCAACTGAGTGGCAACGTCATTAGAAGAAAAATAATTATGGGTATGTTTGGCCTGGCTGGCATAGCAGGCTAATGTTAATGAAAATTTAATTTGAAAAACAGAATATAATGCTAAAAAATGTGATGGGATAAAGAAAACATGTTGTTTTCTTGTTTTTTTTTTATTATGTTTGTGCTGCAGATTCCCAAAATGATTTGCCTTTGTGAGATAAATTCAGCTAGTCTTATTTTATATTTTTATGTATATTGTAAGCTTGGTATTTTCTGCATGTATTTGATTGTGGTGTATATTCTAATGCATGATGTGTTTTGGATTGTGGTGGTAAATGGCTGGGACTGATGGACAATGATGAAGATGATGCTGCTTGGTTTCAGCTGGAAATCAGCCCCTCTCTGCCACTCTGGCTGGAACACAATTAGGCTGAGAGGGTACAGGTGTGGACTACAGCAAATACTAGGGTATATAAGCGCCTCATGGAAGGCAGCGCAGGGTTTTTCTTCTTGACTCTGCTAAACACACACTAAGAAGAGGAGGAAGGCTATTGGGTACTGGGAGCCGGAACACAGAGGTGCAGCAACTGGTGACGCAGTGGTGGAAGGACAGGGAGAAATCTCCAACCGGCCGGGCTGTGGAAAGACTGTAAACACTGCCTACTAACAGATGAGTAAAAGGGACGACGTCATCCCTAGAATTCTGAATGAGTGGGCTGCTCCCATTGTTTTAAAGTCTTAGCGCTTTCTCTGCTTCTTTGCCAGTGGCAGGACGGCAGCAGTAGTGGAGACGTGGAACGGCAGCTGTGTCTCCACCAGAGCATCTTGAGCGGACACTCCTTCCTCCTTGATAGCGAAGCTCTCCCACAACAAAGCCCTCACTCTAAGGATCAACTAACTTTCTACAGACTCTTGTAGGAGCAACAAACCTGGCTTGAACTTTGACTGTTAATAAAAAGAACATTTGACTCTGAGCAGAAGTGAACCTCCATTCTTGTGGTAGTGGAACTTAAGGCTGGTATAAACAAAGGATCCGGGGACCCTGTGGGTCTGACACATTCACCACACGGAATACATGATGACGCCATTTAGCAATCTCTAGATACAGCAACACGAAGTCATCCAACTTTTACAAAGATGGAATCAAGAAAGTTGCCAAAATATCTTAACATGTTAAAGAATAAACATATCCTTTCAGTAGGAGTAAGGTACTAGGATTCAGAAGATGTGTCTTGGGTGTTTGGGTGTCTTTGCTCTCTGTTTACCTTTTTCTGCAGGGTGGTAGTTGCTCCACTAGATGTGTCCAGTCTGCCTCATTATCTGCGCTAGATATAAGGAGAGCTCTGAATGCGAACACCAGATTATTCCACTTCTCACTGCGGTACAAGGCCAAACTCTTGTTCCTGAAATTTCTTGCAAGTATTTGTTCTAGCTGTTACTGTTACTTACCTTCCTCGCTCTCACTTGCAGACTTGCTCCTGTAAATCTCCTGAATGCTTGCATCTTTCCCAGAACTCTCCACTTTTGCTCGTTTGGATTTCTCCTTGGTCAGCCTGCAGGCTATTCTCATCTATAAAGCAAACCATACTCACCTCCTCCTTCGCTCCTCCCGGAGGTTCTGCCAGTACACCCTCCAATGTTCACTACCACAACCTGCAGATGTGCAGGAAAGGAACCATAATCACCTCAAGTCCCCCATCCCCGGCTGATCTCAGGTCGCTGTTTCCATCATGCCTCTTCCAAGTAATCATCATTCCAAACTCCAATCAGGATCCATTCTTTCCCTTACGAGGTTCATATCAAACCTCCACACTGTAGTCCAGTGTTCCCATAGAGAGTTGCTATCGTCATCCCACTTCCTTAGAACAAGATTTTTCAATGAAAATGTTGTCTGGAGTTGTTGCCAAATCTTAAGTCTCTGACATAAGGTGTTAAACCCAACTCCTGAAAACTAGTCCAAGACCATAATCTTTTCTTGACCAAATCTAATACTTGATATTGTGCAGCTTGGCAAATTTCGTCCTCAAAACTTTCATAAAATATGGGTACACATTTCTCGCTAGCTAAAATGTATATGTCCCTGGCAGTGAACGGCGATAGGCAAGGCACATCCTAAACAGACAGCCATGCTCACGCCAAAGGGTAATTCAGAGCGAACCCCTGAAAAAACGGTTATGTTTTTGGACTGTTAAAGAAAAAAGTACCCAGAAGTAATCCATACTGAAGTGGATAAACTGAGAAATCCAAGGAGAAATATCCCAGGCCAAGATTTGAGATCAAGCCCTTTTTGCTGCAGCTAAAAGACTCCTAAGAAATTAAAAGCCAAGTCTTCCAACTCTAATGATCGTTCAAATGAACATGGAACATTTATTTTTAAAGTTAACCATGTTTTTTTTTTTTTTTTAAGTTTTACAAAAAGACAGCTAGAACTGTCTTTTTGTAAAACTTGAGACTCTAAATGTCACTCTATATTTTTACCTTTTGCATGTAGCCAATCAGATGCTTTATGGATTCATGCACATTTAACACTGACGCTTTATTTGTATGGTGAAAATGTAGGCTTGATAAACATTGCATATTGATTGGATCTGTTTGTCTTGTAAATTGAATTTTGATCACACAAGTTCTACTAGGGCTTTACGAAATAATCTAAGCTCCATGAAAAGGTTAATTTATTACTTGCGTCTGTGAAGTATTTTGTCTCTCACATCAGAAACATTTTTGTCCATCTGGACGTTTTTTGTTTGCTTGTTCTTTCCTTTCATTTGTCAAGCTGTTTGTGTATAACATATGAATAATATCAATAAATTAACAAAAAAAATTTTTTCAACATAACATGGTAGAGATAGATTGCTTCTACTTAAGTGGAAGATCAAAGAAGTTTAAGAAGTAGAGCCTTGGTTGTTTTTTTGTCACATTCAATGTGTGATGATTTACTGTGAAGATTTCCAGTTGGAGACATATCAATTGGACTTTTACATTATTTTTATTTTTTTTGCGTAATCCATGAAGAGCAAAAAAAATATTTTCTGTCATCTGAAATTTCTGATAGTTCGTTCAAACCACACACTTAGTCAGCGTCTCACACAACGCATTTGATGCATTTACAGTTTTAAGCTGAAGCTTGCAAAGTACATGGGTGGGCCTTCTTTTGCTGGATGTTTTAAACACTAGCAGATCATGATTTGCTAGACAGCATTGATGTCGGGCGACGTTTACTACAGTGAGACGCTCCGATTGGTTGGCTCACTGCGTCAAGTGTGTCATGTGCATCAAAAGTTCAGCTAGCTGAGCTTCTGTGTTGCTTGCGTTTGCTTCACCGCTCGAAAAGCAGAAAACGCTTGAAAAATTGACTCAGTCAATGCACGTAAAGCTCCGCAGACTGACAGCCGTCTGACAGACTCAACCATAGATTTTACATGTTATCTTGCCACACTTTTGACTGACTTTTGGTCGGTGTGAATGCTCCATAAGTGTTTATTTTTCCTTCCTCTCTCTTCATCCCTGAAGGGTAAAGGAGGGATAAAAAACATGGGCTTTGTTGAGTAATTCTTTAAAGTGTGTGTTGTTGAAAAACCTTTTCTGTCCAGAAAAGGGTGGCGCTATCAGCTCTGGTAAAGGTGAATGCAGAAAGTAAGTTTAAAAGGTTTGGATCCTATAAATCTGGCTCTACAATGCGTTTTGAGAAGATTTTAGACGACAAATAAGATCTTAAAATATCATAAATGGTGTCAGCCTTTTAGAAATCAGCCTGCTGTAAATTGGCTATGGTGGTTTCAGACATACAACGCTCACAAACAGGCCTAAGGCTTCAGGGGGCTAATCAGCTATAGCATGATCCTGGAAAGGCTGTATGCTCTCTTATCACTACCTATTGGATGTTTGTAATTTGTATATGAGATATACAACACTTTGTGGTGGATAATTACAGCAAGTTGTAATGTAGCCTCGGTGCTACAAGTTAGCTTTACTGTTTCTTTTACAACCCACATATCACGTTAATTCCAACGGTGTGTCCACCCCAAACGCAATAGAACTAACTAGAGCTTCAGGTTTATATGTAAAGTCAATGCAGGAGCACGATGAAGCACATGAACTTGGGGTCTCGCGAGACTTCAGAAGCAGATTTGCGTAATGAAAAAGCTTTTCTGCCTGATTTGCGCGAACAATTCGCCCTACAGATGCAATGGAAAATTTGCGCTGCATTTTATGTGGTGCATTTTGTGCATTCGCGTTCATATCGTCTACCGCTCGAGTTGGAAAGATCTGAACTCCAGCGTCAAATTACGCTGCGACAACCAATCAGGGGACAGAGTGTCAGTGATTCTGTGACTGTCATTGAGTCACAGCCTCAGCAGGACATGGAGGAAACACTGATAAACACCGTGGCTAATCACCCCGAGCTACATGACACAAGCAGTTTTCAATACAGAGACAGGAAAAATATATATATAAATAGGTTTAACTATTTAGACAGTCCCCCAGTCCCAGCTCTAAGGGAGGCCAGGCCGAACACGTAATCCACTCTGTCCTCCGTCAGCTCGGAGACCATAGTCCATAATCCACTGCCAGCTGCACTCCGGCCCCAGCTCTGCTGAAGGCCAGGTCGCACGTCAAAATGCCATACTTTAAGCACATCTAGTTTGCTTTGTACAAGCCTCAAGGTGCGAATGTGCATGCAAACAGCTAGGCACCATTTCAGTCTTGATTTGGTTATATATTCTAGATCTATTTCTTGTTAAATTATGACCCACACTTTTTACTTCAAATATCCTCATAATTTTAATAGTTCATAGGTAGGAGAAACAGGCCCAGCATCGCACTTGACAATGGCCTTGAGGTAATTTTTCATTCCTTTTTTCATTCCAAATCCACCTGAAGTGTTTGCTAATTAAAAGCTATTTTTTTGTTATAACATTATAATATTTTCTGCAGCTTGTGATTCTAATTCTTTTTGCATCATATAAGGGACAGCTGATGTCCATCTCACTTGGATCATACATATCCTGAAGAGGATGCTTCCTGCTCAGTCAGTCTGCCCGCTCACTACTTCCTGTCACAAACACCTTTTTAGTTCTCAGCAACAACCCAAACAGACAGCATCTGACTGAGGAAAACACAGAGAAACAGAATATTTTACCCTCTTGTTCTGCACCCATTTGGTCATGTGTGAGCTCCACTCAACATATGCTTGGAAAGATGCATCTCTGAATCCTAGACTGAGATGACTTATTGCTACATATAAATGGCATGGGTTTATGGAAGCTATCTTTTTCACTGAGGCCTCTGAGGAACAGGGGAGAGAAAAATACAAGATGGGAAGGAGGGATGAAAGTGAGAATAATGAAGAAGCAGATAGAATGATATAAAACTCCATCCTCCTAATTATGCCAAAGACCTCATTACATATTAATGTAATGGTGTGGTCATTATATTGTGCGCATGTGCAACTCAGCATGTGGTTGTACATATTATCCATCACTTCCACTTTAATTGTGCAATGCCAAGAATTGGTGGGCTCCATATTTCTAATGCTATGTAATGGCAAATATTCTCATCTATCAAATTCTTTGCTTGAGTGCTTTCCCTGGGGTGTGGATGACTTTAGTTTTTAGTAGTTCTCAGAATTGTTTGATAATTTCATTAGGACAGCTTTTGTGAAGGCTTGTGACAGACAATGCCTTATTTAGAGGTGGCACATGACGTGCCCCCACGGCTCCCATTATGTGGATAAATGCTGAGCCATAGAAAACCCCCCCACAAAAAAACTGGTTGGATTATAATGTACTTCCCCTTTAATATTACATTGGGTAGGCAGAGTGGAGCACAAATGTGTCTGGGAAGCTGGATTTAAACTAATGCCAAAAATAAAAAAATCACTCCTTCCTTACATCCTTCATTGAATGAAAAAAAACATTTTTCTGTAAATGTCTTGATTAACCATGACCTGTATAAAACCACTGTTTCCAAAAAAAAAAAAAAAAAAAAAATCAACATCACAATAATATAGCTAGATAATACAAAGTGCCCTGTAGCATTTTGAAGGTTCATTCAACTTGTTGAACTTCCTTTGATTCTGGCCTCTTTTGAGAGGAGAAATATAGTTTACTTCAGAAGAAAAACCCTTAAATCTCTATTTACCCTCAACCAGGAATTATTTAAGCATACAGAAGACGTAAGAAATAAACTAGTTATGAAAAGGCATGACAGTTGTGATAATTCTTTAACTATTTTCTTCAATGTAGTTCTCTCAAAAAGACATTTTTTTTCAATTATCGGATCATGCCAAGCCAGTTAACTAAATCTACTCTGGATGTTATTTTTCCATTAACACCAAGGCATCGTAACGTGGCTTATCTACAAACTGTGTGCAACCAAACTGAATTAGTTAAAGTCAACCAAAAAAAAATAGAACAAAGAAATACGTAATTACAACACATGATCACACGACTATCTGCTAAAGAAAAAAAAAAGTTTAGAAGAAGATCCAACATACATTCTGGGAAAGATAAGGGTAAAATTATTGAAATGTTATCTGAGGTCCCTTCTATGAAGTGAGATTTGAGCCACAACCTTATTAGTTATTACCCAAGGTTTTTCCACCAAATCAGATCCATTGTTGGACAAGGAGATTAGGGCTTGAGATCAGGGCTATTTCTTCTAAAAAATAAAAACACAAAAGCCTCAATCCATATAACCAAACCAAAGACCTGTTAAATCCAAAGCTTTAAAAATGAAGTACCAAATTTGTTTTAAATAAACTGTGCATGAGTGTTATAAAACAAAGCTTTGATATGTCTTACTATCTCAAATCAATTTTCTGACCAACAAAGGATAGTCGCACCTCACATAAAAGAAAACAGGATCAGGATCCCCATAATGGAACATGTATATAGTTTAAAAAGAAGGTGAAAAAGAGCAAAACATGTATGCATTTGATATTAAAAAGGTCTGCAGAGTATGCACTATGTATGTTTGTATCTTTCAAACAATATTGCTTTCCTATTTATATTTAAACCACCAAGGGCATATGTCTCTCTAAAATATAAATGAGAACATGTATGTTGCAATGCTAAGTCATGTAATAATGACAGAAGAATTCAAGCAATACATAATTTAATGCGATCTGATTTAATCTCTGTAACTACTCTAGAACAGAACTCAATGATGAGAAAATTACAAAACAATAAATAAATAATTATGTTGCCATATACAGGTTTTAGGGCTGCTCCCTGTACATACATGGGTTTCCTCCGTGTACTCTTCCTCTCACAGTCCAAAACATGACTGTTAGGTTAATTGGTCTCTTTAAATTGTCCTTAGGTGTGAGTGTGATGGCTGGATAGATGGATGGAGATTTTAGTGATGCAACTGGAATACAATAGATTGGTAGAGTAGTAAAATATTTCAAAATAGCCAATTCAACACAAAACAAAAAAATACTCAAAAGTAAAAAAGCATTCTGTAAAAAGGTGACTCAAGTTCCCAGGACCTACTTAATCATTGTACTTGTTTTAATTTCAGAAAATAATAAAATAACGCAAAAATAAAGATAAAGTTGGGTGCAAATTTTGTATTGTAAAGAATAAACAAAAAAGAAGGGAAAGAAGAAAGAAAGAAGTCAAACAAAACAGAAAACTAACATTTAATGAGTTTAATGAATAGCCAAAATAATAATGACTGAGCCAACAAAGAAGACCTGGGACAAACAGTTTACAGTTTGCCCAAGAATACAATGACTTGCCTAAAAAAATGATGCAAGATTTTATTCACTGAAAAGAGCAAGGCTGTTCTTTAGCCGTCAAGACAGTTAGTCAGACAGCCCCAAGACAATAAAATTAAGTCAAAGTACACTCTGAAAACAGTGGACAAAAAGATTGATCAGGTTTTAATATAGTATGATGACTTTTTTTTCTTTACAGAAACTATTTTTGTACATACTCATTTTTTTCCATCACACCCTGGAGATTGTTTTAATTTCCCCCAATGCTTTTGCACAAAAAGAAATAGCTGAAGTCATCTTTAAACATCTAGTTTCCAAATACAGCTATTGTAAAATATCCAAATTACTTTTCAATGTATAGCTTGATATTCTTTGACTTTTCTGTCTAGTACTGCAACAAAAACAACGGCTTGTTTTGTCATAGTGTAGTAAAGCAGGCTAAATCTCCTTCCAATCATTTTTTTTGTTGGATCAACAAAAATGGCCACATTTATTGGGATGTGGGTCAATTAAATAGGCCTCAGTGGATCAGCTTTATATCATCACTTCCACTGGAAGCTTCATACCACTGGCATGTGGAAAGTTTGTGAATCCTTACCATATAATTATTATAAAACACACAAACTGAGAATTTTCTTTCTCCCATTCTAGTTTCTTTTTTTTACCAATAACACACCATGGACTGTTTTTTTGCTCGTCACTTTTAGCTTTTTCAACAGTAAATGTAAGCTGGTTTTAAGCATTCTTTTTTATAGGGAGGTTCAGTTATAACCTATGGGAGTTGTTTGTCAGTGACTTTACAATTGCTAGGCGTATATATACTATTACCAAACGCAATATGTTGGGGATGTAATTAAAGTCATAAATCAAATCAGCTAATAACTTACAAATGACATCATTAAAAAAAAACAATGCAAGGGCTAAGTTCAGTGAAAGACACAAATTAATAAAACTACAATAAGGTGAGTTTTTGTAAATGAAAAATAAACTTGTCGACGCCCCAAAACAAATCCGTGACATCTCCTTTTAAGGTACAACTTCATCTGACCTTAAAGGGGTGTCATCAACAGCTAATTTTAACACTTGATTGGCTAATTAAACAACATGCATAATTTAGCTAGGCGACCTCTGTCACCCACTTTTCTGTTCCCATTAAAATCAAAGCCACACATACACTGGAACTAATTTCCCCACACCCATAATTGCATGCAATTATACACTGGAAACATCACAGTGATCTATATGCATAGACAAACGTATACCACACAGGGTTTCCTACCATGAGTGGAAAGTGTAAGCTACATGTCTTTTCCGTAACCATATTTTCCGCTATTTGTTTACTATTATTAGTTTTTTGCTCATCCTATGCCTGAGTGTGCACTTTATTGTTTGAAATGTATGTTTAAAATTGATGTTAAACAGCCTCACAGAATTAAGACAGAAGTCTATAGGTAGCGTTGTTGACAAAATACATACATTTCTTGTGCAGGTCTGTGATTTTTGGATCCTTCATGAAGCTGTTTGGGAGATATACAAATTGGTTCAGATCTAGTGATAGTGGGAGGATTGCACAGATGTAATGTCTGATAACCAATTCAATTATGTTACATTTTTATGTGCACCAAAGCAACATAATAACATTCAGACAGAACACAACATATAACATATAATATAATA
Source organism: Apricaphanius iberus (assembly GCA_028564705.1). Lineage (NCBI taxonomy): Eukaryota > Metazoa > Chordata > Actinopteri > Cyprinodontiformes > Aphaniidae > Apricaphanius > Apricaphanius iberus. Next base: position 877,743 of record JAPXFQ010002581.1, read on the forward strand.
CATATATTATTGTTTTGTTACTGGCATGGATACATAGGTTTTTTAAGCATCTGGAGATGATAGTTCAACTTCAGGAATCATCAAGCATTGAACACATGCAGAAATGTTGTCCTTAGGCTGGGTATGTTTAAAGTCCCCCAGTTGTCAGCTGACAATAATTAATAATTCGTTTTTTATGGCCACAGTGATCAGACAGAACATTGGCAGAGAGAGAAGTGATGCAGCAAAGGTTTCGAAGTTAGGGACTTAACCCTGGTAGGATGCTTTGAGGTCAAATAAACTGGGTGTATTTTTTGTGTCGTTTCAAAAAAAGTGCCGTTTGGTTTATAGGCAAATTCATTATCTGCTCAATCACTTTAAGTAAAGCTACATTCTGATCTTAAAACCGTACTCTCACTTAGTAAAAGAAAGAACATGAAGATATTATTCAACTTAATTTAAAACCACCAGAAAATTGTTAAGATCTACAATTAATTTGAGTTTATTGCTAACCTGAACTAATAATTTTGAAGTGATTGAAAATGTAAAATTAAACTTTAGAAAAAAATTATAAAACTTTTAAGACCAAACCTTCACACTCTTTAACTCACTTCAAACTTATAACGATGGGAAGAAGTTGTACATGTAAATCTAAGAAAAAACATAAACCCTTGTAAGTTTTTCAATTTAGCCAAAGCACAAAATATTATACATTCTAAAATCTTCCAAAGAGCCAAAAATGTGCTTGATATTTTCTTATAGTAGGAACCAATATCAGCAAAATTACTGTTGGTCAACTAAAGGAGAGTACTGGTTACTCAATTTTTACGTCTCTTAATTCCTCCAGAAAAAAAAATTTAAAAAAATTTATTGCTGAGTCAGAGAACTCACATGTAAATGCTGGGTTTGGCATTTAGGCTCCAGCCTCATCTATCCATGTCCATGTTGGAATAATTGGAGAGATGACTATCTACACGCCTGAACAAAGAAGCATGAAGAGGCAGTCTCTGATCTGGGAGCCTATTCCTAGATGCTGGGCTGGAGGAGGGGCTCGAAACAAGCATACGAGAGACAGCAGCAGCGGGGCATGACAAGCAGCTTTAATAGACCGTTCAAATTGAAGTATTTGATAAGTTCTGTGAAGTTTATGAAAGAACTCATGTGAAGCAGCAACACAGCTGAATTTTACTGCCTGAACTACCATAACCTTTTTTTAACAGTCTGAAATTATCACACATATCTTTTTTTTGTTTGTTTCAAAGTCCAGTGGGATTAAGAACTTATTTTTTGTTTGCTATATTTCCAAATAATAAGAGATAGTTTTATGTAGGGACCACTTTTTCTTTCAAATTCAGATGTTTACAGGCACTGAAATTGCTATGTCTTAAAATATTTTTGGTGTTTGTGAGCAATATAGCTCACAGACCTGATACACTTACATCAGTTCTGTCAGGAAGAATGGACCCAAATTCCAGCTAATCCAAACTATTGTGAGCAATTTGTGGAAGGATACTCACAATCTGACTGCAACCATACAACTTGAAAGGTTATTCAAAATGATCAAGGAAATCTTTAACGCCAATGAAATTTTTTTTTTTTTTTAAATGTTGGCCAACTGAAAAGAATGAACATGAAAAGAATGTGCATGTATAGCACTCAATACTTAGTCGGGGCTCCTTTTGCCTCCATCACTGCAGTAATGCGGCGTGGCATGGACTCGATCAGTCTGTGGCACTGCTCAGGTGTTATGAGAGCCCAGGTTGCTCTGATAGTCGTCTTCAGCTCCTCTGCATTGTTGGGTCTAGCGTATTGCATCTTCCGCTTCACAATACCCCATAGATTTTCTATGGGGTTAAGGTCAGGCGAGTTTGCTGGCCAATCAAGGACAGGGATACCATGGTCCTTGAACCAGGTACTGGTGGTTTTGGCACTGTGTGCAGGTGCCAAGTCCTGTTGAAAAGTGAAGTCTGCATCCCCATAAAGTTGGTCAGCAGCAGGAAGCATGAAGTGCTCTAAAACTTCCTGGTAGACGGCTGCATTGACCTTGGACCTCAGGAAACAGAGTGGGCCAACACCGGCAGATGACATGGCACCCCACACCATCACTGACGGTGGAAACTTTACACTGGACCTCATGCAACGTGGATTCTGTGCTTCTCCGCTCTTCCTCCAGACTCTGGGTCCTTGATTTCCAAAGGAAATGCAAAAATTGCTTTCATCAGAAAACATAACTTTGGACCACTCAGCAGCAGTCCAGTCCTTTTTGTCCTTGGCCCAGGCGAGACGCTTCTTACGCTGTTTCTTGTTCAAGAGTGGCTTGACACACGGAATGCGACAGCTGAATCCCATGTCTTTCATGAGTCTCTTCGTGGTGGTTCTTGAAGCGCTGACTCCAGCTGCAGTCCACTCTTTGTGGATCTCCCCCACATTTTTGAATGGGTTTGTCGTCACAATTCTCTGCAGGGTGCGGTTATCCCTAGAGCTTGTACACTTTTTTCTACCACATTTTTTCCGTCCCTTCGCCTGTCTGTTAATGTGCTTGGACACAGAGCTCTGCGAACAGCCAGCTTCTTTAGCAATCACATTTTGTGTCTTGCCCTCCTTGTACAAGGTGTCAATGGTCGTCTTTTGGACAGCTGTTAAGTCAGAAGTCTTCCCCATGATTGTGGAGCCTTCAGAACAAGACTGAGGGACCTTTTAAAGGCCTTTGCAGGTGTTTTGAGTTAATCAGCTGATTAGAGTGGCACCAGGTGTCTTCTATATTGAGCCTTTTCAGAATATTCTAATTTTCTGAGATACTGAATTTGGTGTTTTCATTAGCTGTCAGTTGTAATAATAAAAATGAAAATTAATAAACACTTGAAATATATCACTATGTGTGGAAGGAAAGTATACAGTATAGAAGTTTCACGTTTTGAATGGAATTACTGAAATAATTCAACTTTTTGATGATATTCTAATTTACTGGCCAGCACCTGTATAGGCTATTTATACACATCCATATACAAGTGGATAAATAAGTCTATTTTGTCAGTGCTTGAAGCCAAAAACATATGCAGTGTGTCTCATGATTTACTTAATGTCACTTTTGTAATCTTTGTTAGGGTACACTGCATATGATTAAATATTAATATATTAAATAATTTACACAATAGAGGGAAGAACTTTCTTGAAGTCCTAAGAAAACTGAAAACTGTTTATTGATCTAAATCATAAACTGGACTTATGACTGATGCCCTCTATTTTTATTTTTTTTCCCCCCATTATTTATCACCCAGTGTTTCTACCTCATTCCAGTTCTGGGCATTGCTCTCCCTCTGCCAACTGTGGGAGGGCCCTGCACTGAAGCTCAAGCCTCCTTACACTTGAGGAGTGAGCAGGCTCTTCTTGTCACCTGAGGGGGCACGGTTCCCTGGACATAGCGCGTGGAAGGATCATGTTATTCCATCCAGATCCTCCCTAACCATTCAGGCCCCAGTCAGCCAGGAGGAGGCAGTATACAGCCCAGAACTGTATGCATGCCTTTGTGGGAGTAGCTACTCAATGGAACACAGGGAGAACATGCAAACTCCACACAGAAAGGCCCTTTCGCCAACCCCAGTGCCAATGATATGGAGGAACAAACACACCCTCAGCACCCACAGTGTCCCCAGCAGGAATCAAACCCAGGACCTTCTAGCTGTGAGGTGAGCTGCACTACCAGCTGTGCCATCATGTTCCCTGACTGGCAGACTTCACCTGATGAGGAGATTGCGATCTTTTGGAGTGCAGGGGATGCTCCTGAAGACCTTTTGACTCTGTGGTGGCATCAGCATCTTCTATGGAGAGAAGAGCTGAGAGAAAACAGTTAGATAAGATCAAGAGGTAGGCCAGCTTTATACTAGAATGCCTCATCAACTCAATGCAGGTGGTGTGGGACAGAAGAACTCTGGCTAAAATGACACCACTTTGTACAGTGACAGACTGCTGTATATACAGTAGTGGCTTGAAGGAGCAATCCTAAAGATCCTTCTTTTCAGCTGCTGTAAGACTGTATATCCATCACTCGTCCCAGAAAACTCAATAAGAGTTTACATGTCTGCTGTTATTTGCACTCTTGTCCTATCTCAAATAACATTTCTACTGATATTGTACATATCTGTTCTTTGCAGTTTTTACTTGTTACTTCTTGTAAATAGCTGGTTATTTAATCCCACTTAGTTGGCCATTTCTTGAACCTGAGTATGCAATTTTCATAGCTATATGGTATTTAAGGCCTGTATTTTTTTCACTGACTGTACAGTATGGTTAGTTTTATATTTTCTTCTTTGTGTAAATCTGTCAATTTGTTGCTGTTATGCCTACATTTTGTCATCATAGTATAATACAAAAATGTATTCTGTTCTATAACAAAAATCTACCTCTTACCAACCATTTATTTTCATTTTCAGTGTTTTCACATCAAGGTGAGGGCAGCCAGCCAAAACTGACCCCCGAATTAGTAAATCTTTCACAGACCATTTATACTTACAGAGTAACTATTGGTGACAAGCTCGGTCTTTAGTGATTGAGTATTTGAACTTCATTCGTTTTTAAAAACTCTTGACAATGCATGTCTAGGTTTTTATTTTATTTTATTTTTTTACAATTTCAATGACCAAATTTGCTGGCTCATGGTACAGACTTCTGATGAAATTAGAGAAACATTTAATCTCGTATTCAGACCAACAAGGTGGAAACCATCATGGGACAAGGGATTGTGTCATTTTTTGCAATTCATGACTGCAAATAAAAAAAATTGAGCAAAAATGCATCTTAGCCTTTTGAGATGTAGCATTTCCACACCTGCTGCCAAGTGGTGTTTTTCCACAGTGACGCTAGCTGTGCTTCAGTCTGCCATCAGCTGGCCCATGTAGTGAAGTTTTGCTGGCATAATGTGAGTGTTTTTCTGCTGCAGTGCACAGCAACATGTTTACTATGATGACAGAATGGAGGTGTAGTCGTCACAGGTCGCAGTGGGTGCTGTCACGTGAAGCCAAAACCAAAAAGAATACAAGACAGACTGTCAGGTTGTTTCAGTTAAAGAACAAAGACTGATCTGAAGCTCTGCAAAAAAAAAAAAAAAAAAAAAAAAAAACCTGCACACATCAGGAATCCAGAAAATTTGTCCTGGATGATCATGATTTTTTAAAAGATTGGCCAATAATAGACAGCGAAAATCTACTGTAGTTGAAACATTAACCCACAGGATCTGCTCTGTTATTCCAATCTATGAGCCTGTTGTGCATCGTTGTAATTGTGGTTTGGCTAAGCTCACTGCAAGATAATGCAAGTTGACCATAGTCTCTGGAAAAACCCTAAAACACATGTTGTACCCTGTGCCTATTACTGGGATGTTTAGGATGCTTGGACCAATCAGACAGAGCTTGTCGTCATTTGACAATTTCTTTGGAAAGTCTTAAACTGTTTGCTTTAATCAGATCTGTTTTCCTGTTATCTAAACAGCTAGGATACATTTCTTTATAGGAAATTCAATGTAGGATTTCCCAGAATAATTTAAAGTTAAATCTCTATCTTTTGTGATTTAAGTTTCTGACTCATGTTGAGTGATATTTTGGTCATTACAGTACCAGTCAAAAATGATATAAACTTCTCAGCAGAGTTATTTGTAAATAATGGTAATTTTTTATTTTTCTCTTTCTCTTTCATGGATACAGTAAACCTACAGCAAACTCCAATGAAAAAAAAAGTGGTGTTCAAACTTCCATATGTTTTTCTAAATTCCCTTGGCTCAAAATTAAAACATGGCATGTACAGTCAAACATTCACAAACACTTTCACTTAACTTTGACTAAATGTTGCTTAACAAGTTGCCGCGAAAACCTGCTCTTTTGTCATGATTAACGGGTTCTGGCATTATCTTGGTTGTGTCTTTCTTTGTCTCAGAAATGGTGACGCTTCTTTATAACAGTTGGTTTCCATCTGAATCTTTTTCTCTTCCGATCACAAAGTGTTTCCTTACAGGGCACGTAGATTATCAACAAAGCTACAAATTTCACTCAGTATTGAAGACCTGACCTTTAACTATGTTTTGAAGGCAAGCTCATGACAGGAAACCAGCTACTTTGAAACAGGTCATCCATTTCTGATAAAAAGTGGAACCACAGTTGCAATACAAATAAATATTTGCAAGAGGTAATTAATCTTTTTTTTAGGTACAAGAAAATATGCATACCAGTATGTCAAGTTTAAAGCCTGTATGGATTAGAGAAAAACATGGAAATTGTCTGTTTTAAAATCATTCCACCCTGAAAAATTACATTTTTAATGACTGTAAATTACCATCATATTCCTGCTAATGATGAGTGACCATTTCTGAATGACACTGTACTGTTTGTTTGTTCTTAATATGTGTTTTTTAAGTTGTATATGATGGTTCTTGGTGTTTACATATTGTGTTTTGACTAGATAAGATTCTGCGAAAATTATACTCTTTAAGATACATTCTCTTTACGTTTGTGAAATACTGTATCCACGAGGCCATTGGCACTGGCATTTGATTTCTACATGTTAAATTTTATTGTTTTTAGCTATGATCACCAAGATTTATGATGAAACTGTTCTCTTAATGAGAAAAGATGACTACTTATGCATATTTAACAATGTTTATAGGTGGGTTCTCTGCACAGTACGTGCAACCGTGTTTGTGTTGACCACAGCAAATAGGTGAAGATGGCACAATGACAAGGGAGGGCAATGAATATTAAATCAGAAGGTCAGCTCAGGCTAAGTAGAACCAGCAATCAATGTACAACACACATACATACACACACACAAACAAACAAACAAACAAGCAGGAATGGGTAGCTACCTACACACTCCTACTCAGTTCCTTTTTAAAACCTGCATCATTCCTTTGTAAATAATGTACACCTACACACTTCCCTTTAATCTTCCCTTCCTGAACGGAGCGACTCAACACACTAACATCTGCACAGTGTCATTAAGCTGCGGATGAGATGACTAAAAGGCTAATTTCACCATGAGCCAAACAATGCCAAAGGATGCTTTCCCTCAAGTCAATACGACAACAGAGTTTTGTTTGTTTTTTTACTTATTATCATAGTAAATGAGGCCTTTAAACCTCACTATTTATTGCATTTGAATGAAAAAAATAACAGGCATTTTTCTTCAGATTTAAAAATATGTTTTCATTAGTTAACTCTAAAATTATTCAATGCGAACAGTGAGAAACCTGATCTTCATATTTAATGCGCCCCCTCATGTCACACTTATCAACTTCCTCTCTGAGAGATGCAGCCATAAAGGATCTACCTCTCCTTTATCATTTACATCAAAGCATGTGATGCTTGATAATACATAATTATGACAAATGATGGATGATGGCATTATGGGGCCTGAATATGATATGTATTCATGTATGGTTAATCAAAGCAACACTGAGCAGAGAATTTAGATGGGTGGGCTGCTGGTTTATCTCTCCACGAGAGCAATTCATTTGGAGAAGATATGTTCGCAAACAAACCTGTCACTATATAGTGCTATGATAAAGTATTTGCTCCCTAGTTTTTCTTTTTTTGCATGTTTTCACATGTAAATGTTTTGTATCTTTTAACAAATGTTAACAACAGATCAGGTTAGCTTGAGAAATAAAAAAAAAAAATTTTAAACATACAAGAGCCACCCAAACCAACCTGGACCTGTGTGACCAAGCAATCATAAACCTGCTAAGAGGTTGTGTCGCCCTCAGCAATGAGGACTGTCATCAAACATTTGCAATGCCTTGAAAACAGTGTTTCTAGGAAATGCCACAGCATCCTAATTGGATTAGGTCCACACTTTACCTAGACCACTCCAAAGACTAACTCAGTGCAACTTTTTGATCATTCAGAGGTGGACATGGCTTTTTGACCCTTTCTAGATGAATAGTGACTTTATTCCTCACATGTTCTTGAATTCCCTGAGATCAGAGCATGATATGTAGCTTTCTGAGATAATTTTATATTGTAGATGTCATCAGACATGTGCATTTAGGTAATTTGTTGACTTTAATGGTCTGACAGTAATCAGTTCTGGGTGTGGCTAGTGAAACTGAACACAGCTTTAGCTGTGGCAAATCAGAATTAATTTAGTAATGAATTATAACTAATAACAGGTGGGGCAGCTTGGATACCTTTTTTTACTTAATACATGAAATCCTTATTTGAAAAAAAATATTTTCTTAATTTGCTCAGGTCATCTTTTTTATAAAAATAAAAAGATATAAAAGTTTGATATATAATCAGAAACACTGAAGTGTAAAGTAAATCCCTTGTATCGTGCCAAAGTATTGAAATTGTTCACTTATGGTCACAAACTGCATGCTGGGACAGTTGGTAGTACTGTTGTTGCCTTGAAGCAAAAAGGTAATGGGTTTGAATTCTTGCCTGGGTTCGTTCTGCATGAAGTTCGCATGTTCTCGCTGGGCATACATGGGTTCTCTCCTCCTGCAGTCCAAAAAATATGACTATTTTGTTAATTGAACTCTCTAAATTGTGCTTAGGTGTGAGTTTGTGTCTCAGTGTTGGACTGACAACCTGTCCAGGGTGTACCCGACTTTTGGAGATAGACGCTTTAGTTGTATCATTCTTTATTCTGCAGGATAATAGTTATATAATTATTGTGCACAGATATTCTCCTAACAAAGCCTTTTACTTTCTTAAACATTCATGTTTGCATTCTCGGCAGTCAGTAAGTCAGTGAGGTTGTCTGACAAGGTTGTCCAGATTGCATTTTAAGTTGTTTTTTATGCACGTTTTCCAGTACATTGGGTCAGGATGTACATGTCATCAAGTGAATACCCTAAAGGGATAAATAAAGTCATCTATAGGCACGTTTCCACTATCAGAACTACAGGGTAATTTGACCAGACCTTTTATTGGCGGGGGTATTCAGTCCGCTGTGGAAATTGAAGCATATTGCAGTGAGAGGCATCACAGATTTACACCAAAAGGCACTTACAGCAGCAGAGAATAACAAGAGATTGACAGCGGAGGAAGCAGGGATTGTAATAATGTTTCTATGTGCTATTTTGCTCCCATTCAATTTGCTATGTTGTTACACACTGCTTTGCCTGCATCTCAGTTGTTTGGCGATGTTTGGTGAAATTATTTTCCTCTGAGTTACAACCGATAAGGATGACTTAACTTTAAACCCCAACCAACCATTTCCAGGTACACAACCCAAGACTCATACTTGGCTGGTTCCTGAAATGTCCTCGAAAACTGAACATGGATGTAGACCCTCTTTCCTCTGCACATTGTAAGTACTGTACAAAAATGTGTGTACATCAGTGGCTGAGGATGCCAAAGCTCATATCTATTTCAAACCTTATTAATTCAGAGCCAAAATACATGACTAAATTAGTCTTTTTTTAAATATGGACCACTTTTTAACATCTGTAGTTCAACATTTTAAATATTTAGACTGTCCTGTCTGGTTACATTTCGTATTAATTAAGAGCACTGTAGTTAGTCATTAATAAAAAATAATTTTCAAAAACAAAACTTGCCTAGTAATTGTGCATACAGTGTATACTTAATCTGCATAATTTCAGTTTATCTGTCAGACACAAATGCACAAAGCTTACTCTCTGTAATTGCTTTATTAACTTTATTAACACCAATATCAGTAAGCAGCAAAACAAGAAAATCAAAATCATTAAAAGTACCTGCAAAATAAACAGCTGATGAAAGTTTATAACCTCACTTAAAGACAGGAAAAAATATCTTCATAACATATTTCACCTTCACTGTTGCTAATCTAACACGTAGAGCTGTTTTTACATTAATGAGGCAGGGTGTCGATGACAATTCACAAATCTTCAATGGAGTTTCCAGCAATGCATACCTTTCTTTGTTGAGAGAGTAGGTTAATATCTAAAAGGGCAAGTCTATGCCAATAAGACAAAGCAATAAAAGTTGCATTCACTTGTGCTGAGCTTCACTAAACATGTCCAGGACAACAATGATCTCCCCCATCAGCACATGTTATCATGCCAGCCAGACAGATATTTGTAGTCATACCCTTGAAACATTTTGGATTTTCCAACTTCAATGTATTGAGACACATTTTATAATAGATCAACACAAAGTACTGCAAAGTTATGAATTGGAAGAAAAATGACTCATGGTTTTCTTAAAATGGAAACATGCATGTATCTAACAAATGATTATACTTTAACCAAAGCCATCATTGCACTTGAGCTACACTAAAAAAGTTTATTTGGCTTTAGTCAATGTAAGGTAATATTTTACATAAATTCAGTGTGAGTTAAGGATCCTAATGCAATAATTTGGTGGCAAACAACTTGAAAATGTCCAACTAAGGGCAAAGTGATTTACTTATATGATCCAACGTGCTGAAATGAAGTAGAACCAACTAGCGGTGATCCGAGGGCCAGTACCCTGCAAACTTTAGTTTTTTTCTCTGCTTCAAAACACCTGAATCAAATAATCAGGTCATTAAAGGTGCTATGGATTCCTGAACTGAATACTGAGAAGGTTATTAAGCCATTTGATTCAGGTGTGTTGAACCAAGGACACAACTGAGAGTTGCAGTACACTGACCCTCAAGGACTGGAATTGTAGACCTGATACATTGTTCAGTCATTTTGTACTGAGAGTTACAATTGTTCAGCTCCAGCTGAAAATAACATGTTGTGAGCTATTGAATTTATCTTCCCTCAATAGTACTCCCCAAACTGTTTACAATATGTTGTAATGTGTTGGCTTTTTGTTAAGTAATTGTTTTGTTAAATTGTGACAGAACTTGTATTAAAGTGTAAATTATTACATTTGGTGTATTTTATTTTCTAAACATTTCATTTATTTAGGACTTATTTTAAAAAAGTTAGAATGAAGCAAAATGATAAGTCGGAAGATCTCGAAATGTTAAATTTCTATAGTTTTAGACCATAAAGTAAAAACTAGAATTGAAGAAAATATTGCGTTGATTTTCTCTTAGTTTTTAAGTTGGAGTAAAGTAGTAAAAATGAACTTAAAATTTAAAAGTAATCAGAATGAAATTATAACTTCAATCAAACCTTATATTTCGCATTGAACAAACTTGATTCTATTGTGTGTTACCAGTTGACATGGTTTTTTCAAGGTCTTTCAAATAAATATTTTTTTCAGTGTAAGTTTAGTCAATTATCTAGTGGAAAGTTGCACCCCTGCCCCAGTCTCAAGTCTTCTTCAACAGACCCCCCATGTAATGTACGTACTAGCTGTACATTACTTTAAGATTATATTTTGCACAGGTGGACCATTAGCTATTTTTTATGACTCGAAAAGGCAACTTGTGGCTATGAAATGCATGTAGGAATGTCACATTAAAATGGCTTAATAAAAACCCATGATATTTTGTGGGTGTTATTTTAAGAGTTAATTAGCTTTGAAACTATGAACTGTTGTGTTGCTCTATCACACACGTGTCAAACTCAAGGTCAAATCCGGCCCTCCATGGCCATTTATGTGTCCCTCTAAACTTTAGAGATTCCTATAAATAGAAAACTTAAGTTCTATTGTAGTGCACCCCATTACAACTTTATCAGTCAAATTAAATCAGTGTTTATAACAGTCCTTAATCACATCATTATATAAAGTTGTTAAGGATTATTTAATTTTAAGACATACTTTGGAATGCGGAGGGTGATTTTAACAGTTTGTTATAGTTTTATCAATACTGTCTGCCACAACCGGCCCTTTAAGGATATCCATCAGCTTGATGTGGCCCAAAATTTTAATTAGTTTGACACCCCTGCTCTATCACATACATTAAAATACATTGATGCTGGTGGATGTAGTATGTTCAAGGGACTGCGTATAAATACAAAGAACTGACATGTTCGCCCTGAGCTTGACATGTAAACACAGTGATCTCATCGGTGGGTAGGTACATCCATGCTTTTCATGTTGTGCAGCTCCATGTTTTGCTGACAATGGCCTCATTTCTTTATTGTTTGGGTACCACACAGTCGTTGTGTTGTATAAATAAAAACAGTGACCACAGAACCAAGAAATTGGCTTTGTGAAGTGGTCATTCCTTTAACAAGAAATGACCACTTCCAAGAAACAGTCCCCTTATCTTTGTTTGAGTACAAAAACAAACCAGTCATATAGGTTTTATGAGATGAACGTTAAGAAAAAATAATTGAATATCTTTTTAAAATGCCTCTAAAACCAGACTTCCGGTGTTATGAAACTTAAAAGAAACAAACGAAATGTCACAAACAAACAAGACAGAAAAAGAAAGAAATTAATAGTTGATGAATAACATGGGGATTATATTGAGATCAAAAACATAAAAACACCAATGCCACAACAATATGAATCAGACACCGTTGGCTTCGACAATAATCTGTTTTGGCTTTGCTTAATGAGATGAGGTAGAGGTGGGGTGAGGAATATGTGTGTGTGAGTGTGTTTGTGTGTGTGAGAGAGATGTTTTGATTCCAACAGTAAATGTTTGTAGTGTTCATTTGAGGAGGGGCTTAATGTGGCAGTCAGTGGTGCATGACCGGGTCTAATCCCCCTCCCCAAGCATGACTTTGTTCTTAATCTTATCTCATCAGTTCGGGCTATTCTAATCTACTTTTTGAAAGCTTATCAAACTAATCGTTACAAACAGTGACAGTGCATGAGGGATGACTGGAACATTACGTGTTTGTGACACAGCAAACAGGGCTGTTTGTATCTGAAGATCAGGCTTCATAAACCTCTATTAGATTAGCTAGTTGAAGTTTCTCCAATATCACTTTTATTTAACCGCTTGAGGCTGTTTGCAAGGCGGGATTATAATAAGTGCATTATGGGCACAGACTCAGGGGCCCAAGCCCACTGGGGGACCCCTTGCTTACTGGGGATCCACTTGAGCAGTTTAAGGAAGAAAAAAAAAACAGTCTTCAAATTTCAAATATGGCAGAGATCGGGACTGGCTGAGATAACAAATAAGATCCACACTATTTTTATTTTTCCTTAACAGCGTTGCATAGTTCATAAGGAGCAATTGGGGAAAACATGGTAACATGCCTCACCCCTAACCCTAACAATAGTATATAGGCTCCGCTGACCATCACCCGACATTGGGAGTAGTAGTAAGAGAATCAAAAATGATCGAAGATGGTCAGTTTCTATAAATGAAAGAAAGAAGACGTGTTTATTAAGAAGTCTGTCGTCTACTAGCAGGTTCTTTGTTAACTATATGGAAGAAAATCAGGAAAAAGAAGACAATGTGGATGATTGTGAGCCAATTAACCAACCTGTTAGCTACACAGTCTGAATCTAGCCATAGCAGCAGCTCAGACGTGCTTTATCTGGTATGTTATGAAGCATTGTTGGGGACAAGCTAACGAAAATAGTTGCGCTATTCTGATCTGTTGTGGAGCTGCTGCTTTTCAGGATCGGCCGACCAGATATCCAGCTTCATCCTGTGGCGAAGTTTGAATGGTAAAGTGCGATCTTAATAACGATCTGCTATGCTGCTGTCACTTCCCATGAGGGGAAAAAGTTTCTTCAGAATCGATCACATGATCACATGTAATAAATGCCGTTTTTTTAAAATATTGGCTCAGTTTTAATTATCACTCTTATACAGATGTTAAAAATGACTAACATCAGCCGATGCCGATGTTAGTGACAATATATTGTGTATTCCTTGACAAAATCCATGTTGTCAAGGTTCTAGTTATGAGAAACCGAAAGGAGAAGAGAAAAAGGACCTCTAAGAGACTGCTACATTTTTATTAAACAAATTACTGATATGTAACAGGAAAAACATTTTTATAAAAAAATTTTTATTTATGATCGAATGTTTTAAGTGATAGTCAAGTTCACTTAAACTGATTGCACAATTTGTAACAAGAAAGAAGAACAAATATGAGGAAGACAGGCAAAAGGAAGGGCTGGAGAACTGTAAAGCAAAAGAACTGAAAGAACAGAGAGAAAAGTGAGGAGGAGTGAGACAAGAAAGAAAAATATGAATTGTAGTACTGGTCAGGTGGAGGTGAGCTCAGACAGGACCTATTTACATTTAAAAAAAGGGGGAAAAATCTGGTTTAAATTATACTACTTTTTAATGATGGGGGGCCCTTTAAATACCCTGTGCCCAGGGCCCCCTGCTATCATAATCTAGCCCTGGCTGTTTGCTTGCATTAGTGATAAAATTTTGAACAATGAAAAGGTAATATATCCAGAAAAGAAGATGGAGTCGCAAAATAAATAAACTTTTGAAGAACTATTTGAGGTAACCGTGAGAGACATGGAACGTTTCAACAATCAAATTCGGCTGGTTGTTTAATTAAATTTCAAATTAATGCACCATGCCTTGTAGTGTAAGGTAATAAATATTCATGTAATTAACTAAGAAAAGGGCAAGGACGTATCACAGACACTGCCAGGCTGGACACTCCAATAAACATTGTATTGGTATTTTAAAGACATCTACTTTAAATTTCTTATGCTTCATGGGTTATGCAAAAGGAAAGAGTCATTCTCCATGCCCCTGCTTTCGCCTCACTCCACCCCCACTGTATGTCTGTTTATGCTGCCTGTGTCAGGTCAAGCTATTATACAAGGCACTTTGTCATCTACTTGAAGTATTTTTGGCATAGATGGTCTAATAAGAGTTTAAAACAGAAAAAAATACAGTAGTCTAAACTTTATGTAAAGCAGCACCTTCACTGCTCTGATACTGGTGTACTTTTTTGCTTGCAGTGTGTGTAAGGGTTTGGAACCTATTGTGTGACATGCAAGGAAACCTCCTTTCCACGCTGGAAAGTGCCTCGCATCCGTCTATCTGCAAACCTGTATAGAATGGCATTTATATGCATTCAGCCCTCTTTACTCCAAACCTCCCAAAGGAAATAAAACCTAACCAACTGCCTACCTAATAAAGCCAGTCCGCCATTTCAGTCCCCATGTAAATAACACGTGGGGGTGCACAACTACCTCTGCTTATCACCCTGAACACATTGTCCACATTGTGAAACATGGCTGTGGCAACATCATGATGTGAGGATGCAGGTAGGACTCCCAGGGGTCTGCCTTTTAAAAATGTTTAAAAGGCAGAAAAAGACTCAAATGAGGTTTTTTAAACAAAAGGCCAAGATCTGGAATGTTAAGCCAGAGTCACAATGATGTTAGATGTTCAACACAGGATCATTCAAAGCACACAGCTACGTCCAACTGGGAATCATTAGCAGTTCTTGAAACTTGCATAAATAATTAAAAAACACTATTATCTTTTACTTCACATCATATTATCATCTTTTAAGATGAGATCAGTGTGTTTGTGGCCTAATTAGCAGAGTGCCTAAAGAAGGATATTCAAATACTAAACCAGCACAGGTGTTGTATAGTAAATGATGGGTCTGTAGTTCTATACTATCTGTCACGACTACATGATATTCAATAGTTCAAAATGATCTCTTTGATTACTTGGTAATTTTGCCACCATAAGTAAAAATTGACATAAAAATGAATCCCTACTTTAGTTTTCTCTGCTTCCTGTGTTTGACCTGCATTCAGAACTGTTAGGACACAGTGTACTACTTGCTTTCGTCAGTGAAACAGCACCATCCTTCTGCTGAGTAGGATCATCTGCATCTTTTTCTCTCTCCCTTTCCACAGGAAGTCAGGCAGGCTGACAGACTTCTGCCTCTCTGAAGCTGCACGACTAGTACAGCACACCAAGCTGGCTCCTGCATTTCATCATGACGCACGTTGGCAGCAAGTGACGCAGCAAAAAAGGGAGAATTATGTCTTGCGTCATTTTTGGCTTGACCATATATGGGTGTTTATCTAAGTTGAACATAGAGTAATTTTGTTTTGGTGGTGAATACATGAATTACCCTTCCTTCTCCTGCCGGTTGTGCAGATAGAAACAGACTGTCTCTGAGTTGCTGCTGGCAAACACACATATGCATATAGCAACAGCACACATTTCATGAATTCCTGTAATAGTTTGAATGAAAGAACAACAACAAAAAAGGAAAGTGGACATTTTAAATGTCTAACCAAGTGCCAAAATTTAAATACCAGAACATTAATATATTGAATCAATTATATTTTTAAAAATCATATCGTATATTAATTTTATTATTTTTACTATAAAGTTTTTGTGTTATTAATATATTCCATTTATACACTATAATTAAGAATAACTTGGGTTATTAAAAAAAAATAATACAATACATATTATTTTCAAAAGTAAACAAAATATAATAGCATTATGGTATATGAAATACGATTTCATTAATTTACTACAACAACAACTACTACTACTACTACTTATACTATTACTACTACTACTACTACTACTAATAATAATAATAATTTATTATTTATTTTTATTATTATTATTAGTAGTAGTAGTTGTTGTTGTTGTAGTAGTATTTCAGTATTGGTATAAGAAATGCTATCTCCCCAATACTGTTAAAAAAATCAGAAAATATCTATCTATCTATCTATCTATCTATCTATCTATCTATCTATCTATCTATCTATCTATCTATCTATCTATCTATCTATCTATCTATCTATCTATCTATCTATCTATCTATCTTTCTTTCTATCTTTCTATCTATCTATCTATCTATCTATCTATCTATCTATCTATCTATCTATCTATCTATCTATCTATCTATCTATCTATCTATCTATCTATCTATCTATCTATCTATCTATCTATCTATCTATCTATCCATCCTTGGGAGTGTTATTAATCCTAAGGAGTATTATTGATGATAACCATATTTATTAATGATAAAAATATTTAATTCTCTAAAATTTATAAAGATGTTTAATTATCAAAGGTAAAAGGAAATAATTGGTACATCAAATACAAAAATGTTTAGACTGATTTTTGTGCAGTCATAGTTCTACAAGGCTTTTACAAAATGACAATACACCTAAGCCTATCTATGAATCATATATAGTGGTGATTTTTTAAATTTTATTTTACTTTTTGTTTTTCCAAGAATATATTTTAAGGACATTTCCCCCCAAAAAACGTAAGGTGTGGTGTATCAGTTCTTGTTTTATAATCCACCCAAAGATTTATACAACAGGATCGTATTTGGCTGCCTTTTTGGATCCATATCCTGCTAAAAAAATCTCCATGGATCATGGGAGTAGAAGGCTATAAATAAAACTACGCTGCTGTGTGACTACGCGTAAATGAGTCGGAAGAGGGCAGTGATAGTAGGAGGGCGTTCTTGTCCTCTCTCCCTCCAGCAGTCATTCCGTTTCCACCAATAAGCCCAATGAGCTCAGGGCGCACCGCCCACTGCCGGTGTGTGTGTATGTGTGTGTGTATGTGTGAGTTTTTTTCTCCTTCGCCTTTCCCTTCCTTTTTTTTAAGCCAATGCTGGATGTGTAGATCGTCACATGTTGTTTCCCCTCTTCAGTCTGAACATCAGCCGACATGTGTTATTTATTGCTCGGCTGCGGTAGAAGACGGGCGCACGTACGGCTCTGGAAATAGAGGATTAAAATAAAGCGTGGAGTTCCCCCCCCCACACCTCAAGCTTCCTTTGGAAATTAAAGCGCTACGGTCTGGTCTGATCTGATCCAGAGGGACGCGAGAATGGCGAGTCCGCCAGCCACGGGCGGTCAGCCGCAGATGCCCAGCACCGGTAATACAAACGCCAATAACAGCGCGAAAAAATGTGGATACCTGAAGAAGCAGAAGCACGGACACAAGCGCTTTTTCGTTTTAAAGGAGCCGTGTGAAGGATTCCCTGCCCGGCTAGAGTACTACGAGAGCGAGAAGAAATGGAGAAACAAGTCAGCCGCGAAGAGAGTTGTTCCCCTGGACTGCTGCCTCAACGTCAGCAAGAGAGCGGACGCGAAACACAAGTATCTGATCGCTCTTTACACCAAGGACGAGTATTTTGCTGTGGCGGCGGAAAACGAGCAGGAACAGGAGAACTGGTACCGGGCGCTGACGGACCTAATGGCTGAGGGGAAAGTGTGTGACGGCTCAGCGTCCAACTCTGCGTCCTCGCTGGTTGGCTTCGACGAGGCGAGTTACGGTGTAATAACGCCGGTGGCCGCCGCCTACAAGGAGGTATGGCAGGTTAACCTGAAATCCAGGGGGCTGGGGCAGAGCAGGAATCTGACCGGTGTGTACAGACTCTGTCTCTCCAGCCGGATGATCAGCTTCGTTAAGCTCAACTCGGAGGTCGCCTCTGTCGTTTTACAGCTGATGAACATCCGACGGTGCGGCCATTCCGACAGCTTTTTCTTCATAGAGGTGGGTCGATCCGCAGCTATCGGTCCCGGGGAGCTGTGGATGCAAGCTGATGACTCGGTAGTGGCTCAGAATATCCATGAAACTATCCTGGAGGCCATGAAAGCAATGAAGGAGCTGTCGGAGTTCCGCCCGCGCAGCAAAAGCCAGTCATCTAGCACAAACCCCATCTCTGTGCCAACAAGGAGGCATCTAAATAATCTTCCCCCGAGCCAGACCGGCCTCCCCCGGAGGTCCCGCACTGACAGCACCTCCGCCACCTCCCCAGTGAGTAGTAAATGTTTGTCTTGTCGCATACGCACAGCCAGCGAGGGCGACGGCACCATGACACGCCCAATGTCTGTCACCAGTAGCCCCCTTAGCCCTGGGGTCCACAGGACCCTTCTGAGCCGATCTCACACCATAACAGCACGCCCCTCTTTGACTTTTGAATCTTCTAATCTCCAGCACAGTAAATCCATGTCCATGCCCCTGTCTTATTCCCCGCCCGTGGCTACCCCCTGCCCAGGAAATACATCCTCCTGTGTGGAGACCAGTGTCCCCCGCCCTTCCAGCTGCAGTGCATCCTTCTCAGGCTCCCCCAGTGATGCAGGTTTTATATCATGTGATGAATATGGCTCCAGCCCTACTGATGCACGGGATCTCAAGTTACCTCTAACCCTTCGCAGCAACACTCCTGAGTCCCTCAAAGCAGACACCCCTCCCTCCAGGGATGGGAGTGAACTGGATGGCTACATGGTGATGGAGAGGCAAAATCAGAATGGTTATCGGCGGTTGTCAGAGCTTGACAAAGTGTATCGAAAGCGAACATACTCCCTCACTACCCCCCGCCAGCAGAGGCGCCCCCCTCAGGTGTCCTCAGCGTCTCTGGATGAGTACACTCTGATGAGGGCCACCTACACCAGTGGAAGCCAGTCTTCTCTGAGGTGTCACACAGCCTCACCTAAAGGAAGTGGGCTAGAAGATTACAGGGATGTTCACATCAGCTCTAACAGTCTCCATGGTGACAGTGGCTACATGCCCATGATGCCGGGTGTTGCACCCCAGACCCCAGGGTCCAAGGACGACCCGTACATGCCCATGAGCCCCATGTGTGTTTCTGCTCCAAAACAGATCATCAACCCCCGTTCACACTCCTGCACAGCAGGGCTGGCTCCGCGCACAGACTCCCCTGGAAGCATTTCCCTGGAGGACAGTGGATACATGCCCATGTGGTGCGGACACAAGATGTCAGTGGAAAGCATTGATGGCAAGCCAAACAACGGAGAGTACCTGTACATGTCTCCCGTTGATGCTCCGATCTCTCTCACACCCCCTGACTACATTCTTAGCCCCTCAGGAGACCCACACCCCCACCACAGACAGCCTCATTGTTACATCTCTCTACCAAGATTGGTCAAAGGACAGTTGCAGCGAATTGGGTCTGCTGACACTGACCAGTATGTTTTAATGAGTTTACAGAGACAACGGATAGACGAAGAGTCCAACGGTGGTCCCGTCTCACCGGAAGAATCTAGAACTAGCAGCTCTCCAGGTACGCCAAGCACTCCGTCGTCCCTTCCTTCTCCTCTCAGACTGACTCGGTCAGACGGAGGTCTGTTGCACCGCAGCAGGGTGTGTCGGCCCACCCGCCTGGCTCTGGAATCCCTTAGAACACTACCATGTATGAACGAGCATCCCCTTCCCTCAGAACCTCGCAGCCCGGGAGAGTACATCAACATAGATTTTGGTAGTCCCACCCAGGTCCCACTGATGGATAGCTCAGAGCCTGGAAGCGTAATATGTTCTGAGGGGGGAGCGCTCTCTCTGTCAGACTATGCTAACATTGACATCCGCTCATCGGCTCACCTTGACTCACACCAATTAGAGGGATCCCACCCAGTGGGGTGTCTGGACCACACACCAGAAGTCTTGATGTGTTCCAGCCTGCAGAGCAACCAGAAGGACACACAGAGAGTAGAAGTAGAGGAGGATGAAAAGAGAATGGAGGGAGAAACGAAGGAGATGGGGCAGATAGGGAGTCCTGTATGTGACCCTGCTATTACCAAAGGTGACTATGCTGAGATGACCTTTGGCCCCTCTGCTCCTTTAGCTGTTCTCTGCTCCACTGATACTACCCCCCTCCCCACCAGCCCCACCGCATGCGTGAAGAGACTCAGCCTCGAGAACAGCTTAGTGGATGTGGTCCCCCCTGTGCCGGTGGATTCTTTCCTACTTGGGGGTCCTTCGTTATCTCTCACAGTTGTAGACCCAAACCGGGGGGCCAAAGTTATCCGGGCCGACCCTCAGGGGCGTCGCCGGCATAGCTCCGAAACCTTCTCCTCCACCACCACTGTGACGCCTGTGTGCCCGTCTTTCGCCCACGACGCCAAGCGGCACAGCTCTGCTTCTGTGGAGAACGTGTCTCGCTCTGTCCACAGCTCCGAAGAGCCCAGCAAGGACCACAACAGCCCCATGTGCAGGGAAACGTCAGCAGGGTATCAAAACGGACTAAACTACATCGCCTTAAACTTAATGGAGGGGAACCTCGGAGGGGGCAGGCTAGGGAGATGTGACGAATTCCTGAGATTCAAGACGGCTTGCGGATGCAAAGGGGGTCTAAATGGTTTCAGCTCCAGCCCCTACGCCAGCCTGGGATTCAAGGAGACTACTACTGCTGCTGTAAAAGGTGAGTGTTTGTCCTCACTGCACACACCCTTTCATTCTGTAGGTTTTTCATTCATAAAGGGAGTGGTGTGAGGGTAGAGTAGGATCAAGATCCGCCTCAGTGTGGCTCTATAGCCTGGAGATTGGCAAAACCTAACATTATTTCATACATCTTTTGAGCTTCTTTATATTCTAAATTCAATATTTTCTGCAGAAGAACATCTTTTTATAGCTTAATAGCTTCCAGCTTGTTTGGTAATACTCTTTTTTACCTTGCAGTTCTTTTGTTACCCCATAATTATGACTCTGAAGTATGTTGAAAATAACCATCACACAGTCATCAGCTGTATCTTTTTTGTTTTTATTCTTTCACTCCTAATATAGTGATATGTAAACACAGGCTGTAGGAGTCTCGCAGAAGTAAACCATAATTAAGATGGCTACTGGGTCTGGGTTGCGATGTTTAGATAGGATTAGTCCACCCATCACTCTGAAATATCTCAAGGTTGTGTAATGCTGAGGAAGTCTTTTATCTTGTTTGAAACAGCGGAGCTAGAGGGCTGGAAACAGTTCTTTCCAAATAAAAGAGTTTCAGTTATTATTATGATGTTAACAAAGAGAACAAAACAAAAAAAACACAGTTTTTTTGCGTGCAGCCCACTGCCTCCTTACTTGCTTATTATTTGACTAAATTGGCTAGTAAGAATTAGACTTTTCTTTATTTTTTCTCTGGAGTCATCTTATTTTGAAAGTGCTTGTCATGGTTGTATTTTGTCTGGCTTGATGCTTTTGCTGTGTGTTTTGTGTGAATGGTTCGCTCTGATCTCCCTCAGTGACGCAGTTTTCGACCACGTCAGTATGTTTTGAAAAAAAAGAAAATAATCTAATCTTATTCAGTGACGCACCTCAATATGATCCTACTATAGAAGGATCTAGAAAGAGCAAAAATAGGTCTTATTTAAATGAAAACGCTGATATGTAGGTGGGGACGACATTCTCCCCTTCAAAATATTACCTTTCACCTAATTTCTTTCAGTGTTGCATCAGTGGCCTTTCATACATGTGTAAAATGTAGGGATTATGTACATAGATGGGAGACTTGGCAGGGGCATGTCAGAAGTTGTTGTTTGCCTGAAAAGAAAACACTGAAAGTCGGGATCGGTGTGAGTCACAAAAGTCTGCTTTCCTGATGGTGAAATAGTAGAGTTTAATTAGTGTTTGTGCTTTCACAACCGGGTTTGTCTCCCCTTTCTGGTCTCAGCCTGTCATTCTGTGAGCCGCAGCCGTCCCAGGAGCTCGGTGCAAGTCATCGGGTTCCCCAGAAAAACAAGTGAGTCAGTTGTTTATCAGTTGTCAGGTACTGGGTTTCAGAGCTGGAATGTGGGCAGTGCGCAAAGGTTGCTGGGAGAGGTGAATGCTCACTTGTTTTTCTAACCTGGTGGGATGGACTTAGAGGAGGAGGAGGGGGTGATGGGAGGATTCTTTTCTTTTCCCCCCTCTGTGAGCAACTTCACAAACATGCTAATGAAATGTTCTTTTACAGGAACAAGGTCTGATAAACATGTTTTGTGTAGGGACAGGTGACTTAAACGAGTCACACGTGGGCTGTAAACGTTGTACTTTCTGCCCAGTTGAACATTTTCCTTTATTGTTATAAAAATACTGAAGCTAGTTGTTAAGTGGAGATTCCCCTCCCTTCACCAGTTTGCACCCTTAATACATAGACTCAAGTGTGTTAGTTTTATTATTATTGTATGTTCTTCTTTTCATAGTTAATTATAGTCATAGAGATTCTCAAATGAGAACTTCGTAGTCCTCTCTTTTTCCTTTTTGTTTTCATTCTGATCCTCATTTGGCTCCGCTTCCTCAAAAAAATATATGCCAGATTAGGAGCTCTTATTGAACAGTAAGAAATTCTAAGTGACCTAATGCTGGTAGATATTATTTATTGAAGTAAACGTACCTATTTTTGTTAAAGTCATTATTAAGTACGAATTGATGCATGGTAAAGCATCCCTTGGTAGACCGAACAGTTTCATACGCCAAAAAGTCTGGCAAAAATAAAACTACATTGAGGCAAAATGATCAGAAATCATGGGGATGCTTGTTTGAGGACATAGTATGGACAGATGGAAGACTTATGACTTTTATTATGTAGGAAAACATACATAAACTGTTCGGTTAAGGGTAGGAGTTGGTGCTGTGTTAAAAAAAAATGAAAATTTGATTCTGAATAGCTTCTAAGAAAATCAAATTTCATCCAGACAGCCGGCCTTATTGCTACAGTTTCCCCGGTGAACTCTTACTCACTGGGTGTTGTGTCATTGTATTACAGGCATATAATTAAGATAATAGCTCAAAACACGTTGTCAATAGAACCATATCAATATCGAATTTAACAAATCACATCATGGTAACTGATTCTAACCAATGAGGCTCTGAATCAAATCGATCCTTGAAATTTGAATTAACATCCAGCTCTGGATTTGGTAATGGGAGAAGTAAAGGAGGCATTAGAAGTATGCAGGGACCGGTAATCAGTATTAAGATGTGGCAATATTTTCACCATGTTAAAATTTCGAGACCGTTGACTGCCACAAATTTTCTTCATACTGTTTGTAGTCCATTTAGTATAAAAAAAAAGCTGGAGTTTTTGCTTGCCATTTTGAACATAAATCATGCCGTGCTGCTGCCTTTTGCTGCTAACTCTCCGTCAGTTGGTTGAAATAAACCTAACTACAGTTTTAGCTCTCTTACAAAACTGAAAAGGTCTGCTGTTTGCAGATCTGTCCAGTCGAAAGAAAAAAAAAACACACCAATAACTTTATTTACACGATGCTTTAAAGAAACAAGCGGACCACGCCTGTTTACTACAAGAAGACAGGCTTTGCCACATTCCCCCGTGTTTGCTGGGTACGCCGTTGTTTGCATTCCTGCCATACTACATGTACATTCGGCCATCACCTGTTGCAATCTGGTATCCTAGGTCACATTTTTGTGTGATGGAGGAAGATGCTGTAAAATTGAAAACACTTCCTACCTGTCAGTGTACGGAGGAAGTTCTGCTGGTTTCAGTTGGAAACGTTATTGGGCCGCAGACAGTAGCCATTTCTCTTTATTTGTGTTGCAAGTTTCAAACAAACTCTTTTAGATATTTCACAATGACGAAGCGAATCCTGTTAATCACATCATTGCCATATATCACGTTCAATGTATCAATGTGGGAAGTTTGCACATAAATTCTTGCATTGAGCTAAAGGACAGAGAGGGGGAGGATAATGGATAGAAAACATGGAAATCGACCAATATTTCCATGACACATTGATCAATGGATATAGTTTAGAAAAAACAAAAGGCACACGGTGATAAAGCCAAAAAACGGAGATGTATCAGCCAGGAAAACCCTGATCAGTGCAGCTCTACGTCACACATTGACATATTTGATTCTGTGACCTTTTCTTTGCAGAATCGGAACCTTCACTCTTTCCATCAAGTTAATAAGTTTAAGTGAACTCTCATAGGTGTGTCCACCTTTGTTTATGTATTACAGCTCCTTTTCAAAAGAGACTATCCACCTGAAGGACACGTAAAAACATGTTTTGAAAATGTAGACAAGGCTCTCAGCCTAATTTAGACTGCTTTGTCAATTTTTCCTGTTGTCCTGAAGTAAACTCTGATGGAAACCCAGCTTTTGTCATTTACTTGTCTGAGCGTCAGATGGTGTTGTGTTTGAAGGATTAGGAGAAATCCACTCACTTAGACTTCTATGTTTCGGCCAGCGCAGGTAAAGGGATGCATGTTTTGGCGTTTTAACATCTTTTCTGCATTCCTTTTGTTCGGCTCGTTTTTTAGGCTACCTGCTGATGTTTTTCGTGATCCTTCTGTCATTTTTAACCCCCTAGTTTTCCTGTGCTCTTTTATCCAACACTTTGCTCCGTGAATGAAAGCAGTCCCGCACTGGTGCAGACGGAGGGGGAGAAACTGACTCACGCTCTCCGTTTGTGGGCTCAGACTGCTCGCCCCCCCTGCCTGCCTGAAAATACACACACCCACCAGTCACACATTCTGACTTTGTGTGCCGCTACCATGTGCGTACATATACAGCTATCAGCAGATGGTGGGTAGTGGGGGTGTGGTGGGGTCAGGGGTTTCTGCACCTGCCCCGCCAAGCAGTGCTCACTGGTTATCTGGCCCCTCTGAGGAGAGTGACAATACGGCAGTGATTGGCCACCATCTGCTACCACAACAACAGAGGGAGAGGGTGTGTGTATGTGTGTGTGTGTGTGTGAGAGAGAGGGAAGGTGGGGGTGTGGCCAAGCAGTCTCAAGAAGCCAACCCGAAATCCCCCCCGCCCCCCCCGCTGCCCCTCTCCTCCGGTGCGTCCTCCTCCTTCCCCCATTTCTCTTTGCGGCCTCTCTCCAAGACCCTGCTTTCTTTTTTTCAGAAGCCATGTGATTCCCCTCTCTTTTTTTTTTCCTGCACTCACCTTCTTCACATACGACACACTAGCTTGTTGTTTACTGACTTCAATTTCTGATTGCCGCATTACACAACCCCCCCCCCCCCCCGACAATTGTTTGAAAAAAATTAGCAAACGGTCCTGTGTCTCATTTCAGTCTCATTTCCTGCACATTATGTGCGGCTGATATTTAGGACACAGTGTTTTGTGCATCCTCACCTGTCCCCCCACGCCCCCACTGCCCTCCAGACGCACGTAAGAAGCGTCTCTGATACATAACTCTTTGAGCAAAGTAGGGCGGGATGTTCCAGCGCGAGATCAAAACAAAGTTAACCTCACGTATCCTCAATTTAGCTTGGAGGTAAGACGGATTACATTCTCTTCGGGATTAGACATTGTTCAGTAGCTTGTTTTTTCGAAAGGTGAGGCGGTGGCAGCGGCCCTGCGTGATGGGATACGAGTGCACAATCGGTATTTTCGTCCCGTACATGTAAAACACATGCCAGGTGAGAGGGATCTAATGCAAGGGACTGATCGAGCGTCGTCCTAAAGTGGCCTCCAACTTTTCGTTTCTGGACAGGAATTCTGCCAGATGCACATTTTGAGGGAGAATGAAGCCGTCATCCATTATTTCAGACGTGTGAATTAAAATTAGAGCAGCTGTTGCTCTGATAATTGATTGATGGATTAGGTAATTACTCTAAGCCCTGCAACTAAGTGTTTTCTCAAATCAGCCCAGAGGTTTACTTCCTTTTATTAGTTTTTGTTGTTTTTGCTGATTGCAAACCCGTCATCGGCTTGTGTTAGATTTTGACACTATGATAATCTTGAGTAGAAACGTTTTAACATAAATAAAGATACAATAACACACAATTTAATCTTACTGCTTTTACTATTGCTAAAATATATCAAATTTTAATTATTTTTGTCATGATAATGTTATCTTTTGTATTTGTTGCTATTTTAAGTTGGATAGTTACAGTACAAATGTAGAATCAATTTAGCTGAACATTTCAGCTGCTTATTTTGGATAAAATTGTGCCAGTTTGAAGCTCTCTATAATGCACAATATAACAACTGGATATTGGCTTGAGTATTAGCCAGGCTATCAGCTGATGTAGCACCTGCAGGCAGCTGCTCAGCAGACGTGACATTTGGTGCACTTCTTATTTTCCACATCATGAGTGCCTTTGCTTTCAGTGACTGTAAATAATTCCAAGTTAATGAACAGTGTAGAAACTTCTGTTCACTGACCTGCAGTGTGCAGCAAAGGGGGAGTGAGCAGCTGCAGAAGTGCGTGCTGTGTACAGCTGAGGACAAGTGCAGTCAATCCGACACTTTAGCAAAATCGAAATTTTTTGCTCTTTGAGGTCTGACTTTCCTGAGTCTAAATTATGGAAAGATTTTCTCTTTGATAAACGAAGAAAAAAGTTCATTCAGTTAGGGATGCACCAATACTGGTATCAGGTATCGGCCCCGATCCTGTCTAATGTACTGGTATCGGTATCATCTAAACCTAACCGATACCATGAAACGATACTTCAAATCTATAAACTCTGCACTAATTTGACAGAAAATTTGTATTTTTTTATTTGAACATTTTCTTTTGAGGTAATTTTTATTAATATTTTAGTTTTTACCTAATTCACCATTATCTTTTGTAACAAGCAGAGAAGAACATAAAACCTGCCTTCCAATTCATTGCACTTTTTTTGTGTGGTGGAAGTGTCGGCATTGGTACTCGGTATCGGTAAGTACTCTTATCCAAGCATCGGTATGGTATCGATTTGGAAAAAGGTGTATTGTTGCATCCCTACATTCAGTTTTTTTCTTTTGATACAGGAGGAACCCAACAAAAAGTGATAAGCAAATCTTTCCATTTATCTATCAAAGTATAACTTTTATTTTATTTTTTAATTTTAAACCACTTCCTATTGATTTATTGACCGATAATGACGCCATTGCTTAATTTTCCTGCGTTTGTTGAATAGAGGGATAAAGACTATCCGATTTTGCTTTATTGATTAGTACTTTAATGTGAACTGGAGTCAGGCGACAGACTCTCTCGCTGTTGTTGTATTTGTTTGGTTGGTCAGGCCGAGGCGCGGGAGGTCAGCCGGCGTTTTGTTTGGCCTGAACGCCGCTTTAGATCAGGGAGGAGCCGACCAGGTTGAGGAATGTAAACAAAGCAGAACCGTCCGTTCCGTCTTTTACCGGTCCTATTTTACAGACAGGTGGTGACATGAACTGGCGATTCATCTGCAAACACGGAGAGGGGAAGAGCCAGAGAGGAGCCTGCTAATACATAACTGTGTCTCTGAATGGAGCAGGGGCTAATTTTAGCTTGAGTGAACTAAATAAATAATGAACAGAGCTTGTGTGTGTGTGTGTGTGTGTGTCTGCGTTGGTGTGGGTGGGCAGGTATGGAGCCGAGGGGGCGTGTGCTTTCAGTAGCAGGGAGAGGTGGGGGCGTGTGTGCATGTGCTTGTAAAAAGGAGGATGGTAGGGGCTACTGGGTTCATTCCCCCCTCCCCAGCCCACCCTCTGCTGGTCTCCCATCCCCTCCTCCCAGTAACACACCCCCATTCCCAAACCTTCCTGTCTACCCTTTTCTTTTTTTTCTCCAGACTACAGCCTTCTTGGGTTTGAAAAGCGCTGTGTGTGGCCGAACCCCGTCTTTACAGTTATTGCTCTCAGACGGAATAATAATAATAATAATAATAATAATAATAATAATAATAATAATAATAAAAAAAGATAGGTTGAGGAAGGTGATGATTCAGTTTGTTTTTAATCACCACACCTGGATGGTGATCCGAGCCATTTAGGTGATTCAGACCTCCTTCCCGGCAGATCGCAGTCATTCTCACTCAAGTGCTTGCCTCTACAGGCTGCTGACTAGCCCATCCCCTCACACACATTTTGGATCGCTATGGTCTCCGAGTCCCATGACCTCACTGCATTCCCGTCCCCTTCTGTCAGGTTCGTTCTGTTACTGTGGTTGTTCCACCACTTCCCACCCCACCGTGTCTGTTTTCCTCTGTCTCCGCCAGCACAGGTGGCCTCAGGAGTAAAATCAATTATCTGAGCTGTTCCAGGTCCATATTTTTGCATCCCGGACACCCCCCACCCCCTTCAGCAGCTCCAATGTGCTTTTATACCTCTTTAGAAGTAACACTGCTATCAGCATTTTCCTTCAGGGCAGAATATATAGAGCAGAGATAGAGAACAGAAGTGTGTGTGTTTGTATGTTTATGGTTGCAAGGGGGGTGGATGCAGATTCTGAATGAAGGGTTTGTTTTAGAGAATGATGATCGCATCCAGCTTTGTGAAAACCGCTTCTGTTCTTCACGGCCAGGAAGAAGCAGAGGAGGCAGCGAATGAGAGAAGAAATGCAGCTGCTATCTCTGTGTGTGTGTGTGTCTGCCAGCCAAGACTTCCGCTCCTATCTGATAGCCCTGCATGCAAATGAAACCTCACAAACATGTACACAGGGCCATAAGGTCAGCACAGCTTTCCACTGAGAAAAATGCTAGACGTCAAGCACCATGCTCTTAGGCTATTTGGAGACATAAGTTTGTCTGAGTGTGAGGGACTGATGAAGGGTTTTTGTAAGGCTAAAGCGTTGGTATTTTCCCTTCTTTTAATCATCGGGACAGTTTCGCCGTGTATCAGCTGCATGGTGCTAAACACCTCTGTTTTTTTTTCCCCCTTCCATGAAAGCACCTGCCACTTTAGTGTGTACCAGCTGAGGAACACAAAAGCAAACCCCTCGAAAAGCAATTGTTTCTTACTTGGTAATAAAGCGGCAGCATTAAGCCCTGACTACACTTTCTGATACTTATTTAAACCTGCTTTTTTCTAAAAAAAACCCAATACTAATAAAGGACTACCAATTCCACTCCAGTAAGTGGCATTAACTTAGCCAAAATATAGTGGTGGTAATAATCGGCACAAAACATTAAAATCCTCAAATTGTGTTTCAGCAAACTTTGGAGAAGCATTTACCGCTTTTAAGTTGTTTATGTGGCAGCGTTTTGTATTCTCTGGTAGAAAGAGAAACAGTCACAAGCAGAGTGAGTGACAAGAGGTGTGATTGGATGATATGGTTAGCTTTGTAGCTTCCTTTCGAAGGATTCAAAAGTCTGGGTGCCTATGGTTGGATACTATGGCAGACATGTTAAAGAATGATATCTTCTCTTCAGCATTGTGATGATTAATATAATGTCAAAAAATGAGTGGCAGATGTACTATGAGGATTTAAATCATGTGCTAGCAGATATATTATGTAATTGTTTAAATCATATGTCAACATGTCCAAGCACCTAAAACATTTTTTTGTTTTAATTCCACCCCTTAATTTCAAACTCCAATATCTGCTGTCCTCCTACAGAGGGCAGAAAGTTTTGTAGAAGGAAGTGACTAGTGATGCAACGGTGCCACCTTTTTGAAACCGATACAATACCGATACTTGTATTTGAGTACTTGCCGATATACACAAAAAATGCAATGAATTGGAAGACATGTTGTATTTACTTCTCTGCTTTTTACAACAAATCATGGTTAATTAGATAAAAAAATACAATATTAATAAAAATGACCACAAACTAAAATTATTAAGCGGAAAAACATTTTTTTCGTGAAATTATTGCTGAATTTACACATTTAAGTATCGGTTCCTAGTATCGGTTAACTCGGTTAATTAGTACAGTATATAGGAGAGGTATCGACCCCGATACCAGTATCAGTATCGGTGCAACCTAAGAAATGACACAACTCTTGAGTTCATCTATTGGGTGATTTCTTATTGGTTTTAGTTAACAGTTTTTGTCTATAAAGTAGGGCTGGGCAGTATACTGAAAATTTACCGAAATTTATGACTGTTACCAACATAATTTTGCTCATGCCAGGAAGTTCAGTATGTAAAGAAAAAAGAAAAGATGTTTTTAGTTTAGCGGTGCTTCTGCCCCTTTAAGAAATGAGCGTTTCCTTGATCACAGGACTACGCACAGTCATGTGACATCCAGAGCAGGGAAACGCTGCTAATGAAGCTGATGTGTAGCTCTATTTAGAAAGAGTTAATCGAGATTAAACTTTCAGTATACCTTGATGTTAATTTTAGCTCTTATCGCCCAGCTCTACTATGAAGATAACATTTTTGGGAAAATCTAGATTTTTTTATGAACCATTGCACTACTTTGACTTCCATAGCTCAGAGTGATGTCAGTCCGCCCAGGGCCAACCATCTTGTTTTACAAGGATACTTCACAGCTTGTTTTTAGTTGAGAGTTTTGCTTTGATTCTCCATTAAAAAAAAATCCTGAATACATGTCAGAAATCATGTTTTGTATAGTGGTAAGACATCTGGTACCATAGTGTCTAATTTTCCCCCTCTTCTTTCAGAATGAAGACTGATGGCTCCTCCCGCCTCTCCTCCTCTTCTTCCTCCCTTTCCCGTGAAAGTGAAACTCCGATGCATCCAGATGACGAGGTCACCACTGAAACAGCTGGAAAGCTGACGTCGCTTCACCTCTTCACTGACCTCTTTGGGGGTCTTTGTACGGCCATAACCATGGAAACACAGACATTTGACCCTTGACCTAAATCCTCCCTCTCCTATTTTCTCCGCCCCCCAATCATCCAGGTTGCTGCTGTAGTGCTAGACCAAGAACTCTAACAGCATATGAAACTCTTAACACTAGATGGGTAACTTTATCTCATTTCCTTGGCCTTTGAACTCTTCTGCAGTATAGTATTAGATCAATTTCTGATGTAGTTTTTTTCGTTTCTTAATTTCCAGACTTGAAAATCTGATTTTATTTTGGCTTCAGCCGAGTAGTTGTCAGATTTTTCTCACCTGAAAACCTGTGAACCAAACCTGGAGAGCATGCATACTACATGCAGAGATAAAAAAAACAAAACCTTTCATGAATACTGAGAACATGTATTTATTTATTTATCTATTATGTATGTATGTATTAAAGGAAAAGGTTGTGAGAATTTGTATACAGGGTTGTGCTGCAAAAAGAAGATGGCATTTGTGAGCATTTTTAAAAGTCAATGGTAACTAACGTCTGCTTACACAAGGAAAAAAAAAACCCTACCTCAGCACTGAGTCAAACTATATATATATATATATATATATATATATATATATATATATATTTATATATATATATATATATATATATATATATATATATATATATATAATATTTATTTTCAAAGGTGAATGTTAAATAAAATGCAAAAAATATCTAAAATACAAAAATTATCAATCCAAAGCCTTACTCTAGCCATCAGCCTCATTCTGATTAACCCTTTTAGTTCGGACCTTTAAATACTCACCATAAAAGATTTACCCGATCATTTTAACTGACTGAATGTTTATCAGAGCCAGCCTCTCTGAGATTAACTTCCTTACCTTGCCACATGTAAAACGGAAATTATGTATTCAAAGAACAGAGTAATATATTTATTACTATCCATGACATGCTGTTTTCACTCACATATGAATAATACCAGGAGGGCCTTAGTAGCACCTCGGGGGCACACAGCAGAGCGTCAGACCTGTGTATGCCTGTCTGAGCACAAGTCTCACTTCACCCGTGACACCCTGCATGATCCCTGCAGGAAACTATGACCCATCCGGACTAGGCATGGGCCGGTGTGAGATTCTGACGCAACAGTTTCAGATTACAAAGGAATTTACACAGGAACCTTAAAAGAAACAGTTAAAACACTGTTGCTTTTATTTAAAGCATACATGGAGGAATCAAGTTACAATGATGTTATCAGTCATTTGTATTCATTTTTATTTTGACACAGTTTGGAGCAAAAAAATAAATAAAGCATGGAATCTTTTTCATGAGCTTGTGGTGCAGAGTAAAGATATTGGTAGGCAGGTTAATTATAGCTAGGCTATCTAGTAAAATATTTTTACTTTAACAAGAGTAATGGACACTCCTGTGGTTTTCTACAGCATGACTGTCCTTGTTTTTGCCAACCAGAAGTATTTCCTTAAAGCAGAATTGCTCAAAGCAAGGGAAAGGTTTGACACACTTTCCTCAGCCAGCTGACCAGCAGTGACGAAAGCTGAATAAAATCTTAGCAATTTTTAAAACCTAGCATTTTTTTTTGCCAACCGGTCCATGCCCAGTCAGGACAAGCGTCAGGAGAATGAATGTTAAGTATTTTTCCCTCACCTTATGCCTCATTGCGGAGCTCCGTCACCAAAGCAATGTGGCGCAAAACACCGCGCAGAGACCGCAGGGCTCGGCCTTCTCTGCACGGTTCTGCATTTACAAACTTTCCAGATTGTAACACAAGACACGCTGAATGTAGTACGTGCTGTGTTCTGAACCTGAGAACACAAGGCTTCAACAACGCAACATCCAGATGTACTCAACGGAATCCACCACACTTAAAACTCACCGAATGAAAGAGATAAACCAAGGGAAGCATCCTATTTATCTGAACTCACAGGTACTTAATGTTTGCCTATATACTGTAAATAGTGCGGTGTTACAGAGAATTACATCTGAGCAAATGCTGAGAAAATTTCAGAGGTGTTAAGTTAATTATGTTTATACTGTACATAGTATGTGTTTGAGTGAACTTTTTCTGATACAACAAAAGCACTAATTAAGTTATATGCTAACCAACAAGGTTTGGCTTTTGATTTTTTCTCTCTCTTTCTTTTATCTGTCATGGGATAGTCTTGCGAAATGGATGCCACTACAAAGATGTTTTCTAATGCTGTAATTCTGGAAAATAAAATGGAAAAAAAAATAAGTAGAAAGAATTGATTAATACTCGATACAATTACTTCTTGATACTTAGGTACGACACACATGGCATCTATGCAATATTTACACATTTTGAAAAATAGTTTACAGAGACGAACCAAATGTAGAAATAATGTTAATAATGTTTTTAAAAGTTTAAATCAAAAATGTTTGCCATTTGTACAATTTTTGTCCTCCAATTTTGAAATGGAAAACTTTTTTGGCTATTTTTTTCTCTTTTTCTTTTTGCTAATGAAATATTTTTGGCGTTTTGAGCAGTGTTTTGCATTTTGGAAAATGTCTTATTAAGCATCATAAAAGGTTGCGACATAGGCTAATGTTTCCCTTGCTGTGTCTTCATTGTAAATATTTCATATCATACACATTGTGATGCTACTAAGAAATGATAATTTAAACTTAGCTTATTGGTTTAGATTGTATTGATTCTTTATAGACACATGCAATAAATTATATTTAAGAAAACTGAAGACTTGTTTGTGTTTTTTTACTCTTGATTGCTCAAAAAATATTATTTTTATAACTCAAATATGTGCACTTTTCAAGGGATATGTCTGGCTCATTTCTTATTTCATAAAAAAAGGGGATTACAAACTGAGCACATCTTGTCTTCTATCTGTATTTAAAAATTAGAGCTTTAGAAATTAAATCTTATTTATAGCTAACTATAGCTGCATCTAAAGGTGTTGGTTTATTTTTAAAACTAACAGGGACAATAACTATGAACCTGAGTTTGAAGATTGCTGGGGACTAGAAATTTGAATTACTCATATACAAGTGTTCATCCATTTGATGTTTTGAATACAATATACACTGCCGAGATGTGATGGATTGGCGACCTGTCCAGGGTGTACCCTGCCACTTGCCCGTTGACAGCTTGAGATAGGCACCAGCCCCCCCCGCGACCCCTTGAGAAATAAGCGGTTCAGAAAATGGATGGATAGATGGATACACTGCAGTGTATTGACAGGGGTTAAAAATCATATCTTAATTCTATCAAAGTTTAAAGCCAGATGTGTTTTTATCTTGGTCAGAAAACCACCTATAGGCTGTCGACTTGGAATGGTCATTAAAATCTACATCATAACATCTATAACATTATATTAATATACTCGCCCAACAAGAAGAATGCAGAATGAAAACAAACCTTTTTCCTTGGCTTGACATTTTGTGAGCAGAAATGTCAACTTTCATTTCATTACATCATGTGATCAAGAGAGACTTTTCTGAAATTAGATTTGCAATTCAGGAAAGGAGAACGAGGATCAAGCCAGGGGCTGGACGATAATTGTTTCTAAGGAGAAATCTCTGCATCAAATGAATTTCAGCTGCGCAGCATCCCAGAGAATCATAATGGATATAATTCATTGTAAGATTATTGACACTTAGTCAGGGGTCTCATTAGTTTCCATATTTGACTTAAAAAAAAACTGATGGAAAAATCAGAAGACCTTCCAACATTATGACAGATTGTAAAGCAAGGCAACTTTATTTGTATTGCACATCTTCAACAACAAGACAATTCAAGGTGCTTTACAGGGTAAAAGCAAACAGTAAAAGAATACAATTGAATTGATTTGAATTTTAAAAAAATAGCGACAAATAACACATAACAGATATGGCATTCGAACTATTATTAATCCATTTCTAAAAGTCAGCTCTAAACAAATTAATTTTTTAAACTTTGATTTATAGGAACTCATTGTTTCAGCAGCTTTGCCTTCAGGAGGGTTTCTCACGATGCAGCATGGACCCAAATGCAGACGTTGAGTTGATCCAAGGTTATTTATCGGAGATGAGGATGATGACAGGAACAAGACATGAGCCTGATAATAAATAAGTAAATAAATGAAACAGGATGGAGACACTAGTATGTGACACAGTATAGGGACACATCATCAGTGAGCTGGCATGGAGTGAGAGGAGGTGAAGGGTTTAAATACATGAAAGGAATGAGGATCAGGTTTGATAGATTGGAGACCAGGACCACACAGAGTTTAAAGCATTTCATATCCCTACTTAAGACACCCTATTTGAGCTCACTTTTCATGTTGCTTGAATTTGAGTATCTTTATAGTTTTTTTTATTTACTTTGATTAATAGTTTGCTTAACCTATTTCGCTTCGTCTTACTGTTTGTATTTAACTCCTTTTGGTGATTGTTTTTTTCTACTTGTGTTTTATGCATGTTCAGCATGCATAAATAAAGATGAAGATGAATGATGCATGTGCAGCTTGTGCTACTGCAAACGTGCTATAGAAATACATTTGACTTTGCCGACAGGTGTAGAAATTGATTAAATTGAGGGAGCTGGACGGTGTGCTGATGACTCCGACATTTGCAGTGGTCTGAAAGTTTGATCCAGATAAAGGGAGCATATAAACAGAAAGCTGCTTCTTCATGTTTGGTTCTGAGTCTAGGGATGATTCGTAGACTAGAGTTGGATGATCTGAGTGGTCTGGAGGGATAGTATAGTGACAACAGATCTTCAACAGACTTTGGTGCTAGGTCATTGAATGATTTATAAATTAGTGAAAATGTTTTGAAGTCTATCCTCTGAGCTACAGGGAGTCAGTGTAAAGACTTTAGAACTGGGGTGATGTGATCTTTCCTGGTTCTAGTGAGGACATGCGCAGCAGTGTTCTGGATCAGTCCGCAGCTGTCTGATTGACTTTTTAGGCTGAACTATGAGGACGTTGTTGCAGTTATCAAACTAACGGTAATAGCCAAGGGTCAGGGTTCGAATTACAGGGGAGCTAGGGGAAGCTCGGCTCCCCTGAAGGCCCACAATTGACAGACCAAGGGGGAGGGGGACCCCCCCCCCCACAAGAATCCTAATCTGTTTCAGATTAAAATGAAATCATAATTTGTCCATCTTGTGTGTTCAATTTCTCACACTACATTTTCCAAACACTGACTTCTTCTTAAAATAACTTTCACGTATTTCCTTCTGTGACCATAACTGTGCGTTGGCGCTGTTTTGACGCAAATTTGTGCTGTATTTTGATAATCAAGCACATTTGGAACGACACTGCCTGGGATTAGATTGGACAAAGTCTTACTCAGGTTTTGGACATGATCTTTAAAAGTGTACTGGATAGTATCGGTTTTATACACCCAAAAAAATTTGTAGCGAAGAGGACAAGTGCAACTCAATCGGTCTTGCTGAATCATGTCATGCAGCTTTTCCTTTAAAGTGGATGCAAAAGCAATGGAACTAGTAGGAATATCTGGCTCTTAGTGGAAAGTAGGGAGGCACAGTAGGCCCATGTACCAATGGATTGCACTGCTTGCAAAAAACATAACTGGTGTGCAATGGATGAATGGAGAAGTCAGCAGTGAATTACAGAATAAACAAAAAAAAAGTTTCAAGCATTGAGACAGTTTAGCTAAAAAAAGAGTGGTTGAAATGTCAAACAGAAGAGAAAATGAACCTTCATTTAATGCAAGAAATCAATAAGTCTTTCAGAGATATTGCCACTTCAAAATGGCTTTAAGAAAGCCCCCAACCATAATGACTAAAAAACAAAAAAACGTAATAGCGCTAAAATGTGCATAAATCATAGCACGCTTGTGCTGAAATAATAGGGCAAATCGCCAATCAAATCAGAGAAAGGTTTGTTAGAAATTGGTTCACAAATCGGACTGCTGGTAGCTAATAATATGGGCCTACTGTACTGATATTAGATCTTTGTTAAGCAAATATTTTGGTTTTGATGGTGGTGATGATGATCAGCATAGTCATTATAATGGTGTTTCTGGTCTAAGTTGCCCCGTGATTTGTTGTTCTTGAATGGCTGTAAGGCAGAAAATGCTGGATTGCATGTTGATCCCGTTGTTTGTTGTTTGCTCAGAACCTGCTAAACTACCAAAATTATTTTTTTTATGTTTTTGACTGTTGTGCCATAAATATATAGGTGTGTGCAAATGAATTTTGAAATCGCAGTGCACAATGATAAAGTATGGCTCCCCCAAAAGCTTCTGGGTAATGCGAACCCTGCCAACAGTCATGTTTGATATGTAATAACACAATGGGGATTCTTTGTTTAGCTTGTTAGGACTGAATATTGATTAAAATTAATAAAAGGCAAATACTATTGATGTGTCAATATGTGTCACTTTCATTTAAAAACATTTTTATGACCACGTCTTTAAAATTGATTAGAAAATGAAAAAGTCAAACATAATTTATGGGCTAATGTTAAAAAAGCTCTGCTGAAAATAAATAGTTTTCAAAGAGTTACATATAGTCTATGTATTGTGTGTTTCTGGCTCCCATTTCTGGTCACAGGTGTTTAAATTATAGGGCTAGACTTGATTGGGAGATAATGATGGTTATCAGGTCGACTTCAAAAATCATCTTAAGGGGTGTGGACAACTGCAGGACTGTCTCTAAAGAATACAGATTAATGAGTTACATATTGATGCCGTTCCTGGTTCTAAATGTATGAATAAGGCTTGAAGGTGTTTGCAGTAAACTTCCACTTTTTAATAAAACCTGTAACATCACCCTCTGCAGAAGACTGCCGCAGCATCCGTGCAAAAGAACACAAAACAAAAACTAACTATATAATAGTGGAATGAAGTGATTTAAGTCAGTGATTCACAAACTTCCCAGCTTCTGAACCACATAATGTTTGTATCTCCAACTCTTGGTTGCAGATAGAAACAGTTTTACCGAGTCAGGTTAAAAGTGTAACAATGATAGCACACTCAACATCAACAACTAATAAATAAAAGCCAATATAACTGCTTTCTCATCTTTATTTTTGGTACTGAAGTTAATTTCTGAAGAGGACCTCACAATACAAGACATACTCGTGACCCAAAGTGGGGTCCTGACCCCAACTTTGGGAACTGCTGATATAAATAACAGTTCAAGTACTGATTATATGGAAATTGTCCTGGGAGCACAAGTGGATGTTAGATCTGCACTGGTAAGAAATTCCACATGAGTTTTTTTTAAAAGTGGTGGGACAAAAAAAAGGCAATCATAAATATTGCTGGTGACATGTCCTTGGCTTGTATGGCTGCAGCATTAGCATTGTTATTGTTTTTGCGCCTGGTTGTCCCCCTCCCCCAACCACACCAATTGCACCAGAATGTTGAAGCAGCCAGGGAGGGATTGAATTTTGTAATAGTAACATAATATATATTTATCCATATGCCTTCAGATTATTCATTTTTCTAGATTTACTATTTAAAAAAAAGAAGCATATTAATAGTGAAAATTGAATCTTTTACTCCAGCATCACTTTGGTTGAATGGCAGATGAGGTTCCAGGTTTTTTGTGCGGATACACCTCCTCCCAGAAGTGATAGTACACATTACATTTTTTCCCATTTTTTGTTGGATAAAAACTATAAACTTAAATATGTTTTAATAGGACTATCCTTATATCAAGGCAATATTGGGAAGTGGAATCAAAATGAAACATGGTTCCTAATTTTGTTTTATTACAAATAAAAATATGAAAATAGCAAGTTAATTTTGTTGTAGAACCATCTTTTGCCATGCTAAATTTATCTGTATGACTCCACCAGTTTTGGAGATTTAGAGATAAGAGACATTCTGGTTTTTGCAAAAAAGCTTAAACTCAGTCAAATTGAGGGCACATATATTTTCAAGAACTGTAACAGATTCTTAGTTGCATTAATGTTTTAACATTAATTAGGCCCTTCCAACACATCACTATCCTTTGATCTATACCAGTCCTTCGCAGCTCTGGTAGTGTGTGTCGGTTCCTGTCCAGCTGAAAGCTTCACCTCCATCTCAGTTGGAATTCTTCTTCAGGTATCCATTTAAAATTAGCCTGTACTATAGTTGTACTTTACTCTTTTCATGTTGAGATTATGGATAAAAATGCTCCAATAACTTCTAATGTTGTTATTTTAATTTTTTAAATAAAACTTCACTTCCAATACTTAATTTCTGATCTGTCTGCT
Source organism: Apricaphanius iberus (assembly GCA_028564705.1). NCBI lineage: Eukaryota > Metazoa > Chordata > Actinopteri > Cyprinodontiformes > Aphaniidae > Apricaphanius > Apricaphanius iberus. The sequence goes on from JAPXFQ010002581.1 coordinate 916,868, forward strand.
GTGTTCAGTGTTCTTTATGATGCAGTTGCAACTCTAATTTTCTCTAACACACCTTTGAGTTTATAACTGAGAATAAATTACACAACTCTCATTTGGGGACTTCTGACTGGTTACACTTGGTTATATATAAGGTTAAAAGAGTAAAACTTTTCAGCTTTTTATATGAAAAAAGAAGACTTTCCTGTTTCTTTAAAATTATTGCCCTCCTTTACGTTAAGCCAGCATGAACCCCCCCCCCCCAAAAAAAAAAAAAGAAAACAAAAGAAAAAAGAAAAAGAAACAACATTTGCAGATGTAAGGTGTTCAAAAAGTATGTATACTTTTGTAAAGCACTGTACTCTGGTTAAAAACTGCATATTTGTCCTTGTATTGTGGGAGCTCTTGAGGAAGGCTTGTTTGAAACAGCTGGAAAAAGACTGGCTTAGCTGTAGATATCTGCTGGCTGACTGACAGTGCAGAAGGTATAGAATGATAGCCCTGGGGTAGATGTCATACATTAGACAGATGTCCCAGAAGCACACATTCAGAATAGAGGGCTAATGCAAGGGCAAAATCCTTGAGAGTACAAAGGAAAATATTGTATGTAAAACAAACATGTCACACAGAATTAATTATTGGGGCCATCCCTTGCTTGATTTGTTGCTATGTTTAATTAAGGACTTTTTTATGTTGTTAAAATGTAGGATGTGGTTAAACATAAGATTCAGACATTTCTTTTTTTTGACCGGTCCCCTTTTTTATCCCTGCAAGAGTGGCTTGTTTGTTGATGGAGATATATTTTCAGTGTTTTATGTTGACTGAGTCAAATATGGAAGACTTGTGTTAACGTACATTAAACAAAAAAAAAAGCACGCTGATAAGGCAATACAAATTGCAATCGTGAACTCATTGAACTTCATTGTGAGTGAACCGCATCTGGGTGTGCACAAGACTGTATCCGTTTACACAAGTGAGCATATGTGTTATCTTGGGTTTGTGGGGGTGGGTTGGGGTAAATGTAAGAAAGGTCCTCATGAGTGGCATAAAGTAGCCTGTGGCCCCAAGGGGGTCATCCGACTTATGGACAGGGACCTTCAGTGGTTCCAAAGGAAATGGTACACTTCCGGAAACACTGTCTGGGACTCCACATTAGCAGCTGAGTGTATAAGTGTGTGTGTGTGTTTAAAAGCAAGCAGCCTGTGTGCCCATTTGTGGATGTAACGCTCCACATCCCCACAAATCCCACTCCATATCTCCACCGCCCAATCAAAACAGGCAGCGTTTAGTTGTCTTGAGTGACCGCTAATAGCTGACATATTTTTTATATAATACTGGGTTGGTTGTGTGAATCACATATTCCCTCTGGTTTTGCTCTTATATCCCATTCAAATGTTTCAGGGTGTTAAACAATTTTATGATCAGAAAATCGTAAATTGAACAAAGACCAAATGCAGTTTTTGAATGATAATTTTATTTATAAAGGAAAAAAAGCTTTCCAAACCAACGAGTCCAACATGACTAAGGTAGCTAACAATCCTGTCAAATAAACTGTGATTAACTATAACTATTGAAAAGCTGAGTTCAGTTTCACCAACTGCAGCCAGGTCCAGTTACTTTAATCTCTTAGACATCTATCAGTCCAGAAAGACTTTCACAAGCATTTCTCTTCAGGACTCAAAATAACCCCTGTGGTGTCCTTAATGCACAATATTCACAAATAAAGAAATAAAAGAACACAAGAGAACCTTCCTGGATGACTTATGTGTTAAAATTGTTCCAAGATGTCACAAAGTACGTCTGCAGAGTGGCACAGTTGGTAGCATTGTTGCCTTGCAACAAAAGGTCCTGGGTTGGAATCCTTTTCTGTGCACACATAAGTTCACTCCAAAAATGTATCGTTAAGTTAAATGGTCTCTCTAAATTTCCCATAATTGTAAGTGTATAAAAATTCAAACATTTCCCAAAATTCAGCGTGGTAGGAGCCGGCAGCAGCTACTTCGGGGTAAATTTCTATTTTAAATGTAAGTCAACTAATTTTAGCCATTGGGCTTATATGTAAAATTTATTCATTTATTTTTTTATTATAATTTTTTAGAGCCAAAGTGGTTATGGTTGGTTAGTTGCTTAGTAGTTACAGCTTCGGTGGCTACCAGGTACTAATTCGCTTACACATTTAATTTAACTGACATATGCACAATTTCAAAAAAGTAAAACGCTTGTTATACATTCCCAGTTCCATGGATGAAGTAATATTACTACGCTACAATAGTACTACGAGGGGCAGGACGTAAACAGAGCACGTAAACCGGCAGCCGCGGTCACGTGAAGTAAGTCTGTTCCAAACCGTTTTCCTTGACCAATGAAGGATAGTGACCTCGGAAGCAAGGCGCCTCGCCGAGATGCCTTGACTTTGAGAAAAACCCTTTGACTATACCGCCCGACTGTGGTTATGCATTTTGATGATGTCATCACACAGTGCCTACGTACTTTGTCCCAGGTCCGCAAGGATACTGATGTTCAGGATGTTTCATGATCACGTGATTGCATGTACCAGCCTGTATACTTTTGGGGCAGCATACATTGGGCACCAATAGACTGAACAAACTGATCTGCAAAGCGAGTGACATTATGAGGTTGGAGCTGGAGTCGCTGAAGATGGTGTCACAGATGAGGATGTTTTCCAAACAGCAATGGCAGGCAATCCTTTACAGCCTGCCTATGATGGTTTAACCACTTGTAGGAGTACATTCAGCAAAGACCCAATTCTTTGAAAATTCACCAAAGAACACCACAGGAAATCTTTTTCACTTGTGGCTATCAGGGTGTATAACTCGTCTCTATGACCAACCACGTATCAGATTGTCACTTGCCTTATATCTACTGGTTTTTCTTTGCTAACCAGAAATAGAATATTGAGATATATTAATAAAACATAATCCTTTTTCTCCTTAAAATCAGAGTGAACACCTTACTGTTTAATCAATTTACGTTTCTCCCTCAATCTTTGCAGACTTATTTCTCTCCTACTGTTATCGTTTCAGACATACATGTAAACTACTGTAAGTGGTAATTTGCCAAGACATGGATGTTTAGTTAGACTTAGGCCATGTCCACACGTAGCCGGGTTTTTTTTTTTTAACGAAGATTTTCCTCTGCTCCTTGAAAAGAAAATCTCCATCCACACGTAACCGGATAAATGCGTTTTTCAGCACATTCATAGACGTGGCAAACCTGTAGGGCGCAGTAGTTCTCCCCAGTCTTATCTGCCAAGGGAAACTTTATATCCTCTATCTTCAGCACGCAGCAGTCATACAGCTTATAAAAGCAAACAAACAAGACGCACTTTAACAATGGATGATACCAACACAGCACTGAGGAAATAAATGCTGTTTTCGAGAGTAAACACAGGTCGCACATGTTGGAGAATTTTTTGTTGCGGATAGTGGCGTTACGGCTCTTAAAACTCACGTTTTCAACCGTCCACACGCAGATACTGAAAATGGAGAAAACGCAAATCTCCACTTTGGCGGGAGTTTTTAAAAATCTTCGTTTTTTGGTGCAGAAAACCTCCGGCTACGTGTGGATAACAGGCCAAACCGTAGAAAAATATCTCCGTTTTGTGAGATACCCGGCTACGTGTGGACAGGGCCTAAGTAAGACATGCAAAGACAGCAATCACTGTAACTCTAGAGGAGCTGTGTAGATTATCTGATCAGGTATGATAATTATATGTTTGATGTGAAGTTCACAAATGGCCTAGAGAGATCCATATCAAACTAAAACACAGTAAAGACAATAAAAGAAAAACTACAATACAACATGTGCATACCCACTGAATGTATTCTTCCTTATGCATTAATGATGCATGGTACATGCTGGTTCTGGCTGTAATGGTCCAATCAGGTTTAACAAGACACAGCTAATTCTGTCAAGTGAGAAATGCTCACGTCTATTTGACAGAATGAGCCCCAATAATGGATATCTATTTAAATACCACTTCCTACTTGTGATTCAGTGGTCAACTCTTAATTTTCATTCCTCTTTTTTCAACAATCACACACACCTTCAGCTGGAGCTCTGAAACGTGTTTACATTGCAGTGTCATCCTCTGTGCTTTTCATTACCAGCCAGTAAAGCTAGAATAAACTAAGAAAACCTTCCTCTTTCTTACTGGTATCTGAGGATGTAGAAATAGTTTGTTTCTGTCTGTGTTTGCAAGTGGACTGCCACAAAAGAAAATCTCTAATCAAATCAAATCAAACTTTAGTTATATAGCACAATTCATACAACAAATGCAACTCAAAGTGCTTTACAAATGAAAATGAGCCCCAAAGCAGCCCGACAACAACACTCCCTCATCACACCCATCCTTCAACACACACACACACATGCACAAACACACACTTAAGGACATAAGATTAAAAAAAAATGTTTTTTTAAATAAAACAATTAACTAATGCTGTTTTTGCATCCCATAAGTGTATTGTAGTATTATAATTTTCATGATAAGTTGAACAGAGAAGCTAAACTAATGTTGCGCATTGACAGAAGGCAGGTTTATAGCAACAGGGTAAAGGATGAAACATCATTATTAAGAGAAGACAGGGTTAAGGGGGTTACTGATTTTAGTTTAGGATGATTAATTTTATGGATAAAATCATTTTTGTTGAAGAAGTTCCAGTGGAGTATAATCTACCATGTGTTCTCAATCCCTATCCCTCACTTGGTGTGGACAAGGGTGTGCATGGTCAGCTTTTAAAAAGACATTCCCAGCTGTTTCCCAGGTAGCGTTCTCACACTTCTTGTGCATCTCCTGTTTCTCACGCTGGCTGCTTTAACTGTAATCTCTACCAATAGGAACACACACACACACACACAGCCACGCACACACTGCCCAGCGATGTACCTGGGCCACACTCACTCAGAGCCACACTGACACACCCCTTTGTTTAACTGATGATAGCGAGGCAGCCACAATAAAGACAGGGTAAAGTAAAGAAAAAACACACAGACACAGACAATGATAGAGAGAATAGATGAAGTGAGGTAAAGAGGGAGAAATGAGAAGAATGGGCAGGAGAGTTGGGAAAACAACAACAACAACAAAAAAAAACAGCGAGAAGGAGCAGGAACCAACAGGATGAGCTCGCACGCTTTTCCGACTCCACCCACTCTGTGTGACTCACACTTCACAGGTGGTGTTGAACGTGTGTTTACAGCTGCAGGTCAGCTCAGGGTGTGTCTCTGCCGGTGAACATGTTTTATCAAGCACAGGTAGTGCTTTTCATTGCATCAGTGTTCCAGCAGATTTATTGCCGCCTTGTCGGCATCATCAAAGTGACAATCAGAGTGAGCGGCGTGGAAGAAAGAGAAATGCTTCAACAAACATGTTCTGCAATACATTACCTGCTCTGAGTTACCCCTCACTTTGTTGTCTTTGTTTAGATGGAAAACATGAATCAAACCACTGATCCAAACGGTGCAAACATGATTTAAATGAAAAATATAACTGCTTTATCTCTGTAAGCAGTCACTCACTTATTCAAATCATTTGAATGCAGCTGTGTCAATCACCTCAGTGGTTACATGTGTATAAAAATGATTGCTTTTACAAACGTTTGTGGAAGAATACGTTGAACTCAGGAGCTCACTGTATTACAGCATTGTACTGGGATAAGATGGCACTGTACAGAAAGTCCAGTTATAACATTTACAAACAACTAAATAGTCGAGAGAAAACTGTTACTGGTATTCTAACTAAGTGGAGGGGTTTTCGCAGCTTTTAAGCTGCACAGTGCAAGCCAACTTTCTGCAGAATCAAATTTAATAGGCCTTCATACCTCACAAGAGTTTTTTCTTTAGCTCAAGAACATTGTCAAACCTTCTAGTTTATGCGCCCAACCTGTTTCCCTTGCGTTCTTATCTGCGTGCTATTCGGCTTGCTCAACCTTTTACTTTCAGTTTTCCTTTCTGAAAACAACAGACAACAAACATTAACAAAAGTTCTACTATTTCTGAGGAGGTTCTGGCAGACAGTGGATGGATAGAATGAAGTCATATCATGATTAGCACATTTCAGTAAAAAGTCAATTCAAAGTGCTTTTACATGATGAAAACACTATAAACAATCAAAAAACATAACAGTGGCCAAATAAAGACAAGCAATGGAAAGTTGCAATCCACAGTTAATCTATATTCCACTTATTATTAATTAAAGGGAACTCTGAACAAATGGCTGTTAGCCTTGATTTAAAAGGAACTCAGTGTTGAAGGACTATTGTAGTTTTCTGTATGTTTCACTTTAGATTAGAATAAGAATGAAATTTTGGTTGTATATGTTTGGCTCTGACTCTAGGGATGCAGAAAAGATTTCAAACTAAAGGACATGAGTTGTATGAAAAATTGAAGTGAATATACATCTTTATTATTTTTTGTTGCTAAGCCATTCAGTGATTTGCAATTAAATTAAATTGAATTCAGTTTATTTATATAGCGCCAATTCACAACAGATGACACCTTGAGGCATTTTACAAGAAAACACATTTCAATACAATTATTCCAATGAGTTAAAAAAGTTTCTTGTTTACAGAATCCCAGCCAATTGCATCAAGTAACTGACTTGAGGTTGGGCCCCATTGGGCCCCAGACTTTCCAACCACAGCAATCCTCTCTACTGAGCAAGCATTTCTCAAGCATGTTATAAAGTAACAAAATATTTCTAAGCTATATTCTCTAAGCTACAAGGGGCTAGTGTATGGACTTTAGAACAGCTATATTTTCCTCATTTTAGTAAAGACTTAAGCAACAATGTGTTGGATCTTCTGTCTTTGTATGAATTTTTACTGTTACAGTATTTCAGTTTGAGTAAAGATGAATGCTTGGATGAATTTCTCTTGATCTTGCTTGAACATTAGCCCTTTAATCTTGAAAATGATATTCAGGTGCCTCTGAAGGTTCAGGTCTGAGTCCATTACTCACTGAATAAGGCACCTGTTCTGTTGTAGGTCTTTGATGGATTTTATCCCAATTCTTCATAATATAAATGAATACCCCTTTCAACTGTTTAAAATATACTGTTATGTCTGATCCAATTTCTTTTGACTCATTTAGTTTTCTTAGAATCTTTAAAGACACAATGCACACAATTCAAAGATACAGCATGCCAAGTCTTTGGCCAATATTGTACTTCTCTAGGATTCACCCTATTAGAGTAAAACTTACTTTACACATCAAACCCTCTTTTTTAGCATTTCTCATTTAAGAAAAAAAAAAAGACACAAAAATGTACCTTAGTCGGATTTTCTTTTTACTTCGGTTCTGTGTACTCTCAAGTGTGACTCATCTTTTGAGTGAATTACTTCTTTTGTTTTAAGTGGGCATTTATTGCCTCGACAAAGTAAATAAGCCAAAAGTGAAAATTAGGAACAAGGCTTAAAAAGTTACCATTGACTGATACAATCTCAAATTTTCCAAGAAAGTGTACCTTTTTCTCTGTAGAAGTACAAAAAATCCACCTTGTGGCTTAAAGGTTTTGCATAGTACTATAAATTTAGAAAACTTTGAGCCAAGATTATGATGTCAAGGTCTTAAATTTGGAAACTCTTAAGTCTGCTATCCCTTGAAAGCAACCACACTTAGAGAGAGCATCACGGAAAGCACCGTACGAGAGGCATTTCTCAGTCTCTTTCCCTCCCCACTTTATGCCTCAAAGTGATGGATGTGGTCAGTGGACACAGCACACAACCTGCGGACAGCCACAAGTTCCTTAGAAGGCAACAACATCTGCTTTCTTGGCTGCTGAGTGTCCATGATCTTCTTGTGTGCCTTTCAGCAGTGGGTTTTTCTCTGTGGCCAACATAGAGAAAGAATAACGGGTGCAGATACACTCTGGTGAAGATATTAGGGAGTTAAAAATAAAAATAGGAATATTATCTTTATGTTATTTTGGATTTTTCCCAGGCAAAGGTTGAAATAGGTCCATCTTAGACAATTAAATAGATTACAGCTTTTAAACTCGGTCTCAGACCTTTATCACAGCTGATAAAAGATTTAAAGTGTTTTTATCTATAATAAATGTTTGGACACAACCTTTGCTTTTATCAACTTTTGGGTAGATATCAAAGAACATTTTGGCATTTTCTTTTCAGAGCAATGGGAAATATTTTGATCCACTAAAAACAAAAACTTTTGTTGATCTTGTCGCTCCTGCTTGTTTACATTAAAACAGAAATCACTACGTGGCATTTCTTTATCTGTCACCATTAACAGTATTTTATTTATTTATTTTCAATTTTTTATCAAAGCTGAAAAGATTACTGACAAAAGAAATAAAAGAAGCTCAGATACAGTAACATTTTGTGATGCAAATTCAGAATTCCAGAATGAAATGAATGAATTGTAGACCAGTCTGCTGGACGCCCTTTTAATAATTTACTTTTCATGATCAACTGGAAGTGGATGTAATTTATTATAAATGAATTTTACAAAACTGCCAACTCCTCTCAGGTAGTTTTCAAAATGGGTAGTAGCTGGCCATGATACAAACATGATGCAGCTTTGCATTTTGAACTATCAACAGATTAACCCTGGCTAAACAGGTCTCTGCAGAGTCTGACTCAGGTATTTTAAAATCTGGAGTGGTAAAAACTAAAATATTTCATTACTGTCAAAATGTTTTAAATTGTTAAATCTGAATAATATATTTAACACTGCTTATGTAATACTTTCTTATGTTTAAGTGGATGAAAATCTTATTATTGCTGCCAATTCAACAGAGAAGGTGGACAATTAATTTTGGAAATGGGAAAAACTCTCTTAAATCTTCAAGCTTCTATCTACAAGAAAATGGGAAATGTTCTGTCGGCGCGCTACTAATCACTTTTAAGAAAATCTTTTTCATCATTGAAGAATTTTTTGCCATTTTTTCTGTTAAAGATACATTTTAAATGCATAATATTTGCAGTTTAGGTAAACCGACTTGCAAAAGGATTATTAGCTCTTGAGGCTTTGTAAATTATGTCATGTTAGAATCACAACTTCAAAACTGTGAAAGGAATGAAAAAGACATGATTTTCAATGCTTTTCTCACAAACAAAAAAATCTGAAGTAACATTGCAGAACCATCTGGAAACACATTTCTGTTTGTCATGCCTTTGGGTTTTTGATTTAATCTCAAACATGCTTCTCGCGTTTGCCTTCTATTGTTTACTTTGCAAATGGAGATGGGAAGTTTGATGATTACATTGTTAAAAGAGGGTGGCAGCACCAGAGTACTTGCCCTTGTTAAGTGATATTTTACTGTCTGGCTGACACTGTTGTGTCAGTTTAAAACTTGAGGTAGAAAATCAAATTCTAGAAAAATTATAATTTTTGAATATGGTGCTATTTCTCTGCGGAACATTTCACAAGCTTTTTTTCCCCCAGTGAATTATTTCGGTAGACACAACATGACAGTTACTAATGTTGCTCAGTAATCCCTTGGAAGAGCACAGGAACAATGCACAGCTGCATATCATGTACCTGGCCAAATGAATCAAGAAGAGTTTCCATTTTTTTCTTACATGTCATACCAATAGACCTACACAACCATATATTTACTTTTTTCACCCCTCTTCCCATGCAGAATCACGACTTCTCTTCTCTCATTTCCTTTCCCAAGTTAATTAATGACCTCAAAGGTTTTGCTTTCTCCTATATCTGCATCTCCCCATCTACATTTTTCTTTATCTCTGATAATATTCTGAATTCCAAGGGGCCTGCATCTTATCTCACAAAGTCTTTGCATGACGCACAGAGACGATCAAGGTCATGCTGTTTCTATGCACCACTGGGACGGCGTCCTCGAAAAGTCAATCTTGAGATAACTCGGTGTTCGTCTTTACTGTTGCTATGTTCGAAAGCCACAGAGGGGTGGGAGGAGGGACAAAAAAAAGAGAGAGAAGTGAAGGACAATGGTCCGATAATTTTTATTTACACTCTTATTTTACGTCTGGTCACAAATGGCTTATTCAGTCAGTGATGACCTTCACAAAACTACTGGATCAGGTGTTGAACAGGATTTGGTGGAAAGGCACAGATGAGGAAGAGGAGAAGATGGATAGTGGAGTGGCCTTTTCATTCGGGAATTGCCACCCTATCAGCTGAAGGCTGAGGTGGTAGGGGGAGATAAATAAATAATCAAGGAATTATACGAGTGAACTACACAAGGCTTCTTATTTTCAAGGCAAAGAGAGAGCAGAGCTGAAGCATTCATTTAACAGAGGTGTGGATTAATTTCCCCCCACTTCACTATTAACATCATTGGCAACAATACCAGAATGAGACTCAAGGCACAAAAGATTCCCTTGTTTGGTGTCTCCAAGAACTGTAATGGAAGCTGTTTTCCATCACTGAAATCACACAGCAGGTTCAGTGAGAACCCCTGAGACACTGACACTCTGGAAGTGGGCCAGCGCTTTCCTTCCATCACCGCAATGCAGAAGGCCGTTGAGCTGACAGCCATCTATGGCCGAATGATACCAATCCCCCCACCCCCACCTCAGCCTCTGAGTGCCAATAAACAGACACAGAGCCTCCCCCGGAGTCCCTCAGGTGGTCTCAGTCAACACAGTGAATGAAGCATCACTCAATGACGGATCAAAAGAAAGACCATCCGCCCATTCTTCATCCTATCCCCCCCTCCCCCCACCACCACCACCATCCTATGCTCTCCTCCACAACAGGCCTCTGCCATTCTTTGATTCACCTAATTTAGCTTTATAGCACTTTTCTCATCCGTCTTGGCTGTTTCTGCCGTTTCCAAGGGTTCAGACATAGGGACGAGGCCTGGAGGTTACCCCTCAAATGGCTCTCATTTGTGGGACTGAAGAGCATCCAGTAAAGGATGAGCCTGTTAATGAAAACCCATTTTAAACACTTTTATATTTTACACACCCATTCAGTTTATATAGTTCAAACTAACCAACACAGTTAACCTCACACACTTGGATATCAAGGTGCTATATTACCAACAAGGCCCCAATAAACGCCTAACTAATCATATTTTCAAAATATGGGTATGTATTACGGACTTGTTTTATGATCTAAAGGTGAAAATCCATACATTAATGTGCAGCAATTGCTGATGAGTAGTTCCTTAAATTGGAGTTATGGAGCCCAACTCCAGTTTTTTAGGGTTCTTTTTGGGGTTTTAGGGTTCTTTTTGTTATGTTTGCATAACCATTAACACATACACTGATTGTATGAGTGAGCTTATTCTTCTGGAAATATTGTTTAATTCATGGATGGATTAAATATTTTGTCGCTTGGCATTGAGAGTGATGCAGATGTGCAGCTATGGAAAGCAATTCAATCCATAACAAAAATTGCACATTTTAAGCAAAATTATTAAGTTACGCAGTTAAGCGGTATTTAGTTGCTTCAGAATTTTGCATTATTTGTAATTAAAAATATTCTTATTGTAACAGTTAGAATTGAACTAAAAGCTTAAAAGTAAAAAGATACAAACACAATTATTATTTGTAAGAGTATGTAGAAAAAGTGAAGGCAAAATACACTATTTTTTTTTTACACCTTATTGATCCTTTAAGGAAAGCCCATCTCTACTACAGCAAGACGGGATAAACTTCCGGCTCCCTATGGCCTAGGTGAACCACAACTCCTGAGAAGAATGACATCTGAGAAGTAGCTCTAATCTGCAATTCTGGCTGGACTGGAAAGCGCCACTGAAAGCAGGATAAAAGAGAGCTGCCAGCCACTTTGCAAGCAGTGCAACTTTTTTCATGCATCTGCTTGTGTTTCTTCAAGTTTTTTTTTACTGCATTGTTTTGGTGGGTAAATATGTAAATTTAAGAATCATTCTACAGCTTCAAGTTTGACCACAGATCACTGAAGTGGGCTTTCTATCCAAGGCTGTTAATCACTTTAGTTGACCCGAAATTGATAAAAAAAAAACGTATAAAAACATTTGGAATACATTGCTATGGAGCGACCCACATGAAAGATCTGTTTGTAGCAACTATCAGAATCCTTTTGTCATTATGCTAACAATAAAAAGCCTCATGGGTGTCCAGTCTCTTTCATGCAAAATTCACACAGGTAGAGTGGGAGTGTTCTGTAATTTCTAGAACCATAAACATGCAAATGCACATTTTTATTTACATTTTAGGCTAATCTGATATCTTTGGAACTTAAAATTATTAAATCATGATTTTCAATTTTCCTGTGGGAATAAATATATCCATCCCATCCATCCATTTTCTTAACCGCTTAATCCTTAATGGGTCGCGGGGGGGGGCTGGTGCCTATCTCCTGCTGTCAACGGGCGAGAGGCAGGGTACACCCTGGACAGGTCGCCAGTCCATCACAGGGCAGGACAAACAGGACAAACAACCATGCACACACTCACACCGAAGGACAATTTGGAGAGGTCAATTAACCTGACATTCATGTTTTTGGACTGTGGGAGGAAGCCGGAGTATCCGGAGGGAACCCACGCATGCACGGGGAGAACATGCAAACTCCATGCAGAAAGACCCTGGGCCAGGATACGAACCCACAACCTTCTTGCTGCAAGGCAACAGTGCTAACCACTTCACTACCGTGCAATATAAAGTGACAAAAAGAAAAATATTTTGTTTTCAAAATGGGAAAAACAAGATAACATGCTAGTGAAGTGACACAGAAGAGAATTAAAAGCTTTGAAAAAACAAAAATTACAAACTGGGTTGGATAGGGACCTTATCTTTACAACAGTCACAGTGATTACAACATAGTGGTAAGAAAGTAAAAAATAAATAATCAAAAATCAACAATTTTTCACGACAATTAGACACTCTACAAGTCCATCAGTTATTTGGAAGAAATGACAAGAAAAAGCTTTTCCTCTGGTGTCATAAAAAAGTAAACATTGACTAAATAGCCTGGTTTTCTTGAGCATCTACAGACTAAAACAAGTGATTGTTCATGGAATACGTGTGCTGAAGTTAAAGGCTGTATTATTTCTAAATTGTCTGTGTGACAATATGCTACTGCTATAAATGTTGAATTTATTTTAACACATTTTTGGTTTGGTGCAGTTTAATATTGTTTCGTCGCAGTAGGAAGGTCACCCTTTAAATCGCAGCAAGGTGCTCTTTGCATAGGTTTGGCGTAAGTGTATCTTTGGGTTCTCTTTAGACAGTCCAGGTTCCCAATAATTAACATTCACTGTTCACTCTAAACTGACTTTAGGGATGAATGTGTCAGTGGATTGGCACCGTTTCTTCAAGTGGGTACAGAAAATGTATAGAAGTACCAGTAAGGGAATGGCACTGTGTGCACTTACAAACAGTAAGAGAAAACAGAATTTTGAAATGTATGTATGTATATACCTTAGTCCAGCTGGAGTAAAACCCCTTCAGGAAGTGGGAAGACAGTGGAAGCGATAACGTCATCGGATCGAGTAGCAACAATAAGTGTTGCACAATCAAAATGTACAGTACCTTCAACATATCCTGTGCTGCAGTGTTGTTGTCATCCATTTCTTCACTCATTGTGCATATCCTGCTTTTACTCCATCTGCTTCCCTGCTGCCAGCATTTGTTTACTGTCTGTGTGACGCTCTAAGCCCGAAAGAAAGAATGCTAGCACCTTGAACTTTGAAGTGCACCTTGAATTGCCTAGTGTTGAAAGTGTGCCACACTAATAAAATGTCTTGCCTTGCTAAAGTGAAAGGGTGTATGTCCCCAACTACATTTGCGGAGTTGAATGCAATGCATTCAATAATTATATTTTCTGAATGAGATGTAAACTGGGATAAAGGCCCCCATGCTGGTAAAGAAATTATATAGATATGCATATAATAGATACATAATAGATGTGCATATAAATGTTCAAGAAATGATTATAAAGCTATGCACTGTATAAGCAGCTTATATACAAGTCTTTGAAGGCAACTATGGATTTAATATTGAGCTAGTAAAACGTTTGCACCCTTACCTCTATATTAGTGTAAGAAGTGTTTCTAAGTAATATAGAATTGAGACATTTTGTTTAAGTTTTGAATGTAGCAATTGAAATTATTTTTGAATTCAGATTTTCTGAAGCAGAGGTAAGCCTGTGAATATTCTCATTCATCCAGGTCATGGTTATCTCAAGGAAATTTCAATCAAACGCAACTGGACTTGGTAATTTGTCTTGGAAGACGTTTCACCTCTTATCCAAGAGGCTTCATCAGTTCATGCTCGCCGCTGACCAGGCTGGGACTGGTCCCTGTAAAGCAGAGGTACATCTAGTATGAACTATGGAGTCCAAAGTGGGGAAAAAACTGGAGAAATGTTTAGATGGGTCACCACAAGACAAAGTGGGACTTATGTAAGGGCTGGCAGGGTCTGAGAGCAGAGCATCACAACAACCGTAATGAAAGCCAGAGACTGACTGAAAGACAGAGTAGGCAAGTGGAAAATAGTAAGCGTTCAATGACTATTCCAAGTACTGTGAGAGCTCCCTACCCCCTCAGCTTACTCTCATCAGTAATGGACTGTCATTCTCCAACTACGCATTTCCCCCAGCTTTCCTTAAGCTGCCTCACTTGATTTCTCTGTCTTCTTGTTTTGCTAATTCGGGTCTTTTTCCTGGAACTTGATAGCACGGTAGATTTTTCACCCTTTGAGCAGTAGCAGAGCAACAACACATTCCTGTCCACATTCCAGCCTCAGGGAAAAACAGTGTCCGGAACATAATAAAAGGCAGAGCACGTCATTTGTTTTTAAACCCACTTGCTGTTTGGAACAAAGCTGCACTGAGGGCAGGATTGGGCAAATGTGTTTGTGCGAAATAGACAGCGGAAGAGATGTGTTTTCTGTTTATGAGACTTGGTGCGCATGTGTGTTTTATGTAGTTCTTTTTTTTCCTGAGGTAATAAGATTGTGATGTTTCTACACACCTTCATAACCTGAAAGAAAAAAAGGGGCTTCATATTCCTTCCATTTTTTCTCTCACCTTCTCAAAATGTCAATTTTTTTTTTGTTTGTCATTTGCAAAAAGCACTGTGGGTACACTTTGATCCTATCTGAACATTTGGCACTTTCAAGTATCAGCTATGCAAGCACACACATTTACACATGAAATCAGACTCACTTAAAAATAATTACTACTGGACAACTGGTAATAAGAGGGCTTGATATTTTGGTGATCTGTAAATTGGCACGCTATGTGTTTGTGTTGGGTGGCCTTTCATGTGTGCACGTTCAACCACTCACTGAAGCCCTGATAAGTATTCATACAAACAACGGCAGTGGCAGGTTGAAGGTCAGGGCAGTTTTAATGTTTTAGCCCTGATGTATCCTTGCTCAGAGAGCCTCTCAACCTCCTCCCTTGTCTATTCACTTGCTGTTTAAGAGCCCCCATGATACTTCCAGTCAGGCAACCCTGTTAGAGTGTTTTAATCTAAAAACTTATGCTTCCTAAATCTAATCTCAAACTCTCAGTTTTTGACGAGCTTTGACAACCTTTTTAAGACTTTTTGGCAATTAAACAAAAAAAAACAAAAAAAAAATCACATTTACCAGAAGTTAATTTCTTTTTTTGTCTGTGCTGTGTTCATTTGTGTAGATTCCTGTTATCTTGAAGGTTCTGTTTGTTATACAAAAAAAAAGTTGAGATGGTTTTTACTTTTTTTACACTGCCTGTTTCGGCAACAGCCTTCCCCAGAGCTTCCACAGTTGCTGATGCTGTAAATGAGGCCCACTGGATGGTTTTTCAGCATGATCACCTTTATTGAGGTCAGGCCACAGCATTTTTATCCATCCTCATTGGTCTGATTTGAATCATTGTCCTCTCTTATCACCTAAGTTTGCCTACAGTATCTTTAAAGTCACAAATTGTGATTGTCGGACATCCTCCCAACTCATTTTCGGACAAATTTTGACAAATTGTCCAGGTCCTGAGGCAGAAAAGCAGCCCATGACTATCACACTTACCACGGCCATCTTGGACTGCTATTGATTATGATGCTTTCCCCCCCCTGACACATTGAGTTAGTTTTACACCCAATAAACAGAACTCACACATTTCCAAAAATGTAAACTATTTCACATAGGTCCACATTATAATCTTGTAAAACTCTGGATATCATTTAACGCTTTGTCAAACTGTGTTTTTATGTCCTCAAAACTTTTTTTCAAGCTGGTACATGGCAGTGACTTTGTCTGTGTTAATGAATTTCTTGAGGTAAGAACATGGTTTATTACTTTTTGAGGTATTTAGGGGGCTCAGGTATGTCTGAATAGATTTTTTGCCTCAAAGAGGACAAATTCTACCTCTTTTTAAACAAGTCATAATAGGTCTATAGTCTGTACGTGTTAATGATTTTTTTTCACATGTTGGGTGAACATGATGAAATTATGTAAATAATGTCCACGCAACTGATTTGTTTTCATTTAGCAACAAAGAATTTTGTTGAGTGAAATAAATGTAAACATGCTGGGTCAACTAAATACATTTGGGCCGCTATAAGGCACACAAATAAACAGCAGGGAATGGGACTTGAGCTCATAAAAGGGCCTTTGTTTTCTGAGCACCTGCACTAACCACTTTGCTACACAGTAACTCAGAATAAATTCACATAATAACACATATGACTTTATTTCCAGCGTTAACTAAACATAGCAATTCCACTGTATTTAGCTGACCCAACATGGTTACATTTAGTTCACTAAACACATTTTTTATTGCTAAATAGAACCAAATCAGTTGAATGGAAATTATTTACATAATTTTATTATGTTCATCAACAAGTTTTTTTTGTTGAGTTTATTATCCCATTCTAAACAGCACTAGCTTTGCCCGTGAAGAGGATCTGGATGCAGTCAGAACTCTTACCAACTCTACTGTTGATGCTGATTGATTTTTTTTTTTTTTTCAACTCTCTGAATTTCACTTGAATGGTGATGGTCCAGGCTACTGTGATCCAGGCTACCGGTTCTCGATCCTGATGGGCCGGACCGACTGTCATTCATGTTATACCTGCTTCCACAAACCTAAATTAAATGAAAAAATGATGAACAGGTTTCTGCAACACTTGAATGTATGAGGAGGAAGTGATGCAATCACTTTAATCAGGTGTGCTGCATTATTGGCAAAAGCCAATCCGACCAATTTTTGCAGTATAGCAGCAAATTACATGGCAAAAATCAGTTCAACTCTGTCATTGGCTTACATTTTTTTCCAGAAGTCTTACAGGATATAACACTTTTAATGAATTAATCTAACTAAAACCTGCTAATAAAGAGGGAAAAGCAGGACAAATGTAACTGGGCATGCTTCAGTTTCCCTTTGTAACCATGTCACCAGTGGTATATTTATGTGCAAGCTTGTTTTTCATCTTGATTAGAAAATGATGTAAAACAACAACAATAACTTGCAATTTAAAAAAAATGCAAGGTCAAGGAGTTTTTTGTCTAACTGCTACACATTACGTTGCTGACCCCATCTTGTCCTCACCACCACCACTATTAGCCCTTCAGGAAGCTAATAACCTCCTTCCTTTATTTGACACGGGACGATGCGGCCAGCAGCAGGGCTTACGCGGGAAGGGGGCATGTGCATGAGAGTTTGTGCTTGTGCTCCAAGGACAATGATTATTCAGCCATAACGGAAGTCATAAAGACTTCCGCTGATCGCTATCAGTGTCGACAGAGGGAGTGGAGAGATATAACAGCCGCAGAGTAAATACGCAAAACTAGACAAGAGAAATTGTGACGCCCAAACAAAGCTGTAACGTAACAGACTGAGAGATTCCTCACAGCTCTCACATTATATCTAAATATCATTGAATATCACCTGCTGTAAGTTAACCTCTTTCATGCCAATTCAAATACACATTGAGTGATATTAGATTTTACTTTGACACTTCACCTAAGCTAAACCCTGTTTAGCACCAATGACAAGTTTGCACAAACTCATACAATAAAGCTATTAAATCATCCAAAGTGAAGTTGGGATTTTTTATATAAAAAATAAGTAGAAAGATGTAATTTTATCCAACTTTTTGTATTTATAGAATATTTTGAAAACTCAAGCAGTAGCTAAACAACTACTTTCCCCCCCCCTTGTTAGGACGTTCTATTTATACTAACACAAGAACTAAAAAGTGTTTTGAAATAAAAATATAGTAAATAAAGAAAAAAAACATACAAAGTCATAATAAAAAACATGTTATCTTTATAGAATAAAAAACTGTCAATTTTCTTCATAAGTTATCTTTATTCCAAAAAATATAGACTTACTTTTACATTCAAACTATCAAACAGGATATAATATAGATTTAGTTTTTTAACACTGTAGTCCTTAAGACACACATTAAGATTATGGTTTCACATGAAATAGTTTTAAACCTTGAAGACTGCCATTTCCGAGCTAATTGAAAAAAGATATATATATATATTTTGACCAGCTTATTACCGGTTTATTATCAACTAGAATAAACAAGGGATATCAGTTTTATATAGAGATGTTCTTTACATTGTTAAAGTGGGATATATGAAGGAAATAGGGTTTTGTGCGAAAGGTTTATATGACCTTGCATTATACTATGAGTCTGTTATGACTTAAGAGACCAATAAATTAGGTAATGAATGACCACTGCGTATGAAGCCTTGTCTCTCACGAAAGAAGAAGCTGACACTTAAAATAAAATTCCTAAACCAACCCCCAAACCTGTTCTTGACTGTGCTGTATCTTAGAAATAAGATGCAGTGCACTTTAAAAGTATCCAAATCATTTGAACATTACACATTTTGACATGATTCAAAGAGTGGCCAGTGCAGATCTGACCAAAGATTGTGTCAGTGATTTGTAGTTTATAATCAAATAATAAAACCACCTGCTCTCACAGCTAAAAGGTCCAGGGTTTGATTCCCGCTGGGGGACGCTGTGGGTGCTGAGGGTGTGTGTGTGTTCCTCCATATCATCAGCACCCACACCCTGGGTGGACTTGGTGAAAGGTCCTTTCTGTGTGGAGTTTGCATGTTCTCCCCATGTTCCTCTGAGCAGCTAATGTAAGCCACTCCCACAAAAACATGCACCTGTCCTGGGCTGGATCTGGCTGGAATAACGTGATCCTTCCATGCGCTACGTCCAGCCGGGGAAACCCTGCCCCTTCAGATTAAAAGAAGGGCCTGCTCACTTCTCAGGCAAGAAGGAGGCTTGAGCTCAGTGCTGGGCCCTCCTGGGGTTGTTAGAGGGAGAGCAATGCCCATGACTGCACTTAGGTAGTAACACTGGATGATCAATAAAGGGAAAAAACTGCATATATATATATATATAAAAAATACAATTATATAAACCACCTGAAAATTGAATGTGATGTGTTGGTATTCGTTTAAACATAAACAGACTACATTTTGTAGCATTTCTAAGTGTCAGCGCACAACAATGACATCACAAAGTCCATAAAAGCCTGCAACGGGCAGCCATTGTTGTCTTTCCATGCCAGCTTTGCTAGGTTATGGAGATATAACTTCACTAGTAAATTCCATTCAACTAATTAACCTGCTAGGTGGGAAAGAAACACCTCTAAACCTTGGAAATACAAGCTGAACAGCTCCAAGGCTTATGTTTGCGTATCTGGGAGTGCCTTGCTGAGTACTAAGCTGCACTAGGTCAGTTCTTGAAGCAGACGGCAGAAGCCCATTGCTGGATTTGACTCGCAGCCTTGATTGGTTTCCAGCGCGCAAATGGGGCCAATAGGTTCAGGAGAACCATAACATACACACCAGTGTTGCCCTTTTAACACGTCTTTTTTCCGTTTCCTTGTGGACTTTTCATCTGTTTTGGGAACAATCAGATGAAGAATCGCATAACAGCAGGATCAAACTTATTCATTTATTCTCCTCTTTTATGTGTCTGGGCAGAGATATCTGTATAGACGTGTTTTGATACACGAATAATGCAGCAAACGAGTTGACCTTCTTCTAGGGAAGACTGGCAGACTCCTCCTCACATAATTCTGCTTTTTAAACTCCCAAGTCCTTTGGGGTCTTTTGAAAGCTACAGGCAGCTGGACTTACCCTTTAGCCTACATTTCTTTGTACCAGTGATGTTAAGTTATGTTTGGCTTGACATTGTTTTTTTAATAATAATTAAGTAATTCAGTTGAGAGTGAAGCAATCTACATACCTAGGAACAAAAACAAAACAAAACCGTGGCATAAAGCTTTTATTCAGTACACCATTTTATATCCAGTTTTACTGTTGGTGAAATTAAAGCTCTTGTTACCAAAAAGCAGACTTAAGTTATAGCTGAAAGTCATCTTTGCTTTGATGGAGTTTCTTTTTGCAAAAGCTCTACGGTGGAATGCAGGGTTCTGTATTTTATTTCTGTGCCCATTTCTGTGCTTCATGTGCAGCAGTTCTTCTGTTCCAGTTATGCAAGTTTATGTTTTAAAGTTATATAAAGTTATAGTTATAAAGAACAATTGCAGGGAAGCTTTATTCTTTTTCTAACTAACCTCCTTCTTTATGAGCAAATATTCTGATGGGACAAAGAAAGGAACACAGACAAATTTCCAAATACAGTCCTTAAAGAAAAAAAAAAAAACTGCTTTAAAATACTCTCCATGTTTCAGATCCTTCTAATGATCTCGATGTTGTAATCCACACCGGGGGCGACTCCAACAATGTCTCCAGACACCTGCGTCAGACTGAGAAAAACAAGAGTGCAAAGAACAGATTTCTTTCTGCTTTCTGCTCCCTCGCTATTTGTCTGCACTTTGCACACACACTCTCTCAGACTGGATTTGAATGTGTCATGTGACTTCCTTCCTGTTGTTCTGACCCTGAGGTCACTCTGCCTCAGGGTCAGAACAGACCCCCTCCCCCAACTGGACAGCACCTCCTTTGTTTATTAAAGAAAACCTTGAAAATCTCTGTGATTTCTCCTCTCTCTGTCTCTTGTGCTCAATCCTCACACAAAAATGCGCAGACAATGAAGCGCATGTTGGCACAAAACTCTGAAAACACAGAGCAGACAGACAGAGGAGACAGGGTGGGCCTCTGCTCAATGTGGTTGAACTTTAGAAGAACTCATTGACCATGGTCTCCCTTTATGGTGCACGACTTTGGCTGCCCTTTTTGTCTGCGGAGCACCGCAGACTGTGGGGGGTTGGGAGTTCAGCTCTTGTTATGTCTACCTAAAAAAAAAAAACGTGTTTAGGGGGAGAGTATTAATGGATAAAAACAAATAGCTACATCAGTCAGTCTTTTTCTTTCTTCATTAAAGATTTATACGTTAAATTACCAACATAATTCATGCCTTTTTTTCTTTTTAACATCCGTTGCTTAATTTTTGTTGGAATCATTTTCAAAAGAATTTTTTTTCTGCTGCAACAATACAATTCAGAGCCATCAGAAACTCAAAGATTCTTGAAGTACCTTTGTGTTTTATTAGCTAATCACTTTAAATTATTGCAGACTCTGTTATACTTGTTCCCAGGAAAAAAAGACTGTTCTTTCTCCCAAAACAATGTTTCTAATACATTTTAGATTCACAAATGTAACTAGTGGCCTCAATGTGCATTTAGATTGCTGTTGAGTGCAGATGTAGTGATATGTTTAGGAGAAGAATATCAATAAATTTGAGTCTGGGAAAGTCTAAAGTTTTAGAATAAAATTAGTTAAGGATCCCTGTTCATCCCAGTCCGAAAACATGATTCAGAATCAGTAAGGAAGGAACATTAGGAAATTGCTGTGGTACTTTGTGCAAACATACGAAAACGAAAACACTTAAATAAAAATAAAATGTGCAAAACAGATTGATATATACACGAGTCGGTTAATTGCTTAGGTAGATTAGTTAGGTTAGTAAGTTATAAATTACTAACACTAAGTTAGGTTAGCGTACTTTAGTTGATTGTTAGGTAAATTGGTTACTCCAGAGATTGTTCTTATGTACAAGTATGTATGTATTTGTGTGTGTCCTGTGTGTCTTTGTGTTGTTCATGATTATGGTAAGGTTGTCCAGTTTTTCCTGCGTCTTGCCCCATGACTGCCTGAGAGAGGCACCTCCCACAAAAATCTCCTACATCTGCCGTTAAAATCTGCTTCATCAGTGTCCTCTGAGCAAGGGACAGAAAATTTGTTACATTTTTGTTTTACATAGTATTTGTATTTAACTACAGTAAGAACAACATAACACAATAGAGCTTAACTGGAGAAGTAAAAAGAAAAAGAAAAAATCAACAACACAGAAACATAATTGGGAAATACAAAACAGGTCACAGAATTGATTTCACTGTTGAAGAAAATTCAGAAGTTAATTAAAACTCAATCTGTACATCTATTATCTTTTATTTTCAGTCAGGAAGAGGAAGAAAAAGACTCATAAACATATCTTCTGTTAAAAAAAAAGTATTTTCAGACTACTGAAATTGAAAAGTACGAACAAAATTTGGGGTTTTGGTTGTGTACCAAAAGGGATTGCAGATTCCATCCTTGTATAAGACGGAACAGCCACAAGAAAGCATAAAAGTATCCAAAATGGTTTAATTTGTTTTGGGGGAGATTCCAAATTGGCACTTTTACTAATTCTTTGTTTACTGTTGAGGTGAAGCAAAAGCCTTTTCTCAGTGCTGCTGTTGCAGCTCTGGCAACAGAGTATTTAGCAGCACAAATTAAACGAGCCTGCAGCTACATGACGTCCTGTTCCCAACCTGAGTACGGCGAGACCCCTGGCAATGTGTCAGATATACGTGTGAGTGCTTCTCAACACCTTATCCAAGCAGGGCAAGGTGACCTACAAATTTCATGTCAGCCATTTGTGTTAAAAAAAGGAGTTCAGTCTACTTACTACTACTAAAGATGAAAGGTGTGTGCTGCTATTCGTGGCAGACGGAAATGCATAAACCAATCAAGAAACATAAAACTGATTCAAGACCAAGTTAAAAGTCAAGCTGCACATTTCTGTGGAACAAGTCCAAGTCAAATCTGTAATGTCTTCCAATTGTCCATTGCGCTATTGCACTGTATATACAGAACTAGATAGGGAATGGGGGGTTTTCTTCTCATCACTCGAGAGGGAATTTCAAATATTACTAGGGAAACCATGTTCCATACTTAAGAACAAGTTTGTGGAGTATAAAAGTAAAGTTGTTCCTTAGTGTACTATAAAGACAAGGTACACTGATGTAAATAAAGGAGCAATAAATGTGTAATTTCAGAAAGAACAAAACCGGAAACTCTTTTATGTTGTCACAACATTAAGATTTCTTTGTTGTTAAACTAACGTTTAGCTGTTTAAGTTGGAAAAGTATGTAGTAAATAAAAAAGGCATAAAATCCTTTTAATATATATTGAAGTTTACGGTTTGAAAAAATAATCATGGGTTTCATCCAGGGTTCGCCCTCTTCTTGAAATGATTTTCCAGGACATTTCCAGGAAATGTTCAAGACTTTTAGAGCTGCTACAGTAGGAGTCAAGTTATCATTAGTAGCTGGGCGATATACTGATATTATTATCATATTGGGATACATTTTAAAACAGATATGATATTGTACCTATACAGTTTAAACATGCTGATATCAGTTTAAAAGCTCAAACTTGCATTGTCAAGTTGTATTTGCAAAGAGTCAATAACGTCCGAAAATATGAACCATTGTTGACGTCTGCTCGCACCAAGGCACATTAAGCATCTGGTTTACATAAATGGCATAAGGTTTTGATTGATTGATTGATTGATTGATTGATTGACAAACTAGGATAAAATACCAGTACATATCGTATTTTGGAGAAGTGTTATTTTTTACAATTGTACCTTATATTTTGTACATTTAACCAGATTGCTTAAATGTTTATCTCCTATCTCTATCGTACTTTCTTCAAAAAAGAGTTGATGTTCAAAAATCACCAAAATAATTTATTTTAGTGTAACTCTTTACTTACAGTTGACTTAGGATGCATTCACCCCAGCCCTGTTTAGTCCGATTGAAACAAACTGTAGTTTGTTTGCTCGAAAAGTCTCGTTGGTTTGGGGGTGTGTGAATTGGGAAACCAACTCTGATTTGGGCCAAACAGACAAACTCTAGTCCGCCTAAGATATTTTTAGATGTAGTTTGGAAAAAAGGGTCACTTAATCAAAATTCTGTCATTTTGGCCATTTACTGAGGTCTCAAACTCTTCACTACTAAGCACCAACTATGATGTTTCACAATTCTTTAAAGTGTCTGTCAGAGCTATTCACACATAATCCTCAATTCTGTTATTATAAATATTTATAATGTCTCTATATCGCCAATTACAGCCTCACAGTTTAACAGCAAGTGCTGTAGAGTTCAGCAGTTTAACTAAAGTGGAGTCACAAATCCCCGGCAACAGTCGACTGCCTTATTTGTAATGCATCCAATCAGAATTATTTCATTTAGACAGGAAATCTATCTGCTTTAAGTGTTTAACTCTAATACATCTTACTTGTGCAATACCAAAAAGAGCTGGAATCATATATGAGGTTAGGGGAATATATACAGTCTGAATGTACATGCCAATATGTTGAACTTGCTGCCAGCCTGATGAAAAGACGACCATTTTGTGCACAAAATGATATTCATCTCTTCCCACTGGATTAAGTTCTTGGAACCATCAACCTGGAGGAATTACCTTAGAAGGATGCCAGTACAGAACATACCTCGGGAGTATGGGCAGAGAACAGATGAGGGTATAAATGGCTAAATAAAAATAACATGACAGATTTTATGACCTATTACATGATGTCAATAATATCATATGCTGTGTTATTAGGGTATGTTGTAAAGTAAGCCTGGAGAGCACACCGTACCCAGATGAAGCAACCTGACATAAACACATACTATACTTCAAATCCTTGATCTTATGTATTGTATTTTTAGCCAAGCCATGTTCATTTTCTAAATCTTTGTCCATGCTCTCCAAATCTTGAGCATTATCGCGAGGGGTGTCGGACCTTCCCCTCAAATACTTGGAACATGACGTGGGGTCACCACTCAATTGCCACGAGAGTAGGTTCAGTGAGCAGGTTGCCAGTCAATTATTCAGCCAACGCAGTGACCTACAGAGACTAACACAGACTCAGGAGGAAAAGTACTCAGAGAAAGACCCACACATGCATACAAATATATTGTAAGCGATCTCACCATTCCTTTAAGGCAGCTATTTTACTTGTTAAAAAGCCAGACCACAAAGTGCAGAGTAAAGATGCCAAATGGAAGACAAAACAATTGTCTACCTATAAAAAAAAATAAAAAAATCATTCCTTAAAATCCCTATACACAAAAATTGAAAACCTTGGATTTATTCAAGAATGCTATTTCAAATGATGCTATGTAATTGCTTTAAGTTACTCTTAAGATATTTGTTTACTCAGTATATGTGAGTCCATACTTACATACTTACATACTGAGAAACCAATCTTAACAGTTGGTTGAAGCAGTTGCGTGGGAGCACTTGACATATTTTTAATTCATCCGAGGTTTGGTCTTTGGAGCTCGCTGGAACACTCAGAGGTTCAAACATACCTCTACAATTAAGGCTGTCAGCACAGTTGTAACAATAAGGTCTCAAATGAGTCGACACATACATTACAGTCTTCCGCCTTGAGCGGATTTTTAAGCAATAGCTTGTTAATGAAAAAATCTTTTTAGGGTGCATCAGTTCAGTTATTCCAAATAACCTGAATTTTCAGTAACAAGCTTCATATGCCTTTAGCATGTCCTTTTATCAATGTATTCGATACTTCAATACTTTATATCTGTGTAATTCTAATTTGTTACACACAACTTTTGTGTGTGTATGTGTGTGTGTGTGTGTGTGCAATAATGTGTACAGTGTATTAAATTTCCCCATCAGTAACATTTTAACTGAGACCTCTTGTTTTCACCACTGTAAATCCAGGATTCAAAAAACCCATGTCTACATTTTACACAGCCACTGTACTAATTTCTGCATTTATATCTGTGTAATTTCAGATCCTAATGCTTTACTGCCTTGACAGATTGTAAATGCAGACGGCCTGTAGTTGACTTAACAGTAAATGTTGATGGCCCAGTAGCACTGCTCAGCAGCTCTTCGTTCAGCCATAAAGAGAAGATAGCCATGGTAATTAAATTACTTTCACCTCTTAAGTAGGGCAATTAAAAGATTTAATTGGTTGGCAAATGGTTGATTAGCTAGTTAACTTCAGCTTGATTAAAAAGCGTCACAGTAAAATGTGGTGTTGATGGTCAGTTTCATGTGGGGGATGGTTTGCTAGAGGTTTGTGGGGCTCTCAGCTCTATTTGTGTAGAAAACAAATGTGTATAGGATCAGAGAACATTGGGGTGTTTTCTTTCCTGCATTTCTCATTGTGTCTCCTTTGAACACATAGTGTATAAATATGTGGTGCTGAGGGATTTTCTCAAATCTTTCATTTTACTGCTGACAGCAGAGATAAATGTGCAGGTTAAAGCTTGGCCACCACATAAAGAAAAGACTCCTGGGACACAGCAGAGAAACATCTGACATTTTCCCTTCTAACCCAGCTGTACTGCTAGCAGAGTGTTTTGCTTATTTTAGGCATTTTATCCTACATGTTTCTTATGTAAATTGGGAAAAGCAAGGAAAATGTCAAATCAAACTGTCCATCGTGTATTTATGAAATTTCTTGGTATTTTCTTTAAACTGAAGCAAAATAAATTGATTGGAAAACTAAGCAAAGAAAAAAAACCCACATGGATGCAGAAGATTACGGTACTTGTTAACATTTAAATGCAAACAATTTTGAGTTTGCCTGCATAATTTTAGAAGGATCCCTCTTTAAATGACTTATGTTGCAAATAAACCTTCTGCCATATAATTAACCAATAATTAACCACCAATAAATTACCAATAATTAAAAAAATGAAGTGAGTTTGTGATTATTTGTTCTCTTTAAAACCCTTTGTACATTTTTATTCTTATGTTGAAGAGAAATCTGTCGCAGTCTAACAGTGTCAGCTCTATAGAGCTTCTTTAATAGTAACGTTAATTAGCTTAATTATAGAAAGTATCACACAGTGTCTTGTCACTGATAGTAAAAAGGAATGCAGAGGGAAGAGGTTTCAGTTCTTGCAGTCTGGATCTACAGAGGGTTGCGCAGATAGGATTCATTTTCTGTTACTAAGCTCCTGTCATTGATTTACAGCGATGTTTTGCTTTTTTTAAAAAGGACTGGAGCAACAGAGCACCATGGGTTCACATAGGAGAGTTAACTGGAGGTTTATCAAGCTCAGAAACTGGTTAGGTATAAGGGAAAAAAAAGAAAGAAAAAAGAATGGTTTGTTTTGGGCAATACGTGTAGTTTCACAATAGACAAAATAACCCAGGTTGAGTTGTAAAGAAATTTAAGTAATCTTTTAATCATTAGAATAAAGTTAAAAGCCAAAGGGCAGTTTACACAACGTTTTTCCGCAAAACGAAGGTTTTCTCTGTGATTCGACCTCTCTTTAACACAAGAATGGAGGGCAAAAATGCAACCTTTTGAAAACTGGTTTCAAAGTAGAGGATCCTGACAACGACTGATGATATGTTGTCATGTAAACGCAAGGCTATGGGACTTTTGAAAATGATGGCGTCACTGCCAGTTGCTCACAGCACATTAGACTATTGCACTCCTTCTTCCATCAACTCTTTTCCAGGTAAAGCCTAGTTTTTAATTTTTCCTTCAGCAAGTTTGCACTCAGACGCAGATGTATTGATGAGGAAGATTTTCATGTATAGTTCTCCGTTGGTGTGTCAGTGCTGCAAAGCAATTCCCCACCAAGACAGCAGGGGGTGCTGATTTTTGAATGAGGGACTGCCTACTATCGCAGTGTAGTTTCTGGTTAACTATAGTTTATTTTATTCAGCTTGTAAATGCATTCCCCTCAATGAGTAATGGACGACAGAAAGCAAGTTTTGATTGAACTGGAAAGCTTTTTACTAGAAGTGTGGCTCATAGAATACACTAAAAACACATGTAAACAAACACAGCGGTCTGTTTTGTGGTTCTCTAAACCTAACCTTTCTCTACAAGATGGATTCTCGCGAGATTTGGAGAATCCATCTTGTACCGCTCCAATCTAAACTGTCCAACCTCCGACCCATAAATCAGTGGTTCTCAACCTTTTTGTGTCACGACCCCCACCACACACATACGCAGTCGTATTTACAAAATCAGACAAGCACTTGTAAACTCACTGCAGCTATTAGTTTCTTTATCTTTTTTATTTTGAAACACTTTAGGTTTTTTTGGGAAATCATGAAGCAGCATCAAGGGGCTAACTTTCCTATTAAAAGACCGACAGTAGTCGCAACATCCCAGCATTTTGCGGTTAAAATGTAGGCCAACCTAAACAAATAACGGAAACTTCGTTGTAATGAAATACAACGATAACAGCGCGTTATAACTTTAACAAAGTAGAAAAACAGCCCATGTTTAATTTGAAACCCCTACGGTCCGATAGCTTAAACATGAAAAATAACAAGTTCTCGGTCAAAGCAGAGATGTTTTTCTGAAACTATTTAATGTGATGGCTGCGCCTCCTTGTTTGAACAGAGTGCTTTATTCTTGGATTTATGTTAGACACGGCCAAGCGAAGATCTCTCTCAACTCTGAGGAGTCGTGATCTGTATTTGTTTTTCAACTGTGTCAGCGCAGAAAATGTCTTTTTGTACAGATACGTGGACAAAAATGGAAACAGGACATCGGTTGCAGCTTTTGACAGTGCTGCGTACTCTGTTGCTACTGCCAACCAGAACTCTTCCAGTGCGCATGCGGAGAAAGCAGTCTGTAATGCGCGATCAGAGGAGAGATCTAGCATGGCGTCTTGCAGCTCTGATGACAGGTGATGCGCGGCGGAGGTGGTGAAAGGCTGGTGTATCCAGTTGTACTTTTCTGGAGCTTTATTTTCTTTGTCCCCAGCCCGCCACCCTGCATACACACACACACGCACGCACACACCACTACCACCACAAATTCGCCACAGAGTTCTTCACTGACCAGAATCTGACCCGCACAGATCAGAGTCGCATACAAACGCCACGTTGATACAATGCATTTTGGACAAAACAATGAAGCAGAAAACAACTCTCTCTTTGAAATTATTGAATGTAATATGAATGTACCAACGCTTTATTTTAGAATATTTCAGTAAACTAATGTTTAAGTTTACATTCTGCAATTTCAGACTATCTGTGAATGCGTCTTCTTTCTACAGCTGCTGCTGACAGCAGATCGGGGAGAGAAAAAAAAAAACATTTCTTTGCTCAGCTGTGTGATTGATGAGGGCCGATATGACACGAGTGGACAGGTTAGCTGTTGTTGTTTTGGTGTTGCCTAGTTACGGCCGACAGTAACTGGCTTTGAGCAATAAAATGCTTGTGTGAGACCAACCGCTTGTCGTCCTTCTAACGTTCAGTCAGAAGCTACATTCATTTATATTTTTCCAAAATGATTCGGCGACCCCAGGAATTATCTCGCGACCCCAATTGGGGTCGGGACCCCAAGGTTGAGAATGGCTGCCATAAATGACCGGGCCAATTGTTTGTCAACATTGTGCTTTGGGGCGGGAGTTCAGTCGTAACGATAGTATCAAGTGCCCAGCTCAGTGAAGCAAACATGCCTGCGCCGGTTGACGCTCGCGTAGAAGCCAGTGCTAGCGCTACCTTGCGCGTTCTCCAATCCCCTCAAAATATTCTACTAGATGGCCCTCCCTCTGTCAGTGGGTTTCTGCTGCAAAGATTCCAGATCGAAATTTGTAGGGTCGAAACAGGGCGGGGCTACATATTGATCTGGCTGATGCCAGGTTACTCTACACCTCCTTGTGTTCAAAAACGCAAAAAAACAACAACATACTAAATCAACTACCTACTTTTTTTTTAACCTAGGTGACCTTGCGTCGACGGATAATTGTGTTGCGTCTGTCTGTTTCAATGTAGACGGAGAAGTATAAATTAGGCTTAAGGAGGCGCAAACTGGGGGAAACCATAGAACACTGCATGCATGGGGCAAACATCCATCTAAAGGCTGTGCATATGTACTACATCATTTTCAATGAGATCATGTCGCTCACTCTGTTATGTAATTGCAGTGTTGTTTTCATCCGTTAATTCAAATTAAAGCAGCAATGTTTTTGTGTAAACTGACCCAAAGTGTCGATACTCAAGATGAACAGGTCAAAAATTTTTGAAAAGGTGTTTAGACCTGAACAATTGCCTTGTTTAACTCCCAGGATGTTTGCTCTTCAACTATTTAATCAAGACTGCAATTATTAAGATTCTGATTCATATTTTCTTTAAAATATGATATGCTCTGTGAGCTGAGTGAGTGGTAGAGTAACCCAGTTTGAGATTTTCTTTTGCTATAATGCTATAGAGGCTGAACTGGTGTGATAGATGTGTCTAGAGAGACTGACCTAAAAGTCATTAATTGAAAATTGAAGCACTGCTGAGATGATATTGATTTTTCACACTTTAAGTGAGCGGCGCATGGAGGTTTTGCCACTACCAGAAATGGGTGGAGAGGTGAACGGGGGAACAGCAACAGGATAAGAGTGGAATAGTCAAAGAAGTGGGAGGAGGAGAAGCACAGAGAGCCAAAGAAGAGGTGAGGGAGATTGTCATGGTGGGTGTAAATGGATATTATTACTCATTCAGCAACATGTTGCGCCAACAACCCTACATTTTTGAATATTTTAATAAATGCCTTTTTAAAACTGTGAATATTAACAGGTTAGGGAGCCACCCTTTAGATGTATCTTTTTCTTTCTGCATTGATCAGTCTGGAGAAAGTCAGTCCCCAAAGCTGTTTGCAAGTCAACGGAAACCAACCATCCTTCCAAGAGAATGCAGAATGAATCAATAGAGTTGGAATCCTGTTTATACTTGTGTTTTATGGTCTCTTCAAGTGCCTCACACAGATGGTCCATCTCAGTCTTCAAATAATCTCTTACTTTTACTCGTTTTTTTTCTCATTTCAAATACGAGCATTTTCACACGTGGACAAACACAACCATATGTAATTCCCTGTGGACTGGAAGCCTCTGAAACAAAACAAGCACATGTGATCAATACTTTGCCCCTTCCTTTTCATTGTGCAAACCCAAGACCTCCTCTTTCCTCTCATACACCCACCTCCTGGCAGTTTAGCACAATTTATTTTTTGGGTAGAACAACAGCCTGGTCCCTCCCAGACCGAAGCGGAAAAAAAGGATTCTAGACACAGTTTATATGTGTCTCAATGACTGAAGTTCAGAATACGGTGAATGCAAAGTTAGTGTTATGATCAGCGAAACAGATCCTAAAAATATAGTTCCTGTAAAAGGATCCACTGTTGGTTTGATATGAAGACAGTAGAGGAAACACAGTCTCTTTGTTCTCTCTGCATATCGTGTAACTTTGTGTTCTCATAGTAAGCCATGACTTCCAGGAAGAAGTTATAAAGGTGACAAAGATCACATGCAACTTAGACAACATTAAAAACATTCAATAAAACCAAATGACCCATAAAAAAGAGAGATTTTTTGAATGCATCTGAAATCAGGCTTGCTATTGAGGCAGAAACCAAAACTACAAAAACAATAACAGATTCCAGTTACATTTTAGCTTGCAGTGGAAATCAATAATCTTCAAGCAGCTATAGAAAGACAGAAACATGATTTTATAGCAGGTTTTCAACATTTACTCCTGCAAGTCAATGAGCAGAGGTGGGGAGAGTATTCATACAGACAAAACATAAAACTATGTCCAGGTTCTGGTACTTTATAACATAAAATGATAATAACAAATCACATCATTACAAAATAAGAAATTTGGACAGAACAGACATTTCCAAATATTAATTTTCTACAACATAAAACCTATGTAATCCGTACTTACAGGAGGTAGTGGATATATGTTAGCATAGCACAGAGTACTTTCAGTTAAAATATGGGACAACAGGCTCAGCAGATAGAAGATAACAGAACAATGAAGCCTGTTTAAAAAAAGAAATTTAACCAGCATTTTTAGTGTGTATGTGGGACATCTTGTGTTAAAATGTATTTGTCATTTAGTGAAGTTTAGGAAGAGTAGCCAAAAATTTTACCCAGGTAACAGTAGCATTATTAAAATTTTATTTTTTGCATTTTTTGTGTGTAAATATATAGTTTGATCGAGCTTGACCATAATTGAGACCGAGTTGCTCTGTAAAGTATTTCTATAAAAACAGCAAACTTTATGTTTTTAAATAAAAAGAACAAAATTTCAAAGACTAAATAAAAAATTGGGAGGATAACCGTTTAGTTTTCATCTTGAGGTTTGCAGTAGGCCTACAAAACAAAAAACATCTGATGTATGCTTTATAAACACGTGTATAGAAAAAATGCAGTGGTTTTGAGTCTGATCCTGAATATATGCAGAAGTGAACTGTAAGACAGTTTAAAGTGCAGCTTGAGAAGCACAAAACAAAACAATATGAATAACACATAAACCGGAGAACACAATTGACCTTCCTATTTTTGTTTAACACTTGCTAAATAATCGGTTCTCACCCAAAACCTGTCAGTTTTTGTCATTTTTCCAACAAAGTATTGTAATCAATTAGGTTAATAAAGAGACAAAATAATCTTACATTTTTAAGTATAATTGAAATGATCTGACAAAAACAAACAAACGTTTATTTCGATTTTTGTTTGGGCTTGTGAACTCTGGATGTGTCAAATGTGTCAATGAAACCAAAGTAACTTTGAGTAAGTGTAGGGTTCGTATTGGCTGTGTGCAGAGTGTATATGTGTGGGTCCTTAATTTTTTCTTCTCAGACTGCTGCAGTCACGTTTAGTGCCAGCAGCTTCTACTTAGGCCTGTCAAGGAGGAGCTTTAATAGAGGAGCGGTTACCTGCAGCAGACGGCTGATGGTTAAACACCTCAGAATGTTAATCAAGCCGTTCCATTTAAGCTCTCATTTTGTAAATTTGCAAAATTAGCAGCTCCCTTGTTTCACCCTTTAAGTTCCACCTATTCCTTGGATCTCCTAACTTTTTGTCTTACTTGCTACAGTCTGCTGCGTGTCTTTCCTGTAAATCATATCCTGTCTCAAACATAAAGATTAAAGGCCACAAGTGCCAATAAATAATATTAATGTGCTGGAGAACATATTCTAAGCATATTAAAAAAATGTACTCACTTTTTTCTTGTCATACATGCCTGTATCTGAATACAACAGCTTTGTCCGGATACAAAATTTATGTTTGAAGTTGTCTGTTGTTAGTTTTAAATTACTTAAAGAAAATCAATCTTAGCAAAAACGTACAGTCAACCCCATTATTTGTGGGGGTTTGTGATCATGTCCGTCTGCGAAATACCAGGAATTAGCTTTGACTGCCTACTTTACTATGTCAAATAACAAATATACCTCTTTATGCATTAATACACATAACCATTTTGGCACTGCTGCAGAAGCTGACATCCACTATTTTCCTTGTCTTTGCTCCTGGGGTACAGCCAATTAGTGTCAAGGAAAACGAATGTCTGCTTTGCAAACGACAGCCAATAGCGTGTCACGTAGGATTGCACATAGGTACCTCATCCTCCCAAGTCACTGTTCTGTGGGATATTTTAGCTATGCTCTACTAAAAAGAAATCTGCCAATAGGCGGGTTTTCTATTAATAATTTGGAGTTAAGTTCCACTAACATATCCATGAATAGGTAAATACAGGACTGTGAATAGGCAGGGGGTCCCCTGTACTAGACACTGACTGTATGAACAAAGAAACCGAACATTGATTTTTGTGGACTGTGTTCATATACTATGTAGCTTTAGCTACAGTTTACAGTATAAACATCTCTAATGAAAGACAGTATTGCCTCTGCTCAGTGTTTTTTGGTGGTTCAAGAAATATAAAAAACACAAGGGAAAGGTTGCAGAAAATATCCAACAGCCTAAATAATAAAAATGTGTTCTATTTGATTTAGGGCTAACTTGTGCTGCTTCAGCTGGTCCTTCCTTCCACATTACCTTGAAGCCACCTTTATGTTTTCCTCTAATAGTGGATCTTTAAAACCCTTAAAAAAAAAAATAAAAATAAAAAAATATATATATATATATATATATATATATATATACCTGTTAACATTTTGTTGATTTAGGACAAATTAAAATGGAAACCATCTAAGAAATAGAAAAAATAGTCAAATGTCAGATACATTTGCTTGCTTTTCCTTCCTTGATAACAGTAATATAATTATCTTTACTACAGTATTGAAATAATAAAAATAGTTCTGAAAAATATTTTGTAAACATAATTACCAAACAGATCTAAACACAATGTCAAGTGAATGAAAAGACCTAAATCAAATCCTGTAAAAAAAAAAAAAAACGGTTTGAGAAACAGAACTGAAATGTTATCTTTTGTTAATCTTAACATTTAATTTTATGAAAGTTTACATAGCCACCAACTAAAGGTTAACCAGTTGGATGTGGATGTCTGCATGAATGCAAAATTCAAGATAATTCAACGGGACATTGACTCTAACTACAGCTGCAAATATACAACTGAAAGCCTGAGAAACAAAAAAGAAAAATGTTGTGTTGTGATGTGTTAAAATTGCCCATTTAATATCCTTAATTGTTGTAAGGCTGTTGGGATCTTTAAAAAAACTGCAGAAGGTATTCATCATTTTTAAGCTAAATAAACCAATCTGTTATAAAGCCGAATCGTTCATCATTTAAAATTGCAACACTCAAACATGTAAATTACTTTATGGCAGAACACAACTCAGATTATTTTATAATTTTCATTCATTTATTAGGAAATGGAAAATAAGGAGACCTTGTTTTCACAGCATAGTGGGAAATTTGCACATAGAGATGTGTCAAACTCATATGCACAGATACATGTGTAATCACAGAATTTCCATAATGAAAATTAAATCACAAACAACAAAAAAGCAGAAAAAATGGTTAGTAATCATTACCTCAGTGATTGTGGTAATTATGCTGAATTTCTGCTCACAGAATTTTAAATCACGCCACGATCAACAATGTCTCTTTACACATACAATGTGCCTAATTGATCTAAAGCATTTGAAAAATGCTGTTTGTACATATTTACATGTGCAGCATAATAACTTTGGGCTAACTAGATTTTGCAGCTGGAGCAGAAATGATTTAAAAGCATATACTAACCTCTGAACAATTTCTGGATAGACTGTTATGTTGTTTGTTTTTTCTTCCACTGGTATCTGGACGAAAATCAAGATTTTTGTTTTTGTTTTTAAAGGGGTGCAGATGAAGTTGTTCAAATACTGGAATATATATATGTTGTAAGATGTAAGTTACTGGCATAAAAATAAACAAGGGGGCATTTCTGAAGCTCTTTAAAGAAGAGAAATAGCAGATGCAAAGCTTTATAATGTTTTTTACCACAATGTATCATAATAAATTATAAAAGCTCCATTTATCTGAAGAGCCACATACTTCAGCAGTCTCTGGTGACTTGTCTACTTACCCAAGACTCATAAGAAGTATAGCCGGAATCACACTGTACGATTATGGCTGTCCTAGACCTTTACTTTCTTCATCAAAAGAGGCATGATGAAAAACAGTGAGCATGCATGTGATTAACAGTCTGTGGCAGTAAAGTGTGATGTGCTGCCTGACGACGTGTTTATTACACCTACGACCAAAACCTGCCCTCGGCGGTATTCGAGTCAGAAACTCTACAACTCAAGTTTGCCGTTGACCAATTAAAATTGCGCCCTGTGAGTGACATGTTAGCTAGACTAATGCTAAACAAAGCTTACGTCAAGCTCGTTTTGAAGAACAGCCATCCCAAACTGTTTCCCTTTTCCCAGCCATGATGTCCATATTTGTCTTGTCTTCCTCATCTTCCTTTAATAATTTGATTTAGTTGAGAAGCAAAAGTATTAACAAAGCTAGCGCTTCCTTACATTTCCTTGTTGTCATCTTGACTCTGTCCATCTCTAAGCTTTCAGTGACGTATGCTGCATCTCTGGTCAGATACAATGTTGCAAGTCTTTCTAGTCACAGTTCTGTGCCTCTAGAGACAGAACTTGTTGCCCATTCATTGCTGAACAATAGTTTCAGCTCAGTCAGGCTGGATGGAGAGCACCTGATTTATTGCAATTGTCCAGCTTTGCTACAGATTGTTAGATTAATTTAGCCTGGGACTTTGACTGGGCCATTCTAACAGACACAAATACTTTGATCCATACTCAGCACGTTTACATACAGCAAGACAAATTCAAATTATTGCCTTTGTCAGACTGAAATCAGACTATTAAAATTCATTTATACGCCTTAGTACTGCTGGAGTTGAACCAAACTGGAGTTTCAGAAGTTCGGCTACTCTTAATGGATAATGCGATTCAAATCGGACTACTCGGCAACCAGCCCCCTCGCCCCCGCACGCAGTCGCGCACCCCCTCGGGAAGTTAGGAGAGCCGGTGTAGAACCAGAAATGTGACCCAGGACTAACATCAGTAGTGTTATAAGAGGCATATGGCATCTCAGACAAACATAAGCAGCCAATCAATACATGTTTGGACTTACGAAGAGGCGATGCATTGTTATTGTGAATATCATGCTTTGACTCCATCTGCTTCACTCCTGCCAGCCTCAGTTTACTGCCTAAATGTAGCTAGAAGCTAACTGCTATAAGGCTAACGTGTAGGGGCACATGTGGCCATCTATCGTCGGAGAGTCAAACTTACTTCGTTAAATTATTTGATTTTCTGAGTGACCTATAAACTGGGTCTCGGCTCACTACGGGGGGGAAGCCTTTAGTCTGGTTACTCGATTTAGCAAGGCACTGTAGGTGTTAAAATAGGCTTGATCATTTTAATGTGTTCAATGCTGAAGTAACCCCAGCTCCACACAACACTGTCGCATAAATGATAGAATCTACCTGGAAATATGTTTTACCATTGTCTTGTTGTGACTTCCTACTTTTCTGCTCTCACTGATGAGACAGCTGGAATAGAATTAACAAAAAAAAAAATTCAGTAGCCACGTATTGACATAAGATACTGAATGTGTTTATTTTATTTTAGAGAACACACTGTACACACCCAGCATTGCATGACTCAGCGCCCTGAAGCAGCAGATGTTTATAGTGGCGCACACTGACGTACAAACTTCAAACGCGGGCTCCCACACCATGAGGCTGCTCGTTCAACCAACTGCTGCTCGAAGAAGAATTCCAGTGAATTGCAACGATAAATTCTTTAGGAACCACTGCGGTCTCATAATACCTGGAGGTGCAATTGCTCATCATCGTGGGAAATTTCTCTTCAATTAGACAAGACTTGTTTGTTTTTATAGACGTATTCCACGGAAAAAGATTTGAAAGGAAATACACAAAGACGTGCGTGAAAAGATGGCTGTATGAATCTTACATGATTATTTTCATATCCAGATTTATGCTGCCTTCTCTGCCTTGTGCATAGAGAAAGATGCTGTGTTTACTGTGAGTCAGCGTACTAACAATTTTGGTGACCCAACTGGCAGCAGATCTTTCTGATTAAAAAACAAGGATTAAAGATTAGTTTGTGGATACCAAGCTTTCCTTTAACCAGTGAAAAATAAGCTAAATAAGTGTAACGCAAACATGGACCAACACATGTCTCAGTGGATACTGAACTACCTCACAGGTCACCCACAGTATGTGAGGACTATGGGAAGTGTCTCCAGTACAGGGACCGTTTCACTTTACCTTTTACAACAGTGTTTCCGAACCCTGGTTATCAAGGCACACTGCCCTGTGTGTTTTAGAACTTTCCCTGCTCAACCACACCTTATCCAGATGACTGCAGCTCAGCTAAAGCCTGTTAATTAGCCACCAAGTGAAATCAACTGTGCTGAGGCAGGGAAAAACCTAAAACATGTAGGGCAGCATACCCTGAGGACTAGGATTGGGAAACACCGTCCTACAATGTAGTCTTCTCCATCAACTCCCCACGTTGCCACCTTCAGAAGTTCTCTGAAGATTCTGCCGTAGTTGACTCCATAAAAGGTGAGCACGAATCAGACTCCAAAATACGAGGAGCTGGTGCTTGATTTCTGCAGGTGCAGACCAGTGTTAGGAGTAACAACGTTTAAGTATAACGGCGTACCTTTTGAGGAGACTGAGATCTTTTATGGTCCATGGTGGGCTCCTAAAATACTTCTTTGACTCTGTGGTATCATCAGCCATATTTTATGGAGTAGCAGTTTATCTACAGCTGAGAGGAAGAGGTGGGATAATAATAATAATAATAATAATAATAATAATAATAATAATAATAATAATAATAATAATATTTATTTATAAAGCACTTTACACATCCGAAGAGACCAAAGTGCTGTACAGATTTACAAAGCAACAAACATAATCAAACTACAAACAGGATTTTTACAGCTTCTGATCAACTTGAGCAGAAGGCTAATTTAAAAAGATGAATCTTAAGATCCACTTTAAAAGCTTCTAATAAGCTTGCCATTTTTACATTAAGTGGAAGCCAAGGAGCAGCAATAGAAAAAAAGCGCTGTTGCCACGCTTTACCATCAGTCATCTCGGAACAACCCAGAGTAGTTTATCATCAAATCTTAAAGCTCTTTGAGGGGCATAGCAATATAGCAGCTTACACAAATTTGAGGGTGCTAAACCATTCAAACATAAAAAAAAAAAAAAGAAAAAAAAACCTAATAGAAACTGGCAACTAATGCAGGGAAGAAAGAATAGGACTGACGTGGTCAGAAATCAATAGTAATTTAACAATCCAAAAATAGAAAGAATTGCAGTAGTCCAGTCTCGATGTAATAAGCATAAGGAAGATAAGGTTTAATTTTCTGACTAACCTCAGCTGGTTAAAACTGGACTGCATGAAAAGCTCAGAAGGAAAGCCAGCTCTGTTTTAAGGTGCTCCCACCACCTGTATTCAGTGCGAGTGGTGGAGGCAGAAAGAAATCACAGGTGAACAAGATCTTTCATCCCATGCATCAAGCTAATGCTTAGCTGCAGAGCTCCTTCAGCAACAGACTGCTGTATCCTAGATCAGTGTTTCCCTACACTGATTCTCATGCATGAAGGAGGTTCATCATAGGTCCTTCCTCCCAGCAGCTGTTAAACTCTACAACAATTACAGCTTAAAAAAAATAAAAAAATGTTTCCATCTCTACCGTACTTTGCAGTGTTTTTTACTTCAAATAACTTTTCCGCTACTGTAATTTGCACATCTCTGTTTATGCAGTTTATATTTTTCCCTTCTTATAAATATGTTTTTTTTTTTTTTTTTTTATGCACAAATACACATGCACATTCTGTAGATACTATATTTTGGCTCCCTGTAGCTCAAAGAACATAATTAAGATACTTTACTAGTTTATAAATCCTTTAATGGTTTAGCATCAAAGTATGTTGAAGATCTGTTGCCCTTATACTAACCTCGCAGACAACTCAAGTCCTCTAATTCCAGTCTAGTAATCATTCCTACAATTAGAACCAAATATAGAAAAGCAGCTTTAAGTTTTTTATGTTCCTCTTATCTGAAAAAAAAAAAAAAATCCATACCACTGTAAAGCTGCTGAAACACTGACTTCCTTTAAATCGAGGCTGAACATCCATCTGCTTAAAGCTGCTTTTGAGTGACTGGTTAATAACTAGAATTTCATAACTGTAAAATCTTTCAATTTTGTTATGTCTGTGATGTTTTTCTGTTTTGCTACTTTTATTTTATCCCCCAATTGCCCAAAGCACTTTAAATTGCCTTGTTGCTGAAAATGAGCAATACAAGAACATTTGCCCTGTCTTACCTTCAAAAAGTCTACATGTTTAAGACACACAAACATTATAGTCTGCATAATTCAAATCAATCATCAAGTGCAAATTACGATCAAAGTAAGTCAGTCGCTCAATTGCACGGATATTATGCTCTTTGGTATTCAATACAACCAAGACAAAGAGAAAGGAAAAAAGTAAGAAAGGGACCACTGATGATTCATTGGATTAGAAGCTTGAGGTCATAGTAGCAGTTGATGCTCTCTTAACAAGATAAATGCTTTAATTAAATATTTCCCGCTGTGGTAGAAGGAATGGGTTTATATTGTGCATATCTTATTTTAAAGTTCATGAATGGCCACATGAAAATTTGCCATATGATCAAAATCTCAGCTCAAAACACACCATCTCAAAAGAGAAAAGGGATGTGTGAGTTAAGAGATTTTAATGCTACTCAAACATTTTAGAAGAAAAGATGGTCCATTATTTTTGTCATCTTTTTTTTGTCGGAAAAACTGGCTCTAAAGTATAATGCTTCTATCATTACATAACCATAAAATCTTATGCATTCCCAAAAAAAGCACACGTGGTTAGACACAGTGCCACAAATAATGGGAACTGAGTTCACTTTTTTCACATTCTGTCACCTACTTTTAAACTTCAAGGCATTTTACCGGGATTTTATTTGACGACACAAGACAAAGCGATGCATAATACTAAAGTTCATAGAAATAAATAGTTTTAAAATATCTTATAAATAAAAATGTGAAAAATGCAATTAAATACAACCCACTTTACTTTATTCTTTAAACTACTAAAAATTGAGTACATCCTGTGCAATCATCAGTCCTTTGGAATTATCAAGTAAAGAGAGTTTAAATGTACATAAAGTTTCTTAGAGAATGTAACCAAAATGTGACAAAACTAAATGCAAATACGCTTTTTCAGATTTTTATGTATAAAAAAAAACGATATATAATTTTCAACTAACACAACATTGTGTATTATTTTGCAAAACTTAAAGTGTGAAAGAAGTTCAGGTTAGGAAATCAGGTATTAGTCTTTGAACTAAACTTTATATAGCCGACCCTCGGTTTTTACACATACAGAGACACTGACATTGACACAATTGTGCTTTATTGCTGTACAGAGACAGAATTATAAAACATTGGGATAATATTTATGAAATACCACAATCTTTGTTCTTTCCACAGTCACATAAATATGCAAATGAAAATATATTACATGTCATGTACAAAAGGATTACAATAAAAAAAGAAAAAAGCATATGACAAAATTATGAAAGGCAGTGACATACCCTTTAGGTGCAGAAATAATAGAAGAACTGGAAAAGAATGGCCATTTAACACTGGCTTTAGCACCACAAAAGCTGATCTTTGAGGAAACGAGTTATAGATTCCTGACGAACAGAGATGGATGGCAGTAATCGGCCTGCCAGAGTCATGTGTATGACAGCCTTTAATGGGGACGATCACTGTGAAGGGGAGACAAGGGTTCACAGTGTGGTGAAAAACAGTTCTTTACATTGGATGTTCTCTGTTTTTTTTCTTCCAAACATGAGCACGGTATGGAGAGTCCAAACATATTGATCATGCAAGGTAAAAACCTCATTTCATGGTTTATGAGTATACTTACAAAAATTACACAGCTAACCTGAATGCTGCTCATAACGAATAATAGGTATTATCCTTTATAGGACATCAACAGAGTTCACTAGTTTGATATTTTCTTGTGTTTGCATCAGATATCCACCTTGACAATGGTTGGAGTTCTCATTTAGCTCACTAAGTGTCCATCATGGAGTAAATCTTTCCTTTTGCATTCTTACCTGACTTAAAAATGAACTGCAAATATAACTGTTAAAGACATTATTCATATTAAGCAGTCAATTATATTCTTTTTAAAAGCAAGAGCATATTCCAGTAATAATTCACAAAGCTACAAAGAATGTCAGCGATGCTCAAAGGTGGAGGATTACATGTTTGCATTTAAACATTCAGTCAAATAAACCGTGTTCTTAATGTCGGTGGTGATCCCTAAGTCCTCCAGCACCTTTGTGCTGCTAATTTATAAGGCTGAATCAATCAGACACATTGCGGGTGATCAGTGGCAATGAGAAATCCATTAGGGCTATTGATACTTAGTGTCTTTACCCATTTTGACCGATCTCCCAAGATCAAATGGCTTGCTGAGAATTTCCCAGATCAACCACACCCCGTAAACATTGTGCAGTAAAACATTGAACATATATTTAAGTCAAACTTCTGACTTGACATAGCATAACTTAGCATAACAGGATTTGGAGGGGTATAATAAATAATTAAAATTATCCAACATTAACAGACAAGTCATTGTAAAAAACAAGATATTCACATTTTTAAAATAAACCTCTTCCAATTTCTCAGTCATTGCATCAAACCCAAAAACATTCTTCAGTATCAGAGTACTTATAATGAACTGAATTTTTATACCTCGTCTCTGTCTTTTGTCTTTCATTTCAGTCTCCGTGCTCTTCTGGGATGATAAAAGCAAAGGACTAACATTACTTACACTGACGTTACCATGGAAATACCCGTAACGCGAGTTTTATCCATTAGAGTAGGGGGGCAGGAGGTTGAGCTGGAAATAAGGTCTGTGGTTTGGGGTCAAACGGGGGAAAGGAGAGAGGATGGAAAGGACGCAGGATTAGAGGTGAGTGGAGGACAAGCACAAAGCGGTAGAATCTGCACAGAAGTCCAGGTGTTCTGTGTGTTAGGTCTCCTACATGACCCCTGGACACACACAATCCTGATCAGATGTTGACACAGGCATTGTTAGGAGCTTGAAACATTAGAGGCTCAGGGTAACTCGCAATCCTTGGATTTCCATCTGATACACAAAACAGTAAAGTTATTTTCAGTAACACTGACAGATTTGATCGATATGAAATACATTTGGTGAATGTAATCTGAATTCTATACCAGCGACTTTATGGAGAAAATGTGGAGTGGAAGTAAGGCTTCCAAATTTGCATCAAATGTTAAACAAAATGGCGGCATCATGTTATGGGACTGTTTTGCCAACAGTGGTACAGGTTTACTGCAGATGAAAAAATATATAA
This sequence comes from Apricaphanius iberus, assembly GCA_028564705.1. Classification (NCBI taxonomy): domain Eukaryota; kingdom Metazoa; phylum Chordata; class Actinopteri; order Cyprinodontiformes; family Aphaniidae; genus Apricaphanius; species Apricaphanius iberus. The sequence continues at coordinate 959,720 of JAPXFQ010002581.1, forward strand.
TAATAATAATAAAGGATTACTTGCTACAAATTATTCATGTTTATATTAGATCAACAGCTTAATGGCTGAAACGCAATCAAATGTTTCAACAGGAAGCCCAGCCGCAACTCGACAAAAATCGTCTGGACTATGAAATCCATGTTCCTGCTATGAAGCCAACCAGTAGAAATAAACTCTTCCAATTCTACTAAGAAAAGTATATAAAAAAATTCCCAATCAGAATTATGTCACACGCTTGCTGATACAGAACACTTTAGTTATGGTGCTTTTTGTTGCAGAACATTTATGCAAATATTACTGAGAGTGTATTTGACCCTGGGTGGATTACATAAAATATGCAATATTTTAAAACATTTAGTCTCTTTGACTAATTGGTGTTAAAAATATCTAATCAGGATGCCATGGAAAAACAGCACAAATAAATAATGAGAAGCCCAAAATAAATTATATTCAGGCCAGTGATCGTTGTACGTTGAAATGTGTGGTGTTACAAAAACACATCATGAAGGTCTCTCTCTCTCTCTCTTCCATCGAATGAATGTTGTAGATGAAGCAGCACCTCTGATCTGCAGGCCAGCAGAAATTCTTTAGGCATAAACCAACTGGGTGTGCAGAATAAGAGGATGATGTTATAAATTAAAATATAATATAACCAGTTTGAATTTTTGAGCAAATGTTTGATCAATTAACAGTACCATTTTGGTGGATTCAATGTTTTTTTTAACCCACATGTGCTTCAAAATACATTTTGGATTGTAAGTCCAAAACACATCTGGCCTCATATGCTCGCACCTAACAATGGTTATGTGATGACGCAATGAGAATTAAGTCTCTACTTAAAATTCTTTTTGCTCTTATTTATGATGTTTTTCTCAGTCCCCATAGTCACTATACTAAGGTAAAACTTCTGAGTTATTCATTTGAACCAGTATGTACATCAAATAATTAAATAGATTGCAGTGCTTATGTATACTTTATAACAATAATTCTTCTATATTTTTTATTTTATCACTTTGGCACAGAGTCTCATGTTCACAACATATCTGTCTGCTAAAACATTTGTACCTTGAACTACAACAGTGTTTTAGTTATATTCCCTTTTCATAGTATAGGTAAGTTCAGTAGTTTGGAATTTGCCACAGGGCTTTTATCCAAGGCAGGTCAACAAGGAGGATGAGAAGTACACCTTGGGAAAATACTGAGGTTATCCTGACCCCTTGGTAGCTTGTTGCCATAGCTACAGAAGCACTTAAGACCCAAGCATGCTTGATCCGACCACATGGATGATAAAAACCTGGACGTTCCTAAAGGCATTGGGTTTGCTTGAAAACTTTTCAAGTCTATGTGCAAGAACCCTAGTGTGTACATGTAAGAACTCATTGGAATATCACAAGACAGCATGTTGAGTTTTATCAGCACCATGTCATGGGGAGGAAACTCATTTGTACGCAGCAATATTTCACAACTATAGACTGAAAACTGGAGAGATAAGAGGACCATTCAGGATCTGACCACTACAAATATGCTGCTGATTTGCTAATAGGTTCAGTCTCCGATAAATGGAAATAATCCTTTCGTTGAAAATAAATAGACGTTGCAATAATTTAATCTACTATAAATCAGATTTTGTTTTTACATAACATATCTGATCATAAAATAAAAACCCTTTCCACAGGAACAGCTGTTTATGCATTTATACACACTGTGCACACTGAGTTTAAGTCACATCAGGTAGAGCATCTTCCACAGTCAGTGCAAATACAGGACAAGCCGAAGCCCATGGCCAGGGACTAAACTCTTTAGCTTCAGGGCTCAGGGCGTCAGCTTAGCCCATGGGCAATGAGATTGTTCGCCCACGAAAAATTACAACAAACAAACAAAAACTTTGTATTGTGAATGAAGAGTTTGAGGATGTATCTTCAGATACCACAGCTCAAGGGGAGGCCTTCCTTTTGGTCAAAAGCAGTGTGGGGGGCAGTGGTGGGGACTGAGGTGGCCGCTGCTTATAACTACTCCGCCCCTCACACTGCGCTTGCCGCCATCGCAGAAGATCCCTGCGGGTGGCACTCTCATCTCTGTTGGTCAGATGTAGGCGCTGGAGCATCTGGTGAAGGAGAGAAGTCGCTTTGGATTAGATATGCAGAATTGGAAGAAGAACACATTTCACACGGATGGACGAGATGATCAAGCTAATGTATGATTAATGAGAAATGTAAATGAAAAGTTTCAGGGTTTTTAATATTTCTAGATTAAAATAAATTCAAGTTCTAGTCTTTGGTTTCTCTCAAAAGCGCTAAGGTGAGAAAAAGTTTTTTTGCACAGATCTGTTGTTCGAAGCAAAGTGCCGTCTGATTGGGTATTAAGCATAAATATTTAGTTTGAGCCTTGGATATGAAGGTACAACAGGACACGTAAGCCGTGTAATATCGAAACATAGAACGCAGCTTATAGCCACAATGAAAGTAATTTGAACCATTTCCACCAGCAGCGCAAATCAGATGCATATCTGAAACATCTCTGAAACATTTCAGAAGCGTTGTGTCGCGGCCCTCTATTAAATTTTGTAACTTGAGTTTCTTGAATTGTAATTAGTAATATGTTGCTGTACATTTTAAAAGTATTGTGTTACATTACTGCGTTACTGAAAATAGTAATATATTCCCGTAACTCGTTGCTTTTGTAATACATTACTCCCACCACTGGTGTTCAATAAAAGCAACTTGCCAGTGACTGTATGTCCAATGTGTCAATCATCTAAATCTAATCATCCATCTAATTGTGTCACTTATTAATATTATTTGTATAAGCCTTGGGTTTCAAAATAAACATTGCTTTAAGGAGAAGTTACTTTAGGTAAACCCATCAGGATAAGATACAAATACTTTTATTGTATTATTTTCTAAGACACTGTCACCTTGTCACAGCAATTACGTAAAGCAAGCTACACAGTGACATATGTGAACTTATATTTCAGATATCCATTTAAGCTAAATACTCAGAATGACTGTTGCACCAGCAGAATGCTCAACAATCTAATTCATAATTTACATCTCTCTGCTAGGCTATTTAATGCTGTGGCACCAACCAGGAACACCAGCTACTGGAACACCAGCTACTTGAACAGTAGACAAAAGGGAACGCCATGTCCTTCTACAATGCCTGACTGCACATGGACTCACACAAACACAATTAGACTGAATGCAACAAGGATCAGAAACAGCTTTGACTATAATTAATATTGAAATATTGATAGTTTGGGACATTTATGATTGAGAATGTTATACATTTAAAAAAAATATTCTTTAAAATTGTTCAATTTAAGATTACAATTTAAACTTTAAATTTTTTTAAGCTAAAAAGAAGACAGAATGTGAAACAACAATCATATTTCCAGATTTCATTCATATTCCATTGTCTAAGTGTTGTATCTATTGGTGGTTTGAGCATTTTCTTTATTTAAAATCTGTCAACCACAGAAATATCTAGCATAAGACATTTCCATTAAAATGTTTAAAAGGTGCTAAAAATAACTTAAGACTTATTGTGCGTTCACACCACCCCAAACGGCAGCGTCAGCAGTGGCAAGATTACATGTCTATGATTGAGGCTGTCAGAGAAGCAGTCTCTGCGGCACTTTGTTTGTGTTGGGTCAATTTTTCCAGCTTCAAAGTGCCCAACGCCAGCAACATAGGAGTTCAGCTCGCTGAACTTTTGATGGTCTTAATGCTCTTAACGCACCAAAACAACGAATTAAAACATCTTACTGTAGTGACATTACCCAACATCGATGTTGCCTAGCCAACCACCATCTGCTAGTGTTTAAAATAAAACATCCGGTAGAGAAAGGCTCGCTTACGAGCTTTGCAAGCTTCAGCTTAAAAATGCATCTGCTGCATATACGTGTCGAACTAGTCGGTTTGTGAGCGTTGCATGACGCAGATAAAGCGTGCGGTCTAAACGCACCATTAGAAAATCTAAGTCTGGAAATGTAAGACTTATAATTGACTTTACTGACAGAGCTTTAGCAGCCATAGTGGAATTAAGAGAAGAAGATCAGGACAATGAAGAAGAACTGGTTACTGGGAATAGCGTGAACATACACAAACATGGAAAATAAATCCTACTTTTTCTGTGTGCTTACACAAACATCTTGGAGAATTAAAGCTGGAAAGTTTGCAGACTGCTGTATAGGATCAGGATGCCTTGAGTTTACAACATAAACTTTTATAATTGTGCTTAAAATTTTTTGTAATTCAGTCAACTATATATATTATATATATATAATATATATAGTCAACAGTATACAGTAATACTTAAAATCATGAAAAAAAGTTAGACTGAGTATAATATTTTTTTTTTTTTAGAAAGGTGTAAAAATACTAAGTGTGATTTTAGAAATAAATAATTTATACAGAAACTAGATAAAGAAACATATATTGTTAAACCCTACAATTATGTAAGAGTTTTTTTTTTTTCCAAACTGGAAAATAAAGGTTGAAGATCCTCCTTCAAAGATAAGAGGCAACTATATCAGAAGACACCGATCCCTTCTGAGCTATCTTTCTTTACTTGTGAATATCGTTTTAAAATGTGAATTCATTTAGAGACAAAGTATCGTACTGTCTGTCCTTCTCATACTTTTCAGAAATGGGAATGTGGTGTGCCACATGTTTCTGAGAAGCAAACGTCAGAACTGCTACTTTAAATGTCATCGCCTATCCCGAGACACTGTCTGAGGGGATAAACAAAACTATCAATCTTTATCGTCTTCAGTCATTCAGCTGTCTGTCAATTTGTTATATAATTTGCCCTGACTGCTTTCATAAAAGTACAAACTAGTTTATTCATCCCTAATGAGCTTGCCCCCTTTATTTTCTAAGATCCCTTCTTCTTATTAGTTATGAAAATCCTATGCAAACCTAGTACGGAATGAAGCTAACAGAGAAAAACTATCCACCGAATGAATTAAATTATTTTGTAATGAAGAAATTGATTATATTGAAACTGCTCCAAAAAAGCAATCAGAAATGTATTTTCTCTCATCTTTGCCTCCCAATATTTGCAACATTTCTACAGTGATGAACAGGGCATGAAACAAGACAGGAAAAATGCAAATCTGTTAGTGTTTACAGACATTAGAAATGCATGAATACAGCCTAATTCTTAATTACATGAAAAACCAGTATAACAAATCATTGAAAACAGCCTGAATATGGCTTAAAAGCTAAATCAAAAGCTACATTAAGAAACAGAGAAAACAGAACAACTTAAATCAAACATGCACCAATAAGAGATTTTTGGACTATTTACGATCTCTGGTTTTTACGAAGCTATGATCTGCTGATATAGACTTTTATAATTTCTCTTCTAGAGCTACACAGAACCGTATTCAAAATATGTTTTCTTGCCCCCCTACTGAGAGCAGTCGAAACAAAATGATTTGGGACTAGGCCTTTTAAGCTATTTTTGGCATAGTAGTTTGGATATGTAGCACTAGAAAGTGGAATCAGTTTTTTTCAAAAAGCTGCCTATTGAGTACGGTCTACAGAAAGAAGAGATCTCAAGAACAAAACAAAGCAACCTTAGTTCTCTCAGTCGTCTTCTGAAGTGAAGTCTGTTGGTTCATTTGTCAGTTCGGCATACAAAACACCCTCAGGGCAGGTCCCAATTGTGCCAGAAAAGGTCAGTTTCCACCCAAAACTGTTGCTTATAAAAACTACAAAGGTTTTAATAAGCAAGCTAGTTTTCAGGCCGTACTCCAAATATGTGTTCTTTCCTCATTAGCAACTTTTACAGTTGAGTTCTGATGTTTCACCAGATCATTTCTTGGTGCCTCTCTAATGGGCAGTCTAAGTCATGCCCTTCTACTTCCAGCCCTGAACACCAGCCCTACTGCCAAAAAAAGGAATGAGAGTCAGTGGAGCGATAAAAGATATTTTCTGATCCCATTTGTGCACAATGCACCATGGAGTGAACATACACACAAAAAAGATTAAACTACTCATTTGTTCAAATTACTTAAACCTAATATGTAGTTTCTACGTAAATTAAATACGTTTCGTAGATCTACATAACTAAATTGCGTTCATTTTATGTCAAACTTATTATAGAACATATTAGGGCTGCAACAAACGATTATTTGAACCATTGATGAACTGGATAGGGCCACGACTCGAAAGTTTAAAAAGTGCTATGGAAATGGTTTGTCTCTCCTTCCTTCACTTGATTTAACAACAGAACATTATTAGAAAACAGTTCAATGGTGCACAAAACAACATGCTATCACCTCAAATATCTTACAGCTGTCGAAATATTACATAACAATAAATGTTAAATTAATAAGAACTCCTGGAGATGAGAACTTTAAAGACACATTTTGATGTAGAGAAACGCTGATTTTCAACTGGCGGCACAAGTTACTTTAGGTTTTGTGTAAAAACATTTAGCGGACCACAGCTTAGGAAGAAGAAGGATACAAATGGCCATGGCCTACAGGACGAAAGAAGGAGCACTAAACCTGGAGACAACCACTATAAATCTGGCCATGTGAAAAGTGGGAGCTATGCCAGAGGAGAAACAGTTGGAGGAGTGAGAGCCAGCATGCAGGAAAAGCTCTACAAGCTGTCGTTGAGTATTTTAAGTGATAGCTTGTGCTAGCCAGCGTTAGCCCCAGATGTTATATGTGGGACTTCTGATTTGTAGGCATTTTATTTGTGAATTTTTAAAATCAAATAAATCCCAAATCACTTGACAAATGCAGTAGAAATTCACTTCATTCGTTATCATTGAGGTACATCAAAAGTATGAATCAGGATGTAAGACAAAGTGGACCAGAAAATAACTTTTATCGGCTCCCCATAAAAAATGCTTCTTGAGTTTTGGTGTCTTTTCAGCATAAATGTTGGAGTTTATAAATAGAAGAGCACACTTGTATGCATTAAGTCATTCACTGAACCAGAATCACCAGAACCACCAGTATGCACCATTCAATTGCATAGGAAGGTTAAAGGATGAAGAATACCAAGAAAACCTTTTTATTTTCCCTTTTAGATAGAAAATGGTAATGACAGTTTTCTCAACAAACAGTGAAGGGAACAGATGAACCGTGGATGAATTTATGCAGAAGCAGTGCTTTTCACAATTTTGACATCAGAAAATATCCTGATTTTATGTACATGTTGATCAGAACATTCTGATCCTCTTTCCTTTGCTTTGATTGTTTTTTGAAAATCCCCCGACTCCACGAATAACCACAGTAATATAATGTCCACCCAATGTTCTTAGTAAATATTATAATTTTGCACAGTTTCCATGAAAAACACTGCTGTTACTATCAGGCTTGAGATCAGTATGGCTGTGACACACTCACCACATCCCTATATATGGAAAGTGTTTCCAGTGAGACCCCCCGACCACCCTCTTTGTTTTAGAGGGCAGCCCCTGCACCAAATGGAGAAAAGTTGAGATGCCCCCTCTGGAAAATAAATCAAGGATACAAGAGCAAACGAAATGTTAGAATTGGAGAGAAAGAGAGCCTTGTGCTGCACACTTCTAGAAATACTATGAGGAAGGCTGGCACATCAGCATTTTGCCTGCATTCACACACAAGTCAGCTGTAAATTTAGCGGGGGAAATGTTTCCTCAGTCTCAGGATTTAAAGAAGGAACAGAGAGTGCTTTCACACCTCTTGTGGAGTTGCTCTATGAAAGGTGAATCCTGTATGCTCGTCTTAAAATTGTACACCATGTCCTTTGCTTATTCTTTTGCTTCTATCTTAGCTGACAATCACTCGCTAATCCAACCTGCTATTAAAGTTTATTTAGTTTTTTCAGAGAGGAAACTTTGCGTGCAGGTCTGAATGTTCTGAAATTTATAATATACTGGCACTTACAGCTTGCACACCCTTATACCAGATATTTAAACTCTGACTTTATCTATGCGAGCTAAGAGTAAAGTGGTTTCAAATTGATCTGTGTGTGGTGTGCAGAAGACTTCAGTGACTACACATGAAGTTCTCCAGTAACTATAGTATGACATGAATGCAGCCAATCAGACAGCACAACAACTTTCATCACGTTGTTTCAGAGTCCGACAATGCTGTGGTAAGAACATTATTTATCCTACAGCTTATTATCTTGATAAAGACCGCCAATTTTTGCACGCTCATGAACAAAGTTTCTCATATTCTTTCGCACAGTTATTGGAAAAAAAGCAATAAAAATAATGTGAGAAGACAACATTGAAGACCACAGAACATGGCATACATTCAAATCCAATCTCCCTGTTAAAATGTCAAAGAGAGGAAGGGAGTTATGAGCAATAACTTAAAGGCACACACTGAGGAGTGCATGTTAAGACAGGTGGAACTCCTTACCGGGGTCACCTTTATAGTAAGGGTGTGTTCCACTCACTAGTCACTTTATAAGGTATACCTGTTCAGTTGTTTGTTGAGATAAGTAGCAAATCAACTACTTGGATAACAGCAAATCAAACTTCTTGTTGACGTGCACAAACTTTGTGGATAAAGCTGTCTCTGATGCATATAGATGCAGTAAAGAAAACTTGTTGGAGTTCAAACTGTGCATCAGAATGGAGAGGAAAGGGAATTCAAGTGACTTTAAAGGTGCCATGATTTTTGTGCCAGAAAGACTTGTCTGAGTGTTTCGGAGACTGATAATTGGGGGTTTTCTTGTTTAACTATCTCTTATGATTACTGAGAATGGTTTGAGACATTAGAAAAGGATAAGTAATGGTTTGAGACAATAGAAAAAGATAAGTAGCTCAAGTAGCCATTTCTTACAAATCAGGTATGTAAAAGGCACCACCTTGAGGCAGGTGGGCTACAGCAGCCAATATACTACATAAGGTGCTACTCCTGTTCACAATTCACTAAGCTCACCAAAAATCGACAACAACAAGCTGAAAAATGCTACCAGCCCAAATGAGTTAATTCAACTTACAGATGTTAGGGTCAGAATTTGGAGTAAACTACAAGAAAGCAGTATTTCGTCTGGACTTGGTACAGGGTCAGCCTGGTGGCAGAAATGTAATTGCACAGGTAATATTTTCTTGGCACACTTTTAGGCCCTTTCTTGCCAAATAATCAATGAAATGCCACAGCCTAATGGAGTATTGTGTAGGGGTGAGAATCGAGAATAGGTTACAACATACACATTCAATAAGAATTAAAATGTTTGCAATTCTTCTAAACAATCTTTATTCCCATTACCCAAAATTTTGTGTCGGGTTGCAATTACGTCACACTATCCGCAAGATATGTGGTCTAACACCTGGCTCTATTTCACCAAACGAGATCAGAATTGTGCCGCATGCAGTCATTGCATCCTGTAAAAAATCCAACAAAAAACAGCATGCAAAAAAACATTTTTCTACACAGCATGGAATTAAGTACCAAGCATGTCACGTTTGAATGCCTGCATACAAGCGCTAACATAGCTAACCAAACAAGTTCCCCTTTGATTACCGTTGACGAATGTAACAATTATATTAAATATCCTGCAGTAGCACACTTTGGCCTTGCAGATGCAAGAAGCAAATGTATTTCTGCAAAAACATGAGGTATTTCCAAATATTTTACAGTCTCATGGATTTTAGGCTGAGAACAGACACAGACAGGTACAGATACATACCATTTTAACCCATACATAGTATCTATAGTGAGCTTTTAAAAGTAAAGTCACTGCATGTTTTTTCCCCCGGTTGCTAATACATAATCAGAATTAAACCTTAAATTATGTATTGTTTATTATACCCAAACCACTGTTAATATTGACAAATGATTTTTGAGAAATGGTGAGGGTCTTCAATCCCATATATCCTCCACATCAGTTTGATATGTTCATGCTCATGGTCTTGTGCGGGTACAATTTTAGAAACATAAGCAAATGGTGGCTGATGGTACAGGAGACTGTGTAAAATGTGTTCTTTGCCACCGGACAACTCAAGAACTAATTAGGGAACTGGAATGAAAGGCTGTATCAACAATGTTGTCAATATTGAAAAAATGTTTCCAATCCAAACCCTTGAATTGTAACTGACTGTCTCTATGCTTTTAAACCACATTGCACCCATCTTCCAATGGGTCTTTCCAGCAAGATTCAGCACCATATCACTTAGCTAAATTGATGTAAAATGGATTTCTTGAACACAAAAGTGATCTAGTACAGTACCAATGGGATCTGAAAGCCCTACAGATTTCCATAATGTAAAAGCAGGCAAAAATCTGCAGCCGCAGCTCATGTCAATATGTACAGAAATCACAAGAAACAGAAACTATGGTTCAACCCATACCAGAAAAGCTTACCTAATAGTGTCCAGTTACTTTTTGTCTATTTTTAAATTGCAGTCTTTGGAATTGTTGAACAATATCTATGACTGGTTTAGAAATACGAATTAGTACTGTTTCTGAAGATGTGCATGCTACTATTGTACAGAGACCCTTAAAGCCCTGATCTTGTGTGCTGCATAGAACTCACATGGACTACCACAACATGTTTCCATGGAGCTGGTTGTGATTAAATCAGACATATCCCTATGATGTGAACCCAGCCAATACAAATATGCTATGAATGACAATTCTGTCTTCTGTTCCAGGCATGAAATAGCAGGAGTTTAACTTAAATGCTCTACATGGGAAATCTTTGAGAATTAATCTACTGTTGAATTCTAGATGAGACACATTTGGAGAATTCTGTATTATGTCATTTTGTTTAAATATTTGAGATAATCATAGGACTGTTTTTTCCATTAAATGGTTGATAATTAAGATGAAAGATGAGCTGAAGAAAAAAAAAAAAGATGTCACTGGGTGTTCTTGCCGGAGGTAGAATCACAGTGCATGATAATCACTATGAAAGCTTGGATCTGTAGTTGTGACTTGCTCCCCCCCTGGTCATTTTTGTGTGTGGCATAGATCATGCAAGTTTCCTACTGCTTAAGGCTTTCTGACATTTACTGCAACACTTTAATTGGACCTCTCAATTTTCACAAGTTTTCACTTGGATGTGTGCGAGTTAGGGTTCAGGTGGACAGGACAATAAATCTAATCCTGTAACAGTACACCTCCCTGTTGTGTCTGAAGAAGCTCGCATGTCACGAGAGGTACATGATGTTCCAAGGAGGTGACTTTTTCCCCCTCACTTGGTCAACAAACCCAAACACAATAACATGTATCATTACAGGAGCTTTGCTGTAACTGTCTGTCTCCGTGTGTGAGTAAATGCTTGTGTGCCTGTAACCAGCTATAAGCAAAAACATCTCAAACTGAAGGTCAAGGTTTTACAAAGTCTGCGAGTCGAACTGCTAAACGTATCAAGGTGGCATCTGGGGCTAACAGCCTGAAATGCAAAAGATGCACAGAACTTGAAACTCAAAGGACCATTAGGTTATTAAACAAACACAATAGTATCATGGAGCTGTACATACCACCAGTGAGAATTGCTTTATAAACTAGAAATGTGGTTACCTGAGTATGATGACTGTCCAAATGTCTATTCATGGTGGTGGGGCCAGAGTTAACCTTGCTGTGACTCTCATCCTCCAGTGATCCTGCATATTATACAAGTATCAAACACCAAATTGCAGGTTAAAGAAAAATGATAAAACTTCACAAGTAGAATTTCTTTCACTGTACTGGTGCATCTCAATAAATGAGCAAATAGTTGAAAAGGCTGCTAATTCAGTCCAAAAACATCAAACTCAAGTTTTGTAAACATCTGAAATATACATTTTTCCGTTTTATTTCTTAGTTTTAATTGTTTATGTGCTGTTCTTCTTTTAGTAGGCATCTGAAAGTATTTCTTCATAGTGAAACATTAATTAACCACTGAGTAGCACACTGGCGAATGTCTTGTGTGTTACACTTATTAAACTTTCAACCTAAGATTTTAAGTTGTTGAAAATCTCCTCAAAATGTTTGAATTGTAGCTTTTTATTTCCTTTATGGACCCTAAGGCTGGACTGTGCCATTTCCGAAAGTTTTGGCAATAAAGGTGAGGGCAACCCATTTATTTTATTAATGATAAGGTTGTAATATGTAAAACTTTCGTGGAGAAATAAGAAACTCCCTAAACCTTGACTGACCTAGACAGTATACCAGATTATCATTATGAAATCAAAGTGTGAAATGGTAAGCCTTTTGGTATTACCATTAGATATCTGGTTGCCGTTCTCTACAGGGACAGGGCTCGGGGAATGGAGAGAGTGGTTGTTGGCGTTCTTGTCTTGCAGTTGCAGAGATGGTGAGGTAGGCGCAGAGCCACTTTCATCCCTCCCTGGCAGATTGATGTTAGAATTGAATCCTGGAATCAGCAGAACCAGCAAACACAAAACATGCATGCAAAAAACTCAATCAGTAGGTAAGACAGCAGGCTTTGAACTTTTAACAATACACAACACAGATTATACTTAATACCCTTCCTGTTAATAATATCTAAAAGGTTTTGAACAATTAAACATTTATTCTAGAGGGAAAACCCCCTGAAGAAAAGAAAAAATCCTACCTCAGACACTATTACATAGTGAGGGGGGAAGACAAACCTTAGAACTAAATGCGTTTTCCATAATACAAACATTCTTGGAATTTTCTTTTATAGATTCACACTTTAATCTTAGTTTATGTCCAGGAACTTTTAATTTACAGTTTGTGACATTGCCTCAATTGTTAGCCTCATGGCTACTTGGTATCTCCCTCTTTTGGCGTCAGAACATAACCTCTTTTCATAAAACATTTTACAATGTTGGAACAGAGAGAGATGGGGACCTTTGACCTTGTATGTTTGCAAAACTATTCTAGATTGTCCAAGTGCTGGATGGTCTCATGTGGTCTCTTAAAATAGAAGGTGGATTTTGTCTCTAGTGAACCATTTCTGTGTTGAACAGGGTATATTTTCTGGGTCAGTGTTGTCACTAAATACTCTATAACTCATGCTCAGTGTTTTGGTACAATCCACTCAAAATTGTACCTCTTGTTTTTTTTGGGAATTAAGGATCCAAGGCTCTGCAACAATGTCCCTACGGCTTTTGAAGGAGAAAAAGTCACAGTATCTATATATGTTGACATTTATAAAAGTAGGGTAGAAAAAGCTTTTTCTTAGCTTACCTCCTAAAGAAGTATGTTAGTGTTTATTTACTTTTATGCAGATTTGTTAATTTTTTACTTGGAGATTTTTTTTACTTCCCTTACTATCAACTTGCATCTACCTCTGTTGAAAGGCAAAATCTATTGCTTTTTCCCCAATTTCAAAAGAGTAATTTTAATTTTTAAACAATTGTTGCACTTCTGAAGCAACAATATGAGAAGCACTATAATATCCCTTGATTATTACTGGTGTAGAGAAACCGATAAATTATTCTTAACATGAAGAGGCAGTTTAATACTTTTGCATTTTTGACAAATTTGCAAGCTATTTGAAAAGTTTAAATCTTTGCTTTTGGTTCTAAGGTGACTTCAAAAGCTTCTGCAGCTCTTTCAAGGTTCATATGCATTCCAAAGCTGCATGAGTGACTCTGGCTACAAATATGTGTTTTAGTATATCATCAGCTGCTGTCTCACTGTGAGAATGTCTACCTTTTGCTTCTCAGCACAGCCGCCCCCACCCGGTCACATGATACCTATATATAAGCTTAGCAAACTCTGCTGTAACATATTATCTTCCAGAGCAAAGGTTTCTCTCTGAGAAGGACAAATGATCAAGTAAAACTCTGGGGAAAGTAGTAAAATATAACTGAATGCTAATCCTCTTCATTTGTTTGAAGTATGAGTTTTTCAATGACATTTTTATAGAAGAATCCCAAGACCAGCTGCCGTCATTCCTTGGTTTTCCTGTGGTTTTCTCATACCATGGAGGTGAGGAAGGGGTGGGGTAACAGTGGAGAGTCAGCTGTTCTTCACAGAGATGTCAGGGATAGCAACTGTAACCTCTGCCCACTCCCCAGAGTATCACATTCAGTCATTTAACTGCCAAGAGGGAACGGAAGTGGCTTGTCCTGTTAAACCCATAGGCATCCCTATGCACGCAGATCTAAGGCGGCTGCTGTGGTCTGCCTGCTCAAAATACCCCGTTGCCCGTCCCTCTGTCACACACACCACTTTCCATGATGCTAGTGCTTTTCCTGCTCCAGTCCAGGTGCTGATGAAGAGTGAAGTACGAGATGTGATGTGGGGCAAATGCGTCATCATTCGCTCTCTCGCATACAGTGTCTTATAAGGTGCTCAGCCCTCCGCTCGCTGCAATTTTTTTTACCATTTTAGAAGCTTGATGCAATAGTTTACTACGCAAACCTTGTAGCTCCTCAATAAGGCAAAAGGAAGATGATAGTTTATTTGCACCAACAGCTATTTCTTTCACTCTTCTGCAGTTTTTTTTAATTTCTCTTTTACTTGTCCTTTAGACATTTGACCAGGTACTGTTCAGCGCTTCAGAAATTTCACACTCCCCTCAAAACAACATGAGTGAGCTGTTAAATATTTCATGCCTAATCCTCATCATTCTATTCATACATTATTAACAGAGCCCCAACTTATAGACTATGAGGAAACACAGGCTAGTAGCTGAATTTCTATCTTCTTAGATAGGCCAGAGGTCTGCTAAGATTGCATCAAAATAGAATATTTACATCACCGCAAAGCAATCTGTTTTTTTGGGGTTGCTTACTCTGACCTAGTGACTTTCCTCTGTACCGACTGAGTGCGACATAAATGTTTGCCCTACTTTTTTTAATAATTTTGTCTGAACTGCATACAGCCCACTGAATTGGTTTACACAATAACCCAGAACTTAGACTGTTGTGTGATACTAAGGGAGCTGTGCAAGCTTGCTCATTAGCCAACATGTAAAAAAGCAGGTGTAGAAGCTGAAAAGCATGGCGAAGCAGATAGTGACAAAAAGGTTTGTGTGAGTGGGTCAACAAGGGTATCCCGCAACATTGACATAAAAAATATTGAGTTTTCCACTCTCTATGATTTCAAAAACGGAAATATAGACCACTCCACAAACAAGCTCAGGTGGTTGCCTGGCTTTGTTTCTCCAGATTCTCCCTTCACAGTTTAGGCAGGGTATCCTCCCCTCCTATTCAGCCTTTGCACAGCTGACTTCCAATACCACTCAAAGAGCGTCCTTTTTCAGAAATGTTCATATTATTTCCAAAATATTATTATTATTTTGCAATCGTATGTTGTGTGTATGGAGTATGTAAAACAGAGTATAGGAACACCATCAGTGACTATGTGAACTGGAATAAACACCACCAAGACCAAGTAAATGTTTCCTGGAAGATTATGTGAATATCATTTCCAGGTACCTGGGAATCCAGCTGGACAGTAAGGTGTACTGTGGCTGCACAGTGGTACAGTTGCCTCACAGCAAAAAGGTCCTGCTTTCAAGTCCCAGCGTATGGTTTTGCTGTATGGAGTTTGCATGCTCTCCCTGAGCATGCATGTTTTTTTTTCCCTAGGTACTCTGGTTCAGTTCAGTTCAAAAACATGTCTCCTAGGTTAATTGGTCTCTCTAAATTTGCATGCACATACACAGTTGTGTGTCTCTGCGTTGACGGACTGGTGACCTAATCAGAATAAACCCTGCTTCTCGTTTAATGACCACTACAGATAGGCACCAGTCCCACAGTGACCCTGCAAGGATAAGATGGTATAGGAGTAGGCTGCACAAGACCAATGACATAGAGTTGTGATGTGTTGTACAAGAGGGGTCTATATTTTCTAACATAGCAGATATCCTTTAATATCTGCTTTTCCGCCATATACCACAGTTCCTTCTACCAGGCTGTGGTAGCACCGTATTTTTGCTGTTGTTTGCCAGGGGGGAGCAGACTGCACAGAAGACCGGAACGAATGGACTGATAAATCAGACAAGCTCCACTTTTGAGACACTAATAGACAGCTGAGCAGGTGCAAGGGGTGAAAATGCTCTGTAAGCTGAACTCGATCATCAATAACACCTCCCACCAAATGTATGCTTTGGACACTCTACATAACGGTACCTTCATCCAGAGGCTGATTCTTTGGCAGTGCAGGACAGAACGCTACATGAACTCATGCTGGCTAAGAACGCATAAGGCTCTGTGATAAACAATAATAAGTTTGATAACGCATTCCTTCATTTAGTCATCTCAATTATAATTTGATTTGCAGGTGGTTTAGCTTTATTTGTTTGAGCCACAGTTTGACGTTAATGAATCTCAAGCAATGTTGGATACCTAAGTGTAGTGTTGCAAACCTCTGGCAGGGCAGCTAATTTCCTCCTCCTTGGCAGAAGTAATGTTGTAAATGAGGAAAGATTGTCTAAGGAACTATATCTATAGTTCTGATTTTTCCATCGATTGGTTTAACTATGTAGATTATTTACTTATAATGAACAAATAATTTCATACGGTTTAATAGTTACGTGATAAGTCAGTCCAGAGATGCTGTATTTATTCTGACTCTAGAATTGGCTTGCTCAACCAATTTCTTTGTTGTTACTGCAATGCCTTGGGATTTTTTACTACTACTGAAATAATGGTGATAGTATAACATGTACTCCAGAAGCTTTTTATGTTGAGGTAGACGGACAGGACAACACTCCATGTGTTTGTCTTCCTAGTAGAAGTATCTGCCTCATGTGATGTCACCAGACAAGCTTGTTTTATCTTGTTTAAATATTGATTTACAACAAAATGGCCAGAAAATAAATAACTGACATACTGTATATTTTAAGCAAAAAAACAAAAAAAAGGTATGTCTATTGGCTGTAAAACATGGTATCCACATTATCAACAGACCTCCATCTCTCATTTTGCGGCCCGGTGTCGACTTCCTCAGTAAGCTGCGTCCTGAGCTGAACAGAGTGTTGAGCTCCTCTAGGGGGCTGGTCAGGGGTCTGCCATTGGCTGGGTTAAACAACAGTGGTGATGATGAGCATGAGTGCGCCCTCCGTGGCTCAGGTCGGGACATCTTCACAGGGGAATAGGGAGGTGGCTTTCCCAGTGGCTCCCCACCTGCCCTTTGTGAGGAGATTTTGGGGGAGTCAGAGCTCCCTGTGACAGATGCTGCACGAGTCAGAGCCAGGAAGTTGGCCTCAGGTGGGAAGGGGAAATGTGAGGGCGGTCTGTAGGGAGGAGGTGGCGCGCTTGGGGGAGGAGGGGGAGGTGGAGGAGTGAGTGGAGGTGTAGACTTCTTTTCTGGCATGAGGACTGTAAGACTGGGTGAAGAGTCCGCCCTTTGGCGTGAAAACTGCGGGGACAGGGGGCTGTCCGGGCCAGTGGCATAGTTCAGGTTCGTCTCAAACACTGGCAGCTTCTTTACCTCCAAAGGGGTGAGGGGTGACTCATCTGAAGCAGGAGAACAGGTAACAGGGGAAGGGGGAAACACCAGAAGCGGGGGACGGTGTGGGAGCAAGTTGGGGAATGGAGCAGGGATATCACAGCTGCCGTGTTTGCCGAGCTGAGCTTTGGAAGCAGCACTGTTAGACAGGCTCTGTGTGTGAGAAACATCTACAGCAGCAGTGGCACTAGCTGGCATTTGTTTGTTTTCCCCACTTTTTGGAGGAGATAACCCCAATCCAATTAGACCCAAGGTCAGAGCCTGCAGCTTGGCTGCCTTGGTGAAAGCAGGAGCTGGAATCCCACCATCTTCAGGTGGGAGATATTTCATCTCCTCATAGACGGCTTCTGAGTCGACCAGATCTGGGCTGTCAGGAGGTTCTTGGAGGCTCCGAGCCCGTGGCTGGGACCCCGACATCTCAATGTAAACATCCTCTTCATCTTGGCCCTTGAATAGACTGAGTGAGACCCCTTTTGGAGCGTCTAAAGAGGCGGCCCTCTGCATCAGGCCTCCAAATCCTCCAAACCCCCCACCACGAGAAAGCAGGGCCATCTTCACATCAGCAGGGCGCAGCTGGTGGAGCTGGGGTGCCACAGCGTTAATCTCCTCATAGGAGCCTGTCAGCTTAGTGTTAGGGCTGCGCTTAGGTTTGGGCGGTGGTACCTTTCTCATGGTTGTGTAGTCATCACTGTGAGGACGGGGCTTGGCTGAGGAAATGACAAAAATAATGAATTTCAACAAAGGTAAAGTTTAAACAATGTTTATGAGCACAAAAAAAACAAACAATAAGAAGCACCCTACGTGCCTCTGGGCTTCTGGTTATTTAAATATATCAAGATTAATAAAGTTGATAAAAAGGTGTATATTCAGAATATAAAATAATTAAATAAATCTGAGAAAGTCAAAGAATAAAAATTATAAAAACAGGTGAATAGACTGGGATGCAATTCAACATTCTTCCCCCTCCAAACACAACGAGTGGCGTTTGCAACAAAGAGTCCTATTTTGGTCTCTTTTGACCACATGACATTCTCCAAATTCTTCTCTGGATCATCCAGATGGTCTCTGGAAAACTTTGATGGGGCCTGGACATGTGCTAGTTTAAAAAGAGGGACTGCAGGATTTTAATCCATGACAATTTAGTGGGTTATTAACAGTAACCCTTGTTACTGTGGTCCCAGCTCCCTTCACAGAGTGCAACTTGACCAGTTCCATCGCGTGTAATTCTGGGTTGTTTCCAGCTTAAGACCATGGTCTCGGATTTGGAGGTGCTCATTCTGATTCCAGTAGTTTCCTGCTTGGCTGTGAACTGCTCCAATGAAAGCTGTGGATCACATCCTCATAAAGCCACCAGGACCACATCATCTGTAAAAAGTAGAGACCAGATTCTGTGGCCACCAAAATGGTTCCCCTCAATAACTGGACTGTGTCCATAGATCCTGTCCATTCAAGTTATAAACAGAATCAGTGATAAAGGAAAACCTTGGTGAAGTCCAACTCTCAATGTTAAGAAGCCTGACTTATTGCACGCAATCTGATCCAGGCTCTGACACTGTTTGTACTGGGACCTAACAGCCCTTATCAAGGGGACTTGTAATGTATAATTTCAAGAACCTCCCGAGGGACACTGTTAAACATATTCTCCAAGTATACAAAACACATCATGACCAATTGGGCAAACTCCAAACCAGGACCATACTGAGGGTGTAGAGCTGGTTTTGTTTTCCACAGCCCGGATGAAAAAGAGGATCGTTCCTCCTGAATGTGGGGATCGACTATCGAACAATAATCATCAGAGCAGCATTTGTGTTGATGCTGAGAGTCCTTTTAACTAGTTTCTTATGCGTTTGAGAGTTTTTACTACAGAAACAATTTCCCCAACCCAAGTGTTAGTAGGACCTGTTACAGCGTAAGTGGTTTCACTGACGGGAAAAATGGGGCTGTTCGAAACGTCCACCAGCCGACACTGATCTGGGTCAATCAAACTGCAGATTTCGACCACTATTCAATCTGAAAAGAAAAACTAAAAAAGACAGTTTGTTGTACAGAAGAAGCTACATACCTGCTGGGTCATTTGGGGACAGCTGGGATTTAGGGGGACTCTCAGCCGGTGAACTCGATCCCTCTGGAGTACAGCTTTCTTTGGGAGCCATCGTCAATCCTGAACTAACAGCTTCATAAGATGCACTCAAGCGGGTGTTGGGGTCCCTCTTTGGTTTGGGAGGAGGTTGCTTGCGAGGAGAGGAGATACTCCCATTCCCTGCACCATCCTCACTGTTCTGAGGTGCCTGCTGTAAGACTGTTTTGACTGGTGGACTAGCAGAGAAGTGAACCACGCTATCCACAGCGAGGGGAATGGGTACAGAGCTAGAACGAAAGTGACGAATAATCCTGCTGCCCCCGTTGACATTGCCCTCGTGGACTTTTCCACTCTTCTCTACCATCCTGTAAAATAAAATGAATAAAACTGAATGAATATGAGAAATACTGGGCCAAAGGAGAAATGCG
Organism: Apricaphanius iberus; assembly: GCA_028564705.1. Taxonomy (NCBI): domain Eukaryota; kingdom Metazoa; phylum Chordata; class Actinopteri; order Cyprinodontiformes; family Aphaniidae; genus Apricaphanius; species Apricaphanius iberus. Next base: position 979,566 of record JAPXFQ010002581.1, read on the forward strand.
TAATTTTTGCTGTGTTTAAGACTGTGTCCCTATCTTTAGAACTATCTGAAAAATCACTTTTACCCATTAAGTCAGAGAAAATTCTTCTTTCGGACACACCATTAAGTGTTTTCTGATTTAATAAGTCAGTATATTAAAATGTTTAGCATACTAAAATCACATCCAAGTTTTAAGTAAGATTTAAAAAAAATTAATAATTTGAATGACAACAGTCAAAGAGATTAGGATTTAGATATAATCTCCTTGGTGTAATTGGATAACATCCATCTTGATATTTCCTCTGCTAATCTGGGGTAGCCATCTGTTACTTCTGCGATGGCAGGCAGGGGGTAACTGAGCATGTTAAGGAGGGGGATCAGGGAGGGCATTTTAAGAAACCAGAAGAGAAACTGGAAACCCGTCTCGTTTGACAGCACACCACATGATAACATTTTGCTAGTTAGTAGCCTCTCTCTTCTCCTATCCCAGCAGCAGATGTTATGAGCATAAAGACTAAGAAAAAAAAGTAGTAAGTAGACAATTCCCCTGCTGTGACTGTTGAGGTGTAGTTTGAAACTTTTTTTTGTTTCAGCATTATTTAGACTAATGATCTTAAATGGCCACTTATACTTAGGCTTGCAATATTATTCAAACCCCTGTGGTTGTCGACTTTTCACTATCCACAGTCACATTTACAGACAATGTATTTTGCTGTGAATATAATGTAATCGTCCTGTATTGTGCTACAGAGGGGGCATTCATTGGAAACAACACATCAGCAAAGTGACATACTGAAAAATCTAAAAAGCAAAATCAAGAATAATAATATATGTACAATGAGAAAAAAAAAATCCAACACTTGTGTACCATGCAGTCATTAAAAACAAAAATAGCACGCTCAAATTCGAGGAAGGGGCAACTGAGAATGATCATTTAAACTTAAAATATTCACAGAATTTGCTTGTATATTTTACATAAAAAAATATATGACATACAAGGGGACTTCCCTACTGTTAACAAAAGTGGCTTGTTTTGTTATAGTGACCTTCAATATTGTGGTGAAATAAAATTTTAGACAATGGTAACTACAGAAATCTTGTGATATAATATTTTACATTAAAAATTCCATGCCGTCTCTTATAAAAATGGCATTCTGCAAAGCCCCGTTAAGTGTCTCTAACATGAAACTTTCGGTGAAATCCGTCTAAGAAATAATTATGAGCCCCAGATATGAAGGTGTTTGCTTTACATTTAACTGCCTATTTTTACAATAATGTGAACAATTTTGACACCCTATTAAATACTCAAGGTATTTTAAAAAAATTGTAGATATCAGTATCTTATCTTTAATTTAACTCAAAAATGAGAGGATTTTTTCAAACTAACCTTTTGTTCAACTCATTGATAAAGGACATTAACAAACTTCTAAATTCTTCCTTCTGAAGCCCTCAAGATGGCTCTTTCAGCCTCAGCATGGTCCTGGTACTTGCGGTACACTGTGACTGAATAACCACACTGTGTTAAGAATAACAGCCTCCTGGCTCTCAGGTAAAAGCACTGCTCCCTTTTTTATTAAGGCACCTAGATTTAATTTGACTCTGGTTTAAAACCTAAATTACTAAAACGGATCAAATCTAAACTGGATAATTATATCCTTAAAAGAGATTATTTACTTTTACTTAACCTCCATCTTTATTTGCTAAAACAAAAGAAGAGCCTTTTCAATGCTTTTCATAGGTAGCAATGAGAAAGTCGTAAAAATAACAATACTAAGACTGGTCAAACCTGGATTGAATTTTTCAACACTGATTACAGAATCTTTATAACACAGTTTGTTATTTGTAAGGAGAGGATTTAACGTTTTCTCCACAACATTGTTGAAATCTCATTGTTGTCTCAGTCTTGTAAATCCAATATTGGTTTTGATCTGGCCTGGTGCGCTGGATGTACTTCACACTGCTAGTGATTAGGAGTAAGTTCAGCATTTGTCAACATAGCTGATATGATTAAGCTTACGTGGTAGAAAAGCATAGATGATGAAAAATATTTAGTTTTATATTTATAAATACTGTTAAAGTACTATGTTAACTTTCTGATATGAATTATTTTAGCTGAATTCTATTGGAATATCTAAAGAGTATGAGCTGATTGGTGCTGAAATTAATTTGGCAGATGACATAAAAAATATGCTCAAGCAGTTACCAGTGTCTCAGGAGAGCTTCCTTTTATTGAATTCACATTTTCTTTTCCCAAGCAGTTTGGACTTCTGGTTGTTTGGTTAGACTGAGGTGAGTTCAGACTGGAGTAATGTTCCATTGATGCAACACTATACAATCTGTTAACGCATTTCATTATCTGACCATCTATCACGAAGCTTACAATTAAATGAGCGTAGAGGTATCCAATGACATCATTAATCACAAAACACCTGTCACACACACATACACGCAGGAACATCAGGGCATTCGATTAAACACACAAACGTGTTTAAAAAGGTGAATGCATTTCCCTCTCATAGTCATAAATCTTGTTAGTGACAGAACCTGCAAATTGTTTGTCGGTATACAGGCAAACTAATATAGCAGCAACTTATTAGGTCGTCAAATTAGAACAATCAATTAACTTGTAGTTATTATCAGAGGCAGTAGATTGGTGGAAATGTGATTTTGATTGATTGTGCTTATATGTACTAAATAGAAACCAGACTGTTCATAATAGGAAAATCTCATTCCAGCATACAGTTACAGAACTCTCACCCCTTCTGTCGGCTATCATCCCTAGGTCACACTCCCCTGATATGGAAACGTGCATTACAACAGTAAACAAGAGATCAGAAAACACCAGTCGCAGTTTCCGTGAAGTAATATGGCGGAAATATCTTTTTTTTTCTATGAGGTTTTTCTTTTTGTGACTCTGGTATTTTGTCCTGAAGTTGAAGTGGTAGCAGTCAGCTTTTTCTCCTTCTCTGACATTATTAAGCAGAGAATCTATCAACCAGTGGTGTTCTGTTTCAAAATGTGGTTGCGTGTAATGAGTGGGGAATCCAGGTAAAAAAATGTGCTTTTGCGGTGAGACAGACAACCGGATGGTCCAATCATTGGTTTTAAACTGAGCCATGTTATTTGCTAAGGTTTTTGGGCAAATGCAATAGAACAAAATACTTGTTTTTTGTTTGTTTTTTTAATCTCCAAAAAAACACTATGTTAGAACATTGTTAAGGGGCATGAAAAAAGAATGTTTAAAGATGGCGTGTTTTTCAGATTTGCATTAGCAGCTTGAACTGATTACATGATTAAAAATGTTTTGCTGAAAAGTTTGTCAAAAACAACTTCAGATGAAATTAAACACATAACTTGTGGTAATCAATTTACCTCCTGACTGGCTGATCCTCCTCTTTACCCACTGGCTCGGGCCTCTCACCAAGCGGTGGGCTGCTACTGAGGGTGTTGAGCTGGCCATTGCCATGGCAGCGCAGACGATCACTCTCTCGTGCAATGTCAGATGCATTTTGGATTACCAGCTGGTCATAGGTCCTTAGCCCCATGTCTTCGGCTCCCTGCAGAAACCGCTGCACGCTGGACTCCTCTTTGTGTTGCAGCGATAGCCTCTGACTCACCCGCTGCCTGGCCAGCCACCCGCGGACAACTGAGACAGATCAGAGAAGGTTTCAGACACTGACAGAAACTAAACAAGAGCTTGTTTGTTAATGGTTACCCGTTACCTTTCTGACACGTGATGATCTTTTTGTGAAGCTGGTAGCAACGGTCATTGAGCTGGTCAGCCTGCCAGTATCTCAGAAACACTTTACTACAGCCCATCTACATACAAATGATACACACAAATATGAGTTATTCGTCATTACTCAAACCCTGTCTGGCTGTTTTCTGCTGAGAACTCAGAAGGGTGTGTGAGTTTAGAGATGGGAGTGCAGTGATGTAGCAATAATTTATGATAATTAGTGGGAGTGGAATATATTCACTTCCAGGATTCAGGGGTCACTTTCGGGGGCAACCCAGGTCACTCTACAAGAGATGCATGAAACTGATCACTAATGACTAAAGCAACACCAGCTTCATGCAGAATTAGAGTGCGTTTTAAACAAGGCTGCATTAGAACTTTCTTTAGGGCATTGTGGGGTGTGCGCGCGCCTGAATGTAACCTGTGGGGTCACTTATTCAGAGTCAGACACAACAGCAGTGCAGCAGACAGGACAGAGAGAGGGGTGGAGGGGTTTGTGTTGGTGTGCCTGTGTGTGTGTGAGTAGCATTATGATGAGGCCGGACAGCTGGAACGAGTCGTCTAGATTCCATGGGATCTTTCAAACAGAGGGTCAGGGATTAAGTCAACTCTTTTGTTACTGATGAAAAAAAAAAAAGAAGAAGCAGGAAAGCATGGACAGCAACACACCTGCCATCCTTGGAGTTTGGACTGCTGCAGCACAAAACGGCATTTCTCCTCAGCTGACAACTTCTTCTCGTCTCCCAAAGCTGGGACTATGAGGTCTTTATATCTGCAGACAACAACAAAAATAACATGAAGCATTAGAGCCGCACAAATAAATACGCTGCGTTGTAAAATTTCTATGAGACATGGTCTCTTTTGAAAACAATAGAGTCAAAGGTCAGTGGGGTTAAACACCGGACCAGCCAAAGAGCATCTGTCCCTGTTGCTGTCGTCCTTGGTTACGGTTGCTATGAATTATCAACTTGACTGTGTCACTAGCTTGTTTTCTGCCAAGATTTTAAAGGTGAAAGAGATTGTAGACCATGTAGTGTTTTATTTACCTAAACTGATTGTATACACACAAGTAAAAGAGTTTACGTTTTTAAGAGGGAATCTAATACCGATTGGGTTTGTTATAAATGTTCTGTCAATTCTGACATGTTAAAGTCATTTACAGCGTGTTAACAGACATGGGGCACATAAATCGGTCAGTGTTTAATACAGATGTCAACTGCCCTTACTGCAGTAATATAAAGTTCATCTCCAGGATTTATGTAAAGGATGTGAATTACGATCCTCACGACGAAAATAATTATCCTGCACATTACTGTTCTAAATGAAGACAGTTCCACTGCTGATATATCCTAAATTATAAAGTCTCTAAAGATGCTTTCATCCTCCAGGAAAAGGTGTAACTCATATAATAAATCACAACACAGGTTTCCTGCAATATATTATACGTAGAAAGGATTCATTGCTTGAGGACTGATTTCATATGTTCATAGCAGGATACATTTATGTACAGGCTGCCAAAATAAGTTCCTTCAATGAAAAACTTTTAAGTTAAAGATTCGGAATAGAAAGGAAATGTGCACAGAAAACTTTAATTTATTATTACTTTTCTACACTTTAATCTACTAGTGATACTAATGTTTGTGGTAACTGCAGTCTCTACTAGCAGGAAAGCTCCAATGGACATTTGGTAGTATCTTGCGGCCCAAACATAATTAAAAAATTGGCATACAGGCCTGAATTTGACACCTGTTGTCTAGAGAAAATACAGAGCAACTAATTGCCTTTACTAATTAGTAAACTTAATTCACTCGAGAATAACGTGATCTCTCTATACATCCAGCTGTTCTGTGGAGAAATGTTTTTCAGAGAACAAGAATGGACAAACAGCATTATAAAGAGCTAGGGGAAAAGAAGACAATAATAAAGTAGTGCAGGTGTTAAAAGCAGGGTAAGGTTACAGAACAATATCCCAGGCTTTGAGCGTCTCACGGAGCGTTGTTGAATGCATCGTCCGAAAATGGAAAGACTAGCATTAGGTTATGTACATGGTTGTCTATTTTAACTTCAGAAATCCAAAGCTGAGGTGGAAGAAGTAATTTGGAGAACAGCTGTTAGTTGTGTACTCTAATAATCTTGAAGAGTGGCAAGATGGAAACTATTTCCAAGAAACAAAAGAAGCTCATAAAGGATTCCAGTTCAATTCCATGTAGATTACACAGTGACATATTAAGAATATCCTCAGGCCACGTGAGACAAAAATAAAATTCTCCGGTTTACATGCAAAATTGTCTATGTGGTGAAACACGACGATGGTAATGGTGTGGGAATGCTTTTCCTTACCAAGAACAGAGAAGGTGATCCGGGTTTATGGGAAATGGTGTGGAACTAAATACAGGAGAACTCCGAAAGAAAACCCGTTAGTGGCTGCGAAATTACACGAGATTGGAGGGGAGGTTCCCTTTCCATCAAGACAGCAAGCCTGAACAGGAAGTCAGCAATAAAAGAAAGTAGTTTACAAAGAAACCCCGAATAAAACAACAACAGGTGGAGGAAATAGCTGATGATGCCACATGTGTGAAGTAAACATAAGAAGCAGATGCTTGGAAACATAAACGACTTGTGTTGTCAATACTGACTAAGTGAGTTCACGTGAATAAGGGATGTGTTTGATTTGCAGAAGTGGGGTCTGACTGAACTCGCCATAACCCTTCCCTCTTTATGGTAATACTGGTCGAACAGAGAGCTCATGCTGCCCCAAAGGGCCCATAAAACACAAAGGAACTCTGTAAACCCGTGACCCATCTTATGAGGATATGAAAACTATTGATGCTCCAGTTCTTTTATAAGTCCCAGGGGAACATCATATAGAGTCAAAGAACTGAAATGAGCCAACATACAAGTGCAATTGAGGTTCGGTCATGTCTATAACTGAACCAATAATGCGACAGCAGTGTTTCTGTAGTTCAAACTCTGAAACTCCTCTTGAAAAAACTCTGACCTGCAGCTCATTTATGAGTCTATATGTGGATTTCTTTTCAGAATATGTAGGCAAAATGAGCAAACTAAATTATGTATACCCACCTGCTGGTAATTTATTGTCTACCAATAAAACATCATGAGAACCCACATGAAAAAACAGACATAAAAATGTGACTAACAAGCTTCTAAACAATACTTTTTGACATGTTCTCTACTAATTGGTGTTTGCCATTAACTTTTTATATTTAGAAATAAGGCGAGTGCTGAACATATAGTGAGTTGAGATTTAAAGTGACATATATATACATATATACATATATACATATATATATATACACACACATATATATATATATATATATATATATATATATATACACATATACATATATATATATATATATATATATATATATATATACACACATATATATATATACACATATATATATATACACATATATATATACACACATATACATATATATATATATATATATATATATACACACATATATATATATACACATATATATATACACATATATATATACACACATATATATATATATATACATTATACATATACACACACATATATATACACATATATATACATACATTATATATATACACACATATATATATACACATATATATATATTAAATATAATATACACATATATATATACACATATATATATATATATATATATATATATATAAATATATATATATATACACATATATATATATATATATATATATACACATATATATACATACACATATATATATATACACATATATATATATACACATATATATATATATATATAAACAGGCATTGACAGAAAATAAACCCCAGACACAAAACACATACACTACCGTAAACAACAAATAAAAGCAGCAGTAAAATAGATTTCCTGATAAATCACTGTGGTTACCAAGACACTAACGTGATTCGCTTCAGGCTGCCACTGTAACGTATAGAGAATGCCAGGATAGCTTTAATGTGTAAGTAGATTTGTTAACACCTGCTTGTCCGTTTGTTTACAAGATCATGAATTGAAATAGATGATTAATCACTAAATAATTGTCATTTTTATTACTGTAAGCATCACAGGTCTGGTATACAGTGACAAATCAAAATACATAAAAAAAAACAAATGGTGAAAATAGATAAACAACTGAAAGAATATAACCTTGAATATGAAATATGCTTCTGAATAATGAGTCACCGCAGAGATAGAAAGCATCAAATCATGTTTGCATAAAAGGCTAATTTCTTGGTTTATGCTGAGACAGAAATATAGGTGATGAGACCTTGGCTGGAATTGCTGGTGTCTTTGAGAAAAGGACCTTAAAGTAAGATTACCTTAATGTATGTGTAGTACAACATAAAAAGTCTGTCGCACATGCCAGTAAATATAAATAACAATTAACACTTTTACACATAAAAAAACAACAACATCAATTTAAAATCTGCAAAAATATCCTTCCATACATATGCAAAATTTGAGTTTATGTGCCTCCACCATCAGAGTTTCAGCCTTGTGAAGGAATCAGCACCTTCAGTCCTTCACTTCATCTTATCTGCACGGTGAGAATTAAGATATTCATACATGTGCTCTGAAAGCTGAAGTTCGTTTTGAGGCATATTGTGAGGTATTGTATAATTGCATCATAAACTCTATGAACCGTTCCTTGTACATGCATCTTTTCTTCTCGCTGTCATGGTCCCTCCTTATTGCTACATATGAAAACAGGTCTTCTCTTTGAAACAGCATTTGAGAAACTGACAATTTCTTTCAGACAACCAACCTCTGTGCAATTTGGAGGTGTATGTGATTTTCCATGGAGCGTTATTTGATATCTCTGTGCGCAAACGGCTTAAGCGCGGGCTAGTTTTATTGCCTTGTTCCTATCAGCTGTAAGATTCTTTCAGAAGCACAGAGAGAGCAATGCTAATAGCAGCTGCAGCACCAAAGGCATGGCAGCAAATCATTTGGAGAGCTGCCAGCACAGGGTGGGTGTGACAAGGTTGTAGCCTTGGCATGAGTCCAGTGTGAATGGTCCTTGTTCAAATTCTCTGATGACCAAGACAAGGTGGTGCCTGACAACCAGAGATAAGCTACCACTGTTGCTGCTAGGTTCCTCTGTGGCTCCCATCAGGCCACCATTATAATGAACAATCTCCCCCTGAAAGTTTCAAATTACTTAAAACATCTGTGGAACTGAGGTCCTCAATTATCCTACAGAAGGGACTGTATTGCTTTTTCTTGCCACCCGAAAAAAATAAAAATCCCAAGAACCTGAAAAGACTTATTTTTAATCTTTTGATGTTCTGTTGGTATCTGAACTGACTACTGTATTTGTGAGTTGATGAAGTAGAATGTTGCAAACATTGCATTTAGTTAACTGCCTTATATTAGGTTTCTTTCCCTTAATTATCGCTTAATTGCTAGACTTGCATGTGCTTCCTAAGTTATGCTTACTTGTGTTCTCCTAAGGTCTAACAACACTGCTGTTTCCCTTTTTTTTCCTCAGTCAGAATTCATTGCCTCATTAAGTTTTGCTTCAGGCCCCACTTGAACATAAATTACATAGCAAACAAGGATGAAAAGTAGTTGTGTATTTTGAATGCTAAAAAACTTTATTGCCTCTCTCAGAATCTGGAAGAAAAAGATCCGTGGATGTTTTTTCAGACATTGCTATTTGGAGGCCGGCAGGTTTATATGTGCATGTGTGTATGGATGTGTGTGCACGCATGTGGGTGAGAGAGAGAGAGAGAGTGGTGATGTGATGATATTTACAGCAGAGGAATGGAAAGTTTTGGGGAGAGGATATGGAGCTCATGCGACCAGCTTTGTCATCCTTTATTATCTGGCAGGAATGTTCCTGTTAATCCCTTTATCTCCAAAATGAGAGACAGAAAGACAAAAAATGGAAGACATGAAGAGACAGAATAAGAGACCAACAAAAAAAGAAAGTGTTAAAGTAAAATCCTGTTACACTGGTTTCAAAAAAAAAAAAAAAAAAAAAAAAAACGTAAAAAAAGAATGCACAAAAAAATATAAAAAAAATCTGATGTTTTGATTTGGTTTTAATAAAAAAAAAAGATGGAAACCAGAGAACATAAAATAGCAAATAATAACACAAATAAATTATTTGTGTTACGTGGTATCTCTTTTTTTTAGTCTGGGTAAAAAGAACAAACAAGTATAAAAAAGCAGCTGATGGTGTGAGACAATACCAGGACAAAGTGACCTTACAGACAACTGGCTGCTTTAATGCTCAAGTGTCAGGCTGACTTGGGAAAAATGTTTCAGTCACTTTCATCAGCAACGGTGGTCTCCCGTAATTGTCAAAAGGAGACATTAAAAGTCAAACTGCACCTCCAATAAAAGGGTTACTCTAACTTTTTATTGTGTCTGCTCACATGTGATCATGTGGTCTGGATTTAAGCGTGGATGAAGCAAAAGCAATTTCATCTTGGTTTGACTATGCTGGATCTGCCACACTAAACATGACCGGGGCCATGCTGACCTGACATGAGTTTAAAGAATCTGAAAGAGAGAGAGCAACAAGATGGAAAAAGGAGAAATAAGAAAGAGCAATCCATGGTTGAGACCTTTACTAATACCTAATTGGAAAGGAGAAAGAGAAGAAGGAAAAGCAACAGAGGATTTGCTAGTAGCTTTCTTATCACACCTCACAAAAGTATTCATACTCTTGAATCTTTTTTAACTTTTGTTACATAATAACCAAAATCGTCAATGTATTTAATTTATTTTTTTATGTGGTAGACCAAGGGTGGCTAACCTTTGTCTTTGAGAGCTTTTCTCTTGGAACTTTTACATGCATCCCATCTCCAACAGACCTCAATCAAAATGGCTTGTTACTAGGCCTCTGCACAGTTAAATGACATGCTCATGGGGGGATTCATCCATTTGATGTATCTTAAAGGTGTAGTACAGTAAGTCTGCTCAGTAAGAGCAGTGTTTTTCCACCATGGTTCTAAAGGCACACTGTTCTGCGTTGTTTATCCGGTTAAGCACATTTAGTTTATTTGATAGCTGATTATGAGTTTTTTTGTTGACTGCAATCATTTGAACAAGGTGTGTTAAAGCAGAGAAACATCAAGAACGGCAGTGTTCCTTGAGGAACAGGGTTGAGAAAAACTGGTCTTGTGGACTGCTCCTCTGTGACAGACCAGCACAGCATAGTTTCGAACTGTCAGTAAAAATAAAATGCTACAATATTCACAAAATTATTTATATACGTAACACAGCTTGATGACTCAGCCCTTTTCAATCCGTTATATAAACATAAAAACAGTAAGCCACTGAATGAAACCAGAGACAGCATTAATTGGACCAATAGCCAGCCTATATGGTAACTCTGAAGGAGCTGCAGAGATCTCACATTTTTGGCCTAAAAATAGCTTTTTCAGACAGAAGGTCAAATTGCGCAAATACCTCGAAATACCAACTCCAAAAAGAAACATGGTAGAGGCAGTATCATACTGTGGGGATGTTTATGTTCACCAGGGACAGGGAAATTGCTGGGAAGATGAATATGCTCAATACATGATAACTATGTAAGACAACATGTCAAAAGTTGCAAAAGCAAAACACTGAAAATGGATATTCACGTGATGGCAAGATAACAGGCCAATAAACAACCAGTCAGAATTGAAATGGCTAAGTTAAAAAAACAAATTCATGTGTATACCTAGGCTAAATCCAACTGAGAATCTGTGGCAAGACTTAAAAATTGCAGTTAAAACATTCTCTCCCTATTAGCTTACCTACCTGCTGGTCTTATTGTGGCAAAGTGTGGCTCTACAAAATGTTCACTCGGGGGAGTGGGGGGGCAAATTAAAACGCATGACACCCTTCCGAAAATTCAGCAAGCTTGCATGCTTTTCTGTCATTCTTGTAGGTCTATAACATGGCATCTTAATGAAGCACATCATCGTTTGTGGTTATAACATGAAAAAACGTGAAACAGTTCAAACACTGTAGTGCTCCAGCACTGACCTGCTGAGGAACATTGAGAAGGACAGGCGGACGGGGTATCCGTAGCGAATCGTGCGCACCATATCAAGTACTCCGATGTACTGAAGTTGGGTAGAGACGTGGAAGCTGTCAAAGCTGGCTGGCTGACCACTAGAGTTGGGGCGCACGCACTCTACAAAGTGGGGAGCGCAAGTCTGCAGTTTACTTATAATCTCAGATAGAGAGTTCTGAAATAGGAAAGAAGAGAAAGTTAATTCAACAAAAAATAAAAAAAAACGTCATATAATGGAACAAAGGATTCTCTAAATTTATTTTGGTTCATTTGTTCTGAGCAACATCACATTGTGTCAGAAACATTGTTTTGGTGTGCATAAAAAAAAGCAATAACAAAAGCTCTCTGTTCCTTTACGACGGTAAAGGTGTAATATAATAAGTGGATTAAAAGGCGAGACATGCAAATGTGTGTAAGCGCTTACTTAAGATCTGTGCTTGCCTCACCTCAAACTGACATCACTCAGCAACCTCAGGTACAATACTCGACACCTCACTCCTTATCTTTAAAAGGCACATTGCTCCTCAGAACCATACAAACACACAAAGAAACATATGCCCACAGCACACAGTGGCTGTTGTTCATTGTTCATTCATTCATGCTGAGGGCTTCATGTTTGGCTTGGTACAGCATCATTTTTCAGCCCACTCTCTCCTTCCCTGCCATTCCCGGAGGGGGCTCGTCAACCGCAAGTCCACAACTCTGATTGTGCAACACAGTGGTTTCATTCAGACCAAAGGCACTGCTTCTCTGAGCCAACTCTCAGCCTGCTTGCGTCACCAGTGCAGACAGGGCTGCTCGCTGCAAACTGAATTTTATTGTTGCTTTAAAAAGTTATACGCACCCTACACTTAGGGCTGCGTTGTTGCAAAGGCATGAGTTCTAATGTGACGAATGTGCTTAAGTGAGATAAGCTCTAAGCTAAAATAAATCATAGTTTGGTAACAAACGGTATGCTTGTAATCTGATCAAGATGCTTACATCTAAAAGTAAATACTTTTTCTAAAAATAACAGCCTGAAAACTCATATGTAATGCTTATATCCTTAGCGATCATAAAGAAACAGGAGTTTGTCATACCCTCAACTGGACCGCCCCTGTGATTGGCCCACAACGCTCCAGTCGTTGAAGGAAAGAACTCGAGCCTTTTTTCTTCAAAATCTATTGATAGGATGAAATAACAAGAAATGTCTAAATAAAATAGCTGAGTCTTAACAGGACACAGAGGATCACAGAAAAGTACCAACTTGTATTAATTTCCCTCTGTAAAGTTTAATCTGGAGTAGAACATAGCTTATTTTAGGCATTTGTTCTAAGAATAAATAGTCTCTGTACTCAGTTTAGTTCTTCTTGTGTCTTTTTAAGTTTTAAATCTGATTAAGACTCATGGCTTTTACAGTTGTGATGAAAGCTTTCCATGAGCCATCTTAGCCATGAATTTCATATTCATTTTGGCATCTCAATGATGCATTGAAAATGTTTTTGTTTTTTTTCAGGATGGAAAAAATATGAAACGGAAACCTTCTAGGAATTCTGAAAACAAGAGCTGGAAATTTTCTTAGATCTACATATAGACAAAATTAATCATTCATACATCACCGGTGGTGGGGGAGGACGCCGGACAGACCTAGGCAGGCCCAAACGTGTTGTGAGGGTCTGCTGGGAACGTCTCCTGTCAGAAGGAGTTTCAACTCTCACCTCCGGCATAACATTTATGGACAGGATTTCTAGGCGCAGCCAAGGTGTTCAGGGTATCCGTTTTGGTAACCTCAGGATCAGGTCTCTGCTTTTCGCAGATGATGTGGTCTTGTTGGCTTCATCTGAACGTGATCTACAGCTCTCGCTGGAACGGTTCGCGGCCGAGTGTGAAGCGGCTGGGATGGGGATCAGCACCTCCAAATCCGAGACCATGGTCTTGAGCCGGAAAAGGGTAGGGTGCCTTCTTCAGGTCGGGGATGGAGTCCTTCCTCAAGTGGAGGAGTTCAAGTATTTAGGGGGTCATGCTCACGAATGAGGGAAAAATGGAGCGGGAGATCGACAGATGGATTGGTAAGGCGTCTGCAGTTATGCGGGCGCTGTACCGGTCTGTCGTGGTGAAGAGAGAGCTGAGCCGAAAGGTGAAGCTCTCGATTTACCTGTCAATCTACGTTCCTACCCTCATCTATGGTCATGAACTTTGGGTGGTGACCGAAAGAATGAGATCGCGGATATAGACAGCTGAAATGAGTGTCCTCCGTAGGGTGGCTTGGTTCTCCCTTAGAGATAGGGTGAGAAGCTCGGTCATCCGGGGGAAGCTCAGGTAGAGCCTTTGCTCCTCCACATGGAGAGGAGCCAGTTGAGGTGGCTCGGGCATCTGGTCAGGATGCCTCCTGGGCGCCTCCCTGGTGAGGTATTCCGGGCACGACCCACCGAGAGGAGACCCAGGGGAAGACCCAGGACTCGCTGGAGGGATTATGTCTCCCAGCTGGCCTGGGAACGCCTCGGGATTCCTCCCGAGGAGCTGGCCCAATTGGCCAGGGAGAGGGAAGTCTGGGTCTCCCTGCTTATGCTACTGCCCCCACGACCCGTCTCCGGATAAGCGGAAGAAGATGGATGGACATCACCGATAATACTCGGTTAGATTTTCCTTAGGAAATCCCATTTGTAGAAAATTGCTCCTAACATAACTAACGGGATATTTGATCACTAGTCTTGACAAATAAATAGAGACTGATTACTTTCCCTAGTCCACACAATTTGCATATCTGTTATCTATTTGGACAATTGTCCGATTAGAAAACCCGGCTGTCTCCATCTTCCAACCTTCTATCTTACATAATTTAAGTAAGTATTCAAGAATTTTAAAGTTAATCCCCCACTATGCCTGACAGCGGGTACTATGTTCTAAGGAATGAAGAACTTACAGTGACTCTTCCAAACATACTTCATGTCACTACGGCTAAATGGCTCAATCTTTATCAATATAATTTTTCTTCAGAAGACACTGAACTTTACTACAGTCTGAACTTGGGCTTGAAAGTGTAAACTTTGGAGCTGTTCCTTTTTCTTTGGTCAGCATCCATTAAGACAATGGCAATATGAAACTTGTTTCATTGTGGACAGAAACACTGGTTCAGACACTTTCCAGGTATTAGCAGGACTTACCATGGCTGGTTCCAAACCTGTTCTTGATTATTTTAACTGGCTTTCAGGGAGACAGTTTGTTAAGATTGTAAGAGCCAGCTCATAGAACAACCTTCAGTATGCAAATCAAATGTGTAGCGCAATGAGGATTTTCAGGTGAATCATTTAATTACTCAGCCCTATGCCTCTTTTTAGAGATCTGCTAGAAAACATACATTTCAATATATTTCTGGAGCCACAAGGTCAGTCAAATTAAAAGGGAACACTTGTGAGAATCATTACGATGTGTAGATATCAGTTTATATGTTACTGCTGAAGTGTAAATGAACATGGCCCATTGCAAAAAAATTTTTTAAATTCTTTTAGAGTGAATATTAACATGAATATCTCTTTGAAAAAATGCTGCTGCACCCTCAAACTTCAATAAATTCATAGTTAAAAATATGTACAAAGATTGATTCTGATAAACTGAAAAACAACAGGTTTTAATACAGAATTTTTAACAGTAAATAATCAATTAAGTGTGGCTAAAATGAGCTTTTAAGGCAAACATCAAAGTTAAGGATTATTTTTGAGTGACGTCAGGAAAAATAATTTCTATAGCTGTTCTTTGGCTTGTTTCTGTTTGAAACCTACTTGCGTAAAAAAACAACAGAATATTTATATATGTTTATATGGCATTTTATCATAATCTCTGCTGTTTATGTAGACATATGGCCTGACAATATTCATGTTCAAATAGGGGTTTTCAAACAAGTGCGCATTTTGCATCAGTGCCTATGGGTGTCAGTTGCTCCAAAGTTGTAGTTTCGTCTCCCTAAAGATGTTTGAAATGGAAGGAACAGAACACTTGGAGATTGTGCAAACTGGACTCTAGATACTAAGATCGGAAGTTGAAGAAAGTTAAGAGAAACAAAATCCTAACATGATGAAAAAGGAAAATGACATAGTAAATTCATAAAAAGTAACAATTCTCATCAACAGGGAAAAAAACAAACCCGAACTAGATATATTTGATGTAAAATTAACATTTTGCCACTTAGATTTACTCACAGTGGAATTAGTAACTTTGTGTACCAGCTGCTGTCAGGTGTTTTCATGGTAACGGGTATAATAGATGTTTGGCTACAAGTCCTTTATTTTTCAGTTCATACCATTTACCACCATTCACTCCAAAACAAACCTGTATTTTCATTGCAATGCATCTGCATATTTTCAACACCCTGTAGTAGTGAAACATTTTTACATTGACTGTGGCATAATGAGCCAGCGCATCAGTTCTGGTGATCGATAATTGGCAGGATCGGCATTAAGAAAAGCCCCTGGTATGTCTTTCTCTGTCAAAAAAAAAAACACCTCCATTTAATATGAGTTCATTTGTCAGATACATTTAGAATTTCTGCTTCAAATTGCCTTAAATCGACATCCAAGTCCTGTGTGTGTGTGTTTTCAATTGGTAAATGCAGTTTGTTTGTCTAGCGTTAGCATCCAGCAGCACTTGTGTGGCTAATTTGTGATGTCCACTATAAAGTACAAAAATTCAGCCTCTGTGAATGTAGATTGACGCACAGACCCTTGGGCTATATGGTTGAATTTCAGATACAAGGAGTTTTTAGATAAAAGGAAGACTAACACACCTGAAAACTTAATTTGGAATAGAATAAAATGGCCTAACATTACAATTATGGAAAGCCTTTACCTCAATAACACAGGAAATTTGAAAACTTATCTGTAAACGTATTATTCTGGTCTGTGCCAAGAATTTAAAAGAACTATACTAATTCTGCCAATGAAAACTGATCAAATATTCATTCAGAATTATGCCACAAGCTTGTTAATGGCAACAAAAAGGTGTTAATCTATGCAACTAACTAAAGAAACTTTCAATATTAGTAAAAAATGTATAGACATGCTTCAGCCTGTACCACCATGTAAATATTAGCAAGAAGTCATGATAAATTCAAACTTTTACATCAAGTTTTTGAAAGTTTCTTGAAGTAGTGTGTTGCAAAATCATTGCCCCTTGGAAAAAGAGCAGTTTAAATGTCACTAAATGTCCAAAATTCCTTTGATATTTATTGCAATCAAGCACTTGTTAATAACATTATCCTGTACTATATTGCCCTATATTGTCATATTTACAATCTTACACATTAGTGCAGCAACGTTATCTGGCACTTTATGAGATGGCCAGGATAGGTCAGGGAGGTGAAAGGGTCCTTATATAACACTTTGATCTAGATAGCTAATGAGCCACGGAGACAGTAGACAGGACCTCCTGGAAGTTACACAACCTGATAGCCTTTTCACTTACATATGTGGACAGCTGCTCTGTTTCCAAAGACATGGACACCCACAAAAAACAACAGGCAAAAAACATTTAATTAAAAATACAAAAAAAACCAACAACCTTTAACTGGTTTAAACATATCAATTTTAAATATAGCTTTTGTTTAATGATTTGCCAATCTCTGCATATACTTTATTTCTGTGTGATTTCTTGGGAAAAGGTTTTATCTCATGAATGCCTGCGCACACACGCACTCACACAAAAATCCACTTCCCAGAAGTTTATATTTAGACGTGGGGTGGGAAGAGGCTTTAAATAGACAAAACTTTTACCAAAAATACTGTTCCTGTTTTTTCCATTGATTATCAGCTGCTGGCTGGAAAAAAGCAGCTGACTGTGAAATATTGCAAATGTTAAAGTCTTGACTATATCTGCTGCCATAAACAGGACATAAAATTCTGAAGTTGAACTTAGGTACTGCAGCCTGAATCTCCCCACTATGGACATTACCTTGGTAAGATCATGGTACCTCCGGGGCTGTTGGGGGATAGGAGGAGCATTGACAGGGGAGGCTGATGGCATCCTTTGGAGCAACAAGGCCGCCTTAGTCCCTCTAAGACCAATGCGGCCCTGGGCAGCTGGCACCAGAGAACCAGTCTGAGTCAGCTTGGATTGGAAAAGCTGCCGCAGTAAAACGGTCTCACTGGCTGCCAGGCAGAAAGCAACAGACAGAGAAAATCAGTGCAGAATAAGCAACAGCATTGGCTGAGGAAGGAGGTGGAGGCGAAAAAGAACTGGGGAATGGTGAATAAAAGGGGAAAAAACATATGAAAGTTTTTAACAATGGAAGAAAAAAAAGGATGAAAAGAGGAGTAATCGTCATGTTTGGTCTGCATGTAAACAATACGGGAGACAAAAAGAGTATGTGATTGTACAACACATGGAGCACTGTACAACAATGAGCTTATTTAGAAAGCAAAGCAACATGTGTGGATGTAGAAAGAGAAGCTCTCTTCTGAAAGGCTCGGAAAGAGAAAGATGCAAAAACGAAGGAAGCAGAACATTATTGCAGGTGTACCGAACGATGCACAAATCATCATATTAAGGTAAAAAAAACGTCTTTAATTAGTAGTATTTTATATATATTAGAAGAATGCAGTTTTGTTAGGTTCCATTTAAGTATTATTTTATTAGATTTTTTCTGCAAACTTCAGCACCAACATGGTTTTCTAATATCAAAGACTTGTGGACTTTTCTCTGGTAAAGAGACTGGGGATATGGAGATGATGATTTTGAATGTTATTTTAAACTGTACAGGCAGCCAGTTTATGGAAACCAACATGCGAAAAAATGTGATTGCTGAATACCAGTCAGTGATTTGGCAGAAGTGCTTGAAGGTATTTACTGAGATAACTTGTTACCCATGTGAAGTTTAATTACAACCATCAAGTTTAAAGGTAAAGTCAAAGGCATGTAGCATTTTCTCCGAATCTAAAAGCAAGACTTTTTTCTTTTTCTGTATTATTACATGGGTAAAAGGTGTAGACTTGGTTGAGGGGAAAACTCAAAGATAGATCCAACTCAAATGTTTCTCTATATGCTTTTCAGGTCTGCATTTTAAGCAGCTGACTAGTTTCTTTGGTTTTATTTCCTATCATTATCCCCCCCAAAATGATTGTTAGATAAATTGATCCCACAGGATGTTTGTCCCGTGTGTCTCTCTGTTGCCCTTGATTGTCTAGCGGCCTGTCCTGAGTGTACCTTTCTTCTTACCCAATGACTGCTGCCGATATGTACCAGCAGCCCTGTAAAGATCCGTTTTAATATTACTGTAGTTGCTTTTATAACTACGAATGCACTGTGAACAAAATATATTCTGTCAAGCTGAAGAACGAGTAAAATGTATTAAAAATGGATTTGTACTCATGGTGTTTTCTAATTTATATTCAGAGAGTAAAGTATTTTACATTTGTTATGGACCAAGGGAGCTTTTTATCCATGAAAAGATTAACTCTGAACTTGTCCTCAAGATCCAGGATTGACCTCTCTACGATCTCCCGTTCTACTCTTGATCCAGTTAAAGGTGTCTCACATTGTGTTGCACCAAATCATGTATATTTCTAAGGACAGTTCATTGATGCCAAGAAGAACAACAAAACTTGTATACATACAACATCATAGTGAAACCAAAATCCACACCACAGTCTTTGTTCTCAAGGGCAGCGGATAAAAGGCAGCGTTGCATCGACTTGTCAGACAGAGGAATACCAGCCAAGCATGAGTGAAGGGCTAGCCTTTAGAAGATTAGCCCCATCATGGAAATTATAGCAATTAGGTTGCTGGACGCAAGACTAAGCTGGCAGTCACACAACGGCTGCCTGTGTCCTGCGAGCCACAACACCCGACATCTGGCAGCTTATTTTGACAATATACACACAGACGGTGTCTGCTGAATATGGGCAAAAAACACACACATACAAATATAAATGCACCAAGACAAGGGGCGGGTTTGTGGTCTACAATTTTAAACAAGAGTGCATCTTTATGTTCCCTTAAGCTGTGACGCCACATTGTGCACTGGGTACTTACTTTTTATTGTAAGCAGGAGATTCTGAGGGAAAGAGTCCTTGTTTTTGGTTAGAGATCCAGTTAGATCATATGAAATCTATCAGAGAAGACAGAAAGAGAAGAAGGTATACAGGCTGAGCCTTCATTGAAAGGCATATGTAATATCTACTAATACATGAGTCAGTTGACATAACAATAAAATCAATTTCTCTGCCTTAATTGACTTTTTTTTTAAGAGACACCAAATACTGTACCACAAAAAGTGGAAGTTCCTGCTATGCTCAATTAAATATACCTTTAATAGTTATTGAAAACATATATATAATATCACATCATATCTTAAGCAAATATGATGACTCAAGGTATTATCATTTGGTTCATAATGTTATTTTAATAAACAAACAAAAAACAAAGAATACTGTGAAAGTCAATCTAGTTTCTATCCAGCAGTTAATAAAACCTGAAGTGAGTCCACCAACAGATTTGGGTAGGAAATGTTTTGTTTATAGATACAAAATGGAAGTGGAAGTGGAAGAAATGGTAACCTACAGGTACTAAATAAGCTTACCAATTGGTGACGGGCCAAACTAACCCAGAGCCAGTCTTCATATTATTGTTTCTCTTCTTCTCTCTCACAGAGTTTTTTTAATTTTTATTTACTATATGTGTGGCACGACTGTTTAATGATAGAATTTACACCACATGGGTCTCATCTTTAAGCAGACAGTAAATACAACTGCAAGGAAATCCCCTTTAGGTTTTTTTTTAGCTGTCACAATGTTTCCTAGCAACAATCTCAAGAACCTGGATTTTACTGTATTTTTGCAATTAAACAACTTGAGTAATGAGTAATTTTAGTCATTTTATTGTCACCACCTCACTAAAATAAGATCCTGCATCTTGCAGCAACACAGGGCTATTGGATCTATAATGCTAAAGTCGTTTTGACCTGTGCTTTGAGAAGACTAAAATATTATTCTGTTATGTTTAAACTAGAAGATGGATGTAAATACCAGGTTTCCTCGGCAGAACGTAAAATTCTACAAAGAAGGACAGACCTCATAATGATATGACTGAGTGGTGTGGGACATTTCTTTCATTAAAACAGACCTGTCCTGCATAGTGGCTGACAGTGAAAGCCGGGCCCTGGTCTTTGGGCGGGGGGTTGCCATTGCCATCCTTGGTGGTGAGTGAAAGCCCAGAAAATGAACTGCAGTCCAGCTGGGCGGACAGCCTCTTGTAAAGGGTCTGCTCTGCGGGTCGTAAGCTCTGACTCTCTTCATCCAGCACACACAGCAGTCCCTGAGGTCTCTGGAATGGGACCAAACATACGCTCAAATTTTATTTATTTTTATTATATTTTCAAAGACCATTTGATTTTTGTTATGCATTATTCCTTCTGACACTTCCATTGATCCTTGTGGAAAAATGTTGGATTATATCCAGTGCCCCTCTTTGTTACAGTGGTTCTTTGGGGATCGATGTGGATATAAATGTAAATTGCCAGAAATTAACCAGAAGTGGGCCTATTATACAGCAATGTATTTCAATAGATTTTTCCCCTCAAGATTATAACCATATTCAGAAAAAAAAGGGCCACAGTATTTAATTTTTTTTAACAAGAAAGGGAAATTTTAATTAATGTGGTTATGAAACATGAACATGTGACTCTTTTCTAAGAACAAAGAGACTTTTGAAATCTTGTGTAAAATCAAGGGGGACCTAACTGGAGCAGACTGGTCAAAACCAGAAGAAAATACAACCTGAAGGAAGAAGTCCAGCACGGCAACGTGGCTGTTGCTGGAGAGGGGGATCTCCATGGTGATGCCCTCCTGCAGACACTCAGCCTGCTCCTGCTGGAAGAGCACCTCAGAGACATACAGCCTCAGCCGTTGGTTGAGCATGTTCACGCACAGCTGGAATGCACACAGAGAGAACACGGTAAACACGTATCTCAGCCCAAGCTGCGTAGTTCCTCAGAGACAGGCTGCTTGATGTTTTGAAAGCAAACAAAGGAACAAATACAACCTCAAACATAACCTGCTGTGGCAGTCAATGGGCCAGAAGTAAAGTGACTACTCATGTAACACAGCCAATGTGAAATTAGCCATTAAAGGGGCCACCTTGTGGATTGTGAACACACTAAGGAGCTGTCCTGTCAGTTGTTCCACTACTTTAAAGACAAAGTGAGCAACTAGAATTTTTCCTATGGAAGGAAAAACTCATGTGTCACTTCAGGACAGTGGACTTGAAGATGTAGCTTCAGCTTTCTCACTAAGTTTTATTATGTCTCTCAAAACAATGCTATACTACAAAATTTTAATTGTGAACAGATCATCAGAATGGGGAATAAATCACTAGACAACTTTTAAGGTGTTAAAATGTTAGTTTTGTTCAAGCTTTTCTTATTACTTTGTGCTAATCAGAAATTACTCTTTCAATACCTTTTTGAGAATTACTTTAGTAAACTCTTGATCCATTTATTAAATGCATCTGAGGCCGGGATCTGTACCAGGGGCCATTCTGAATACTTCTTTTGAGTCATAAATTAAGCATACAGCAGTCTAAAGATGAGCTCATAACAATTTAATGCAATTGAGATATGTTTTCCTTTCCATTAAGGTGACTAATGCTTTCATTTTCTGCAGCCATTTTCATGTTCAAACATGCAAATAAAAACATGAGCCATGTTATATCTGAAAACAGATTAACTATCTCAATGAATACAGTTTATTATATTATAATAGACATGTTGTGAGCTACATGTAGGGATAATGTAAGGACTGTTTAGAAATATAATATTGTGGTAAAATTGTGTTTCTGACATGTGATGCAGCTAACTATGTGTCTTCATATCAACAGACCTAATAAAGCAGATTTCCAAAATATAAGAAACACATTCAGAGGACAATAGAGCATAGCCTGTTTTTTGAAAGAAAAAATGTGTAATTCATCAGTGTTACAGTTCAATCAATTCAGATCCATGTTGACATGAAAATTATTTATAGGGAAGAAACAGCAACAACCACAGTAAACTATATGGTTCTCAGATGTTAAACAAGTACAACAGCTCAGTTAATAATAGGATTTTCAATTACCACTGTACAAGCAGGCATTTTGTAACAGCAGTACATTATATTGACATTTTTATATACTTTTTTGCATTTTCTTTTCAAAAAGAGAAAAAAAATAAACAAAAATAAACTATATAGGTCATGTCAGAATAGATTTGTTTATTCGGTCGAAGGAAATGGTTTTATTATTCCCTCGGTTTTCAGGAGCAAAAAATTTAAAATCAGACAGGAAGTCCCCTGAATTCAAATATGGAATAGTAAATCTGGGGGTTTCTCATCAATCCCAACCTCAAAGTCCAATGTGGCTGCAACATATTCTGTCAAAAGCCATTTATTTGTGCTTCTGAGTAATTGCATCTGAAATATTTCACAAAAATAACAGTCTACAGCATTTCCTAGAGATTAAATACATAAAATGTTAAAAAAGGTTAAACTTGTAATCATAGATAGCTTGTCATTGTGCACAACAATTCTCAATACCCATCAAAGTAACTGAAAGAAGGTCAGGTCATTCCCAGATCTATATTATGATCGTAAAGAAAAACAAGTTAGTTAGCGATTATCCTTGGTGCCTGATTTGCGCAGCCTTGCTTTTTGTGTAGTTTGTTTAAAAGGGGGGTATTATACAAAACTGATTTCTTTGAGGCTTAACATCCGGATAATATTTCATTCCCTCCTGGAAAACATGCCTAAAGTGTTACTTTGACTCATCTACTCATGCTTTAGCCATCATTGAATTTCTGCTGGTTGCCATTTTGAGTTTTGCCTGCTTCCAACTATCCCCTCCTTTTTCACATACAGTATCCCCACATCCAAACTGACATACTCAGCCAAGCCTCAACCCCTGCAGAGCACCCCTCCCCCACACAACTCTGGCAAAGTAGCAGCAACAATTAGCAACCATCTGATACGACTGCACACCTTCAGTGCTTATCATACATCATCTTTTTTGGATAACAAAGTTTCTTTATTGAGGAAATGTATATATTTTGATGCCCAGGAGATTGGCCTCTTTTTAGCGGACCGTTGAGGAAGCATGATTGAAAAGTCAGAATCACTGACACTGTCGGAGAGCAGAAGAGAAGGCTCGAGCCGTGCAACCGAGGCAAGAAACAGACAATGGAGAAGGAGCTGATGTTGCAGAAAAGTTACCAACTATGGAGAGTTTATGCACTGATTGGACTGTTACAACTCATTTCTCCACACCAGATAGGGTTATAGAAAGATCTCAGTGAGCTTTTTCTTCTGATTCTGGACCCAGTCCTCTCAGTCGGCATAAATCTTTTGACCCAACTAGTCAGTCGACATGATGTCTAAAATTACTTCTCTATACCTCATCTTTTGCCTTATAGTGGCAGGTAAGATGATTTTATTTAATCTCATGTTATGATTCAGCATACAGGTCTGTATTAATGGAAAGGGAAAGTTTGCTGCTCCATATGGTGCATTCACACTGGGCACGGTACGTGTGCGGTCGGGTTTCCGTACAGCTGCCTCACAGCATATAAACTTTGAGTACAATCGGACCAATAACACTGCCCATGGTGAGCGCACGGTGGGTATGCAGAGCTCAGTAACCCTTCCGCTTAAAATCTTTTTTTTTAAGGCTGCCAAATGCGTTTTTTTTAATTAACTTAAAGATATAACGAATATATTTAGTGGTATTAAGAGGGAGTGTCAGAAAGGGTAGGGGGGTCTTAAAGAGACAGAGGCTAATATCAAGTTGTCAAATTTGGAAGTGATGAGAAGGCAAATTTCCTTTAGGTGGATTTTGATATATACAGGATTTTTCAAACAAGGTGAGGGTAACTGTTTTATTTGAGTGTTTAAAAGAAGCATAATATGCCCTCTTTGAAGCAAAAATCAATTTGCTTCAACAACTCCCTTTTTTGGCTGTCAACTAAGTTACTACAGTACCATCGATTGATGGTACTGTAGTAACTTCCTTCAGATCCTTCAGATCCTTCGGTCTGAAGGAGACTTTTGCAGAGCTAATCTTTTTAATTCCTTTCTCAGTTGTGTAACGTGACAACCACACTGCCATGACCCAAATGTTGGGTTTTACCTTCATACACCATGAAATAGGTGTAATGTTTCTTGGAGCAGGTCATAGTCATGTTTTTGTTTTCTTTCTGCTTGTCCACTGTTTATCTCCCAGCGAGTCTAGCCCATTAAAAGCTTAGTCCCAGCAGGTGGTTGATTGAGTTAGCTCATTAGCAAAGTGCTGAGCAGGTACAACACAGATCTACAAACAGCTCTAATTAACAAGCTCTAATAACTCTGATCATGTCACACATGGGCTCTGTGTTTATGAGTTTTTGTCTGCAAGTATATGAAACTATAAACATGTCAAAGCTTGTAAGTCACTTATGTGCCATATGTACAGTAAGACAGCCTATTGCTTGTTGGTCTGAAGGTTGCACCTCCCTTCTTCTCTGCAAGTGGCTCATAAAGTGTAATAGTATTAAGAAGGTAGCTCTGAATCAAGACTGTAAATTGCTACGGATAATTTCTCTAATTTTATTGCTTTTGTTCCACTCCCATGTACCTCAGTTAATCTGTCACTTTCTATGACCTGAAAAGAAAGGGTTGCACAAACCCCTAACTTCCGCTCGGATTGGAGAGCATCCAGATGAGTAAAGCCACTTATCCTTCTGCCACGAAGACAAAAACACCGCTGTCACATGAGGTTTCAGAAGCAAAGACAAACACTGTCTGCCTTAGGAAAAGCTGAAAGGAACAGGCTGCTCCACAGGGGGGGATATGTGAGCTCTGAATAGAAGCAATAAGCACTTAGTCACTTGAGCATTATGAACTACAGTCACACACAAACACGAAACATAAAACTTCTTATTCAGAGTGAGCCCAAAAAAACCCTATACAAAACTATTTTTAATGTTCTACAGGACTTTGATGAAACAAGACAAAATTGAGGCTCCCATATATTTATGTGCCCATATTGCACCTGAATCAATCCATTTATCATTTACAGACACTCCTGACCTTTTCCGTGTAAAACACAGAATCAATATTTTCAAGGTCAAATCTTCTACCACATTTAGACAAAAAAAGACATGTCAAAGGAAATCAAAGACAAGACTCTAAATCTATGCAAGGCTGGAGTGAAAAATGTATGTGTGATTACTGGGAAAAGGAAGAAACAGAAATTGACCATCAGCCACCCTCAGTCTGGAGCCCCATACAGCATCTTGACTCAAGAGGTGAGGATGATCATCAGAAAAGGCAGGGAATCGGCAAACAGCAACTTGGGAGGATGTTCTTAATGAAATGAAGACAGTTGGACTACCTTCACTATGAACACTATTGATGACACACCGCTGAACTGGACAGAAATCGTGCAACTCTGTGCTAAAAAAAAGAAATTTATATCCCTACTTAGAATAGAAATAGATCCTTCATTGTCCCACTGTGGGGAAATTCAGGTGTATCAGCAGCAAGTTACAAGAAAACAGAAAATAAAAAATAAAAGACTCATACAAGGTCATATTTACAACATAAAATAAATAATAATGTACAGTTACTAAAGATAGCATTTTTAGATCCAAAGAAACGTGCAACTGAGCAGGGCTATTTCAAAGCGAACAATATTTGAATATTTTAAGATATAAAACAGCAGAGCAAATGACAGATGGGATGTGCAAATAACAGCAAGAATGTAAGCACTTGTGGATTTTGAGTTTGTTGGGAGCAGGGATGGTTTAACGTCTAACAGCTGGTGAAAGGAAGGATCTGTGATAGTACTCCTTTGTGCACCTAGGACGC
This sequence comes from Apricaphanius iberus, assembly GCA_028564705.1. Classification (NCBI taxonomy): domain Eukaryota; kingdom Metazoa; phylum Chordata; class Actinopteri; order Cyprinodontiformes; family Aphaniidae; genus Apricaphanius; species Apricaphanius iberus. The sequence continues at coordinate 1,006,175 of JAPXFQ010002581.1, forward strand.
AGCAGTATATCACTGAAGAAGCTTTCAAGTTAACAGTACCTTCATGCTTGGAGTGGGAAACATTGTCGCTCATGGTAAACAAATAAGTTATTCAGAAAAAACTTGGGAGAAAGTGCTGCAGTCAGACAAGAACAAAATGATCTGTTCTAACCCCTGTTCTGGACCCCAACCTATGGTTCAGCACTGAAGTGTGGCCCCATGGTTAATTGTTGAAGACTATTGCTTTAGTGGCTGTATGATGAAATCTATGAAAGATGTGACCGCTTTTTTGTATTTCTGCACACAATTAAAATAAATTACCATAATTAGAGACTGTACTGCAGAAAACCTCGGAAATCAGTTTAATCAAATAGTGTTTTATGAACACTTCTGTGTATTTTGACTTTTTCTTTTTTTTGAAAGAGGTACAAAGAAATCTTTAGCATGGAGAGAAAATATCAGGCAATTCTACATTTATCATCACCTTAAAAACGAGAACTTGCTATATACAGTAGTTGTTTTACTGTTTTTAACCTTCAAGTTCTGGGAATTGTTTTTTTTAATTATGTTGTGTTTTATTATGAAATGCTGTGTTTTTGTGAAAATGACAATGACAATGAAAATGTTTTTTTGCTTTTACTGGTATTTCTATAAGAAAACAGGATTTCCATGTGTGTGTGTGAGAGAGAGGGAGAGAGAGAGAGAGAGAGAGAGAGAAAACAAAGAGTAACAAACAGGCTTGAGTTCAGATTTGTTTGAGAAAGCCTACATGTAGCACATAGACAGTCATTGTGTCAGTCATCAGTTCATTTAAGGACAGCTGAAAATCATGCCACAGTTAGCCACAGACCTCAGGTCATTCATTACAACTACACACAAAAATGTCCAGGCTTAAACAGATAAGAGCTCAAACTATTTCCACAATCTGACTAAAATTACCAGATCACAACTCGTTCTTCATTTCAGAAAAAGCCATATGAATTCCATTAAAGGCAAGAGTTTATTCTTGAACTGTGGAAATCTACAAGGGTAAGCCCCATCTCACCTGTTCAAATTCATTCCTTTGAAATTCCTCAAACCCAAACATGTCCAAGACACCAATTTCCATGGCTGGGTCGCTGGAAGTAATAAAACAATAAAAAAAACACACAACATATATATATTAAATCACTGAATTAAATTTCCAGAATCAAGAGTGTGGTGTGATACTACACCAGCAATAATGCTTTTAAGGGTGTATAAGCAGCAACATCTATAAAAAAAGGGAGTGCCAAGAATGTGTGGTTGAAAAATGTATTATATTTCGGGGTATTTGCGTAAACAAGGCATAGCACAAACACATTCCAGAAAATGCTCTGTGGGTTTTCTGTCAGGGCGCCACAACATTAACAACACAGATCCCTTGACCTCCACCTTGTGTTTTTATTTTGTTTTTTACCAGGGGTTTTGTAACACCTCCAAGCAATATGGACCTTGAAATGTGTCTCCCTGTTTTGCCTTTTTTTTTTCTTGCATTTCATGGTGAAATCCCAAACATGTTGTGTATGTAAAGTATGACAACCCCTCAATGAAACTTACAGTACTTCAGGGGCCACAAAAATTTGACTATTTCTTTGCAATAACAGCTATTTACGTCAGAGATAGGGATACAGACATTCAGGAGCCAAAAACGTTGCAGTATTGTTTTTTTGATTGTGAGAATGTACAAAAATAAGACATACCCAATGCTGTCATTCTGTCCTTGAAGGTAGTCATTGATGCTGTTGACCAGATAGTAGAAGAGTCGTCCGTAGATTGATTTCGCAAGCTGGTCCCTGTACTGCTCTGCCATCTCAACAGTGTGACGTCTAGTAATCTCATCACCTGAAACAAAACGTCATGAAACACTACAGAAATGCAACTTTTACTCTAAAGGGTGGCAGAAATAAAGCGTCCTTCAAAATACACACAAGATAAAACTGATAGATTCATTACTTCAGGACTTATAGTGAATACCAAGCCAAATTTCCTTATGAAAATCAAAGAAGACCATTAGAACAATTTTTAATGCAAAAGTGTTATGCTTTGGCCATGTTAGAATCAGGAAAATAATGTTGAAGATTCCTGAGTTGGATAGTTGTTCAGCAGACATTTTCAACTGCCACAAAAATGTTAAGTAACAAAGGTTTTTCCTGATGTAGTTGTCTTTTCACATTGCTGCATGGAGAATTTTTGTTTTGTTTGAAAAGTTGAGTAGAAGGAAAAAAACTCTAGGAGAAGAGGGTAAATGTAACAGAGACAACCACATCCTTGACAAGATTTGGGAGTGGAGTCAATGTAAGAGTTTAGGGCAGATTCATAAAGCATGGACTGGAGTTGGACTCAGCACACTTCTTCAGAGTCACCACACAGAGACCTGTCCCGTATGGCTGTAACTCTCACATTCTGATCAGTGACTATGTTAAAAGCGTCCTACCTGTGCTCAGGAGAAAAAAGGACTGGACGGTTGCTCAGTGGTCCAACATTCTGTTTTTATTTTTAGGTACTTTTGCAATATAGTTGGGAATCAATGTCCCAGGAAAACTGTAGGAGGAGAGGCTAAAGAATCCAAGCTGCTTGAAGTCCAGTGTGAAATGTTCACTCTCTGCAATTTGAGGATCCATGACTGCTGGTGTCGCTGGTGTGTATGTTAACTTTTAAGTTTAAGTTTAAAATCAGTGTAGCCATATTCCAAAAATGTTTAGAGCACTTCATGCTTTCCCCTGCTGACAAGATTTCTGTAAATGTGGATTACATTTTCCAGCATGGCTTTGCACCTGCTCACACTGCCAATGTACAAATACCTGGATCAATAACCCCTGTATATCTGTGAGTTATTGATAGGAAAGTCAACAGGTTCTAAACCTCATTGAGAAACTACAGTACTACCAATAGCAGAATCAACAGTACAGGTAGACATTCATGACACTGTTAAAGCTATCTGGGCTTTCTGAAGAAAAATAAAAAAAACCTTTACAGAGGCATTGGTTGATCTCCTCCATACCCCTTTTGCTTGATGCAGTTATTTATGGGACAGGGGACAAAGTACTGAGTACATATAGTGTGTAGTATATGGTCAAAGTTTAAGTAGGCTAATATTTATGTATTTAAAATATATTTTCAATGATATTCTGGGATATTCAAACAAAAATGTTTCTAGTAAGCAGAAAGCCGTAATCATCAAAATAAACAGAAATGTAATTGAATTCCATCACTCTTTGTAATAAATCTGTTTGATGAGTTGCTCTTTTTTAATTACTTCCTGATATAAGACACCGTTTTATTGTTATTCAAATTCATGAAGTTGAAATTGTACTATTCACTTATAAATCATTTAAGACATACGTAGGAGGGCTGAACCATTTATCATCAACATTGCATCATAAATAAACCACAGTAAGAAATAACCAGCATTCTGTTCTGGTTAAAGACATACTCCATGGATTCTTCCATGGTGAAATTATCTCTTCGTACCAAAATAAGAATCAGTGTTGAAGGTTGTTAGGTAAATACCTTTGATGTACTGAACGTCAGAGGTGAGAGCAGTGCTTAAATCATTAGCAGACACCTGTAACAATCCAGCAACTGTGAAGAGGAAGACAAAAAAATAAGATCAGTCAAACTAAGAAACATGATGAAAACAGGAACAAAAAAACAGCATTAAATAACAATGACGTTCTGAAAGGTAAAGTTGATAACCTCCCAAAGCCCAGAGTGCTCTGAAGATGATGATATCACGCTGACAGCACAACAAGCTGAATTCTGAGCTGATTCCTTCTCAGCTGATGGGAAGAGCAAGCTAGTCATCACTGGACTTGTGAGCAGAAGCCATTAACAAGTGGCATAAACAGGTGACGGCAAACCCAGAAACCCTTTCCTGACATCACCAGCCATGACTTCACATCTCCCTGACAACGAATGGCTGTTTCTCGTCTGGGCGGTGACGTTGTTGTTTACCACTATGGAAAGGGTCGGGGGTCGCAGGAGCACATGGAATGAGTGCATAATGACAAAGTAAAGCAGGAAAGATGAGAAAGCAGTGACTCCAACACAGTGGAGATTGTGTCAGACTTGCTCTTTAAGAATGTTTGTTGCTGATTGCCAGACATGTGACTGTCTAGCGCTTAGCTATTTCTAAATCAGGCATTCTAGGGTAAAAGTGAGAGACAGGCAATGAGGACAGGATGAAGAAGATACGGAAGCATGATGGGCTCCACCCTCCTTAGTAAAGTTTAAATAGAAACGTGGCAGTAAAGATGAAGGCCTAGGTGTGACGGAGGTATTGACCTCTTTCCAGCAGCTGCAAGTCTGAAGGGAAGGCTGAATTGCCATCTGTCAGGGCAGTGAAACGTAGGTCCCCAATATGGAGAACAGCAGAAAGCAGCGTGAACACAGAGTCAACCTCCTGGATGAGAAAAACAAATAAAGGGAAAAACTGTCATTAGAGAAAATTGAGGAATGACAGAACAAAGAAAGTAAAACGTGAAAAGTTCACAATTTTTATTATGTTTTGAAACAAAAAATAAAAGGAAAGGGAACAAAAACAGCCAAAGAGGGTGAAAAGTTCTGAGAAACATGTCAGCAAGAAAATTTTGTAATCAGCAAAAACATAATATAGTTTTAAAACATGTAATATAAAACAGATTCAATTGGCAAAAACATTTAAATATTTCAAAACGTTTTTTTTTTTGCTACATGTGACAAAAAATGCTTTAAAACAGCTTTTGCTATCTTTTGTACATTTTTTATTGAAATAATTATTTTTCTGTTAAACTTGAGAGCCCCATGGTGCTCACACCTTTACCCCAGTTTAGATATTTTTTTTTCTACACCACATGAAATTCAGAAAAAAAAAATAGATAATGAAATTAAATTCATGGCAAACATTTATTTAACTTGATCTCAGTTTTTAATAAGAAGTTTTGCCTCACATTTAAAGGCTGTTTGAGTTCTAAAAATTGTTGAAAGTAAAATACCTATAAGTTGTACTCAGGACATTTGCCCTAGTAATGCCACTGAAGTGACTCATTGGTCAGTTAAGCATGAAACACCAACACCAGAAAGAGGAGATGACCTTGGATTTCATCCTTCTAACAACTACTGTGCAGCCTTGACTCATCTTGCTTGGCGGTTTTGGAGCCATTACACCATGGAATCCAAACAACTCATGTCTTAGCAGATTTAAGGACATAATAACCACATTAGTGTGTTTAAACTTCTTACAACTGAAGAAGCCCTTTGAATAAAGTAAAAAATGTCTTCAAGAATAAAGTGACAAAGAAATGTTTCCTTCAATGGTATTTAAGCAAAGAGGCAAACCAACAAATTATTAAAATGTTTCTTTTTGGGATGGGTTTTGTGTTGTTTTCTTTTGTTGTCGTTTTACAGTGGTTTTCAATATGGAATATCTGTTGTTTTTGCCTCTTTCTTACTGTTTAATCATAAGGACTGACCCAATCTGACGCAAGAGAGTCCTGCAGTGTTTCAGTTGTTGTGATAGGTTTCTTGGTAACGTCCTAGATAGGTTATCAGAGCACAATTTGAAACATGTTGTCAGTCACCCCTGGAAGGATTCACCACGTTTCTACATTTGTGGATAACTTGGAGTGTGTTAAAGTCACTGGTTTTTAAGCCCGGTTTCTGCTTTTCCATCAGCAAGTTTGCATCCATTACACATATTGAGGGAGACATTTTCCTTTTATACTTCTCAATTGGTGTTTCAGTGTTGCAAAGTAATTCTCTAACAGGACAGCAGGGAGGAAAGACCTATTCTGGCGGGTCTTCCTCCCATTGCAGTGACGTCTCTGGTCAACGACAGTTTATTAACTTAAGCTTATAAATGCACATCCAGTCTAGAAGCAATGGCCAATAGAGAATTATTATTATTCTATAGGTTCAGCACTTATCATGCCTGGGCAAAGCGTTAGTAATTTTACCAAAGATTTTGGTTAATCACTCTTAATTCATACAGACAGGTCGGTTTAGAAAGCTTTTTAAACATAATTTAAATCACTATTATTTTTCATTAAAACTCATGTTTGTTAGATGATCTGACACAATAAGGTGTGAAAAAAAGCAAAAGGACATGCAATGCTGTTGAAATTCTTGCAAACTGGAACAAAAGGAGAAAAACAACTGCTGCATCATGACATGTAACAATTTGCAACAAAAAAAAAGGAAAAAAAAAAACAGTGTCTGCTTTTTCTCTTCCTGCCCTTCTCTCCTGTCACACTGTTCCTCTCTCTGTGCCCTTCAACAGAGGACGCCTCATGGAAAACCCCATTTCATGATTGCCTCTGAATCGCAAAGAGGGGGGATGTCTGAGGTGGAGAGTGTGTGCTCGTGAGCGTGTGTGAATATATGTCGGTGTGTGCACACTCTCTCAGGGCAGGATGTTGGAGCTGATATCTCGAAGATAAACACAAGCATTAGTCTCTGTCTGACACTCTATACACAGAGCGACTTCCACCTCCCCCTTCCCCTTATGTGCACCGAGTAGAAGAAGAAGAGAGAGGGAAAGCAAAGCAGTGATATAAGGAGCTTTAATGACAACTGACCCTTGGGTCTGGACTGGGAGTCGTCTCTTGATGAGAGCTAAGACAGAGACCAATGGATGGTCCATCACTTCCACTAACGCTCCCCCAACCCTTTTCTCCACCATCCAGTTGGATTTCCTATGTAGGGATTCAAGGATACCATGTTTTACAAACCGATATGATAGCGATACTTGGATATGAGTCCTTGCCGATACCGAGTTCCAAAGCTGATACTTCTACCACACAAAAAAATCCAATGATTTGAAAGACAGATTTTATTATCTTCTCTGCTTGTTACAACAAATTATGCTGAATTAGATAAAAAAAGGCCACAAAACAAAAATTTCAAGTGAAAAAAACAACTTTTTTTCCGTGAAATCATTGCATAATTATCATTTTAAGTATCGCCTCATGGTATCGATTAACTAACCAATACAGATCCGAGTACATCAGTACGGTATCGGCCCTGACACCAGTATCGGTGTATCCCTAGTCCTATGATAACACCACCACCCGTTGCTGTATTCCTCCATCCCCTGTGCCATGTCTACATGAATTGCCTGCTGCTGGATTAAAAGGTGAGACGATTGTCACCCACTGCTGATAAATGCTAAATGGATATCTAAGAATAGAACCTGATAATGGTGTGAGAACATCGTTAGTGGTACTCAGGACAAACTAAAACAATGTACACTTAAAGCACACTATATATTTAGCTTTCTTTGCATCTAGAGGCACATTCTTGACCTTTGTATAGATGCTTGATTAAGTATTTTGTGCATGAGTTGCCTCAAAACCTTAGAAGTTTTCAGTGTCCTCTCATCAGCAGTTTTGTGTGGTCAGTTGTTTAAGCATTTACTGAATTAGTCAATTTCATATTGGAAGTCAAAGCCGCATGAGAAATATTTTGGTCTTAAATTATTTAATTGGACAAACTGATCAAAAGTCAGTTTCAACCTGAGCACCTTTTTGTCTGCTGAGCAGAGACCTTTGACTACATGATATCTGAAATGTATACATATTTAGTGTATGCCTCCAACATCTGATCAAACAGATCTTGCAGATTAGTGACCTGTTTGTTGAAGCCCAAGGCTCGCAAGGCTTGTTTGACTGCGGCCAGATGCTCCCTGCTCTGGGCAGAAGCGACGGTTACAGGAGGGATGTCCCCTGGATGTCTTCCTGTAAGATACCTGGTGATAGAAAGATGGAAGGGAACAACATTAATACATGATTCAATGAGCACAAAAACACCTGAATGCAAATGTAATCACGAGAAACAATACAAAAGTACAGTTTATTGGGGAAGGGCATATGTGTTAAGGTTTTGAACCTGTAAAGTTGATGCTGATGATAACATTGGATAGTATTTAAAAGTGTCCCAAATTTTCAGATCCTTACAGTTTTGTTCCCAAGGCCATAACCATTGATCATACTTTTTACTGCACAACATACCCATGAGCCAGGACATTTTTGAGATAAAGTGCGCTCTTGTCTTCAGGAGAAAGCCCCTCAGCCATCAGGTAGAAGATTCGGAAGTTATGCTGCTGAGGTGGCAGGTGAACCAGACGGGTCTTTTCCAGCATGTAGGGGTACATGTGGGCTTAAACATGACACATGGTATTTAAGTCAGTAAGAAAAATCAAACTTTAATCATTATTGACAAAACTGCTTGTAACCATTACCTTTGTAGTTTTTGTATAATAGTTGATATTGTGAGAGCAAAATGTAACATTTGTTAAACAGAAGAAAATAAAGTACAAATTGGGAAAAAAATAAAATAAAAAAAACATCTTGAAAATATTTTTTAGCCTTTACTGCCTCTTGGTGGCGGTTCACTGATAATACACTATCATGTTAAAAGAAAACATATGCACTGCCTTTAAAAGGTATCAATATTTAGTAAACCTTTCCACATCAAGTGTTTGATTGCCTACTTCTGCTAATTTGATGGAAAATTAGCAGGAAATTTAACACTTTTCTTTAAAAAATAAGAATCAAAATCAGGCTTTTTAGATTTTTCTCTCCCAGATTTTCTCATTCTTACTCTGAACATTTTGCTCATGCTTCTCAAGATCAGTTAGGTAAGATGGATCCTCAATTCTTGAAGTAGATATTTCACTGGAGTGGGTTTGTATGGAAAGGGTTTGGTCTTTGAATAGAACCTCCACTCGAATCTCAGGTCTTTTGCAGCCTCAAAAGCTTTGTTTCCACTGAGCGGAATGGTGTTGCTTGGTGGAGTCCGGTCCAGTATTTGGTCCAGCATATCTAAGTATTTCAAAGCCGGCTGGACTCTCACTGAGTGCGAGGATTTATACTGCGATGTCATACCAGTTCAGCGAGAATCGTGACATAATAAAACATAAATAAGTCAAGACAGCGGCTCGTGTTTGGTTTTTGGTTCTTTTGGCCAGTAATTCCAACTTAACCACACTAGACCATTGCACCATTGACTTATAAGTGAAAGGGGACCATAAATGGTTCGCTACAGGCCTGCTGTATGGGCCACCTTTACGATTGAAAGAGAAAGAAAAGTGGACCGGACCAAGCCGCACCGTTCAGTGGAAATGAGCCTTAACAGGCTTGCCATGGCTTGTGGCAAACTGCAAAGGAGACCTCTTAAAGCTTTATTTTAAAAGCTAAAATATGAAAAGTTGCTTTCAGCTCATCACTCCTGGTCTTATGAGGGTTCTTCTTGCCCAATCTGTTGGTTTAGGTGGACAGCCATATCATATTTTTATACCTCTGCCATATTGTTTCCATTTTCAGATGACAGGTTGAAGTACTCTGAAGTACTCAGAGATTCCAAAGCTAAAATATCATTTTGTAATATAACCCTGCTTTACATGTCTGAACAGTTTTATCTCTGGCCCGTCTGCTGTGTTTCTTGCTCTTCATGATGCTGTTTGCTTACTAATGTTCTGTAACATCGAGACCTTTATAGAGCAACTATGTAGTAAAATAAAAAATTTTGCTTTTTGATTAATTCTGGCTGGCACTGGATTTTATGTAGAGTTTCAGAGTAAAGAGAGCTAAATACAAATGCATGCTACACTACATGTCTCAGATTTTAATTTGCAAATAAACAATGTATAATCTTTCCTCCATTTCCACATTTTGCACTACAGTATGATGGTTTTCATTAGAACACTGTAATAAAACAACTATGTCTTACCTCTCAGTATTTTCCTTTCTTTTTCACAGAACTGAATCGTTAGCAGCTTGATAAAACGGCTAGAGTTGCTGTTACGTGGGGTCTTCGCATGACCAAAGGCTTCCAGAATGCAGTTTACCTGTACATATAGCAAACAAGTTATGCTCAGTTTTTCAATGCATTCAAAGCATTATTTTTCAATGTGAAAAGAAAGCACAAAACACTTTAAAAATGAAACATCTTTGTAAGGGGGAACAAATAAAATGCTGCGCCAATTCCTCTATTTAACCACTAGATGTCAGTGAAAATCCATGATTTGAGTCACATCATTTTGTGTCCCAGAATGAAAGGTTGACCCAGATATTGCCTACATAACAATGACTTCATCAAAAAAGAGCACATACTGATTACAGTGTTTTTCTCTGAGCAAAATCAGAATGTTGTGTTATGCTGTAAAAAAAAAGCGTAAAAGAAACGTAAAAAAAGGATGATCTAGTAAGTGCTGAGCTTAAGCATCCTCTGAAGCTATTCACCTGACATCAAGTAGAAAGCAAAATCTTAAACTATGTATCTAACAAGCAAGTAGCTATCATGCAGATAAAAACACATGTGCATCACTGTACGCAGGACGATGGGCAGGCAGGGGGCACTCAGGGGTATATGAGTTTACCAGTGACAAATACATAAAAGAAAGAACATCTGATAGCTCGGATTCAAAAATCCTGTCAAGGACACAGCTGTGTCATCATTTCATGTTCCTGAATCACGCAAGCCTACAGAGAACCACTCTTTACCCACTGGCTCTTTGACGTGTAGAATTTGACAAACATCTAGCAGAAAGACACATTCAGACTTACGTGCTTCATTCTGGGCTCTAACCCAAAGCCTTTGGGGCTGGAGCGAGCTGTCAAGTGTCGCACAATGTGCTTACATGCCTCCGTTTTCCCAGAACCACTCTCACCACTGAAATGACAGACACAGACAATCTTCAGTTAAAGTCGTTTTATGCAGTGTAGTGCAAAACTATGAGTAGCTCTTGAAATCTTCCACCTTGGGTAAAACAGCAATAACTGTGGACACGGCTTGTTATGCGATAGATCATTAGAAATTTGGGCTAGAACTTGAAACCTTAACACACGAACAGTATTAAATTCTAATATTTTAGGTTAAAGCATGCTCAGGTCTTATAACGACCCAGGCAAAGACCAGAACACTATATGACTGAGAATCTAACATGAAAGCTAATTTTGAAATATACTCTCCTACAAATACCCCTGTAGACATAAGTATTGAATCAAATCCTCAAAATATGTATGCACATCTATAACTTGAGATATCAATACACATTTAACACTGAATGTGTTGTGACACCTAGATGTGGCGAGGAAAACAACAATACATGTTTTTTAACATTATTTCTTCTGGTTATGTTTTCTGACACCTCTCCTCCAAAACAGACATTTAAAACACAAGAAATATCCCAAACAAAGCATTGCATGTGTCTCCAAAGAGTAGGTGTGAGATGTTAGTCATCAGAATGACATCGTTTGTCCCCTGTGCCGAATGTCTCCACCCATCTGACATCTTCCCCCTCAGGAACCCCCCCACCCATTAAATCCCCCACCCGCTCCTCCTGCCATCAGTGACATTTCACTGACTGACCCCAGACTTTTTACACCCAGGATGCCCAGTAATTTTCTGTTGACTACATATTAAGGCTGACATAAGGCTCCCCTACAGTACATGCTCTGATACTCGACTGACACTCAGGGAGATGAGACATGCATAGTAACACTAAGCAGATGGCTTGAGAGTGAGACACTCTCACTAAAGACCGCAGCTTGCTTTCAGTGTTTGGATGTTTGTGTGTGTCATGCTACTTTTTAAAGTCCAAAGGTCTTTCTGCCATCTTTTCATTTCACAGATTTTATTAGATTTTAAGGGTAGTTTGCTAGAGTACCTGCCTCAGGAGGGATCTAGACCATTGATTGCCTGTGAAAGAGCAGAGGAGTGTGTGTGTATACATATATGTGTCTGTACTTTGGTATATATGCATGTCAGACAACAAGGAGATCCACGGCCCAACAGAAAGCCCAACCACAAGTGAAACCGGAGAAGGCGCAATAAAGTGCAAGGAAGGGATTGAGGAAATGGAAATGTGTGCACATGTGAGTGCACAGCACAATGTCACTGTGAGTGCGCTTGTGTGTGTAAGTGAGATGGATAGCCTGTGGCCAGGGCACATTAACTCTCTGCCAGACTGGTTACGACTCAGTGGGAATGTCACTGGAGAGCCGGAACAGGATTTAATTGCAATCAGGGTGCTGTGTTGGTCCAGTAGAGGGCAAAAAGCACAGCTTTGCAACCCTTCCAGTAAACATCCATCTCTGTGAGAACGTAGAGCAGGTCTACAGCTTGGTTTGGGCTCAGAGCTATTAATCTTTCTGAAAGTGTATAACAGGTGTGCAACTGAGGGAGGTGGACAAACCATATGGGCAACTTACCAATTGTTTACACAATTACTTAGCTATTAAACTGTCAAAGCAGCTCTGGTTGTTCTTAGAATGCCTTGTGAAAGTATTCACACCCCACACCCCCTGAACTTTTTCACTAATTATCACATTACAACTGCAATCTTGATAATTTAATTAAGATTTTCATTGACAGAATAAAAATAAATAAATAATGTATAACTGCAGTGAAAGGTGAAATGGAGGGTGTCTGAACATAAATGAAGGCCAAACAGTCAGGCCTGAACGTTTAATTGTTTGAAAGAGTAATTTTAATCATGCAAAATGAGTTACTCCGTCTCACAAGAGTGTTCCTTCATTCTCCAGTTCAAAGCTACACAGAGATACTTAGCCTGCACTACATGCTTTAAATAGCTCTGTGTGCTGATGCACAATGATTCTTTCTCCATGGACTCCCACAACAGACCACTGGTGCTAACATCAATCACAAATAAGCTTTAAAATAGGTAGTTTAAACAACACAAACTAGTCATGTAAGTCATTTTGAAACTGCCTTCCTAGTATGCCAATTGACTAAATTAGATCCATAAACTCAAAAAGATTTCCCTAAAAGGTTATTGAATTCTAATTCAGAAAAAGAAAGATTATTTCCTCCAAATAATGTTTTGTCTTCACCTCTGCTTTGCATTGTGAATTAGATGTTTGCACACAAACCAAATTGTGCTAAGTAGCCTTAAACTAATCATAATCAGTTTAAAACTAACTTAACCCCAATTTGGGAAGTTTTGTTGCAACCTGCACAGTGTGTCAATCGCTACTGGGAGCGATCTCACACTGGAGGCCGACTTAGCAACTGTAAGAGGGTGAGTTTATGTGTTGAGTAGAATGGCAGGTGTACCTCAGAATGAAACATTGTGGGCGTCTCTCCTGCAGCATCATGTGGTATGCTCTCTCAGCTGAGGAGAAGATGTGAGGTGGCAGAGAAGAGCAAAGACGACCAGTGGAGCTCAGGTACAGCTGACTCACCTAAGTAACAGACAGAGACCTTGGATAAGATACACACACAATCAGGCAGGGGATCAGTTTTCAACAAGAAAGTGAAACCAAAGTGGGTATTATTATCAAAGTGTGGGACTATGTGTTAAAAACACATACAATTCTACAGTTTAGAGAAACTTAAAAGCCTATTTTTAATTATTTACTCCTGCAATGCAAATTAAATCATATATTTAAATAAGGAGTCTAATTTTTAGTAGTCACATAATAGATAGATGAATAGTCAAAAAATAGAAACTATAAATGTAACTAAATAATAATTCATTTATTCATTCATGCTCTACTTAGAGCAGATGTGAGATCCCTGTGCGCCCAGGCCAGCAGCGGGGTGAAAGTGTTGGTGACTGCAGAAACAGGGATGTAGGAGGGTTTGTGCACCATGACACAGGTTGACAGATGGGCAGCAAAACACACATGCTGGGACATATGTCCTTCTCACATTGGCCCCTTTCTACTCCTCCACACAGCCTCACGTCTGGGTATAGCTGAACTGAGTGAATCCAGACAGAGGCTGGGATGGGAAAGCCAGAGAGGGACAAAGACACTTTCTCTTACTCTTCCTTACAGTCAGGTCTGAGTTCAAACATTTAACTGCCATAACTTTAGCTGTTTGAAAATGAGATATATTCTTTTTAAAGTCACACACACTCAGACAAACATAAATACTGTACATTTCAACCAATATTGTAAAAAGGTGATAAATTAGCATTTTCAATAACTTTCCTACAGAGCTGTGTTGATGTTTGATTTATTTTTCTGCTTGATATGCATGCTTTTGTCTTGTGAATAGAATCTGTAACTGATCATGTTTCAGTCTTGGAATGGATGCTTCTGTGTTTTTTCCTAGGCTAATGCAAAGTCAGCCTTACATCGCAGATTTCTAACAGGAAGACTGCATTATTTATCAACTACAAGGTTCATTCCCTGCTGCCCTGCTTTTTTTTCTTTACAGGAAACATTTACTTTATAGGATGATATTAAAGCTTTTATGCATTACTCATCTAATGCAAACCATCCTCTTTGAGAAAGAATAACTCTATATATTCCCATCTAAATCCAAACATCCTAAGAGATAACAACATTGTACCGTAAATATGTACAGGTAATTTAATTATTTGCTTACCAAAGTGGAATAGATGGGCAGCTCTTTGCATGGATTGATGAGTAGAAGAATGTGTCCAATGTAAGTCTAAACATGAGGAGAAAAAGATATTAGGTTAGCAAACAAACAACATTTAATTTAATCTTCATTATGACAAACATCGATAAACACTCATAGTAAAATAGCAATGGATAATACAAATTCCAGCATTTACAGTGTTTTGTACATATCTTGTACTTCTGTGGTTGCATAAAAATATTGTTAAACCTGGTAAAGTCCAGATCAAGTTTAGTTTAAATCTCTTGAATTGAGAATTTTATTTTATTTTCAATAACAAACTCGAACATCCAGAAAAAGCACCAGTCACAAATGAAAAAATAAAACAAAGTAATAAAAATTAAATTAATACAGTAAAAGAGTTCTGTTTTCGATATTTAAATTTTCCTTGTAAAAACGATGGATGGATGGATGGATGGATGGATGGATGGATGGTTGGATGGATGGATGGATGGATGGATGCATATTGTCTGTATTACAGATAGACAACTTTCTAATAGGGATGTTGTGATCCTATGAGAGAGATCTGGGCATTTTTAAAAGGCACCTATCTTTAATCCTTGACTATAGTCTACTAGACCCAGAATGCTAGTCAGCAAGCCTTGCATATGCATTTACTAATAACTTCTTTATATGGAAAGTTCTAAGTTTTAAATTCTAAATATTTAAGTTTAGTTTTCTAGGCACCAGGTAATATTTTAGTACCCTAACTCTATATAGCAAAAGGTGACATGTAAGGTGCAACTTCCGGAAAATTAAGATGATAAAATATTGAATATATTTAAATTGACTTATGACTAAAGAGCCAAAATTGGAATGCAAACTGAAACTGTTACTTTACAAATGACAAAATGACCTGATAAAAAAATCAGATCTACAGTCTGACTGGCAAACCCTACAGCCACTATGCCCAGAATAAACAGCAACCTTATTTTGAGCCTTTTCTCTAAACAACTAGCCCTTCATCCCAAATCCCCAAGCGGAGGTTTTAGAGCCATGTTGCCTCCAGTGAAAGTGCTGCTATTGCTAATATGCATGCAGCAATATTTAATTGTGCTTCTCTTAAAAAGTGAATTTCACAGAAAAAAACTGAGCAAATGCTTATTTGTTATTACAAATGAAACAACTTGAAGGGTTCTCTTTTTGACTGAGTGGATGAGAGGTCTTTTTGTGCTGGCAGAAGGCAGGGAGTACTCATGAAAGTCCCCTTCTCTAAACACCCTGCTGGGAGCATATGGAATATTCTGCCTTTTTTCTTTCCCATTCCTGTTCATTATTTCTATCCTCTTTTATCCTGTATCCTAATGGACTTTGTTACAAAACTGAAGCAAGCTAGCTAGAGCACAAAAAAATGATCTCTGGGAGACATTGTGATTCTTTCTTCAGAACCTGATTCATGCATTCAAACAGTAGGTTATATCAAGTACAGTAACAACCTAGTAAACCAGAAAGCAGCACAATACATCAATCTTATATCATTTTGATATGATTTTTATACACTAAAACATGAACAAAATATCAGAATTTAAGCACTTTATCAACTAATTTCTTAAGTTTTACCAAATAGACCCCCCCCCCCCAAAAAAAAAATAAAAAAATAACAAATCCTTCCCTTTGTCAACCCCCTGTCATTATTGATAATCATTCTGTCTATTGCCCATCTGGGTTCCTGTAATAGCTGACTATTACTGACTCCCCACACAGCAGAGAATTGCACACTGATTGTGCAGCCTTACATTGATCTGGCTGTAGTCTTTAGAAAGCCTTACCCCTACAGTGGAAGAGTTCTAAAAAAATGGAGAAAAACTTGCTACAAAATAGGTTAACAACTAAACATAAAGGCATTTCACTTCAGGGTATAATTAGGAATTTTTTGTTAAGAACCGAATTTATTTAGTCATAGTTTCACCAGAGTAGTTGAGAGCAAGGGAGGTAGGAGACTTTTAGGTCAGTGACTTTAAGAAGAGAATAGATTCCAGTTACCAACAGAATTTGATACACAGATTAGTGAGAACTAAAATAACCAATTAATTAAAAAATAAATAAATAACAAAGCTATTTGTATTTATCTGTTATTTTATATCTTTTAAATGCCCCCCCCCCCCCTGTTTTTTAGCAAACATAGCTTAAACTGTAGTACTGTAAATATAGCCTTTTTTGGAGAATATTCTCAGCTAGCCGAGTGGTAGTACGTAAGATGATAAAAAGTGTCAAAATACCTCTAGAACTGAGGACAAATTTAGCTTTTCATGGTTTTTTATGTTCATGGTATATAACAATAAACTGGTATTATGTCTTACCCTCAATCAAAATATCACTTATCTGCAATTAAAAATATTGGGTAGTCATATATAGTGAGGTGCATACTGTTCTAAAACTTACAGTGCAACTGTCTTTAACCTAAAAAAAGGAAGTCATTAGGTTCAGAAGATTTCCAGAAAGTACTAGAATAAAGGTAACATTAAAATACATTAAAGTACTCAATGAAAGTAACTTCTAGTACATGGATACTAAAATCCCTCTAATTGAGAAAAAAAGGCCCAGTCTACAAGTCACCTTATAACACAGCCCATTTGTCAAAATTTATCTGAAAGTTCCAGAGGAATAAACTTTATGTTATGGAAAGTTAACTATAGCCTATATTTTAGAAAATGCCAGAATATACAGTATATCATCTCATAATACACCCTGTTCTCGGAAGGGAACTTATAGACTCCTTGATTGTATTGCTCTGAAATAGTAATTTAAAGGGTCTGGGAAAAAAAAAAACCCACAAAACATGTTCTTGGAAAAGCAGTAGATTGTAAGTCACCTCATTATAAAGCCGGTTACCCAAGAATAACCCATAGGCTCGAGAAAATAATTCTTAATGCTGGAAAAAGTCAACTGTAAAACCCAAGAAAGTACCAGATGTACCACACCAAAGTACCAGACATGATTATGGAAAGTAGCCAATATACTGCAAGAAAGTACAAGAAAGTCCCCTCACAATACAACTTGTTCCTAATAGTTTCTTCCTTAACCAAACTTTCAAGATAGTTAGGTATACGGGCATTAAATGTAGACTCTAAGTTCAAAGGAAGAAACCTCAAAGTTGACAGAAAGCAATGTAAAAGTTCTGTTGCAATAACTGTGCCTAAGGAGAGTAATCTTTAAGCTTTGGGTAAGCAGTATGTACATTCCAGAAAGGCAAACATTTGGTAAAGTAATATTTAAGTTCAGTTAAAGCTTGGGCAATATGTATTGGACCCCAAATGTTGCCTAAAATATTAACAATAATAATAATTAATACTACATGAGCTGTGAATGACATACTCAGCATAATCAAACATAATGTAACTGTACTGTACTGTGCGTAGTTTTTATAATTATGAGTGGAAATGCTCTTACTGTGGACCTTGTGGGTATATAGTTTGCATGATGTTTTTAAAAACACTTTGTATTGATATTTCCAGGCCCTAAACAACATTCCAGTACTAACAGGCAACTGTGATTTCAGGAGTTCTTTATTTCTGGTTTGTCTGAATGCCCTCTAGGTTTTTTTTATGTTTTTTTGTGTAAAAGGCACAAGGGCATAATAGGCTTACATAGATTTGGTCATTGGCAAAGCGCTTCTGCATCTCGTAGAGCAGGCTGCTGTCAGTGAGCTCGCTCAGGGAAGCAAGGTCATCATTGGGAGCTGGAGGCATCAGCTTGACCTAAAGAAACACGGGAAGTTAAATCTGAACTCAGAGAGTGGTGTTTGGCTATCCTCTTCCATTGCGCACAGGCATTACATCATTGTTACAAAACCCAAAGCACAAGACATTCTTGGTTCTCTTTATTTTCTCTCTGATATTTTAACTGTCAAAATACCAAAACTTCAAATGCTGATTTTTTAAAAGCAAACTGGGAAGAGTCCGAGAGATGGCCCTAAAAACAGGAGCGTTGACAGATATGTTATAAAGGGGGCTTAATATATAAATAAGCTACTATACATTTTTTAAATGGAAAAAATTATACATTCCTCTATCACATAAAACCCCAAGATATAAATATCAAGTTATTCAAAAGGTGTAAATGCTTTGTGAAAAACACACACTAAGTTGAGTAGGTTACAATTTCTTAAAGAGCAACTCAAAGGAAGGGTTTCCATGGAGGACCGCACTATTTCAACTACAACACGCTATGGAGGTGTGGCCGAGACTGTGTTTGTTTTATACTCCACAGCGGCTGAATGACTGACATCAGCAATAAAGGCTGAGTCAGTAGCAATGTCTAATTCCCATTCAAGTGCAGAGGAAGGTTTTACTGATGTTTTTTGGGTAAAAGATGTATATTGTTCCTAAGATATACTAAAATACTAAAAAATAATAACCAGACATGTAGACAGCACTGTTAGACTATCATTTGTAAAGTTTATCAGCAAAAGAAAGGATATGGGGGTGAGTTGGATTTTAAGCTTTAAAGGTGAATTTTACTGAAAAGTAAATGTTTTCCTTTCACTAACCAAAGGCACTCTAAGAAGGCTCATCCTTAAATGGGTTTTGAAGCAAAGTTACCTGCTCCAGTTTGGTTGGTCCAGAGCTAAAGGGACTATCTAGGCCATTATCCTGAGAGGGCTGTCTGCTTAGTGCACCACCCGCCTCTCTGAACATGGCACACTTCTCCAGCAGACTGTCCCGCTTAGAGATTGAGAGACCAAGTGGATTCCTGATAAATAAAAGAGTAGGCATGAAGAGAAAAAAGACCCTAATCAGAAGATAGGGTTCAGATTTGACAAAATATTTGACATTTTTAACAGTTAATAATAAATGTGTGCATATAACAGATTTAACTCACAAAGTCTTGAGAGGAGTGTTGAAGTCATGAGAGCCTCCATCATATCGTTTGTCGGATGAAGGTAGGGGAGCAGAGGGGTCCTTCAGTCTCAGTAGCCAGCTCTCTTCTGCATTCAGCAGCATTTGTGCTATTGGTTCTGACGCTGCAAGATCTAATGATGGAGAAACCAGAGGATTGTTACTTTGGAAATCTGTCATCATCATAAAAAAACAAACAAAAAAACAATACAGATGTAAACAGTCAAATGTGAATATGTGAGACTAGAATTGAACCTCTTTGGCTTTCTCAGCCAATCAAATATTAAAGACAACAGATAGAAAGCAAAGCGACTGTAGGCCAAGTGAGGCAAATTTATTTGTATAGCACACTTTCAGCAACAAGCATTTCAAGTTGCTTTCGGTCATTAGGGTATAAACCTAAAGCGGCAATAAATCAATAAAAACAGGAAAACAAAGCATCAGCAACATAAAGAACATCAAAACACACTACTGTTATGACATCACAACTATTATAAATCAATTACTGTAGATGTATTGTTACAGATGTATTGTTGCACTGCTAACTGTACTTCTGTCAATATGATCTGTTTTTTTCAAACTCATTTGATGTACAGTGGTCCCTCACTATAACACGGTTCCCATTTCACGGCCTCGCTGTTTCTCAGATTTTTTTATAGTTCAATTTCAGTGCTTTCTTTACAGCATACTAACGCGCATAATGTTCTCCGTTCTGATAGACTGGATGTAGTTGTCAATCTCCTCCATGTCTCGTGTGCTTTCCAAAGTTATCATTCTTGTCCAGAAGAAAAAAACCAGCACAAATATCTACCCATAACTATGTTCCTCACTCGGAAATGGACAGCCGCACAGAGGTCTTCATCCGTGGCATATTAATACTTTTATGTTTTAAAATCTACAAAGGTTCGAAGTTTGAGAGTATTTAAACTAGTGAGAACTGTGAGAAAATGTTAATGTACGAGTGAGAAAAGTATATCAAGTGTGTAGCGAGGAGTTTTACAGCCTTAAAACATATATAATAATGGTAAATAAAGATGACTACTTTGTGGATTTTGCCTGTTGCAGGTTATTTTTAGAATGTAATCTCCACAATAAAAGAGGGACCACTGTACCTTCCTTCATCCGAAATGCAAATCAAACTGAGAATGAATCCATGGCTGGAGAGGATAAGAGCTTTAGGATCCACCCATTTGTAATGAGGCCTAAGAGGACCCAAGGGGGAGAGAATGGCTTTTGGCTTTTTATTTCTTCCTGACAGACAGTGCCCCTGACACCCATCTCTTGCTATGTCTTTTTTTTGTTGTTAGAATTTGGCTGCCAAAGGAAAACCATGCAGCTTCAAGATAAAAGGGTGGGGATTGTCTAAGCCTCTCTGGGCATGTCTCACATCTTTTATGTTTCTATAATCAAGTATAGGATATTGATTAAGACCAGACCCTGTTAGGCACAGGTTTTTAAACCCAGACAGTAAATTGTGAGTGTTAGCAGAGACATGTTATCCCACAAAAAGGAAGGTTACCGTGTGTGTTTGTTCCTACATGCCATGGAAAAGTATCCATACCACTTAAACGTTTCACATTTTTTGAAGTTATAGCTTTATAATTTGGTTTGATTTTAAGGGATGGAGAAATAAAGCTGTTCATAACTGCAGACTTGAATGACATTTTTACTTTTACTAAAGGTGAGCAGACCTTTGCAGTAGTGGCTCCCTACCTCTGGAACTCCCTTCCTCTCAGCCTCGGAATTGTGTATTTAGAGATGTCCTTCAAAAAGCAACTTAGAACCTATCCTTTCAAATAATCATTTTGCTTATTTTTAGTCTTTTTTTGTGGTTTTATATGTTCTGTGATCGTTGCCATGATTTTATTTTAAAATCACTTTGTGATTACATCTATAAAGTTATAGTTATAATTATACCAACTCGTATTGTTTAACAACAGAAAAATCATGCAGCACCTAACTCAACATGCCATGGTGGAATGACCTATTGAGTGCTTCCAGAACACAGATTGAAGGAAACCCTGTCTACTTTCAAGAAATTCTTAAAAGCTGAGGATATATGGGATGAAACAAAGCATAAGTAGGAAGTTTCATTAGTTTTACCTTTTTAAATCTTAATTAGTCATTGGAATATCTTAAAGAGGTGAGGCGATTGCAATTTTTTTTTTATGTCTGTTAGATAAGTTTATCAATGAGGCCAGTTCTGGCCTGGGATCCCCCCTGACCCACTATAGACCGTAGGTAATAGAAGCACTGTGCTTAAAATGCCTCCCACCTCATGCATGAAGCTGTTGCTGAGCAGGAAAACTCTTTCAGCAAAAAAAAGTTATATTCTAGTTGCATGAGGATCATTGTCAGAGGTACTCCTCCAAAGTAACTGTTAGACTCTATTACTATAAATCCTCCCAAAAACTCAGTTCATGTTTTTGCATTCCTGCCGTTTTTGTACATTGCACTATTATGATTTATTTGCATTCTCCTCCATATTTCATTTGTGCATTTTTCCATTTGTGTTCTCACTCCTTTAAAATAGTCTGTTCTTGTTTCTTAGGCAAAAAATATACAAACGTAAAGAGACACTTCTTAAAAACGCCCTGCTTAGTTGCATAGTCCTTTAAATATGTGTATTGTGCTATAGGCACCTTCTACACAGTATTTTTCTCATTTTCATTTTTGGATAAATATCCACATTGACGGACAGTAAACAATGTTTCTATTCTATTCTGTTCTGTTCTATTCCATTCTAAACCCAAATAACAGTCCTATCAAACAGCACTGAAGCATTCTACAGCCGATAGTTAACATCTTGCATGTGAAAAAAAGTGACAGAGATAATCATTAACATGCTTATGCATTTTTAGTAAACTAGAGTAATCTGTCACAACCAGTAATAAACCATTTGATGAAACAACATTCTTTAACAAATTCTTTAGCAATATACACCAGATTAAGCATAGAAGTATATTATTTCTTTAGGCGTACACTATGAGATTCGCATCACCTATTCTGTTAAGAGCGTAACTCTTTTTTCGGTGCCATTAAATCCCATAAATAAGGAAAGAAGGCCTTTTAAAAGAGATCCATATATGTACATCAAAAGAAGGCATCATTTACTGATAGTAGCTGGTTCAGCCTGAAACGTATTATTTATTAAAGCATTTCCTAAAGACTGGCGGCTACCAGTCAAAACAGGAACAGATGTCCACCACAAACATCTAAGAACCCGCATTTAGCACAAATCTGCCCTAATTATCACTTCCTCTGTTGCCTGTTAATACAAACAAAAATAAAGTACGTATTTAGAGAATGACAGAACTTTTGTTCCCATGAAGTGATTCGTCACACAGCGTGCTAATATCCAGGGCAATCAGAAAACTTCTATATTTACATCTATGACAAAATTATTGTCTTTCCTTTTTTGGCTTATTACCTCACACTTGATTGGACGTGTTGCCCCATCCAGCTGTAGTGTTTTTTCTATGTCTGTGCTCACATAGTAAATTTTGTGAATATGTTCATTAAATGTATTACCTGATGGTTTGTCTTGGTTGCAGTTGAGCAAAGTTGGATTTGCGCCGTGCCTTAGGAGGTTGCTAACGATGCTCGTCTGTAAGACATAAAGAAAAAAACATATCTTCAATTTTACAAAATCCAAGAGTAACCGAAGAGGATCACACATATACATATATTTATATATATATATATATATATATATATATATATATATGGATGTGTGGATAAATGGATGGCTTACAAAGATCTCAAGCTTTATTTCAAGACAGTAAAAAGTAAAGGCTCTCAACTCTCCTGCTAAATTGTTTGAATATTTAATTTAAACCACTACAAGCGCCAGCACTCTAATTTGAGATATTCAATTCAATTCACTTTTATTTACATAGCGCCAATTCATAGTAAATGTCATCTCAAGGCACTTTACAACAAAAGTCATGTCAATACAATTACACAAACATTCCAATCAGTTAAGTTTTCTATGTAAGGAATCCAGAAGATAGCAGTGAGTCATCGACATGAAGTTCTGTCCACCTTCCATATCCATTCCACAATATTTATATTCCTTTGACACATTGCACAACTTTGAGCTTTTTGGGGGCATCATTTGTATCAGACCTTGAAATAAAATGCACACCAGTAAATAATCTAAACACATAAATATGTAAACCACATTCATTAGGCCATGGTGATGCGGATGAAATGGCACACTGTCAGTTCTGAGAGTTACAGCAAATTTACTGTACAAGAAACGGTAATAGTTGTTTAATTGTGAGTCAAGGACATGCATAGATAAAAAGATGTGTGGACTTAACATAAACACCACCTAAACCCAGTCCCTGTCCATACAGCTCACTTCACTGAATGCTGATATTGAGGAGCCAAAAGGAGTGCAGATTAAAACACCCAAAACTCACCTGAGAAATGTATCCAAGATGTAAAGAGAGTTTATTTCGAACCATTGGCCAGCTAATATAAAGTATTTGATCATTACAGAAACAATACTAGTCAGAACTGAAGCAGACATTGCAATCTGGACCTAAATGAATTTAAGTTTTCTTCAATTTGAATTGTTGGCACAAGCAGACAAGTATTCCACTTTTAAAAAAAGTGAAGAAAGTGATTAAAACATCTCTTAGATTGTTAGAGCTACAAGCTACTCTCAGACTAAAGTCTCTAAATATTTGCCTTATTAACCCAAACTGGAGACTTTGTAATTACTGCTTGGGTTGTTAGGTTGTTACATAACAATGCATTATTTCCCATATTTGCACGTCATTAATATCCAGCAGCTCTTCAATTCAATTCTTTGCATTTTTGTGCTCTTTTCTTTCACATTTTTTTACACACTATCAGTCTTTGACATAGAAATTAATATAACTGTGAAATATAAAATGCAGAAACATAACTAATAACAAACCACCTTAAATGGTGACTAGTGTGGGAAACTGGCATGTCAATGATGTTAAATCCCCCCAAAATATATAAATAAATAAATGCACAATGTCAGAAATACAGGTACAGGATTGATACTACTGTGCCCTAAGGTACAAACAGAAAAATAACACAGTCTAAGGACAAATACTGGACCTCAGGGTAACTATCTGTAAATGTTTAATTGTCTGAATGGTACATACGTGTTCCTTAGTACTAAAAAGTACATTTTTGTAGCATTTCTTGGATAGGGTACAATTTCTTGTGATTATCTTTTTTACTAAAAATACATCCATTAGCAAAGCAAGATTTATGAACATGAACTTTATAGTTTTATTATTAACACATTTTTAAATGTTATATGTAATATTCTTTAAATCAAACAAATAAATAAACAAGTGACTATTGGCTACATTGTGGTTAGGTGCTATGTCAGTCATGTCAAGTTAATAATGATTGGCTGTCATGGTAGCACTGATAAAAAGTAAAGACTACAGGGGTACTAATAGGTACCTACACTCAAGGGTACAAAATGGTACTTTTCAGGGTACCACCCCAGTGACAAGAAATTGTACCCCTAAAAGTACAATTCTGTACTTTAATTTCAGAATGGGCATCAAACAGCACAATGATTTCACACTGTAAAATATTGCCCTCTGCACTGGCACAACTAACCAATTATTTTTATTGCAGTGGTTTAGGAATGAGACATTGGAGAAGAGAGGAGGAGAGTGAGTCAGCATTTTCTCCGGACTAGCTGTGACCTATGCCAACACCCTAAAGTTATGAGTCTAAAGCACAGCCTCTGCCGGTGAAGCTTATCAGCAATCCTCAGACTCTATAAATAATGGCCACACGTCAGTGGCACTAAAAGATGTGAATGCTTCAGCAAGTCAGGTTTAAAAGAGGAACATGAAACGATTACAAGTGCATAGGCAGGGTAGCAACAAATCAGGCTTATCTTTAAATCAGATCCAGAGGGACTGCAGTTTTAGTAATACCCATGAACTCTTCTGATGTTACTTCTCATGTTTAATTTTGAAACTTTAAGTAAAATTTTTAAGCATCTCAGATAGTGAAACTGTTTAAATCCAGCTTTTACTTAATTGCCATAGCTTCAATTATAAGGCTGAAGAAACTAATCCAAGATTGGTAATTTAATTCCCTTTTACTTTTCTCTAAAAAACTCCAACATAAAAGTAACCATTTGTCCATCTGAAGCCCAGAACTTTTAAATCCTTGATTCACACTGTGGGAGCTGGGAGGTAGGATCTTACTTATCACAAATCCAAGGGAGGAAAGCTTAATTAGCTGGATAATAGGGTCATACATCTTCCTTAAGGGTCATTCCAGTGCACATGGTACGCTGCATAAGAGGTCTCAGAGTTTAATGTACCAGGAGGTGTGTAGTTGTGTTATGTGGCACTGAAAGACTACCTATAAGAAGAGGTGACAAAAGGCAAACGCTAAGAAGGCCAAGAGATTATTTTGCCTGCAGGAGGGAGTGCACTGTTACCTGTAAAAAGCAGAGAACTGAGGTGATTTAGTCCTGCAAAAAAATAAATAAAAAGAAACTAAAAAGAACATTCTAAAATCTTACATTTGCCCCTGCTTTTTTACTGCTTACAGTCATACAAACAAACACACAGACATCCCATGCATTATAATTCTGCATTCGGAAAGCACAAGAACAAGGAGAAACAAGTTGGTTAAAATCAAGTTAATTTGAATAAGACTGCAGTCTGGATTACTGCATGGAGATCTACTGTTTTACTACCATCTGAACTTTTAACATTTAGAGGAACTAATAGTGTGAAATCAGAATAAGATAGGAGAAATAAAGAATAAGTCAGGAGATGTCTATAAATGAAACAGAGAGGCAAGTGTGAAAAGTCAGGGGATGAAACTGAAGCATACAACAGTAAAAAAAAAAAAAAGAAAAAGAAAAGGCTTCTGGACCGACAGATCAAAAACATGGAGAATGATTCCCAATTCCAGAAGAATAAATTCTTCTTGTCAGCAACCAACACATCGCCCAAGGGGTTCTTAGCTGTGTCAGCAAGATCCACAAATGATTACTTCTTTCTCTTCATAGCTGGAACCTTTCCAAAGCAAAGCTTTACCCTATTCTGTTCCAAATACTTTCCCAGAAAGGCAATCTTCTCTTAAGTAAATCTGATAATCATAAACATTGTAATCGTTTTTTTACATTGTTTGGTTTAGGAACGGGCCAGTCACTGGCATTAAGTTATAAGGTTTTGAGAATCACTCCTTTAAACCAACTTAACCTTTAAGTTGACCTTTTGTTGCTGTTCCTACAGTTGAAAGTTATTGTAATTAAGATGCCAGAATGAACAAAGGTTTCTCTGTCTGAATGGAGCAGAGTCACAAAATGCTGTCCTTCCCTGACTCATTGATACACACTGCCATATATTTGGAATGAAGACTGCTGCAACTTCTTTATTATACAATAAATTATTAAACTACAGTAGGCAAGCAACAAGCAGCATGTTTGTTAAACCTAACACTCTACAATAGCTATTAGCCCAACTTATTTAACTTCTATTTTAACATTTTAATTATATTCTCAATGTTATCTCAAAAGCAGTAACATGGCAGAAATGTATAATATTTTGCTCAATAAGTAGGCAAACTTCTGAAATTGGCTGGTATGTATTCTAATATTTTTATATTAAAATGATATAATATGGAATACATTACAAATAACATAGTAAATAGCAATGATATTGTAATTTCACCTTAGAATAAGTAGAATTGTTGGTAAGAATCGAATTCCAGCCAGATCCTACTCCCTTTTAGATACTTATTGGCAGGTTCGGTAAAGGAATTATCTATGAATACTATTCTCATTTTTTAACTAACTGCAGAAATCGCAATGGGTCCTTTTCAACCAATTGAGTTTAAATCAAGTTTCTAGTTGATTAATAGCGAAACATTTAACAGCAAGTTACCTGCCCATATTTTGCAGCCAAATGGAGTGGGGTCCAAAAGTTGTTGTCAGCTGGATGGGGGTCTGCTCTGCTCTCCAATAACACTGACACCACCTCTCTGTAGCCACTGGCAGATGCAATGTGGAGCTTTAGAAAAAGAAGATGGAAACAGAGCACAGTTTAGTGCTGAAAAAACACAAATTAGTTTTGATAGTGTGAGAAAACAGTACAATTGGGAACGACTGAAAAAAGGCAATAGTCAGAAATCTTTAGAGTTATTATTAAATTACCAGAGTAACCCCTTCATCATTGGGTTGGTCAAGGGCTCCCCCTGTGGTTACAAGATGTTTAACATCAGACAGCATGGTGGTTGGTCTCTGTGTCTTTATGGTGTGCATGGATGCAACATCTACACCTGCAAAACAGGTAACAATGTTATTCTTTTTAGTACTGGAATCAACTGTAAGTTTGTATAATTAAAATAACATAAAACTGGACCACAGAGATGGCATACATATGCATTGAGACACTGGAAGCAGATGGAAACAGTGTAACAGTATAACAAGGTATAAAAGCTTGAATTGTTTTCCCAATTTGTCATATACCAACCATAAACTTCAATGTACTTTACTGGTATTTTTTGTGACAGATCAGCACCAAGTAGTGCCTTACTGTGATAAAAGGAAAACAATACATGATTTTCAACTTATTTATTTACAAATTTCTGAGTGTCTTCTCTCAGAAATAGCTCAAGCTCAGTCAGATTGAATAATTAGGTATTCAAGATCATCAATTTTACGCTCTTTCCCAAATATTCTCAATTAGATTTAGACTTTGCCTGTGGCTACACTCTAAAACATGAGTATGCTTTAATCAAAATAATTTCATTGTAGGTTTGGCTGTTTGATTAAGGATGTTGCCCTGCTGCGAAGTTAACCTCTGCTCCACTCTCAAGTCGTTTGCAACTTCAAGCAGGTTGTCTCCCATGATTGCCTCTGATGTAGATCTAGTAACATTACCCTCGAGGCTATCAAGTTCCTGTAACTGATTGGTTCAGACCCAAGCTATAGATCTCTGTCAAGCCCCTGTCAACCTTGCAGTTTAGACTGACAGGTATGTCCCGGTTGGTTCAAAGTTGTGCCATACAAATCCATTTTTTATGATGGTTTGGACAGTGTATATGAGACATTTCAAAGCATATCTTTGCATTACAATAAGCCTGCTTTTAACTTATCCACACCTCTATCCCTGACATGCCTGGTGTTTTCCTTATTTATCATTATACGGTTTGTTCATTAAAGTGATATAACAAATTTAACAGGGCTTTACACAATAACCGTATACTTACACAGATGGACTTTTTTCTGACAAAGAGACTTATGGTGACAACTGACTGCACTGGGTTTTATGTAGGTATATTGCAGTAAAAGAGTAAAAAAAACCCTTCAGATTTTATTTGACAACATTTAAAAAAAAACACGTATCGTTTCTTTCCATTTACCTGCTATCCAATACTTAGCGTTGATTTATAATGTAAAAGCGGTTCTAATTTGACTATTTATTGAAAAGGTTCAGTCAGATGAACGGCATTTCAAGGTTTATATAAAGAAGTGCAGGGAACTCTATGAAAGTTCTTTATTTGCAAAAATCTGAGTAGATCAAGTACAGTTGCACAAAGTGAAGGAGGCTGTGAAACTTGCATATACCCCAGTCCTGTGACCTAAGCAATTAAAGACCACTGGAAGTAAAGCCTAAAGGCTGCTTGTTCAAAGCTGTTTAAATCACTTTATCCCTTAATAATTTCATGCTAACGCTACAAACCAACTTTGACTGAAACAGTATAGATTGATTATACATAATTATCTGTATTTGGTAATCTCTTGAAAAATAAGTAATGGGATTCCACCAAACCCATTAGTAGAATCAGTTAATCAATATTTTAATCTTTAGAAATGAATGATAACCACCAGGTCCAGAGCTGTAGTCATTAACTGGAAGGCCCAAAGAGATATTCAGCTTGTGAAAGCATAATTTTCACAAAAAACACATTCTATGATCCTTTAAAAAATAATAAACTGCAGCAAATATCTAATTATCTTAGAAAAGCTTCATGACAGCACTGGTTTAGCCAGTTTTAGTGTTTGCTTAGAGAAAATAAGAAGAATAAACTACACAATGAAAAATATTCTGTTTCCTTCTGCTTGAACACTTTTTGCGGAGATTATAAATGACGAACTGATGAACCAAGTTGGGAATGTAACAAAATTCTGCTTCAGGAGTTCCTAACTAATTTATATGAATGTCTAGGCTTGCAGCTTAAAAAACCCCATCAACAATGATAATATTGCATGACTAATTAAAAGCGGACTCCCACACAATCTGGGAGGACAAATTATGCCTTATGGACAGATTTCCCCGAACTACCCTCATCTGAATGCTTGCATTACCTAAAACTCTAGTCAGATGTTCACATAAATTGTCATTGGCATAAATATTATATTAATTTAGTCAATTCATTAATCTGACAAGCGTATACAGAATGGAATGATTATAAAGCAATCAACTTTAAGTTTTTGGGTCTTTAAAAAAAAGGAATTGGCAGCAAAAATGTTAATCTAATTTGCTTTGTACAAATTAGCCAGTGTGGCACCACCTTGAGTAAAATTAGATCAAATGCCTTGACTTGATCTGAGTTCTCTTTACTGAAACTTTTTTGAGTTATTCTATCACCTAAACCCCTTATTAATCAAGCTCCATCATACATCAGAGATCCGATGGCTCCACATCTGACAGAGCACTTCACTCTCAGACCACAGGTTTGGTTGTTCCTAGAAATTCTAACAGAATGAGAGGTCTTTTAGTTATATGGCTTCTCTCCTGTGGAACAAGGTCACATTTTTAGTACGTGAGGAAGACACACTTTCTACTTTTTTACATTACGCTTAAATGTTTCCTTTTTGATAAAGCTTATAGATAAAGGCTCAATAGGTTATCCTGAGCTATCTCTATAGTGATGCTGCTGGGTAGACATAGGCTGCTGGAAGACAAACAGACTACTTCTCTTTTCTCTACAAAATTCTATGCCTTCTCTGCAATTAGGCATTTTTTCTGTTATTTAAATGTTTAACTTTAACTTCATAGAATCTTCATCAGTGGCGTCAGAATGATGTGTTAAAAGAAACTTAAAAAAAAATATTGTCAAAAAAATTGGCATTGAAATATATAACTATAACCGAAACTATTACTTTTGAATCTGAAATAAATGTATTGAACATTTCTGTATTAAAAGTGAAACAAAAATTTTAAAATTCAAACGATTTAACGTAGAATTTATACATTGAAATGAATAACTCAAAAAACAAGTTTTCACACTTTCATCTTTTTTTATAATGCCAATATTTTTTTCAGTGCTGCTACTTTTTAATTTCATTCCTCTGCCACTCATTTCACGCTGTGCACACTTCAGAGCCGTATATCCCTTGCTTTCAGCTGTCACTGTGTCGGGCCCCATGTTGCTTTTTCTAAACCAGCAAATAAAGGTCTCCCGTATTCCTTAAATGTCCTTGTCTTACAGCAAAATGCACTGCTCTAACTTTCTGTAATATTTATTATTAAATAACATTTAAATTAATTGCTGTTGCTTTCTTTCTTCAAATGTACATTTTAAACACACAGAACGGGACCCTATCGATTATGTAAAGTGCCTGGAGATGGCGTGTTGTGAATTGGAGCTATATAAATAAACTCAATTTAATTGAGGTTCAAAATTATAAATAGGTCTTTATATTTATACAGCTAAACCTATTGGGTTGGGGATGAAGTCATTCTAAAAGTTAATTTTTTGCCTGTTTTATTTATTCTTAAACCAGCTTTGCTGTGTCTGGGGCCATTAGCTTGTTACTCTGTGATTGTGCTCTACTTTCCACCACATAGTTGTGGGTCTGAGGTGAAGGGGAAGAATGTAAAGATAAATCTCTTTTGTTATCCTACCATCTACTTTGTGTGATGATGCCCCTTGACAATTGTTGCATGATTATTTTAAGTCTGAAAGACTTGCCTTAAACCGTTACCTAAATAAGTTGCTCATCTAATCATAACTTTCTTTTTTTCTTAAGGTATTTGGTTTGTCTATTTGAGCAGCTTTAAACTCATACTGACCTTCAAGGTGTTGATTTTGAAGTAGGCACCCCAATCTTAGCCTTCATTTGTCAGTTTTAATCAGAGGCTTTCAACATAAGCACAACTGGATGTTTCATCTCAACAATGACCTCAAACACATCAACTCAACCATTGTCTCAAACCGCTTATCTATCATGCCTATCTAAATCTCCACCCTGAAATGGTCAAATTTCTGAATGTTGTCTGCTGTACAATCAAACTACCATGGAAATGCAATGGTTCAATTCTCACATCAAAAGTTAAAATTAAATCTGACATCCATGCTATTGATCGGTCTACGTAAACTTCTGAGCAGAACTGTCTTTTTAATAGCCTTCATATATGATTCTTTTTATTACATTTCACAAAAAAACAATAAAAAAAGTAGTGACTCATCAAGAAGAACGGGAGAACATTTACCCGCAGGTCCCACCTCCTGGTATAGTCAAATGTGAACAATTTGTTGTTCCTATAACTGCACAAACGTGATAAGGACAGAGAGCATACAACCCTGTTGCTATGGCAACAGAGGTTGAACGAGCCCTTGCGAGTGAGGGTATGTTCCATGGAAGCAAAACCCAGTGGGAAGAGGGCTGGTTTGGGAGATCACAACATGGGAATGACAGAAGGAAGAAAGCTGAAATGAACATTGCTGTGTGCATGTACTGGGTGGTCCCAATAAATCCACGTTCATATTTTAGATTTGTGGCATTTGTCATGTAGTTTTGTTCTAGACTCATGCAGAGTGATTTCACATACAAAAAAAGAAAAAACAAACATTTTCTGTATACGTTTCTGTGTTTTTCAGTATGATTAATATTTTACATTGCGCATATTTGATTTCAAAGGCATTTTTTCTGCTTCACATTCAGTTTGCCATCTTGAATCAATTTCCTCTTCCTGCTCTTTTATCTCTTCCACTTTCAGCTAAACTATTGACCTTCTCTTTTCTATAGTAGACAATTGTCCCAATGAAAATTGCTATCAGTGGGCCTGTGGCTGTGTTTCACCTTCAAACAGGCTCATGTTCAAACACAGAGCAACTACTTTTACCATTTGGAAAATGACCCTGTGTGGGTGTAAATTGAACATGCAACTAAGCATTTATCTTACGAACGGTTTGTGAAAAGCAGGAAAATGTGGTATAACTGCAAACATGTCATTGCAATCTAAAGGGAAAATCATAATAAAAAAATGTATTGGTCCAGAGAAGATTTACCATTTTCCTCCAAGTGTTTTCGGAGAATATAATTGGTGTCGGTCCCTTCAAAAGTGTAGTCCAGAGAAATGTTTCCATTAATGTCCTGCAGCAAAATGTTAACTCCGGCCTGCAAAGAAGACACAAACATTCATCACACTCGAATAAGTGATAAACTGGAACGAATTATCAAGGCATTTTGAATTGAAATGAATATATTTTAAAACAATTCACTGAATTAAATAACTCCATAGATAACCGCCTTAGAGTTAGGAGTTTGGGATTTGTTTAAAGTCGCCTGCATGTCCATGTAAGTTAAAAGATTAATGTGTGCTTACTCGACAAAAGTGCATTCACTACAGTCTACTCAGCAGGAGACAAGACAAAAGACTTAAGTGATTTTATAACCTAATCAATGTTTTTTAATTAGATGTTTGAGACAGTGGAGGTGTTTTTCCTCCACAGTACTGAAGTAGCGCTCCTTTTGCTTCAACTGTTTTGGCAAGCTGTCTGTATGTTATGTAAAATAGCCAAAAGAGAGGAAATCCCCAGATTCTTTTCACCTCCGTAAAAGTAAAAAAAAACAAAAATGGCTTCAGAACCACCGCCAGTCTCGCTTTGGTTTGCAAAAAAGATATACATATGAAGTTCTTTTGTTAATGAAAGCATGGAAAGGTTTACTTAAAAATCATGCATTCATTGCCTATACCCGCTTATGCTTGCAGGGTTGTGGTTCCTATCTGTAGCAGTCACTGGATGAGAGATAAGCTACACCATGGAAAGGTCCCAAGAACAACCAAGCATGCAAATACACTTTCTAAGGACTGTCTAAGGACAATCTGGTAATGCTATTTAACGTAAATGTGGCAAGGCAGACAATGAGGGCCCGGGCAGGATTCGATCCCGCAATTCCCGGGTGAGAATCATGCACACTAACCATTCAGCCAAATAAATATCCTTCTTGCCAAGCAGCCTGGGCGCATGATCAAGCCCTGATTGGAGCCATGGCAACAGGACCCTCACACAGTCACATCTCTCCGCCTCTTATCACAAGCATGTCCTCGTGCTCCACCCAGGGTGCCACCAATGCGTATCAAATCAAATAAAATCAAACTTTATTTATAAAGCGCTTTTTAAACAAAGAAAGTTACTCAAAGTGCTTTACAGATTTAAAATAACCCCACAAGCCCCGCCTTCAAAAATAAAATAATCAGTGCAAATACAACCCCCTCCCAACCCAACCCATCAGCCATACTCACTCACACACACAATTAGAAGCTACAAAAAGCGGGCTGAGTACAGATGAGCCAGGAAATGCCATCATGGGAGCCATCTGCATTAGCAGCAGCAGATCAACAGCAGCAGCCAAGGCCCCGACCCAGGGCGCCCTGAGGAGGGAGGGCTGGTACCCCCACCTCCACCCAAGCGCTACCTGGGGGGCACCCAGGCAGCCACAGCCGACCACCGCCCCCGATGCAGGGGGCCCCCAGAGAGGAAACACTGGCAAGAAAGATTAAAATACATTAAAATATAAAGTTAATCAAATATAAAGTATATAAAGTATAAAACAATAAGTGTAAAACAAATAAGAAAAATGCAAAGCAGATTAATAAATAAACAGTTAAAAGCTGAACTAAAAATTAAATCAGGTAAAACATGCTGAGCGATTAAAAATATATTAATAAATAATAATTAGTTAAAGGCTAAGCTAAAAAGGTGAGTCTTGAGTCTGCTCTTAAAAACATTAACATTCTCTGCGGCCCTGAGGTCCTCTGGCAGCCTGTTCCAGAGGTGAGGGCCATAATAATGGAAAGACGCCTCACCATGAGTCTGTGTCCTGACTTTGGGGATGACAAGGAGACGGCTGCCAGAGGAGCGCAGAGACCGCGAGGGTTCATACGGTAAAAGCATTTCTGACAGATACGAAGGCCCAAGACCATTAAGACACTTAAAAACCATTAAAAGAACCTTAAAATCGATCCTAAAACATACGGGGAGCCAATGCAGTGATTCTAAGACCGGTGTAATGTGCTCCCGCCTCCTAGTCTTCATCAGGACACGAGCTGCTGAATTCTGTAAAAGCTGTAAACCTGAGGTAGTCTTTTTGGGAAGACCAGAAAGCAGGGCATTACAATAATAAATTCTACTGGTGAATAAAGCATGCATTAGCGTCTCCGTATTGGCCCGAGAGAGAATGGGGCGGACTCTGGCAATGTTCTTTAGGTGATAAAAACCTATTTTGGTGATGTTTTTAATGTGAGGGATAAAAGTCAGCTCAGAGTCAAAAATCACACCCAGGTTCTTCACTTGTAAAGAAGAATTAAAAGACAATGATTGTAGTTTTGGTAAAAGTTTTTCTCTCTGAGCCTCAGGACCAATAACTAAAACCTCAGTTTTGTCCTGGTTGAGCTGGAGAAAGTTTTCTGCCATCCAGGATTTAATGCCTAAAATGCAGTTAAAAAGTGCATCCATTGGCCGTGTGTCATCAGAAGACATGGAGATGTACAACTGTGTATCATCAGCATAACTGTGAAAGTTAACTCCATGTCTCCTGATAACACTGCCAAGAGGGAGCATATACAGGTTAAAAAGCACTGGGCCTAAAACTGAACCCTGGGGAACACCACAAGTGATCTTATGGACCTTAGAGGAACAGGTATCTAAACTTACCGTAAAAGTCCTGTCTGTGAGGTAGGATGTGAACCAGTTGTGAACAGCACCAGAGAGGCCGATCTGTTTTAAACGAGTTAAAAGAATAGTGTGGTCTACTGTATCAAAGGCAGCGCTTAGATCCAGAAGAACCAACACTGTCACCTTTTTAGCATCATAGTTTAATCTAAAATCATTTAAAATCTTTAAAAGCGCCGTCTCTGTGCTGTGGTTCATCCTAAAACCAGACTGAAATTTCTCTAGGACATTATGAGCGTTAATAAAATCATTAAGTTGAATAAAAACAAGTTTTTCTAAAACTTTGCTTAAAAATGGTAAGTTAGATACTGGTCGGTAGTTGTTTAAATCATTAAAATCTAAATTGCTCTTCTTCAGCAGGGGCCTCACTACCGCCGCTTTAAAGGCAGCAGGAAAAAAACCCTTCTGAAGGGAGCAATTCATAAAGTTTAAAATCTCATCTTTAAAAGAACCTTAAAATTGCTTAAAAAACCTGGTGGGAATCGGGTCCAAAGCGCTTATCACAATTATCACATGGATCCTGCCAGCAACGCCAAATGTGACAATGTGCACAACGAGGGCCCAGGAGGGATTCAATCCCACAACTCCTGGGTGAGAGCCATGCAAGCTGACCAGTCAGCCAAAGGGTTAGCGCCATAACCTTGTTGTGCGCCTTGCCACATAAAAGTCATTTTTCTTAACGGTAGAAGGCAGCTGGAGTACCCAGTGAAAACTCATGTATTCACACAGAGATCTACAGAAAGAAAATCTGTGGAGCCTTCTGGTCACGCTTACTTTTATCTACCCGTATATTTTCATGTGTTTACTTAAATAACTTTTTTGAATTAAGAATGAGCCCTACATTATAGCCACATAGCTCATTATGGAGCCATTTTTTTGTGTCAGTGGTGTTTTATTTTAAGAGTGTTATACTATCAGAATTTGTTATATTTTCTGGATTTAAATGGTAGAAGAGAGGTCTGTAAATAAAGAAAGATAAATAAAGCTTGTAATTGTGGCAAAGATACAGTATTAGAATTTTGCTGAACTGCAGAAATGCAAAGAAAGGAAGGATGGAAGTTAAAATATTAATTAGTTATAAAATAATTGCTTGCTGAGGAACAGTGTTAAAGGCAATTCAAAGGGCTTTACATGATTCAGTGGTATAGAAACCAAATACATGATAAAAATAAGAAAATTAAAACAGATCATTAAAATACTGCTACTTTTGCTGTTTAAGCTTTCCACTTAATTATATTTTTAACAAATTATGTCAGTTTCTAATCATAATTGCAATCGAAAACTGTGCATCGTTTACCAGTACAGTTACAATACTTAATATATTTGGTTTTATGCAAAAAGCCTTTTTGATGAGGCCCACGTTTTATATGTAGAGATCAAAAAGCCATAGATATAAAGAGAAACCGACCACTAATAGGAATGACGTACATTTAATCTTAATCTAACATTATCAGCAGCCACTGTGTTGAACTTCAAAATGTGATTTTTACTAGTTTCAAAGAAAAAAAAGGGAGAAGCTATAGACACATAAAATGATAACTCAAAATTAAATTTCAAATGTGGTCAATTTTAACACAAAACTAGAAAATTTCAGGAAATTTAGAGAAGGGACGGCCACGGTGTGCATGCTAATGCTAACTAGCATGCTAATGCTAATGTTAGCTAACATGTTGGCATTACTATTGACTTGATCAGGACCAAAATATAGTCAAAAAGCTAAAATTAGCAAAAATGCTAACAACAGCTATCATGCTAATGCTAACTAGCATGCTAATGCTAGCTAACATGTTGGCAATACTATAAACCCATTCAGTACAAAAATATAGTCAAAAAGCTAAAATTAGCTAAAATGCTAACAAGAGCTAGCATGCTAATGCTAACTACCATGCTAATGCTAGCTAACATGTTGGCATTACTGTAATCCCATTCAGTACAAAAATATAGTCAAAAAGCTAAAATTAGCTAAAATGCTAACAAGAGCTGGCATGCTAATGCTAACTAGCATGCTAATGCTAGCTAACATGTTGGCATTACTATAATCCCATTCAGTAAAAAAATATAGTCAAAAAGCTAAAATTAGCTAAAATGCTAACAACAGCTAGCATGATAATGCTAACTAGCATGCTAATGCTAGCTAACATGTTGTCATTAGTATTAGTAGGATTAGTATGAAAATATACTGGAAAAGCTGAAATCAACTAAAATGCATACAAGTGCAATGTAGTACTGTGTATAACATAGAGATTTTGGTTCCAGCTTTCAAACAAGAAAAAAAAAAAAAATTGCTGCCTCTGAGATTTGAATCCACTACCTCTTGCATTGTATTCCTGTTCCTTAACAGTTACACTACAACATCAGTTACACAACATTGAGTTTTAGGCCATATGATCTGTTGTCTCGTCTCCCAGTTCAGCTTTCAGCAAAGAAAAATTATTTGCTGCTCCTGGATTCAAACCAAGTACCTCTGGGATGCCAACCCACTTCCTTAACCATTACACCATCACATCAGTACATACAACATTGAGTTTTAGGCCATATGTTCTGTTGTCTCGTCTCCAAGTTCAGAGTGTCAAACAGCTGCGAACGAACCGTTCCCATTCGAAAACTGTAGGAGCTATCTGTAAAATTCTTGGAGTGTTAGCGAGATTTATCCTTTGTGGTTAATTATTTCAAAGCATAAAGACAGAGACACTGTCAGAGAGACAAAGACAGATGGACATGACACATTTAATAGGCCTTCAAAGTATATAAAGAGGGTTGACCTTTGGTGACCTCTTATCACAGGTGCCACACATGCTGATTCATAGACAGACACAGAGATTAGTCTGATCTAATGGTCAGTTTCAAAATGCCTGGCAGGAACATACATAGAAATGAATGTGGGTTCTGAAGCATTATGGGATATGGAGTTGTTCTGGAAGCCACACATGCTGAATCATAGACAGACACACAGAGAAAGATGCAAAGAAAGGAATGCAGATGAAAGGGTAGAGACAGACAGGAGGACTGAGACGGACTGAGTAAGACAGACAGACATGGTCAGAAGGACAAAGACAGATGGACTGACACATGGACCCTTTTGTAGTATCTCTCTCTATAGAACTACACAGCATTAACTGTGTGTGAGTGGGCTTTAACAGGCCTTCAATGTATATACTGAGGGTTGACCTTTGGTGACCTCTTATCACAGGTGCCACACATGCTGATTCATAGACAGACACAGAGATTAGTCTGATCTAATGGTCAGTTTCAATAGGCCTGGCAGGAACATACATAGAAATGAATGTGGGTTCTGAAGCATTATGGGATATGGAGTTGTTCTGGAAGCCAGACATGCTGAATCATAGACAGACACACAGAGAAAGATGCAAAGAAAGGAATGTAGATGAAAGGGTAGAGACAGACAGGGGGACTGAGACAGACTGAAAAAGAAAGACAGACAAGGACAAAGACAGAGACACTGTCAGAGAGACAAAGACAGATGGACATGACACATTTAATAGGCCTTCAAAGTATATAAAGAGGGTTGACCTTTGGTGACCTCTTATCACAGGTGCCACACATGCTGAAAAAAAAGGTTTGCTCCCCCTGGGAATCGAACCCACTACCTCTTGCATTGTATTCCTGTTCCTTAACAGTTACACTACAACATCAGTTATACAGCATGGAGTTTGAGGCCATATGATCTGTTGTCTCGTCTCCCGGTTCAGCTTTGAGCAGGGAAAAAGTATTTTCTGCTCCTGGATTTGAACCCAGTACCTCTGGCATGCCAACCCTCTTCCTTAACCATTACACCATCACAGACATACATACAACATTGAGTTTTAGGCCATATGATCTGTTGTCTCGTCTCCATGTTCAGAGTGTTAAACAGCTGCGAACAAACCTTTCGCATTCGAAAACTATAGCAGCTATCAGGAAAATTATTGGACTGTTAGCGAGATTTATCCTTTGTGTTCAATTATTTCAAAGCACAACTCTCTATCTTATTCACAGATGAAATGGTATAGGCAGACAGGGGGACTGAGAAAGACAGAGACATGGTCAGAAAGACAAAGACAGATGGACTGACACATGGACTTGTTTGTAGTACTTCTCTCTATAGTACTGCATAGCATAACCTGTGTTTAAGTGGGGTTTAATAGGCCTTCAATGTATATAGACTCTGGAATGAACTTTAGTGAACTCTGATCAAAGGTGCTCCGTTTCCCCAGCAACAAGTGTGAGTGAAAACTTCAGCAGGTGCAGACAGTTTAGAATGATTAACAGCTTAGATTTAGACTTTTTCATAAAAAAGTGCGCCGAACAAATCGTTCCCATTCGAAAACCGTACAAGGTATCGGAAAAATTCTTGAAGTGTGAGCGAGATTTATCATTTCTCTTCGTTCATGCCAAAGCAGAAGTCTCTACCTTATTCACAGTCCGAGAGGGAGCGAGAGAAAAATGACTAAGAACATCTCTCTGGCTGAGATAATCCTGACCAGCCACAATGATAAACTATAGGAGAAAAGCCCTAAAACTGGGTTCCACTTTGAGCAATCTAGAGCTCGCTGAGAGAAAACCGTGCGACATAGGGAAATTTTGAAATGATCCTGAGAATCACAAAGGGCGGCTCTATTTCATGACCGAAAATCATGTCACTAGTGCGAAATATGTGGCCGTGACGTCAAGTTAAATTTTGATGAGGACCTTCCAAAAGTTCATCACTCCACACTCTGCTTAACGAGCTGCTCCACTCTAAAAATGTCAAAAACTTTGGGTCGAACAAAGTCAAATTGTGACAAAACCGTAACAGGTATCGACATGCGGTCTTCAATGCTGAACACAGCACGGACGTGGCTACAATCTGGATTTCGAATGGTGTTGCTAAGTTATTGTATGGCTACACAGTAAATCTTCAAAAATAGTGGATTTTTCATGATTTTTGGCCGTTTTTCCATGCATTTCCAATGGGTGTTTTTGGGGGTGGTTTTTCGCTAATTACGTCGCCATGGTAACTCCAATCGCCAATAAAAGTAATAGCACACTTCTCGGGATCGAGCCGGTCGTTTTGATGTATATATTGTG
Source organism: Apricaphanius iberus (assembly GCA_028564705.1). Taxonomy (NCBI): domain Eukaryota; kingdom Metazoa; phylum Chordata; class Actinopteri; order Cyprinodontiformes; family Aphaniidae; genus Apricaphanius; species Apricaphanius iberus. Next base: position 1,046,389 of record JAPXFQ010002581.1, read on the forward strand.
GGGGTGCACGCTACGGTACGACCCGCATTAAGGGTGGCGGAAGAATAATAAATAAAGAAAGAAAAAAAGAAATAAAGAGTCCGTTTAGAAGTGAATAGTAATAAGGGACTGCCCATGCAATTGCATGGAGGCAGTGCAATACATTGCTTTGCAATGGATTTGCACTGTCTCCATGCATTGCATTGGGCCGTCCCTTAATAAAATGAAAAAATGAAATGTTAGAATCAAGAAAGATCATTATAGAGCCTTATATGTATAAATGATCCCTAGCAATGTCTTAACTTTTATAAACCAACATCAGAAGCAGTATAATAGAGCCTATTCTGGTCATTTATTTTGACATCATAGGACATTATAATTATTATTTGTGCCTTGACTTTTACAAATAATACGCCTGCATTCAAGTTTTCATTTGCTAAATAACAATCTCGCCAAATCCCACCAGGGTTTTTAAACAGTCAATGTCCAAAACCGAAGCATTTGGCAAACAACAGTGTTTATTAATGGCTTGATTTCCTGCTGTTTGGAAGCAGAAGATAAGAGAATTAATATCACTGGCAGCTAAGTACTCTATCTTCTCATCAATTCTCACCCCTCACTGTGCCCATGAGAGACGACTGGCAAACCTCTCCGTCAGCAAAAAATCTCTCAGTCTCCTTATATGGAAACTGGAGACAGGAAATCCAGAAAACACACATGGCAATAGAGGAGAAATGTAGAAAGAGATGGCAGAGTAGGAGGAAACGGATTGGAACATATTAGCTGCTGTAGTCCTTCCTGTGCCAATCAAAGACTAGAAAAACACTGAGAGAGTGCTGCCTCCACTAAAGCAGACCCTTGCACTTGCCACTAATGATAGCCTCCACACTCAAATTAGTTTTTTGTTTTTTTTTACATGCGACAATCCAACAATGTTTCAAACAGTCTTCTAGAACCAACAGTGCAATCCTAATCTGGAATGAGAGGGCTGAGATGCACCATTACAGTCTTTTAGCAAGCTTTATAGCCTTATTTTCCTTAAAAATGTGCTCCCACAAAATCTACTCCTGTGTAAGAGGGGCTTGCGCACAGGGAAAATAGCCTTCTCTGTTGTAAAAGCTAAAGATTTAGTTACAATCTCTAGTAAAGCTTTCAATTACTCTTTGCCTTGAAGGAAATTAAATGCATGCAAAAACATGCAAACATAGCCACATATAGGACTCCATCAGCCACATGGTTACAGCTCATATTCTAATTAACACCAATGTCCTAAGAGTTATTCAGACATTTCCATTCTTCCCAGGATCATCTTATTTCTGTCTTACAGACGGATAGCAACCATCATTCAGGAGCTAATCAGAGGAACCAGACTGTACAAGGTTCTGCTTATCTGGGACAAATCAGCACCAGCAGAGTAGTCCCTACCCTCTGAATGAATTGGCTGGATGTGCATGCCCTCCCTTACAGCTGGCACATTTCTCATTATCAACCTAATCAGTACAACCATAGCTCTTGTGAAGGCCCTCTCCACAGAATAGGCTCTCACTTTGATACACGGTAATGCAAAATTTTGAAATACTCCGATTTTAAAATATTTAACTGGGTTTGTGAAGGAATTAAGAAGTAATCTCTCCTGGTCTCTGAGATACACAAGGCCTCATCAAAAAATCCTGCAACAAACGTAAAGTGCACTGTTGTGTTTAGTGTTGTGTGGTGCATTAACTTAACTAGGATGTTTTATAGTGTTCTCTTTGTTTTCTTTCCTCTCTCGTGATATATATATATATATAATATATATATATATATATAGAGTGGAGTACTATAGCAAAAGCCATAATGCTCCACTTGAGAAAGTAAATCTGTTGGGCTTACTTGGTACTCAGACATCAATTCTGTGTGGCACACTGCCGGACGGGACGTGTAAAAAAACAAATTAAAAAATCCTTCAACATGCATAAAGTGCACTGTTGTATTTAGTATTGTCCAGTGCATTAATTTTCACAGATAATTGCAAGTGTGTGTTTGTACATTGTTCTTACTAGAAGAAGCAGCAGCACCATATCCGCGTGGTCGCACACACATGCTACATGCAAGGCTGTCCACAGGTCCTCATCCTGCTGGTTGACATTTAGGCCTCGCTCAATCAGGAGCTCAGCTGCAAACACGTTATCATGGCGGGCACACTGCAGAAAAAACAGAGACCATGAATCCCATTAGTTGTTCAAATCCCATATTTGAATAAAAAAGTATATCCAGAGGCACAGCTGACTACTGACCGTGCAACAGATTCATTGTATGGTAATTAATACATGTGAAAGTCATATGGCATGGTAATTAATCTTTATAAAAATCTATTTTGCAGCACTGCTGATAATTAAATTTTTCTCAAAGGAAAATTAGTAATACCTTGTTGATACCATCACAAATAACACATAGTAATGAACAATAATATCCATAGATTAAGCATTTTTTAATCAATGAATGTTTACATAAAAGCCTAAATGCTACAACAATAATTGGAGTATCTTACCAGATGCAGCAAAGATCCCCCTGAGGAAATTGGAGTGGTCGGGTCTACCCCCCCTTTTAAAAGACGCAGCACTGCAATAGAATAAGCATCCAGTTGTCAACAGATCCTGTAGGCCACTACAAAAAACGCATACAGTACAGTCCTGTCATCATTACAAAACTGGAAAGTATAGCATGTTTTTCTATTCAGCACCCCCCACAGAGTCAATACTTTAATTTTCAACTCTTTCCAAACGTTCTCAATTGGTTGTAGGTCTGGACTTTGACTGGGCCAGACAAACAGACAAATATAGTTTGATTTAGGCCAGAGGTTCTCAAACTCCGGTACTTGTAGCTGCAGCTTTAAGATGTATTCCTGTAAGAACAGGTAATTGAGACCTCTAATCTAAACGATCCCATTTGCAGCTTTGGCTATGTGATTGGGGTCCTTCTCTGGCTTGAATGTTAACCTCTGCCCTAGTCCTAAATCTTTATTTAGATTTAACACATTTTATTCCAGGATTACCTACTTTCTAGCTCCCTCATTCTTTTAATTAAATCTAACCAGCTTTCCTGTAACTGCTGACAGAAAGCATCCCTACAGCGTGATGCTGTCAGTAGCATGGCTCATTCCATGGGTGACCTATATGGTGTTGGCAGGAAATATTCCATGGTTTCCATGTTGTCCAAACCTCTTCCACAAGTTTGTCCTCTGTGTAACTTTTTAGAATATGTAAATGAAACTTTTTATAGCACACTTTCAATGCTGGTTTTCTTTTTCCAAGTCTAACATACAGTCTTGTCTTTTGTTTCTGAGCTTCTCCAACAAACCTCTAAAGCCATCGGAGAACAGGTACTTCTGGAGGCACTTCTTTGAACTAGATATTATTTAGGGATATCAGAAGAAACTGGGTAAATGTAAACATGTAGCTCACTTTTCAGATTTTTTACTAAGTGTTTGAAAACCCCCCCCCCCCCCCCCCGCAACAGACACACACACACACACACTTATTATTTTCCCCAACATGGTGTGATGTATTAAATAATATTTATTAAAATACATTGACTTTGCAGTTGTATTGTGACAAAATCTGAAACATTTCAAAGGATGTGAATACTTTAAGAATTCCCTTTACACAGACATGGACACACACTCATATCTGCTTCCCTCTGTCAACATCAGTAGGATTGAAACATCCTGTAATTGCCCAGTGTGGAACAGTGATAAAACAGCAGATGCATGTCAGATAGCTCCTTCCTCCTGCTCATTCAAGCCTTATAGGCAAATGAACAGAGACTATATGTTCAAATAAGGCCACTGTGATATATATATATATACATATATCTTTTTTGCTGCAGAGCTGATACATTTTTCATGGAACAAGTGAAAGCAAAGCCAACAGTGAGAAAACAAGACAGAAGGTGCACTGGAGTGTGTGAGAGATAAACAGGGTGTGATAGGTATGAAAGGGAAGGTAGGAGAGGGAAGGAAAGGGCAGGATTCTGGATATTTATATGATTTCACTTTTGCAGACAACATGGTTACTCACTGTCATTACTGTCACACAATCCTGCCAAAACATACAAAGAAAAAATCAAGTGTATCAGCACAAAAATAGCAGCTAAACAGCAACTACAGAAACTAAATATATCGAACCCTGATGATAATTCTCTTGAGTTTGCTGAACTTGTACAGATGTGCATAAACAACCTCATTCCACCCAGACACACGCAGATATAAAATCCAGTCACAAATAAGTAACATTTAATAATTCTTGTCTTGTTTAAACAAAAAGGCATGCAACTGAAAGAAATGACTAAATATATATTCAACATATTATAAAGCATATCACTGACACAATATAATGAAAAAAAAAAACACTATACCCCAAAATTGCCAAGCTAGCTCTGACTAGTCTTGTACTCAATAAAATACTCTTGGAAGGTTTTGAACTCTCTACTACAGCCTTGTAGGTTTCATGGATTACACCACGCATGTTTAAGGCTGAAATAATCATTGGCTGCCCAAAAGTCTGAACTGGTTCAATGGATTTTGACTCTATAAAATCAATTTGCATGGAATGGTTATCTATACATTAATAGTTTGAGACTGAAATCAATGCCATCCAGCCAAAATAATTTTTTTTAGACTTTAGAATATTAAAATCTTGCTAAATAATTTACAAACTTTCTCCACATTTTTATGAAAACAATGTAATGGGAAAAATATGGGGGGGGGGAATTACATAAAAATGTAGACTGTTACACTAATATTTTGCTGAGAACTATTTTGATTTAATTTCCACCATCATTCCTCTTTGGTAGGAGCCTATAAGCGTTTGATATTATGACAAATATTGCCAACTGTGCCTTCTAAAAATGATCAGATTGTGAGGATACCTTTTTGCAGTGAAAAGTTTCGAATCACACCAAAGGTTTTTCCTAGTTTTAGTAAGAACTGTACTTGTCTTTCTTTAAGGCCATTCTGTTGTTGTTTTGGAGCTATGTCTGGGCTCACATTGATGCTAAAAATTCTTCATCATGGTTTATGTTCAGTTTTCAAGAAAGTGCTTCTATCTTGCCATCCTACTTCTTAGTTCAGTAATATGGAGAGGTCAGGAAATTTGTATTGCGTGTCAAAAACAACCATCTATTATTGGTAAATGCTGCAGCAGTCAGTCTCTTGGAAGCCTCCCTGATAAGTTTATACCTAGTATTCAATATATCAGTTTAGTAAAGATATCCAGATTTTGTTGCGAGGTTAATATTTCTATAGTGTGTTCATTAGGCAACAGTATATTAACTACATACATGGCCAACATGACAAAGTGGAATATTTTTGTACCCTTACCCTGAATGATACATTTGACCGCAACTGTAAGTCAAACTCAGTAAATTCCCTTGATGTTTTGTTTAATTTTTGCTCTTTGTTCATTCTTAATGAAAATTTTTTTTTACAAGTCAGAGGTTACACTCTCAGTTTATCAATCTTACCATTGCAACATACAATGATCGGAATAATGAACTAAAGGATTAATCCGAAAGTATCTATGATTTAATTGAAATTACTTTTCTTGTAAAGTGCCTTGATACGACATTTGTTTTGAATTGGTGCTACTTTAAATCAACTGAATTGCATATTCATTAAATCTATAAATGTGTAAGTCTGTTTTGAAGAGTGGGATCTCATCTACAGTCTGCATAAACTAATTAAAGCAAGGCACTCTTGTTTCTGTGGAATATTCTGGAGCCTCCAGAGCAGGCTGTGCAGAGAGCGAGGCTTCTTAAAATAAGAAACGAAATAAGCAACAACGAGTATCTTCTGTATATTCTTCGTAGTAATTCAGCAAAAGTGTCTGCTGTTGGAGGCTCCTTTAGATCTAACTATCAATACAAACTCTTTGAAGGCTTTCATATAAAAAAAAAGTTACTAGAATATCAAGTTTGGGTTTAAAAAAAACATGTTAGTCCACACAAACTGTTTTTTAGTATCTTGCTGTTATAATCAAAACAAAAGTTGCTCTGTTAAATAAACAATAACATTTTGTCACAATAAAGAACATTGTGGGTTGGATTTAGTGTAGACGACAAAGTATTTGCTATTGAATGGGCCTTGCTATGTGTAGAGGGTTACCTTAATTCCTACCACAAATAAATAATTGCCACTCATGACAGGAAGGCTAGAACAAACATCAGGGCCAATAGAATGAAGCTATTAGGGTCGTCCCCGACTAAGGATTTACAAAATCAAATGAGAACTGCTGAATCTGTCTTCAATCGATTGATTGTTGAATGATATATTATATATATATATATATATGTGCAGGCTGCATGGGGAAAGGCTGTATATGGCAAAGACTTATGGGTAATGTGTTCGTCTTAATTCTAGAAGTTCTCCATTTTACATTGTAGTTTGTGATCAAAATGTAGTAGTGTTCTTTAGCTATCCTTTGAGTTGTTGTTGAGATGTTGTTGTCAGTGTTTGGTGGTGTTTGTCCGTCCACCATCTTAGAGACGGCCGTGCACAGGAGTTCAATGTCTTCCTTGACTGCTGTTTCATCTGTCTCTGCCCCCTCATGCAGGAGTTATGAGAACACTGTCTCCTAGTAGCTGTACAGTGCAAAGTTTGAGAGAAGTAAAATTTAAACTCTTTTTCTGGTGACTTCTCTAATTGGTTTATCACAATGTTTATTAAACTCTTTGCAGTTTTACATTATTTTTATAGGTTTGTTTTATATACGGGTTAGGTAAACTTCATTTAACCATATTACATATTAATGTGTGTGTAATTAGACATTAAGCATCCCTATAATGCCAAAACAGAATGATGCTCGTTTTACTTGCAAAGATTTACCCATAAGATTGGTGTTTGAATCAGGCTCCGCATACCGATGCATGCCATGGAATCTTCGACTATTCGGGGTCACCTCTAGAAGCTATTTGCACAGAAATGAGACTAACAGCACGCTCAGCCAATGAGACTTGCCAAAACGCATTCTGCAGTTACAGCACATTTAGCGAACTCTAACCAATATGTGTAGCTTCCTGTTCTGGAATTTGTTACTTATGTGTTTTATCTCTAATTCAGAATTTTTTTTAAAATGTGGATAAAACTCACTTTCAAGGTGAAACAAAGGTTGGAGCAATTATTTCAGTGTTGTTAAGCGCAAAGATTTATATATTTATTTGGCTTGTATCTGTCTGAAACCTAGGTGGAGAGTGTTCTGAGACAAAGGTTTAGCTTTAACATTGCTGTAGCTTCAATCCGCTAAGGGGTGGGGGAGTTGACATTATAAACAAACTGAAGTTCTGTCGCGTTACAGACATATATGTAGCAAATTAATCACACTGGGGTGGGGTATGATAACTCATAGGCTAGTTGTTTTTTATGTTGTTTCAGTTGTGTTTAAAGCAGGTAAAAAATGTATAAGGTTTAGCACAGACGCTGGTATCTATCTAGAAGTATGGCTTCACAATATTCCTGTTCAAATTGGGTATAAATTCAAATTTTATGGATGCATGAGGGACTAGATGCTTTCTTTGATTTATTATAAATTTGATATCAAACAAGTTAAAATCTATTTCTACTATTTGTCTTGCATAGAGGCCTATTTCTATTTCTACCATTGTAAACATAACTTTTGATAATTTTTTTCAAATAAAATAAAATGAGCCGTTAGCTGATTTCTGGGTGGTAAATTGTAGATTAAAAGCTTAAAAGATAGCTGATAGTGACTATCAAAAGATGGAAAGATATGTATTACATGTCTTGAGTCATGGTTTAATGCCTAGAGACAAGTAGTACAGTTTTAGAATGCTAAACAAAAACATATTGTTGGCTCAATTTCCTTCTAAACATGACATGCATCACATGCATCTTTAATCCCACTATAATGTTAACCTAAGAATTATCACTGTTTCCCTAAAGTGTGCATGTCTATTTAGTTTTCTTTCTCTTCTACCCTCTCTTTGAGTTTTTTTTTTTTCATATGCAGGATGGAAGGATGGAGGAAGCTGAAAGACTAACGGATAAATGAAAGACCGTTAAATGTCTAGAGATTCACACTTCTGTTCACAACCTCACAGCTTCACAGACTTTTTATCCTTGGCAGAACTGTACAACGCATCCATTACAAAATGCAGAAGTCCACAAAGTAATTCATTTGAAACATACACAACATTAAACAATGTGAGAGAAAAAATAACATTCACATGGCAGTTTAGTTTATTTTAATCTGCTAGGTTAGATTACAAAAAGTTTAACACAATTTCTATCTTTAAAATTTGTTTGTTTTATATGAAAAACAACATTGCAAAATAACATTGCAGAACTGGATATGATTTAACACACACTGGGATTTTATTTCACGCATAATAAGCTGCTGTCTTACTAAATTTGGTTACATTTGGCACAAAGCACCACACAAAACAGTAAAATACCTCACCTACTTTTGTAGCAGTTGAGCATTTTTTTTGCAATTGCATAAAAAAACAGCCCTGCAACCAATACAGAATAGTTGCACTTAAATTATTGGACATTGTAGAGACAGGAAAAGCTCTGTGTAATTAATGCAGGGACTTGGGCACAGTCCTACCAACAATACTTGCTTTGCTCTTTACATGGGAGTAGAAATGCTTATGGCTGAAAAGCAAAGGTGATATATTTTTACCAGTGGGGAAATATCTGAGTATGAAGCTGAGAGGAATGTCAAATAGAAAGAAGTCAGAGATATTAAATTCCATGGATGCTTTAATATTGTTTTACTATGCTGTTCCTTGATTTTTAAGCTGTTGTTGCACCGTTTCCTTTCACCCCACGCACACCTTTCAGAAAGTGTTTCTAAAAGTGTTTATGTCGGTCTAAACATGATGAAATTAGCCGGGTTTTGATGAGCAAATAATTCCTGTAATGGTAGTGACTATAGCCCAGTGATAGAGTAGTTGTCTTGCAGTAATAAGGTTTAAGGTTCATGGGCCTACCCATCTGCGTATTAGTGTATAAATGTGCATCAGTTTGTTAGTGAGAATAGCTCAATGTGTCTGTAATGTAAAGTGCTTTCAGTGGTTAAATGACTAGAAAGGTCCTAAATCAACTCTGCCCATTAACCATTATGATTTAAAGTCTTTGAAGTATTTGTTTTGCTTTGATCTTCTCCTCTCTTGAATAGTGTTGGTGCACTTGGATCATGGATGTGGAGTTCATAACAATCCGTTGCATCAGGATGGGTTTTATTACCTTAGTTGTGTCATCAGTGTAATTTTGTTGTTTTCATGTTTAGGAATAATCTAAATGTCTATGAATAACAGTTTTGTCCTCTGTCAGTGTTCTAAGTTCTTTCAGGTTTCAAAGAATTAATAGCCAAATTAATTTGATGGTAGGACAAACTCTCATTTTCTACTCTCAGTTTTATAAGTGCATACATCATTGCATAGAATGGGTTTAGGTAATGTTATTAGATCATTGTGTAGCAGTAGTGCATGAGTGTGGTGTCTAATCATGTTAACCTGTAATTTTCTTATAGCACCATTATTTTTCCTTTGGCAAATATATGTATATTTCAGATATAAATTTCTATTCATGAAAAGTTATTCATCAACACCTTAAAACATAATATTGCCAGATACAATTGAATAAGTTCCAAACATTACAGGATGAGAACCTGCAGAAGCAGTCAGAGTGAAACTACAAAGAAAAGGTTATGTGGTGTTGAATAAGTTAATGATAACTTCATTGCAATAATTGAATTCAAATAGATTTTAGATGGGCTACAGGGACAAAAAATATATAAATCTACTTGAACTAAGGCAAACCCATTATTAGGCTTGATTAAATATAAAAATACATTTTTTTGACAAACACAGAATTGCATTTATCAAAAAAATTCAGCTATGTCAGTTGTAAACATGGAGTGTGATTTATAGATTTATCAGCTGCTGTTCTGCCCAGATTTCTGTGGACATCTGACTTAATGCAGTTAAAAGAATGCAAAAGATTTGGCAAAAGCAATCTCACCAAATGTCAAAATGCAGCTGAGCCAATGCTTGCATGTGATAGATAGCAATAGAGAAGGGAAATGAGGTGTGCTATATTCCAAACCAGGCAAGATGCTGGATGTTATTTGTCATCCTAACACTGTAATGATCTCCCTCATCTGATGCCTCCTGCCTGCTGGTCTTCAGTCTCTACTGTTGAGATTTGACTTTGCCCTTCTTCCCTCCATTCTTCGCTGACTTGCTTTTCGTTATCTCATCACTGTGTATCTTCCTTACTGTACAGCAAAAAAGGATTAGAACAAATCCTAAAATGACAATGCGTATGTGTGTGTCTGACTGACTGAGAGAAAGATGTCTGATTAACGCTGCTGTCTTATCAGTAGGCTGTTTCTGCAACTTAGTTCACTAAAAACAGGCAGTCAGGAAGGCACAGATCTGTCCCATATTTGAATCATTTTATAGCTTCAAACTTAATTTCTTTAGCAAAGATTTTTTTGTTAATTTCTCTTTTCTTTTCATAAATGGGTACAGAATTAGGGCCATAATGTTGTTTATTAATAATCATTTTTAAAAAATGCAAATGATTTAAGTAACTATGCAGATTCACATTAGCTAGTTTGTTTGAATTCTATTTGGTAATTAACTCTAAAAAGTAGGCACAGAAGAAGAAATTTGTGATATAATTTATATTATCAGTGATATTATCAATGACAGGGTTTCTGCAGAAATCAGCCATCTGTTTTAATACTTTTTAACCCTTTATAGGGCCTTCACTGAAATAGTTTAAAATAAAAAAAAATAAACCCCAGAGTGTTATCGTAGTAAATACAATAACGTCCCTTCTGATGTTAACATTTTCAAATGTTTGTGTTTTAATGCAGAAAGTCAAAGAAATGGAAGTGACCAAATATGATCACTTACGTATTTCTGTTAAAAAATAACAAATGATTACCATATTGACTCGAATATAGGATGACTCCGATTATAAGACAACCTTCTCTTTCCAAGACTAATCTTCAGAAAAAGACTAAAGCGATTCTTATTGAAAATTTGAGAAAGTAATCTAAATAATAATACAGACTGCTTTAATATTTACATATTAATGAAATTACAAAGATATGTAGTCCATATTTAGTGTGTGAGGAGTTTTGACATGCTGTGAAATAGCAGGTGATGTGGTTACCCAATTGTAGAGGAGGGACTAGAGGGAGCGAGGGTGATTACGTTTTGTAAGGGGCTTTGGATTAAAAAATATTGTCTCCCTCAAGTTCTGTGGACTGCAGCTTTAAGGCCTTATTTTTTGCAAAATTCATTTAAGGACTTGTAATACTTGTTAATGACCTGTGGAAAATCTGAATGAGAAAAATAAAGAAAACTGATAGAATATGAAAAAAAATTGCAATCAAAATTAATATTCCATTAACATTCCTGTTGCAGCAAGCTGTCAAAGTAAAGGATTTACCCTGTATTTGACCATTAGCAATATTTTAATTAGAGATTAGAAGAATAGTAAAAAATTAAGAATTAATAGAAAATCCATATAGGTACTAACACAAATGCCCCTCCTGGATCAGATGTGATTCTGTTGTCTCCTATCCTTTCACCAATCCAGACCCATGTCCTCCATGTCTTGTGATAGACATTCTGGCTTGTTTTACTCTACATATTTAAAGTTAATCTATGAAGTTCTTTTTACTACCAGAAATCAAATTTTTTGGGATCTGATATTATTGGTCATACTTTATGGTTATTTGGTTGAGTAGTGTTCTACGCCTAAGTCCAAGTTGGGTAAGCCATATTGTGACAGTTCCTGTTGTCACTGGTAAACTCTGTGTAGTGGTTTAATTCTCAAACTCTCTTTGATTGATCTATTGTTCTCTGTGTTGAGGTCTTTCTAAGTTATTTTAACACATAAGGACATTAAAACACTCATTTCCAGTTGGTGTACTTTACATTTTGGAAACCCTTTGTGTTTCATTTGGTTTTTCTTGTCTGTTGTAAGCTCTTGCTAACTCATTAGCCTAGCTTAGCTTCGTAGCGCCTATGCCTACCTCTCTTCTGTCTACCTCTCCTTTTTTCTGTGTCAGATGTTTAGTTACTTATAGATAATGGTAATTGTAATAAATGTAGCATTTTGTAGGCAAGGGTTTCAGAGTCTCTGCACTGTTGAGAATTCAGTAAACAGTCGAGGCCCGTTAGCCGGCGCGTAGCCAACAAGGACAGAACCGCCTAGTGGTCCTCCAACAGAACCCACGCAGCTGGGATCTCAGGCCGACTGAGTGAGGGTACGTAGAAAGCATCGTTCTAAGACAAAGCCCAAAAGACACCGGCAAACTGTCTGCGTTTCTAAAAGATTTCCCTGCTAATTGGCAGTTGCATAGTCAGAAAGGTGTCATTAAAGACACCATCCATTCATTTTCTGAACAGCTTAATCCTCAAGGAGTCGCGGAGACACCATCCAACATATTCAAATTTTTTCCAGGGGCCAGAACAGACAATAATAAATCCCGCCTGAAACTGCTGGTTAAGCATAAACATAAACAGAGTAAGATTGTTATTCTCGCTGACAGTAATGCCAATCGGAGGCCAATAAAATTAGTGTTGTTTTGGTGTGCAAGTTTGTTAAAAATATGTCGGACTCAGTAATCTTTTCTGGTCCCCTGCCCTATCGGACCAGTGATGACATGTTCAGCCGGATGTTTTCATTCCATCAATGGTTGTCTGAGCGATGTCCAGCAAACAACATGGGGTACATTGATAATTAGAAGACCTTTTGGGGAAAGCCTGGTTTGATTCAGAGGCATCCATCTCACTTTGGATGGAGCAGCAGTTCTTTCTAGGAATATGTACAGATTTATCAGTCCTTCAAAACACTGACAAACCAGGGTCCAGACCAGGACACAGTTGTAGTTTAACCCACCTATCTGCAGCTTTTGTACTGTTACCCATTCTACTCCCCATTGACACAGTGTCTTGCCCACAGCCAAAATCAAATAGATTAAAAATTAACCTAACAAAAGCAAATTACGAAAATCTCATTAAAATAAATAGAACTTTGACTACACAGAAAAAGTAAGGCAGTTAGATGTGGTTTATTGAACATAATGATGCCTCTCCTCAAATACTGTATTAATAAATTAGTTGTGATAGGCAAAATAAATAAATTTTAGTATCAGAAACCTGTCTGCGGCAGGAGGATTTTGTAATTTTGTAAATGAGTCAACTCCTTCCAATTATCTAAATATAATATACACATTCCTAGAAGTACTGAGCGAGAAGGATGACTTGCAAACATCTTCCATCCAGATTTACAAATTAACCCTAGACTAATTAATACCTACAGTTCATTTGAACGTCTAATCCTTCGTTTCCTCATCCAAGCTACAAACCATTAATCCCACTTATGTTTGTGGTTTTGCATTGTCCACCAGGCCCTTACTCTCAATTCTTGGATCATATATCAGATTTTTTTTAATCTCATTTAGTATTAAACACTGGTAAGGTAATTATAGCAGGGGATTTCAATATTCATGTGGAATCTGAAAGTGATAGCCTAACTGCAGCCTTTAATGTTATCTCAGACTCAATTGTCTTTACTTAAAAAGTGAAGGGACCCATGTACTCGGGTCAGCACAGTTTACTTTTCCTTTACATGGTACTTTACCTGACTTTCTCAAACCTAAAAGAAAATTTAATCACAGTAGAACAAAACATGCTCTAACAAGTTTAAAGAATCTGTTCCATTCTTGCTTCTTTATATGTCTCAAATTAAAACAGTGGACAGCAGCAATTCCATCCCTAACCCTTCAGGAACCGATGGTCTGGTTCAAAGCACTACCTCCTCAATGTATCTGGCGTTAGACAGTGTAGCCCCCTTAAAAAAGAAGGTAATCAGCCATAGGAGGTTTGCTCCCTGGTTTAATGCAAAGTTGTGTGCTTTAAAGCAGAACACTAGGAAACTGGAGAGAAATTAGCACTCTCCACATTTAGAGGATTACTATTTAATTTGGAAAAATAGTCCACATCGTTATAAAAACATTATCATTAATACATCATATAATACACTGTCATTACAAAACTACAAAGAGTCATAGCTCTGTTGAGGCAACTATTCCTCCATCTCTCAGTAGTGATAACTTTATCGGATTCTTTATAAGTAAAATAAATTCGATTAAGAATAAAATCATTGCCATTCTCCCAAACATTATTACTTCTCTCTTTATGTATATGAGGCACTGTCGGAACGAACTGTAGAACCATGTTTATGTCTTTACCGTTTTGATTCAGTTGAACTTTTGGAATTATCACAAATATTAACTTTATCTAAACTTTCAACTTGTATGTTAGACCCAATCCCAGCCAAATTCTTTAAGAAAGTGTTCCCTTTGGTTACTGCTATTTTAGATATGATGAATCTATCTTTAATAAATGGATATGTAGCACATGAATTTAAGGTTGATGTAATTAAATCTTTATTTAAGAAACCCTCCCTCAGTCAGCTAATTACACACCTATATCTACCCATCCTTTCTTATCCCAAATTCTTGAGAAAATAGTTGCTAATTAAATATGCTAGCATCTAAACAGCAACAACCTGGTTGAAGAATTTCAGTCAGGTTTTAGAGCTCATTATCACTGTTGAAAGTTACTAAATATATTCTAACGGCCTCAGATAGTGGACTTGTGACTGTTCTGGTCTTGTTGGATCTCAGTGCTGCTTTTGACACAGTCGATCATAATATCCTCTTAGAAAGACTCAAAGATGTTGCAGGGATCAAGGGAACAACACAAATCTGTTTTAAATAATATATGTCTGACAGATTCCAGCCCGCGACCCCTTGAGTAATATGCGGTTTAGAAAATGGATGGATGGATGACAGATTCCAGTTTGGTCATGTAAATGCTAAATCTTCCTCACACTTAAGAGTTACTTGCGGAGTATCCGAGGGTTCTGTGCTTGGACCGATTCTCTTCACTATATGGCAGATGACAGCTTGTATTGAGCCAGGTTCTGCTGGAGTTTTCTCCCTGTTAAAAGGGAGTTTTTTCTCTCCACTGTCAATACATGCTTGCTCAGTATGAGGGATTGCTGTGGTCGGAGTCTGCACGTTCCGGGCATAACCTTACAACAATGACTCAACGTAATCTAGTGGGACTCGGATGTATATACATCTGTGTATACATATGTAAAAGCATATCATCACTTTTTCCTGATAATTTGACTCCATATCAACTTTGTCCCTTCCTACTTAATGTTCGATAACCGGGCATTTACGTCTGCAAGTATGGTTGTAACATATTTGTCTATGTTATATTGATTTATTACCTATCTCTGAGTTAAAGACTGAAGTGAAACTAGAAGCAAAGGGGTGCTACTGTGGCATCAGGTGATGTGAGAGATACTTACTAGTTAATGTAGAAAATATAATATAAATATAAATAATTATTTAAACATACAAATAGCGCTTTCACAAGGAAGTTTGGGGTTGCTAGACAGTTTGCTATATTTTGTGTTTAAACATAAAGTATGAGATCAATGTTTGTTATGTGTTTTGTGCCAACATAAAAAGCAGTGCCAGTTGTTTAAATTGTTACAGTAATAATAGCTAGAACTACAAAAAGTCTAGAACTGTGCAAAGGAGCAAAAATACAGCTTTAATAGACAGCAAAACGGCTAACAGGAATACAGAATATCGCTTTATTTTATTATTTTGAGCTTTTATTTTTTTACCTGCCTTGGATAATTGAGGTTTAATAGATTGATGAAGTAAACATTTGAAGACTGCTATTACAGTTACCAATGGTATCTGTTATAATTTTAAATACTAACTATATTATATGAGTTTTGCAGTTTTTGCCAAGTATTCTTATTTAGAATGGACATATCGTGCTTTTAAATGCTTCCTTTTTACATCTCACCAAAACAGTGTACAAAAATATCTCCAAAACACCTGGGTTGACTAAGTTATGCTTTTTAGCATTCTTTCTCACTCTAAAATCCCAACACACAACATTTAAGGGCTAAATAAATTGGAATTGTCAAGATATATCCACTTTAAATAGGAAATAAAAATGCCTAAATATTTGAGCAATAAAAAATATGGATTTCTTGTCAAATTTTCGTTTGTAGTAGCCTTTCAGGGCCAATGACTAAAGGTTGTCATTTATTTGAAAATAAGCAACATTGCTTTGTCTCCGACCACAGAAAACTTCTTAAATACCAGAACGTTATCAGACAACTTGACATTTAAGTTCATAGCGTTAATTCCTCCCTGCGTCTGGCAATAGACAAAGTTGCCCCCTTGAAAAGGAAGGTGGCTAGCCATAGAAGATTAGCTCCCTGGTTTAATTTAGAGCTACACACCCTGAAGCAGACTGTTAGAAAACTAGAGAGAAAATGGCGCTCCACACATTTACAGGATTCCTATTTAGTGTGGAAAAATAGTCTATTGCTTTATAAAAAGAGCCTTCGAACAGCCAGAACAGCATATTTTTCATCTTTAATCGAGGAGAATAAAAACAATCCTAGGTTTCTTTTTAATACAGTTGCCAAACTCACACAGGATCAAAGCTCTGTCGAGCCAACCGTTCCCCCAGCTCTTAGTAGTGACGACTTCATGAAATGTTTTTATAAATAAAATAGACTCTATAAAAAATAAGATAAATGGGAACCTTTCCAATATTCTTGCTTCTTCCTTAGTTAGTGAGGCAGCATCAAAAATGGTTTAACCTAATATATGCTTGAACTGCTTTAATGCAGCCGAACTTTCAGATCTACTAAAATCATTAGCTTCATCAAAACCTTCGACTTGCATGTTAGACCCAGTCCCAACTAAATTTTAAAAGAGGTTTTTGATTGCTTCTCAAATATTAGATATAATGAATCTATCCTTAATCAATGGATATGTATCATAGGAGTTTAAGATTGCTGTAATTAAACCTCTACTTAAGAAACCATCTCTTGATCAAAACGACTTTTTAACTATAGACCGATATCTAATCTTCCCTTCTTATCTAAAATTCTTGAGGAAATAGTTGCACATCAGATGTGTCAGCATTTGAACAATAATGAGCTGTTTGAGAAGTTTCATTCAGGTTTAAGAGCTCATCACAGCACTGAAAGAGCTCTGGTGAAGGTTACTAATGATATTCTCATAGCCTCAGACAATGGACTGGTGACCATTCTGGTCCTGTTAGATCTCAGTGCTGCCTTTGACACTGTTGATCACAATATTATCATAGAAAGGCTTCAAAGTGTCGGTATAATAGGAACAGCACTAGGCGGGTTTAAATCTTATTTGTCCAACAGATTTTAGTTTGTTCAGGTAAACACTAGATCTTCCTCGGCCTCAATGGTTACTTGCGGAGTACCACAAGGTTCGGTGCTTAGGCCGATCCTTTTTACTATATATACAGTATATGCTTTATATTGGTAAAATACTTAGGCAGCATGGGATAAATTTCTATAGTTATGCAGATGATACACAGATATATCTATCCATAAATCCTGCTTAATCCAATTAGTTAGGTAGACTACAGGCATATCTGGAAGACATAAAAATTTGGATGACTAAACTTCTTGCTTCTGAATTCTGACAAAATAGAAGTTGTCGTCTTTGGACCCTTCACCTGGGCGGCATTAAATTAGCCTCCAAAGAACATAATGATACCTATAAAGCAAAAAACCTCTGTTATTTTTGACCAAGATATGTCATTTAGATCTCACATTAAAGAAGTCTCTAGGATTTCCTTTTTTCACCTTAGGAATATTGCAAAAATTAGAACCATCCTGTCCAGGAATGATGCTGAAAAACTAGTCCATGCCTTTGTTACTTCAAGGCTGGATTACTGTAACTCTTTATTATCAGGTAGTCCACAGAATACAATTAAAAGTCTTCAGTTAGTCCAAAATGCTGCTGCAAGGGTTCTAATGAATAAAAGAAGAACAGATCACATTTCCCCTGTTTTAGCTTCTCTTCACTGGCTCCCAGAAAAATCTAGAATAGAATTCAAGATCCTCCTTCTGACATATAAAGCTCTTAATAATCAAGCTCCATCATACATAAGAGACCTGATTGTTCCATATGTTCCTACAGAGGACTTCACTCTCAGATTGCAGGTTTAGGTAGTTCCTAGGATTTCTAAAAGTAGAATGGGTGGCAGATCTTTCAGTTACCAGGCTCCCCTCCTATGGAACCAGCTCCCAGGGTTGGTTCATGAAGCAGACAACTCGTCTATCTTTAAAACTAGGCTTAAGGCCTTCCTCTTTGACAAAGCTTACAGTTAGAGACAGGTTAATAGGTAGTTAGAGACAGGTTAGACAGGTAGCTAGGAAGAGACAGGTTAATGTTAGTAGTCAGGTTGAGTATCAAAAGCTAGGAAGAGATAGAAAGAAGTAGAGTAGCTAGGTAGAGATATATTAATGTAAGCCAGGTAGAGAGTGTTAGTAGCTAGGTCTTCTAGTAGCTAGGAGACAGGTTAATGTTAGTAGCTATGCTGCTTTAGGCTAGGCTGTTAGAGTCAGTTCCTACTTTCTCTCCTACTTCTCTCCAACTGCATGATGTGCTGTCAATTCAAGCACTAACCTTTTTTCTCTTAGTCTCTTCCTACAGTAGGTGCTCATGACCCGCCCTGCTTGACGACCCTGACTAAGATGGCATTGTAGTGGAGTAACGTTCTCCACGTCCTGCTACCAACTTCTGCTTCTGCATCAGCTCTGTTGCTCTTTCTGTGTCTCTGCTGCCTTCTCCAAACCCAAAATGGTCTCGGCAGATGACAGCTTACGCTGAGCCTGGTTCTGCTGGAGGTTTCTTCCTGTTTAAAGGGAGTTATTCCTCTCCACTGTCACTTCAAGCTTGCTCAGTGTGAGGGATTGCTGAGAAGTCACGACACAATCTTCTGTGGTTCTCTAATTCGTAAATTAAAGATTGTATTGTAATATAACTCTTCTTGTAAAGTGCCTTGAGATGACATCTGTTGTGAAATGGCGCTATATAAATAAACTGAATTGAATTGCTTTGTATGTGCAATACGGTCAAAGGATTGAAGATTTATGTAAATTATTATGAAGAGAGCACTAAGTGGAGAAAACCCTACAGGTTTTTACAAACTTATTCCATTGTACTGGAAAAAACGATGAATACTTAGAAGTTACTCTCAAGACAAAGAAAGAGATGCTGTGTCCATACCCACTGATTTACTTCCATTTGGTCTGGATAATACATCATGGTCCCGTAAGAAGCAGCAAAACATTTTAAGAATCTGCCCCTAAATTTATTATAGGTCCACTATTCATCTTAAACAAAGAAAAGTTGGTACCAAAGTGATGCCTGGATGACCAGGCAGAGGGCTAACCGATTCATGCCGAGCCAACAAACTAGTCACCAGTCTGATCAATTCAATAGCACACAAGCTGCTGACAGAGCCCAGCCGAATCCTTTGAATGGAAAGCCAGGGAGAAAACATTAACACACTGACCTGAAAAGAGTGCTGATGGAACACAGATATGTCCAGACAGCTGGGTAAATGACTGTCGACCAGTGTCATAGACAAAAGGAAGGCAGCATACTTGGACAGGAATCAGTCCCTCACAGAGTGTGAAGTCCCTCTGAATTTCACAAGTTTATTGACAAAATTATCTCATAAAAACAGTGCTGGGAGTGTGTTTAACAAGGAGCTGCAGTGTAATCCTTACACACAGGCTTGAGAGGAAGAAAAAAATTATAGTCTGTTGGAGAAAAGCTTGTAAAGTATTGTTACTGTAACAATAGATAAATAAAGAAATGAGCTCTCCCCAATGGAGTTGAGCAGCAAGTGCTGTTCTGTTCTTCTGTCAAAAGGCAGAGATGCACACTGACTGGTAAAATAAAAAATGCATTACAGATTCCTTGATAAATTATGATGGTTTTAAGTCTAACAGGAAATGAAGGGACTCCAATCAATCCATCCAGCCATTTTCTTTATCTTGTTTAGGATTGGGTCCTGGGGGCAGCAGCTTAAGCAGGGAGACCCACACCTCCCTCTCCTCATCCACCTGGGCCACGTTTTCATAGGTAATCCCTAGCCATTCCCAGGCCAGCCGAGAGACATAGTCCCTCCAGCGTGTCCTGGGTCTTTCATTTGGCCTCCTCCCAGTGGGATGTACCCAGAACACTTCACCGGGGACCATTAGGCATCTTAACCAGATGTCCGAGGAATCTCACCGGGGTCCTCTTGATGTGGAGGAGCAGTGGCTCTACACTGGGCCCCTATAGAATGAACAAGCTCTTCACCCTGTCTCAAAGGGTAGGCCCAGACACCCTGCAGAGTAAACTCATTTCAGACATGGTCTCATTCTTCAATCACTATCCAGGGCTCGTAACCATACATGAAGGCAGGAATGTACACTGAAAAAACATATTAATACTGTACTTTTGTTTTTGCTCCCATTTTTTATGAGATGAACTTAAAGATCTGAAACATTTTCTGCACACACAAAATAGCCATTTATCTCAAATATTGTTCAGAAATCTGTCTAAATCTGTGATAGTGAGCACTTCTCCTTTGCTGAGATAATCCATCCCATCTCACAGGTTTGTCATATCAAGATGCTGATAAGAGCATAATTATTATTGCACAGGTGCACCTTAGACTGGCCACAATAAAAGGCCACTCTGAAATGTTCAGGGGTTTTTTTATTGGTGGGTCTCGGGACTCAGGAAAACCAGTCAGTATCTGGTGTGAGCACAATTTGCCTCACGCAGTGCAAAACTTATTTTTGTTCAGTGTAGATTGACTGGTAAATTGAGAGCTTTGCCTTTAAGCTCAGCTCTGTCTTCAGACCGGTAAGGCACTCAAATCACTGCGGACACCACACCAATCTGCCTATCAAACTCCTGTTTCATTTCATTCCACCTCCACAAGGACATGTTCAAAGGTCTGCCAGACGTGAGAGTTGAAGCTCCTTCTGACAGGAGACCCTGCCAGATGTTCCCAAAAGACCCTCACACCACGTTTGGTTCTGCCAGGTCTGACTGGCATTCTCCCTCATGATCAGAACCAATTGACCACCAGGTTGTGGTCAGTGGACAGCTCTTTTTACCCGGGTTTTCAGTGCTGCCACAGATCAGATGAAATGACAACAAAGTTGATCATTTAACTGCAGCCTAAGGTGCCATGGTGCCAGGAGGACATGTGGACACCCTTTATGCTTGAACATGCTTTTTGTTATGGACAATTCATGATAAGTACAGAAGTCCAACAACAAAACACTGCTCAGGTTCAGATCAGAGGGGCATTCCTCCCAACCACATCTCTCCAGGTCTCGGTATCATTGCCTATGTGAGCTTTGAAGTCCACCAGCTGAACAAGGGAGTCTCTGCGAGAAGCCTTCTCCAACACCCCCATCAAGGACTCCAAACAATTTTGGGAATTTGGTCTTCCGCTTGGTGCATAAGCGCAAATAACAGTCATGACATGTCCCCCGACCCGTGGGCGCAGGGATGCTACCTTCTCGTTCACCAGGGTAAACCCCAACGTACAGGTGCCAAGATGGGAGGCAACAAGTATGCCCACCCCTGCTGGGCACCTCTCAGCAGGGGAAACTCGAGAGTGGGTGTTATGGGAAACTTTATATTAAGAATGATCTGTTCTGTGTATTCTTACATACTGAGAGTACTATGTGCCAATTCTTCATGACATAGTGATTTAGTCTGATTGTATGACACTGTATGATAAGGTTAGTTCAAATGAACTGATATTAAATTCCACATCCAAGGTTGCCATGTAGACGAAGGGAAGTCAAACAGTCAAATGGCCTAAGACCCAGGGAGGACCAGCCTACTGGCCCTCGGACCTCTGTAGGCCTGCCCGGGATTCCAGAAACTTAGTTCCTGCCAACGCGACTCATAGATATCTTTAATTTCTTTTTAAAAACTGTTTCTCTGATCCCTTACAGTATACAGTATTATCACCATTTATGCATCAAAGCACATAATTACGTATAACCCTTATTTGAGTTTTACTAAATTGATAACAAAATCGTATCGAGAGACTTCCTGTATTGATCCATTTACAGATAGAAACAGATGGGAATTTTAAAATATTTTTACAGCATTTTACCTGGTGATCATTGGTCAGAAAACATTGTCAGCTATATTTTGGAATACTTTACATTAAAAGTTTCCAAACAACAAACTATGTTTTATCAAAAACAGATTTTATAATAATTTTGTAATTTAGAACCCTTAACAAAAAAAATAACAGTGATGAAATAAAAATCTCACTTACATTTATATGATCCCTATGACAAAGTTTTGACCAATTTTCTTTTATTTCCCAACAACTACAGTATCATAAGCTTTTACTGTTCTGCAGTCTATAATACACAGACAATTAGCAGACTGAAATCTAAGGAAGACAACACAACAAAGCTTGTTTACTTGCCTTCCAGATTAACAACTTGGAATAAACATTTAATCCTAAAAATGCTAAATTAACTGTACAAACTACAACTTTAAGATTCATGTTTGTGAAAACAAGATTAAGCAACATAATGTTGCATTTTACCTAGAAAAATTGTAGTTTTTAGTTGGAAGAGCACATGTTTTGCAGAACAGTTTAGACAGCAGAAATTAAAGATGTGAGTTTCATCTGCAAAGTCCTTTTACACAAAATCACTTTCTCATATCAACAGCAGAAATCCTCCCTGCTCAGGTACTTTTATCCTTGAGGACAATATGAACGAGGATAAAAGCTTATTTCTGCTTTCCTCTGTTGAGTGAGGTGTTTCCAGCTGAACAAATTGGCTGAGCCACAGTGATCAGCTCTGGCTTTGGCTCGCTTCTCCTGCATTAGTGTTGCCCAAGTCAAAAGCTGTTTGTCATTCATTTGTCAGCATGTCCATTCCTATTTTCTATACACTAACTAGCTAACTGAACACTCTTAAATACTACAGTGCTTTGCAGCAGTATTTAGATCGTTTGAGCCTTTTCACATCTGTTGCAGTACACATTGCAGTACACATTTGCCAATTTGCAATTTTAATGATAAACTGATCTGCTTGTACCCATCCTGGTGGGTAGGGGGGTTCATCTTCCGGGTGCAGGGACAGGATGCTATGCTGGGGCATCGGTGTCTGGACCTGGGAGTACAGACTGTATATGAGTGTGTGTACAGCGTCCTTTCTTGGGTGTCCTGGTTTGTTTGTGAGAATGTGTGTGCGTAAGAGGGAGGGTAATCAGGATTTTGTGCGTGTGTCTCTGTCTATTTGTAGGGTTAGGTCCTCAGCTCCACTCCCATTTATCGTATCTCATTCCCCTCAGTCACTCCCTTCCAGTGACTGATGCCTCTGGTGTGTTGTTGGCTCTCGATATCAGGGGCTGGGGGCCTGGATGTGGTATCAGGGGTATCGGGTGGCCAATGTTTCGGGCCAAAGTCCTCCTTGGGTTCGTTGGGGTAACTCTTTTGAAAGTGCCAGTTTTGAATAGTTGGGTGGTGCCATTCGGTGACTTGGAGGGGGTCGGATCTGGCACCCGAATCCGCTGATGGTTGTGTGGGTTCTGTGCCTGATCAGTTAATTTGGGGGTTTGTCTGGCGCTCTGTGTGGGGAGGGATCTGGACCCGGGGGCTCATTGATCTGGGCGAGCAGGTGCTGGGAGTGTGTGGCCTGGGGGGACGTCCATCCAAGTGCATTATTCTGCCTGTGGCTCCTGGGCTCTGGGGCCCTCTGGACATATGTATCCCCAACCTCCTTCATATCTGCGTCGATTCCTGTAGGACGGATTGATGGCTCCTTACACCAGCTATCAAACACTCACATTGTGAAACCTTATATGCACCTGCATGGTCTCCCGCACACATAGGTATGGGGACATTGGTATCTACAGACATATTCTTGGGCTGAGGTTATCATTTATAGATAGTTGGTGCCAAGAGCTTTTCAGTGACGTTGTTGTATTTATATATCAATTTTTGTGTGTTGTGAATGTGTAAGTCTTAGTTCATATTATTTGGTTTGTTTTGTTAAGGTTGCTCCATTCTATAAGTTTTTTTTTTTTTCTTTCAACTCTTTCTCCTGCGGATGTGGAAGACTGGGATGTTTTCTTGTGTTCTCTTTGTTCCCCTTCCTCTCTTGAATCGTCAATTCACACTCCTACCCCTACTGTTTTTGTTTTCTTCATCTTCTTTCTTTCTTACCCCTGTAATGTGTTCACGTACTACTAGAGGTATACGTACTACTGGTTGGGAATCACTGGCTTAAGGTATGGATTTAATCTAACACCAATTTACACTTTTCCACAACTGTATTTTCTACCAGTGTGGTGTGTTCCTTGGTCTTCATGATGTTTTCTCACGAATTTTCTTTAGTAAAAAAAAGAAATGCATCATTTTCTGTCCTCTTCAAGTTGAAGGGGCACACTGGAGTTGGTCTGTCATCAAATTCTAATAAAATACATTTAAGTCCGTCATTGTAATTTGACAACATGCGGAAAAGCTCATGAGAGATGAGTAATATGGCCCTGTATACTTCAGACCCACTCACCTTCTTTGTCATCATGGCGAATGATGGCGTCTTGAATGACATCAGTGTGACTGAAGCGGATGCGGTGCTTTCTGAATGGGGTTCGAACTTTGACTCCACCTTGCTGCCGCTGAAGATTCTTTTCCCTCTCATAATATGCCCTTATTTGGTCGCATCGCATCCGTCTGACTAGCCGCTGGCGTTGGCCAGTCGGGAGAGACTCCAGCAAACACTGGTCTATCTCCATGTTATGACGAAAAACGTTACATAGCTGGAAACAACCTGAGAAAAAAAGACAGTAAAAGTTTAATAAGTGATGCAGACAAAACAGTTAGCATATTCTAAATGGGGGTCTTTTTCTCTGACTGACTTTGTTTACCTTATCTATATATAATATATATATATATATATATATATATATATATATATATATATATATATATATATATATATATATACATATTATGGCATGCCGTTCAGGAAAAATATTATATATTTATATTGATATGTTTGAATATATGGAATGAAGGTCTGAATATATTGAATCAACCTTGAATATATGGAATGGACGTCTGAATATATTGAATCAACCTTGAATATATTGAATCAACCTTGAATATATGGAATGGACGTCTGAATATATTGAATCAACCTGTCTTTTGTCCCTCAGTATGACGTGTCTGGGCCAACCTTCCCCTTCGTGTATCCACTACTTTTCATTCTGGATTGGCACCTAACCGGGGAGCATCAAGGTTGATGAAGAGCCACAAGGAAAATCTTTGACCACAAATAAATTCTCATAACAAGAATAAAACATTCATCTATCTTTCACAGCTTTCACTATTGTTTTTTTTCCCTGTATAATAATCTGTGCTTAAAACATTTTAGCAGTTAATTCTGATCTTACTTTAACAATAAGGAAAATGATTTATGAGGTCACTGGTGTTCATGACTAACCAAAAACAGGTTTTTGTTTTAGTTCTGTGTTGTATTGTACCTGAACACACTTTTTAATCAGCACATGCAGGAATTCAACACATTAACCACAAAGAGTGGGCTATGATTCTGTATTCTAGAACTGGAAATTCAGAGATTTTGAGGTGCCTAAATCTTTTCCAAGTTTATTTTAAAGCACAACTGGACACGTAACAAAGCTGTTGCCTTTAAAAAAATGTTAACGCTTTCTGCAGCAGACATTCTGTCAATTATCGTAGCTAGTTGGCATGAAAAGGAGAAAGAGGAACCCAGTGCTCTGACATTGTGTAGATGAGTTCCTTGGGTTCCTTCTAATGCCAGACAATGCTAGACCTCATGTGGCTGGAGTGTGTCAGTACTTCCTGCAGAATGGAGAGGTTGATACTGGACTGGCCTGTCCGTTTCCCAGACCAGAATCCAGTTGAGCTCATCTGGGGCATCACGTCGTGTTCCATCCACCAACACCACGTTACACCACAGATGAGAGTTGGTGGATGTTTTAGTCCAGGTCTGGCAGAAGATCCCCCTGGAGACCATCCGCCACCTCATCAGGAGCATGCCCGGTGTTGTAGGGAGATCGTACAGGCAGGTGGAGGCCACAATACTGAGCCTCATTCTGACTTGTTATAAGAACATTAAATCAAAGTTGGATCAGTCTGTAATGTGTTTTCTACTTAAATTTGGAGTGTGACTTCAAATCCAGACCTCTCTGGGTTCAATTTGATTTCCATTGATAATTGATCATTCTATTTGTATAATTGTTTTGTCAACTATGTAAAGAACAATGTGTTTAATAAGAATAGAGTAAAAATAATCCTTTAATTGTCCCACAAGGGGAAATTTGGTCTTAAAAGCAGCAACAACAAAAACACATATACAAACTGAACAGGAAACAGAACAGAAAGAAAATATTTACATGTACAATACTTACAAAAACAGGTTAAGTACAGATAAGGTGTTAAACCCAGGTTGAGTGCAAACAGCAGGATACTTAAAAGATGTTTAAATAATTAGAATTTTAGAAAAGTGCAGATTCTGCATTTACTGTGTCTTAAAAAGTATATGTAAGTAATTTCCAATAAGTTAGAATATAGTCTGTGAAAAAGAATGTGCAAGTTATAACAGTAGTAGTGTTCGGTTGATTAGTGCAATTTACAGCAGTAATGTAAAAATCTATGTTGGAAGCAGTATCGATTATAAAATCTGACAGCTGCATAAAGTAAGGACCTGTAGAAATACTCCTTCATGAATCTAGGATGCAGCAGTCTGTCACTGAAGGACCTCTGCAGTTCAACATTTATTTCAATCGTTATGGTCTAGGATGTGTTATTTTAGTGTTTATTTTTTGAGGTTGGGTTTATGTAATCCTTCTTTAGTGGATGGATTTCAAAATGTACCATTTATTTATCAATGAAATAATGTTTCTTTTATAATCAGTATATTTAATTAAAAAAAGAGAGGATGCAAAAAAAAATTAAACTATTTGTTATAATACCATCTTCACTTAAGTGAAGCAATATAGTTTGTAAATCCCAAGAGGAAAATTATAAAATTTGCTGACAAATTATAAGATCATTTTGTGATCATCCATATTGCAGATGAGTATCATAGCTCATCAGTAAGAAACACATGGATGCTTTATGTCAGAGATTACCAATGGGGAAGAAAAAATCCCTCCAATATATTTTACCCTTTTTCTATGTATATACAGTATAACAACTGGAGATAGTGATGCAAAGAAGGATTATTCATAAAATTAAAACAAATTATGGACAACCCTGATCCTCTTCATGAGACTATCCTACAGCAACAAGCTCTGTGGTAAGGATCAGAGCAGACTACCTGCTGAGCGGCTGAGGTCATTTGGAGTCCAGGGAGCGCTGTTAAAGACCTTCTATGACCCTGTGGTGACTTCTGTCCTTTTTTACATTGTTGTATGTTGGAGCATTAGTATATCGACAGCTGAGAGGAAGAGATAAACTCATCAGGAAGGCCAGCTCTGTTCTAGTACGCACCCTGGATCCAGTACAGGTGGTTGGAAACAGAAGGACTCTGGTTAAAATAACATCTCTAATGGAGATAATCTCCCACCCCATGCATGGAAATGTTGCTGGATTGTAGAGCTCCTTCATTGACAGACTGCTGTATCCTAGATGCAGGAAGGAGCTTTTCTGCA
The DNA here is from genome assembly GCA_028564705.1 of Apricaphanius iberus. Lineage (NCBI taxonomy): Eukaryota > Metazoa > Chordata > Actinopteri > Cyprinodontiformes > Aphaniidae > Apricaphanius > Apricaphanius iberus. The sequence continues at coordinate 1,074,021 of JAPXFQ010002581.1, forward strand.
GGTCCTTCCTCTCTGCAGCTGATAGACTGTTCAATCAAAACTGCTGCCAACAAACATGGATGTTTACATCAGCTCTGTATAATGTTCTAATCAACAGAACAACACAACTACTGCTATAAATTGTACCAATTTCTTTTTAAATCTATGTATACTATCAGGTTGGATGTTGAATGTTGGTGGACAGCCATTTTCAGGTCTCCAGAGATGCTCAATTGTGTTTGGGTCAAGGATCTGACTGGGCCAGTCAAGAACGGTCACAGAGTTATTCCAAAGCCACACCATTTATTATTTTAGGTGTGTGCTTAGGTCACTGTCGTGTTGAAAGGTGGAGCTTCAACCCAGTCTGGGGTCCTAATTACTCTGGTAGAAGTTTTCTTGCAGGATGTACTTGGCCGCATTCATCTGTCCTTCAGTTACAACCAGTTCTGTCCCTGCAGCTGAAAAACACCCCCACAACATGATACTCCCACCACCATGTTTTACTGTAGGGTTTTGTTGGGCTGCTAAGGAGCAGTGCCTGGTTTTCTCCACATATACCACTTAAAATTAAGGCCAGAAAGTTCAATCTCAAGCAGATTCTTTTTATTTTTTTCCCCACAGTGACAACCACTGATTGTGGCCCCATTAACTTCTTGTTAACAATAAAAACCTCCCATTTTAAACGTAAAATATGAAAAGTTCACCTACTGTGGCCTAAACAAGTCACAAATACCTCTATTCGCATGGATCTGAACTGCACATACAGTAGCCAATTGTTTTGAGTTTTGGACTTCTAAGGATTTAGGCCATATCCACACATAGCCGTTTAATAAAAAACCCAAAGATTTTCCACCGCTTCTTTAGAAAAAAAATCCGGATAACTGTGTTTTTCAGCACTTTCATAGACATGGCAAACCTGTAGGGGCAATAGTTCTCCCAAATCCTATCCACTCAGAGTAACTTTCTATTCTCTATATTCAGCCTGCAGCCGTAACAGAGCTCTAAAAGTAAACAAACAAAACATGCTTTGACAATTGATGATTCCAACACAGCTCTAAGGGCATAAATGCTGTTTCTGAGTGTAAATGCAGCTTGTGAAGTTACAGCACTTAAAACTCAGTTTTCATCCGTCCACACATAGATGCTGAAAATGGAGAAATAGCAGATCTCCAATTTGGCCAGATTTAAAAAAATGTTGGGTTTTTTTGTGCCGAAAATCTCAATTTAAGTGTGGATGACAGGCCATATCGTAGAAAAATATCTCAGTTTTCTGAGATACCCAGCTACATGTGGACAAGGCATTAAATGTTCTGAAAGCTGAATCTGTGCTCCACTACCACACTGGAGACTGAAATACAATCATCATCTTAGTTTTAACTGCTTCAGCGGGAGTAAGTTCAGTAGTAAGCACAACTTCTGTACAGGGTTACGGTTTTTGGAGCAGGACTGTGACTGCTCCAAAGCCTCCGTAAATCTTGAAACACACTGCTAGCTCATTGATAATGAGATGCCATGAAATTATGCACAAATGCTTCAAATGTAAATCTCTTGTCTGCACGACAAACGGACAAATTAATCTGTCAAAATTACAGAAACCCTCCATATTTATCCGCTACTGTAATAACTGCCCCCCCCCCCCAAAAAAAAGGTCAAATAAGGAAATAATCCCTGCTTTTCATGAATTGGACGATACATATATCTGTCGCTTTTGACAAAGTCCAATTTGTTTTGAAGGTTTCAAAAACACGAAAATTCCTAATGAGAAGTTAGAAATTAAATAACTGAGATTCAGTTGTTGAAATAGGCAACTTGATGCCTAAATCATAAAGTTCATCTCAGCAAAACCATTAATTAAACACATAATGAAAGGTATGATAATCTGCTACAATACCCATAATACTAAGGCCTAAGGTTTCATTCCATATATTCAAACTTCATTCCATATATTCAAACTTTCATTCCATATATTCAGACTTTCATTCTATATATTCAAACTTCATTCCATATATTCAAGGTTCATTCCATATATTCAAGGTTCATTCCATATATTCAAACTTCATTCCATATATTCAAACTTCATTCCATATATTCAGACTTTCATTCCATATATTCAAGGTTCATTCCATATATTCAGACTTTCATTCCATATATTCAAGGTTCATTCTATATATTCAAACTTCATTCCATATATTCAAGGTTCATTCCATATATTCAGACTTTCATTCCATATATTCAAGGTTCATTCCATATATTCAAACTTCATTCCATATATTCAGACTTTCATTCCATATATTCAAGGTTCATTCCATATATTCAGACTTTCATTCCATATATTCAAGGTTGATTCCATGTATTCAAACTTCATTCCATATATTCAGACTTTCATTCCATATATTCAGACTTTCATTCCATATATTCAGACTTTCATTCCATATATTCAAGGTTCATTCCATATATTCAAACTTCATTCCATATATTCAGACTTTCATTTTTCCCACTCTAATTTCATTCTTCATCAAACTTCTTCTCATATATTTCAGACTTTCATTCCAATTTCAGACTTTTATTCTCATATATTCAGACTTTCATCCCATATATTCTAATGTTCATTCCATGTATTTCAAACTTCATTCCTATATTTCTGGACTTTTATTCCATATATACAAGACTTTCATTCAATAATATTTCAGACTTTCATATCCTTATATTCAAGGATTCTTTCCATATATTCAACTCATTCCATATATTCAGACTTTCATTCCATATATGCAAGGTTCATTCATACATTCAAAGATTCATTCCCTATATTCAGACTTTCATTCCATATATTCAGACTTCTCATTCCATACTATTCAGACTTTCATTCCATATATTCAAGGTTCATTCCAATACATTCAAACTTCATTCATTAGTATTCAGACTTTCATTCCTAATATTCAGACTTTCATTCCATATATTCAGACTTTCATTCCATATATTCAAGGTTCATTCCATATATTCAAACTTCATTCAATATATTCAGACTATCATTCAATATATTCAGATTTACCTTCCATATATTCAAGGTTCATTCCATATATTCCAACATATCAATATAAATATATAATATTTTCCTGAACGGCATGCCATAATATGTATATATATACATATATATTAATTCAATGCTGTTGCCAGTACAAACAATAAGGTAAACAAGGTCAGACTGACCTTGACTTACATATATATATATATATATATATATATATATATATATATATATATATATATATATATTAATTCAACGCTGTTGCCAGTACAAACAATAAGGTAAACAAGGTCAGTCAGAGAAAAAGACCCCCATCCAAAGTGTTAACTCAACAGTTGGACAGTGTGCCAATAAGGCAAGAATCACATGAGATAGAGCACTGCGAGGAACACCTCTAGGTTGGGCTGTACATTTGTGTTATTGTTTAGGTACGCAAATATCAGAGTCAGCAGGTGGCCTGTTGTATGTGGGCCACCATTTAGCATATTTACTGTAAAAGATATTTTCTGTCTGTTTGGCCGGAGGTGGGTACAGTGAGGTATAAAAGTGTTTTATGGTTTGTTTTACAGAATCCCAACAGTGTTATAATTCTACTGACTGTGCATAATCTCCCTGTTGCTCAGTGAAACAGATCACATTATGAGCAGCTGGTGAGACAGTTATGTTGCCTCAATTATTAGCAGATAAAGCAGGTGGGCTAAAAGGGGAGACCATGATAAAAGTTTTTGGAAATGAATATATTTGGAAAAAACATTGCTTAAAGTTAAAGTCAAACTAATTAGCAAAAAACACTGATTATGGATACTAATCAGCCATCACACGATAAACATCAACAGGTGCAGCAAATAACATTAATTATCTTATTAAAGAAGAACCTGCCAGGGTCTTCTGTATATCATGAACCAAGAAAGACGTTCAAGATAATGTGCAGAAACAGCCAAATGGGCCTGAAAAATATAAAAAGTGGCAAAATATTTTTGAATAATTACTAGCAAATGCTAACTGTTTGGAAAAGTAATTGGCTGGTTTGAAATTCTCACAGACTGACAGTCTTTAGGGGTGTCATTAAAACCAGAATTAAAAAAAATAAAAACAATATATGAGGTGGTGTAGTTGGTTTTACTTAAATTTACTTACCATGAAGCTTTTAGTTTGCTGAATGTAGTTTTGTAACAGCTTTATCTTTATTCGAGTGCAAAGTTTCTAATTTAGTTTCCACGCCAATACTGTCAGTATTTTGGGCGCTGAAATTGTTCCCAAAAAACCCTCTTTCAACCAGCTGACTGAAAGTTCCGTGTGAGCTTAAAAGGTTAGGATTTGCCCAACAGTGAAGCTAAATATGGAATAATATTTTTAATAAGCCTTATGCAGGCACTGCAACTTTAAAACAAACACAGAAAAAATGTATTAACCAGTACAGCTTAAAGCCTTCTGTTCCAACTCATGGCCCACTGAGATGGTTTGGAGAAGTAAATATGATCCATAGGGTTCACAACTACAAACTTAGAGGATTTAATATATTTACTATTTGACAGTGAAACCACAGCAGCAAAGTAGGAGCTTCATATTAGACAGGTGGTTGTGCTCCTATTTGATTAGTGTATGTGCTGAGTGCCAGCTGAAGCTCACAGCCCAACTGGTTTTGACAAATTCAGGACAAAGCCAGCCCAGAGGATGAGCAGAATAGGTGAATGAAGATGTCTTTACTCTCCACAGCATGTCATGTTTTTCCTTTGTGACTCACCAAGTTGCTTGACTTCATCCTGTTTTTGCTATAGCTCATTCGATTTTTTCCAAAAAGCTCTCTCTGCTGCCTCTTTGTTCCCGTCTCTTATTTTGCTTCACTCCTTGGAGCATTTTAGTCTCTTTGCTGTCTGTCTGAGCATGCAGTAACTATTTTCTATTATCTCTCTCTTTCAGTCTGCGCATCAGGTCAAAAGTTGTTATCTAGGACATTTTGAAGCACCACATTTTGTTCAACCACATTTATCTGCATTATATCTTAAAATATCCCTATTGTGGAACAGTCTTAATGTTATGTCTGCCATAAACTTTTAGTACCAGTTTTCCAACCTAATATGAGAGCTGTGAGTCGTTTTGAAATGGTTGTTTTATTATAAATAAAATGTGGAAAATTTTTTAAAAAAGATGATTTTTTGTACTTCATGAATTTCATAATAACAGCAACAAAAAAGCCGAAAGCAAGATCACTTGAACTTAGTGACAAGTTATTAGTGAAACAATTTTCTATGACTGTTTGTACTGACAAATTAAAAAAAAGTACTGTTAATGTAAGTTTTTTGTGGGTTTGCAGTGAAATTTGATAAGTATTCAGCTATATATTTGCTGTTAGTCAAACTATTATTGAATGCTATTACGCACTATTAAAAGGGAATAGTAATTTTAATGACATTTTCATAAGACCTTAAAGTAACTATGCATGTAGTGTTAGGGGTGTGCAAAATAGCCAGTATCTGTTTCTGTATTTGAGTAAAATGAATAAGAGGAATAAAAAAAAAGTTTCATGTTAAGCCTATTTTATGCTTCTCCGACCGCAAATTTGCACTCAGATGTAGACGTATTGACGGAGCCGATTTCTGTTTATAGTACTCCGCTCTTCCACTCCATTCTCTATTTCTTTTTTCAGCGTTGCTCGACCAGGACAGCAGGGGGTGCTAAGTTTACATGGCGTCTCTGCCTACTGCCTACACAGCGCCGTTTCTGTTTTTTTTCTAGGCTTGTGAACGAATTTCTTCCTGAAGGAGCAGATATAGATACATGTAAAGCAGATAGTGGCCAAACGCTGCATTAAAGGAGACATATTATGACAAATTTTCAACTATTTAAAATAGGTCTATGAGTTCCAGAAAACATATTTCTGAAGTTGTTTCCTGGAAATAACTTGTAGGAAACAATAGTTACCAACCTGTATTTCTCTCTGTTTCAGCCCCTTGTGATTGTGCTGTTTTCTGCTGATCATTACATATTAATGAGCTGCTGTTAACTTGGCCACGCAATTACTCTGTCGGTCTTAATAATAATAATACAGATGGGAGCACTGCTCTTCAGTGACCTGGATCTGTGGACAGGTTGTACTGTAAACTACTGAATTTCCCCTCATGGGATCAATAAAGTATTTTTGATTTAATTGAAAATTAACTCAAAATATCTTTATTCTGATAAATCCACTCCTCAATGTTTCTGTGTGAGAAGCTGATACTCAGAAAATTCATCAAAAATACTTCTGAATGGTTATTGAAGAAATGAATTCAAGATAAAAGAATAGATTTAACTGCTTACCTGGCACTCTGATATCTTCCTGAGACGCTGACTCTAAAGCCTTCCAGCTTCATCAGCTGACTCCAGCTCTCTAGCACCGCAGAGACCCCGCTCTTTGAGCTCCGTGCGGCAGCAGGTCTTCAGCCTTCCCCGCCCTTACCGCCAGTATCTTACCATCAAAAATAAATCCAACCTATGCTGCTCTTCTGCGGCACATCTCACGTCTTCTTACAGGTTCTCCGCAGCTCAGTTTGGCGGCGCGTTTCCCTTCTACTCCGCGGTTGCTTCTTGTCCAGTCCTCCCCGCTCTTACCGCCAGAGTCTTACCATAAAAAATAAAGTCAACCCATGCCGCTCTTCCTTCCTCTTCCACTGGGACCCAGTAAAGTGTTTCGAGCTCTTTTGAGCAGCCAAAAACGTAGCATTTTGCGTGGAGCTGCAACATGGTGTTTCCTAATCCGAACAAGTGCTTTCCAATCGGAAACTGTTGTTTACTGCTGTACCTGGTGGGTGGAGGCAGCTCTGAAGAGGTGTGGATATTCCAATATTCCAGCTTTTGACGTAGAAAGCCGACATATTTTGAACAGCTCAATCAGAGATTGAATGCAGGATCAATTAAGAAAATCATATCTCACTCAAAACAACATGGATGTTTTTTCCCCCAAATTTATATGCATTAATATGCACCAGAGACACACAATAACAGCCCAAATCCCAGGAAAAGTGATTTTTTTCATAATATGTCTCCTTTAACTACTCTTTACAGCGACTATAGACCCCCGTTCTGGTGAAGCGATCTCTGGATGATGCTCAAACTGACCAGTCAGATGCATACGCTCTCCATCGACGGAGACGGATAGTTAAAATTTGGGCCTTTACTCCATGTGTCCTTGCGTAGGTGACAGAGAGCCCTTGCGTTGACGGATAATGGTGTTACATCAATCCGTCTCCGTCAAAACGCAGAAGCATCAACTAGGCTTTACGCTACTAATTTACATTATATCTAATTTTCCATTGTAACAATTATGGATATGCAATATTGGTTTATCTTTTCCATAAATCCAGCACTGAACATGAAATAGGAATGCCAATGAAAATAAACCAGCGGGGGGATGTTTCCAGACAGCTGATTTGATATTGCACACATTACATATCAGTTTGATTTTATTTGTAGCACTGACTGTAAAATGCTTCCACAGAGGACTTGAACAAGTTTTTTAGCAGACATGGAACCAAATGATATATAATACCTATTTGAAATATTGCACTCACACCATGTCGGAACTAAATGCCTTGAAATTAGCTGCGTGTCCCTTTAAGAGCCTCAAACATTTCCCCCCTCGACATGCTGTCTTCAACGTCATCACAGCATTCTGTGAGCGCCGTCTAAAGCCCAGTTTTTTTAGTGCAGCAGCAGGTGGGCTCTAGTCTCCAAGCTGATTGTATTACGTGTTCTGCCTGACCTCAGGCGGAGCTGCGACGGCTACAGCAGGGAATCGGAAGGATCCATAAACACCAACATCTCACTGCGTCAGCAGGCCCACTTTGAGGAGCTGGTTTCCTGCTTTGGTCCAGGCATCACCTGCCAAGACACCAACTACAATGCTGAGCGGCTGTCCATCCGTCTGCGGTTAGTGAAAGTGTATAATATAATATGTGAGCGGCGAGGGATGTGCTGTGGTGGAGAAAGGCCTGGCTCGTTTAGTCCTCTAGAGAGGCTGTCCAGGTGAGGAAGCTTTTCATGATTTACTTATCGGCGGAGAGAGCGTGGTCTTTTGCAACCAAAACGGCTCTTTTAAGAGCCACCCACATACCTCTTAAGAGCTTTCCTGTCTAAATAGTTTAACTTCTTTATAATGTTTTTATTTTATTTTGCATTCCTGTCTCTGTATAGAAAATAGCTGGTATCATGTAGCTGGGGGTGATTAGCCAAGGTGTTTATCAGTAGCCTATTTCCTCTGTCACACTGATGCTGTGACTACATGTCAGTCACTGATATCACAGTACTGTAGCATCTTCAGTGCACCTGACTTTTTTGTTCCAAGAAGGCATTGCACAAATGGGAAAAATAAGTAGGTATATACTAATTTCCACAGATGATAGCTGATTGCTGTTTCTGACGTTCTGTCTTTGTGCTCGGAGAGCTGGGAGGGAGGGCTATGGAGAGATGTGGGTGGTAATCAAAATGTAGGGGCGTTGCTGGGAGGCGAGGTCGTAGCTGGGAGGATTCTGGCATTCAGAGCTCAACATGGCGGCCCCGACAGTTTTAAAAGATTGCTAAAACATACATTAAGTAACCTAAGAAAAACTTTAGGCATCATTTTATGGAGGGAATGACACAAGAATGCGATGAAAAGCTTTAAAAAGGGGATTTTACATGCAACCCCCCCCCTTTAAGTTACAAAAATCTACTTAACAAAAATAGTCATGCGTTTTTTTCGCTTCTTTATCCTTTCTCTGTTGCTGTGTGGAGCAGCTGTATCAGTCACCTCTTTTAGCCTCCTGAACGTCACTCACTCATCCGGGGGCATACACTGTGGTGTCATGAGAAAACAAAGCTTTTTCTTGCTCACAAATATAAGTATTTTCAAAGTTATTTGTTCGAAATAAGTGTTACGTTATGTATGTATGTATGTATGTATGTATGTATGTATGTATGTATGTATGTATGTATGTATGTATTTATGCAAGGGCGCCAGTTTGTTTTTAAAATTGCCAGGGACATAATTATAAACTTGAATACGGTTTGAGAATTCCTGGGTACAGTTATTCAATATTTATTTAGCCCCTAAGTATTCATTTGTTTCATATTTCATTTCATTATGCACTGCAGTGTATAAACGTGATGAAAATCACATCTTTATTAAAAGGGATACTTCAGCATTTAGCATTAAGCTTTGTATCAGTAGAAAACCAGCAGTATTTTCGAATGACCGTACCCCCCCATATCCCCCTGAGAGGAGAGATATTTGCATTTTTCAGGCTTGAAAAAAGGCCTCCGATGATGCAAAAATCATCATTTTGCGTCATCTGAGGATCTGAGGCATAAGACTACAACCAGTAGTGAGTGCTAGTTCCGCATGTTTTCACCACGCCCATATGGGGAGGGATCTCACTCACAGAAAGTAAAGGTGTCGTGTCCGCCGTCTTTCTGTAGAAGCTAAGCTAACAGGCTCTTGCTGGAGAAAGTTTGAATAGTAGGCTAATCACAATGGAAGGTAGTTTTGAAGTTGAAATGCAAGAAGGGGATTTTGAAGATATGTTGCGAGAATCGGATGCTCGTGGCTACCTATACAAGCCACAGTACACCCATGAACAGTTGCGGATGATGGAGGAACAAGAGGCCGTCAGAGCAGCTGCTGCAGCCGAGAAGCAAGACCGGCTTGGTGGTCAGGAGGAAGAGCCCGTGCAGACCACACATGGATAGGGGGGGGTCATAGAAACCCACATCAGCAAAGGCTCTCGTCTAGTTTTGCCTACCTGTGTTGTTTTGGACATCAGACGAAGATACCCCGCTCCTAACGGTCAATACTGTGGATATCAGGAAACTGCCGAAGCTATGGAAAAGCTTTGAGTGTTAAAATTTGTATTTTATTTACTTTTTAAATAAACGTTATAAATCAAATTTGTTGTGTTTGTTATAAACCTTTAGTGTTGCTATTTTAGAGTATATGTTAACCTAAATAATGTTTCAGTTAGAGAAATTGTGATTTCACTTGGAAGAAAAAAAAACATATCATAGCTGCTAAGCTACTCTTGTTGACATCATCTTTTTAATGAGAAAGTCTAAGTTGTGTAATATAAACTTATCGGCCAAAATAAGTTGTAAAGAACGGAAATAAGCCAGGTAGTCAGTAGAACAGTTAAAAAAAAGCTAGCCTGTAGGCGTGTTTTGTGAGTGGCCTCAGGGCAGCAAAGCTAGTGCATTCTGGGAGTTGTAGTATTTCAGCCACATGTGTAAAAAATACATTTTCTGGCTTTTCTCAGTCTAGAATGCTCCAAATTCAAAAACAATTTCACATTTCTACTACATATCTGACCCACTTTAAATACACATTCATCTTTCCAGGGGTGAAGTATTCCTTTAACCCTTAATAGTCCCTCAAATAAATGCTACACTTGGGATCATCTGCATAAAAAAATCTCCATGAACAAAAAGATGTTAATAAAATAATATAATATTTCATTATTCTTATTTTTTTCCGACAAATCACATCCTTGGCTTCAGTCCTCACAAAACATAATAAAATATTTGGCTGTTTTTGAGATGTAAGCACTTTAATGCCAGGTTTTATTTAAAAAATCTGCCGGCTGAAAAAACAAGTAAAAAGGGAAAAATATCAAGGTAAATCCAGGGACTGTGGACAGTGTTTGCTTTCTGCACAGTGATTTCTGAACAATATAAATTTCAGCAGCAGTATTCAAATAACGAAAGACTAATAATTCACTGCACTATAATTTACTTTCACTAATGGATCAAGTTGTTTTCCGTTTTGATTTTTTTCCCGACTTTTTTTACAGTTATTATATTTTAAGGCTGTAAATCCCCTCGCCACACACTTTTTTACACTTTTCCAAGACATACATCAACATTTACTCAAATTTCTCACTATTGCTTTAATATGCAAACCTTTGTCGATTTAAAACATGAAAGTAGTAATACGCAATATGGTCTCTCCGCCCCTGCGACATCAGGTGCGTCTTTTTCCACTGAAGGTCTTGGAACAGGTGTCGTCACCAACGTGATACTACCAAGTCAGGCTTTTTATGTGAAAGTTCAATCTTCAAATTCTTCTGTCAGCATTCAGTAAAAAAAAAGGAAAAAAAAGAAGCTTTTTATCCCCCAAACAGATGTGAGAATACTGTTGCTCTTCTGAGCAAACTGCACTCATAATGCAGCTGTTATTTTATATCTATAACGACTGAATAGTGTTTACTGAAGATTCTTATCTGGTCATATTTACAGACAAAAGGACTGGGCGTCTATGTGTTTTCTTCTTGTATGATAAGCATCTACATATTAATTCAAACACCTGCCCTCTCAACCCCCGTGCACACACACACACACACACACACACACACACACCCACGCACACAGACAAACACACACAAACACCCACGCATAACCTCAGTACATACATCAGACAATACATCAGTGCCATCTGGTCTGATTAGACTGTGAAAAAAATACTTTGTATTCAGGCACCAAACAGAGGGTTGTGTAAAAGGGTAAAGCTCATTATTACACTGCTGATGCTTCAACTGTATCATTTTAACTGTATCTTAGCTTGTGACTAAGAGTAAATCTAAACGTACATTTACATATGTCAAAATATACAAAACCTACAGAATTTTCTGATTGCAATTTCATTTCAGTTTATTTTAAAAGCATTACATTTGCATCAGTTTAACTCCCTCTCACAATCTCAATTTTTTTTTTTTTTTTTTGCAGCAATAACAATGTCTGTATCAATGACTGATATAAATTCTGTTAATAACAGCTGGACCCTCACTAAAATATTAAAGCAAAGGATCAACAGCAGAAAACTCATATTCATAAATCAAGATAGCAATATTCAAGAATGCAATGTGAAACCAAAGGAGGTAGGAGGTAAAAATGAGTTTGTTTGTTATGTAGGGTGTAACGCATAATGTGTGTTAAACATCTTCTTTTCTAAAGGATTAAATTGATGTCATCTCACACCTTTTTTTGTTTCAAAGATTGCCATTACTACAGGAACCACCCATAGGTGAAGTCCAATAATCTGCTCTGTTTTAGCACCCCTTACTGCAATCTGTCCGTCCAACATGTAAAAATGGCAACAAATATTTTGTGTTAAATATGTACAAAAGAGTAGTGTAGCAAGTACATACTACGTGTATGTACTTGCTACACAAAAAATTAGACCTCCGAAACTGCTTTACCCTTGCACAATATGGGGCTGTTTCTAGGATGCTTACTAAGTTAATCCTGCTCCCTTTACCAACAGCATACTCACGACGGATCAAGTTGATGGATGTAGTGTGGTCTAGTGTTATTTTTTTAAACATGGAATTTGGGTTTTTATTAAGGTGCATGAAAATATCAACATTTAGTCTGGACATAAAATCTGAGGTGTTCTATCATGTAGCTGATGTTGATAATGGATTTTTGAGTATCACTGGGAGTCCAAGCATACATCAAAAAGAGAAAAGGCGGGTTCAAGAGATGAAATTAAACATTTTGGAATGACCTAAACAAAGTCCTGAATTAAATCTGACAGAAAATCGGTGGACTCACCTAATGAGGCTGGTACAAAGATATGTCTTGACAAAATAAGAAATTTTGCAATTTTTCTTTAATAGATAAACTGATCAAATATTGCCAAGCCCACATGTGCTGTGCTGACAGACCCCTACCTACTAAAAACAGAAAACTAAAACAGAACCAAAATGTGCTTAAAGTATTAATCTAAAGATATGTACATGTATGCAGCCAAAATATTGTACTTTTTTGTTCCCCTAGCTAAAAAGGAAGATTTTGAAATAAACATATTCTTTGTGATTAAACCCTATGGGAAGGTATTCAGAATATAGGCTGGAAAAAAAGTAAAAAGTGTTATGAAAGTCCTAATAAGTAGAAATCACAGACTCAAAGCCATCAGCCCAAAATATTAGAGATTTGCACAAGATGTGCATGTGTGTTTTCTTCAGCAGTTTCTATTCTCACATGCATGCCACAGTGGGAACATTTCTGCTGGAGACAGTCTCTCCCAGCATAAATTACAAGAGAGGGGGTGTATAACTGCCTGGAGCATGGAGGAAATACATGACGCAAAAAAGTCCTATGTGAAAATCCTTGTCTCCTGAATGATATTGCTTGTGGTTATCCTATAGTTATAGGAAACATTTTGACATTTCATCACTGAAAATAAAAGGGTTTGTTTGATAAGGTCTGGTTAATACAATAAATATGCATTGCATTGAATTTTGGAGCAAAGCTCAATAACAAAATAAAATATATGCTGGACATGACCTTTTAATAAGGCTAAAACCGACGATAAAAAGTTCATGGCCAAAGGGATAAAAGCTGTAATATTGTCTAATTCCTGTAATTGGTCCTTTAACCAATGTTGTAAAAAGTAAAGTAAATACTTCAGGATCGATATAAAAATTCAGCCCTATTTTTTCAACTTGACTACCTGTGTTTTATTTTTATATTTGGTTCCTATCACTATAAAACTTGATGCAGCACCAATAGTCAGCCATGATAAGAATAATGTCTTAGTTTCCATCTTATCCTTTACGAGATTATTTTCCTTGAATTAGCCACCTACACTGCTCTATATACTTGGCTCACACATTAACCATCTATTAAACAGGCCTTCAAGGCTAGAGCGACATAATCCTTTAGACTCCCTGTGTATAACAAACCACACATGAGATGACACACTGTTGCAAATGTGACTCATGCACAACACAATAAGCCATATTTTAAGCTTATGCAAATGATTAACATGTAGTATTAGTCGACTAAAACTAGAACACAAAAGTTTATAAAAATGTAAGTCAGATAATTTTTTTTACGAAAGATGTTAACATTAAATGAATAGTTTAAAAAGTTTATTCCAGAAGCTTTACTTGCAGAACATTTCACTTAAGCTTCAAGATGTGTCTAACTAGTCAAGAACTGCTGTATGTGGTGAGGCGGAATATTTCCTGTATGATTGTGATGACCCCTGATCAACTGAATGTGTTAAAGTCTGATTAGTATGTCATGTTTAAATAGAAGAAACTGTAGCAAGAAATAAAGAGGTAGAACATGTATCTGGGAGAACATATAAAGAAGCTGTGGTAGAAGATCAGCTTAAACAATAATAAAAGAAGACTTTAGCGAGGACTCAACTTTAGATCTGCTTGGGGCCTCATACAGCTGGTTTCTCATCAGAGTGAAGTCAATCTCACAAAAAAGAGTCACAAAAGTGTTGAAGAAGCTCCCCCCTCATCTGAAGTAATTTATGTGGCAGCACTTTGAACTTTATGGGGAGAAAACTGTCCTTAGGTGAGAGTGTATGCAGTAATGGTCGTTTGCACTGTGTTGCCCTGGGATGTATTGGTGACCTTTCTAGGTTCCCCCCACCACCAACTCAGAAGTACAAACTGGTTTAAACAGTGGATGGAGATTAGATAAAACCAAATCACACTAGATTTTTTGTTGTGATTAAACTAATTTTGTGTTAGGAATATCCAACAAAGGTTAGATGGAGGCAGGGTTTGGCTTAAACAATCAGCCTCCAAAGAGAAAATCTCCTGTTTTTTTGTGTGGGTATTTTTGAATGAGAAGCGTTTTGGAGAGTTTTTGTTTTTACTACAGTATTTGCAGAAAACATGACAGAGTTGAGTCAACGATCTTCAACAACCACCATCTTTCTTGCAGTTAATGCAAACTAAACAAAGCTTTAGCTGGTCTGGTTTGTCTATTTATTCTGTAACTATGTCACACTGAGATGTGGAGTGTGGATAAGAAAAGTAATCACTCTGAGACTAAATAGCAGAAACTCACATTTATTTTCTTCATCTCAAACAAGCTGCAAATTTCAAAATGGCACCCATCCATGTCTCGCCCACTCTCTTCCTACCACACCCAGCATTACCCGTATATATATATATATATATATATATTATATATATATATATATATATATATATATATACACACACCTTTTAACCCCACATTGAGGTGATTGAACCAATCATCTCAGCTTTTCAAAGGAAAACAAAAACAGTTCATTTTACAGATCATTGACAATTTACAGTAATAAAATATGAAACAAACATAGAATTTACAAGCCATGTTTTCTGTTAATTTCCTACCATTAATCACCAAAAGTTTTCTATAAATAAGCTAGATTGGATACGGGCTTCCTCCTTAGCTCCAACAAAATGTCTGCCGCAGAGGACACACCCTTATGGCAACAAGCAAACAGACACAGCATGTTCAAAATGCATTCACAGTCCAGAATGGTGCAGTTAAGATGAACTTAGTACTTCTTAACAAACTAGTATCTCACAATTCCTAGCCATCTCAGGATGCACTCAGTAGGACAGAAAAGCATAATCCTTTCTGGGATTGAATGACTGACTAACTGGCCTTAGTTGGTGAGAGTGAATGAATAGTGGAATTGTAAAGCATTTTAAGGGTCTTTAAAAGCCCTATATAAATGCAATCCATTATTATTACAGTTTTCTGTTCTAATAAGAAAAAGAAACTAAGAATGCACTTAGCCCAAGCTTGAAAGACACAACATCACCCATTAAAACAGCATCCACACAAAGAAGTGTGGTAGTGGCTGAATCATGCTTTGAGGATGCTTCTCTTCATCAGAGACAGGGAGTGGTCTGAGTTGGTACAAAGACAATTGTAGAGTAAGAAAAGGGAGTGCAGGTCCAACTTAAATAAATTACATTACTCTGTTACAAGTAATTGACAACAGTTCAGCAAACTTAATTTTAGAACATTTGTTTAACTTGACAACGTAATAAACTTAATAAACTAACTTGCATTTCTGTAATTCAATTACTATAAAAAAATAAAGAAATCCATGCTATGTCCAAAGGCATAACTTATAGCTTGGTATCTCAAAAACCGGAGATATTTCTCTGTAGTTTGGCCAATCATCCACACGTAAACACAGATTTTCAGCACCAAAAAGAAGGTTCCTTAAAACTCAGCCAGCCAAAGTGAAGATCTGCATTTCAGTGTCTGCGTGTGGACAGATGAAATTGGAGATTTGAATCCAGCAATGTCACTGTCCGCGACAATAAAATACTCCAGCATCACTTGTGCAACATGTTTCCACTCAAAAACAGCATTTATGTCCTCAGAGGTGTGATGGCATTATTGATTGTCCAAGATCTTTTTGCTCGCTTATTTTTATAGCTCTATCACTCCTGTATGTAGATGTTAGAGAGTAGAAAGTAACTCTGAGCATATAAGATTTGGGAGAACTACTGCCCCCAACAGGTTTACCATGTGTATGGATGTGCTTAAAAAACGCACCGTTATGTGTGGATGGAGATTTTCTTTTCTTTTTTTTAACGAACTGAGGAAAATATTTGTTTTTTTGTTTAAAACTCTGCTACAGGTGTACATGGCCTTAAATAAATTGGATTCCCTATTCTCTTTTTGAGCGTAGATAAAGACTTTCGCCTGGGTCAGATATTTACCACACATACAGCCAAAACCGCATATTTGGATACTTTGTATCAATGCATAATCATGTTTTAGAATGCCCCAGTCAAACTACAGAGCTTAATTTAACTTCTGAACTGTGATACGACTTTAAAATTGCTGTTCTTAGAAGCACATGATCAAATCTAAGACTTTAGCTATTTTGTAAAAAGGAATGGCCGAAAAATGTCAAGCCCAAGTTGCGCAAACCTGGTAGACATTTAAAGCAGCAGACTAGGAGCTGTAATTGCAGCAAAAGGGGCGCCAACAGATTATTACATCAGAGGAACAAAAAAAATATATACTGTATATATTTTTTTATTAATGTATAATCTTTCATTCACTTCAAAATTATGAGCTACTTCACGGTGACAAACTGTGAAATAATTCAAGTGGTGTGATTACCTTCTCAAGACATTCATAACAGCAGGTTCTAGTTGCTGATTAAAACTTGCCACTTCTGCATTATTAATAGGTATTATCTTTAGAATATTGAAATTTTTGCTTATTTTAAATACAAAATATAAAGATTATTTTAACTCCTACACGTGTTTGCCCTAGAGTTTACTTTTGTCCATATTTTTCCTGCAAAATCTTAAATGTGAATGTCGTCCACAGAAAATGATCACACACTGAAAACTCCTGTTGTGTGATGAGTGGCTGGGGACTAATGAATATAATATGAATGAGAGGCAGACAGAGAGACTGATGGGAAGCAGAACTGAAAGAATGAAATAGAAATGGAAAGATTGTTGAGCCAGAGAGAGAGTGAAAGCATGAGCTTTCTTCCCCTGCCATCCCATCTCCAGGCTATCAGTTATTGATTACACGTAGAACATGCAGACTCCAGCTAACAACACAGACAGCGGCACGGGACACTGTAATGTGGAAAACTACAGACATGCTCACAGAAAAGCCAGCCATTTATAAACAGAGTATCAGCGATGGATTAGAATGAAAGACAAGTTAGATATCGCTTTTGAAGTAATGTGGGAGACTTGAAGCTCTGCATCACCTTGGGTAAAAAAAACCCAACTAATTTATCATTTCTTTCCTTTTTTTCCCCTGCCACTAGAACTCAAACTCCAGACCATCCTTCTCATATTCCACTCTGAGCTTGCTTGTCACTCCTCTGCAAAATTTTGACACATTCCTCAATGTCACTCATCCCATTTTCATCTCCTTTTTAAAATCATTGCCTTTCTGTCTCTCGCTCCAGTGTGACCCTCAGTCTCCCTCCATCTGTTCTTCTCTCTGACTAAAATCTCTCTGCATTGGTATGTCTTTCCTTCATGAACATACCAGATGCTTGTGGGGTCTGCACCTCTGCAGTTCCATTTCATCTTTCTTTCCTTTTGCTGCTACCTGCCGCATTCGCCGGTCAACTTTTCACATCTGCAGCGGCTCCTCTGCAGCACGCTCACACACACCCACTTAAAGCACACACATCCACAAACACACTATCCAAATGGGGAAAAAAATGCTCATTAGAAGTTTTGACTGTGCTTCGTTGTGAAGCAGATGACCATATTTTGCTGTAAAATCATCATCATTTTAACCATATGAGTTATTGCAGTAAAACCACTGGTAAATATACAAAATGGAAAATCCAACAGAATTGGCACCAGGTGCACAAGAAATGCGCCCTGAATGGCTACTTACAACATTTGATGAAATGGTAGTGAGACATTTCTGCGTTGGTCAGGCAGGCAGAAAGGTACTGTAGGTCCAAAGTCAGTGAGTCAGGCAGCCACAGGTCTCAGAAAAACTAACTAATGCAGAGCTCGTAACCGGCACTATGCATTATTAATCTGGTTTCTTGCATGCTATCCAAACTCTAGTTCCCTTGTCTGCATTATGCACCAATTACAGCAGCAGCAGCAGCAGCTCCGGTTGCAGCTCTTGCAGCCTCTCCACGCACACAGTCTAAGACTGGCACTCGTGCACATGCATACACACACTCATTCTCACACAGTCATACAGCACAAACACCTTGATCAACCCGTCAGCAACAGGGAGCTGCGGCTGCGGCTGCCTCTTCCTCCTCTCGCCCACAGCCAGATAACGGGCTGCACGACGTCTTCCCTGCCATAGCCAACGCACGTGTTCCAATGACGTCACTGACAGACAGCCGGTTCATCCCACCTCCCGCTCAACACACCCCCATGACGCAATGCTTCTTGCCTCCTCACACTCCCACTCTCCTAATCTCTTTTTCCCTGAATACACATTTGCATATAAAATTATACTGCTACACACTACATTTTAAGTTAAAAAAAAGCAGAGGTGGTTTTATTCAGTGTGGCTTTTAAAAGGAGAGATGGGCAGCAGTAAGGAGTTAAAACGGCAAGAATAGCAGAAAGGAAAATGGAAGACAGATACAGTAGGGGGAGCAAGAGAAAGACAAAAAATGAAGTGAAATAAGGATTCCTGGAGAGGTGGAACGTTAAATCAGACAGAGGGATGGATACAAACAGAAAGAGCAGAGGCTGCTGCAGTGCGGCTTCTGGCGTAATGACAGGTTAAGTGCTCAACAATGATTTAGAAACAGCTGCCAAATTACCTATGCATAGCATAATATGAGTACAGTGTTCCATAGTGTTCCGCCTTAACACCAACAGATCGCAGTGCACACATATACAAACAAGATTGTTGGGATGTGGAGAAGCATGACCTCCCAAAACTAGGAGAATGAGATAACACAACAACTGTTGCAATAAATCAGCATTTACCTCCCTTATGAATTTATCTTTTGTAATTGCAATGCTTCCAATTCTTACTCTGATCTAAAGCATATTATGTGTCAGCTGTTGATGTCTATTGGGTGAAATATAATAACCAACAAAACATTCAGCATTCTAGAGACAATGTTACACCGTGCACCTCTACTGTGAACTGTGTGCTTTCAGTGCTTGTGTGTCAGTAAGATCAATCTATTCAATTCAGTTTATTTATGTAGCGCCAATTCAAAACAGAGGTAATCTCAAGGATCTTTTCAAGAAAAGTCGTTTCAATACAATTATAAAAAATGTCCTTTCAGTTAAAAGTTTTCTATGTAAGGAATCCCAGCAAATTGCGTTGAGTCACTGACTTGAGGTTGTGCCTGGAACTTGCAGACTCCAACCACAGCAATCTCTCAGTAATCCCTCATACTGAACAAGCATGTAGTGATAGTGAAGAGGAAAAAAATCCCCTTTAACAGGAAGAAACCTCCAGCAGAACCTGCGTCAGTACAAGCGGTCATCTGCCATGACCGTCTGGGAGTTTGAGAAGACAGAGAAGAGACACAAAGAGAACAAAATAACTGATGTAAGACTACTTTATATATTAAAGAAAGTAAAAAGTTGACAAGAGGATATGGAAGATTTTCGGCCACAGGGAGCATCATCCAAACTGATGCTCTCCATCCTGCAGGGCATTGTAGCTGAGCAGGATACCAAACCAGGTGGAGCTTCTATGGAGAGAAAAACACTAAGAGAAAACAAGGTTAACAATCGCAATAACAGCAAAAGATAAGATCATTTCTATGACTCTTTAAGGATGCGTTGAATTTTTGTTATGAATAAGTTCTTTTTGCATTAAAAACAGAACTTGCACAAGAAGAAATAGCAAAGTGTAAAACAGGAATAATCAGAAAGGTGTGAGTGTAATGAACTTAAATATATAGTATAAGGTTTAATCTAGCTTAGCAACAGAATGCAGAATTTTTTTAAGGCTTGGAAATGTTGTTATATGGTAAGAAGGCACCACAGAGCTTTGTCGTGATACGGAAGTACTTGGAATATTTGTTGCGGCCATAAAGCACAATTTTTATATATACATATGTATAATTTGTAATGCTACTAGTGTTTTTAATCATGAAAACAATCAAACTAGATATGATCTGTCACAAATAGAATAAGAGGTTATGGTCACTTTTTTTGTTCTTTTTTAATGTGTTTTAGAATATGGGACTTGTTGCATTTTTCTCCTTTTTCTGGTTTTATAATTAAATTCACCAATGTTGTTTACTTTCATTCTCCAGAGAAACATTTGTGGGTTATTAACCCTTTTAATTTTGACAGACTTTATTTTACCTCTTAAAACTTTTAAATTGTGGTTTAGGCTCTGGGCTGCTAATTCAAGAGATAAAATAAAATGATATTTTGTCCTCTCTAAGCAGTATCAATTTCAAGTAGCTCGTGTGAATTGTCACATGACCAGACACATCTTACCTACACTGCTAGAGGTAAATGTCTGTCACAAGCTTTTAGGAGAAGAAGTGACTAAAATACTTTAATGAATAGATAAAATTGAAATATGTTGTACATACTTTATTTAAAGTTTCATGTGGACATAATAACTGTATGTCTGCATGTGTCTTTTGATTTTAACAACAATTGTTGCCCCTAGCAGAGTACACACACAGCACTGTTCTAGGTATCAAAGATTTGACTTTTTTTTCAATTTATCTAATATTCTTTTCTCGACAAAGCTTAAAACTATCAAATATTCTAGATCTGAAAGAATCCCAAAGATATGTGCTCTCCATTAGTCATTCCTACATGTGAAAAAGATGCAACTAAGAGCAAATGTGATAGCAACAGCTTAGAAAAGCCATTTATCTGTTAGACTGCTGAATAGTGAAACAGGGATGACCTTTCTGAAGGATAAAAAATTTATGAACACATGAAGTCCAGACCTATCCACAGGCCACCTAACCCTTACCACCAACACTTCAGTTCCCCCTCCCTAACCTCTTACACCTGCAACATCATGTGTTGAAGAAAATTTATTGCTGTTACATTCTGTCACATCTGGTTACAAAAGGAAATTTCCTGAGAAAAAAATAAATCCCACAACCAAGACAAAGGAGATGCCCTGAGGTAAATTACTGAGGATGACCCGATCAGGATTTTTTGCCCTTGAGTCTGAGTAATTTGAATTTGAGCATCTACTGATACCGAGTCCTGATCTGATACTTTTATAATACATAAAAATAAAGAATTACAAGAGTGAAGAAACAAATCCAGGATGTTCCTTATTTTTTATACAATTGAACTTATTTTAACATTTAACAACTCTGTTAACAGAGCGCTTCTGTGAGGTTTCATGAAAAATCATGTAATAAATAATATATTATGAATAAATTCTTCACGTTTGACCTGTCTGTCTCTGTGTTGCCCTGTGATGGACTGGCGACCTGTCCAAGGTGTACCCCGCCTCTCGCCCGTTGACAGTTGGAGATAGGCACCAGCCCCCCCGCGACGGATGGAGAAATGGACTTTTGGACTTTAATGCGACAGTAGATTTATATGGATTTATATTGCCAATTTATGTATGTAAATTGTTTTTTTTTTTCTTTTTACATCTTTATTTTCCTGTTAATAAGACGTTTCATTGCAATATTTTAGTTTGAAATAAAGTCATAAACTCAAACTAGATATAAAAAAGTCTAATATAAAAAATAGCACCTCAATTCAAATAAACTTAATAATGACAATATATATTCAGGGGGTGTAGTTGCGAGGATTTTATTTTTGGTTTTTGAAGGGTCATTTTAAATCTGTAAAGCACTTTGAGAAACTGTGTTGGAAAAGCGCTTTTTAAATAAAGCTTGATTTGATTGGATTTGATACTGTATATCCGAATCCTAATCAGGAGATAAGGTAAGATTCTGAATGAGTCTGAAACCATTTGACCGGACCCAATTTCCAATCACAAATGTCCCTTTATGCTGGTGTGTCTCCATCCGTTACAAAGCAAAAAAACGGAATATGCCGAAAAGTTACTAATATCCCCCAGTCCAATAAAATACAGGTGCTGGCCAGTAAATTAGAATATCATCAAAAAGTTGAATTATTTCAGTAATTCCATTCAAAACGTGAAACTTCTATACTGTATACTTTCCTTCCACACATAGTGATATATTTCAAGTGTTTATTAATTTTCATTTTTATTATTACAACTGACAGCTAATGAAAACACCAAATTCAGTATCTCAGAAAATTAGAATATTCTGAAAAGGCTCAATATAGAAGACACCTGGTGCCACTCTAATCAGCTGATTAACTCAAAACACCTGCAAAGGCCTTTAAAAGGTCCCTCAGTCTTGTTCTGAAGGCTCCACAATCATGGGGAAGACTTCTGACTTAACAGCTGTCCAAAAGACGACCATTGACACCTTGTACAAGGAGGGCAAGACACAAAAGGTGATTGCTAAAGAAGCTGGCTGTTCGCAGAGCTCTGTGTCCAAGCACATTAACAGACAGGCGAAGGGACGGAAAAAATGTGGTAGAAAAAAGTGTACAAGCTCTAGGGATAACCGCACCCTGCAGAGAATTGTGACGACAAACCCATTCAAAAATGTGGGGGAGATCCACAAAGAGTGGACTGCAGCTGGAGTCAGCGCTTCAAGAACCACCACGAAGAGACTCATGAAAGACATGGGATTCAGCTGTCGCATTCCGTGTGTCAAGCCACTCTTGAACAAGAAACAGCGTAAGAAGCGTCTCGCCTGGGCCAAGGACAAAAAGGACTGGACTGCTGCTGAGTGGTCCAAAGTTATGTTTTCTGATGAAAGCAATTTTTGCATTTCCTTTGGAAATCAAGGACCCAGAGTCTGGAGGAAGAGCGGAGAAGCACAGAATCCACGTTGCATGAGGTCCAGTGTAAAGTTTCCACCGTCAGTGATGGTGTGGGGTGCCATGTCATCTGCCGGTGTTGGCCCACTCTGTTTCCTGAGGTCCAAGGTCAATGCAGCCGTCTACCAGGAAGTTTTAGAGCACTTCATGCCGCCTGCTGCTGACCAACTTTATGGTGATGCAGACTTCACTTTTCAACAGGACTTGGCACCTGCACACAGTGCCAAAACCACCAGTACCTGGTTCAAGGACCATGGTATCCCTGTCCTTGATTGGCCAGCAAACTCGCCTGACCTTAACCCCATAGAAAATCTATGGGGTATTGTGAAGCGGAAGATGCAATACGCTAGACCCAACAATGCAGAGGAGCTGAAGACGACTATCAGAGCAACCTGGGCTCTCATAACACCTGAGCAGTGCCACAGACTGATCGAGTCCATGCCACGCCGCATTACTGCAGTGATGGAGGCAAAAGGAGCCCCGACTAAGTATTGAGTGCTATACATGCACATTCTTTTCATGTTCATTCTTTTCAGTTGGCCAACATTTAAAAAAAAACATATTTTTTCATTGGCCTTTAAAATATTCTAATTTTTTGAGATACCAAATTTGGAGTTTTCATTAGTTGTCACTTATAAATATCAAAATTAAAAGAAATAAACATTGGAAATACATTGGTCTGTGTGCATTGCATGAATATAATGTACAAGTTTCACGTTTTGAATGGAATTATTGAAATAATTCAACTTTTTGATGATATTCTAATTAACTGGCCAGCACCTGTATACTAACCAGATGAAAATGGAACTGCAACACAATAGAAAACAGAAAGAAAAAAAACATACAAAAATAGGGACAGGGTTCTTAAAAGGTCCTAAGTAGCGACAACCAATTTGCCAGAGTTTGAGTTTGTGACCTATAGCCCAAACAGTAGATTTCAAAAAACTAAACCAGATTTGCTGGTTAGTTCCTGTTAATGTATTGTACAACTCTGATATAGCTCATGGTTGAGATAACAAACATCTTTTAAATACAAACCAAAAGGAAGGTACTTGAACTGAACATAGATGAGTTGATGACTTTTTATGTTATTCTGCTCATGTCTGGCTACTGTTCCATGCCTCAGAGGCATATGTATAGGTCATATGACACTGGTGTCTAAATGAAGCCATCACAAATGTGATGAGAAAGAAGTACTTTGATGAGATGATGTCTTTAATTAATCTGGTGGTTATCTTATAGCCAGTAAGCAACTCTTTCTAGACAGTACGGCCAGTCCCACATGCACTGATTGGGTCTTACGCAACTGCATTCAGCTGATTAAATAATCACACCCTTATTATGGCAAACATGGCTGCAAACAGTTTATTAGTGGCAAACGAATCTGGTTTTGGTACATGATATGGAGCCTCGTTTCACCCACAGAGTGTATTTCACATGTAACCCTATCATACACATTTTGCTGAAACTAGCTTAGAAAAGGGTCCAAGTGTAATACTTGGTCTGGTGAAAAATGCAGAAACTTGTGGATGCATGTTTTTATTAAACATTTCACATCAAACATCTGCTTTTAATCTCACTCGGTTTTATTGATACAATGACCAAAAGAGGCTGAAAATTGGCAGTCAGTGATGTTTACATGACGTGCCATTATATCTTTATCTCTCTAAACGGTTCTATGCACAATTGCAACCATGCCTTGTTATAATAGGCATGTGTATTGTTAGATTAGAGAATGTGTGTTAATTTAGACTATGCAGTTTCCCACCACAGCAAGACTGAGATTACGGTCTGAATCCAGTAGTTTGTCTAAACTCCTGAGAGTGCTAAAGTAATTTACTCTAATGTTGTATTTAATGTTTTTCACACTTTATGATGCATTGTATTTTTTGTGTATTTCTTTATCACCGAAACATGTTAAGCACCTTGAATTACCCTGTTGTTGAAATGTGCTATGTAAATAAAATTGCCTCCCAGGAAAAATTGTCGCTGGGTATAAAAGGATAAAAATGCATGCATTTATTTTGCAAAGAAAAAGTTTGAGCTTGAACAATTTCTAATTCACCATACATTACGTTAATTTATAGTTTAAAAATATCTATGAAAATGTATGGCATTCTATATATATAAAAAAGATTTGTATTTCAGCATATTCCCCTCTGCAACTAGCTCCTACTCTGTAATGTCTTCTGTATGATGAGACATTCTGCCCCTTTCAAACACTGAACCCACATTCATGATGGGGTAAAGATGGCAGGTATAACGTGTGGTGAATACAGAACGTCAAAAGGGGGATGTGACCATAGGTACCTGACAAAAACTTTGTCTGTAATGAACAAAACGGCAAATATGAAACTGCAAGAAGGCAAACTAACCAGCACCCTTTGCTTTTAGCACAGTAAAAAGCTAGAATAAGTTCAGCTGTGTGGGAGCACTTTGGATACCAAGGTTGTTTTCCCACCTAAGGTGTTGGGTCTGTTTAAAACTAACTCTGTTTTGTTTCCTACATTGGTGTTGTTCCCTTGTGTAGATGTGAACATAACGATCAACCTGGGGTGCGGACCAGAATAATCGAAACGACACCACCTCCTCTTTTAGATACAAATTTGGGTTATTTTTGTCAATTGGCTAACATATTTGCTGGCTTTTAGTTGAAGTTTTGTTGCATTTTTTTAAGTAAAGCACGTTGTGTTGCCCTTGTTGTGTATGAAAAGAGCTCTATAAATAAAACCTAACTGATAATTTGATTGATTGAGAGGAGGAGATGGATGAGTGTAAAATAATTTAACTGGACCTGCAGTGATGTGGCTGAAGACAGATTATGATACACATTAGTGGTTTCATGTCTAGAGGTAATGTAACACCTTCAATCTGCTTTTAGATGTTCTACAGCCACTGTTTCCCCAGTGCTGTCAAACTTGAGCATAAGGAGATAGAATAAAACAGCAAGAGGAACTGGCGAGGTAATGACAGGGGAAGCAGGAGAGCAGCAGAGCGAGATTTAAAGGGAATGAGAGATAAACTGAAGAGCTGGTATATGTGTGTAAAATTTGAGTCTGGATGCTTGAGCAAATTCTGTCACAGGAAATCAGGTCAGAGGAACCACTCACTGCATTTGCTGTGCAACTCCAACATCTACTTGTAAAAACCAGCTGCCAGATTTAAGTATGCAATGTTTGTAAGGTTCAATTTAACCACACTGATGACTTAATCGGTCACACTGCCAGAGCCATGCATACGACACACTCATTTACACCTCTGGTGCCCTTGCAGTATTTTTAAGCAAGGTGGATACAATGTCAGCTGCATTAGGCTTCCCTCGTGGCATCCAGTCCTCGTAGCACAAGCTCTGACAGTGAAATGTCATCAATTTATTTCCCCATCTAAAAAAAAAAAAAAATTGCTTGTGAAATCTTTATAGGTTAACCCTCGGAAAAACAAGTCATTTAGATAGTGCAGCAAGAGTTGGTGACATGCCTGAACACAGAGACAAAAGGTAAAACAAGGTCTTATTGTGAGGCCTCCTGCTGTGAGGCAGGTGGTCTGTAGATGTAACAGCAGCAAGATAATGGGTTGATGTCACGTTCCAACAGCTCCCACTTCTCTTCACTTACAACTAGGTCAAAGCACCTGAGCAGCGAAGGAAACAGAGGGCATTCATAGAGCAAAGAAAATTAAGCCAATACACGTGCAAGACTCCATAAATGGCTGTTTTTTTAAAGTGAATAAAAAAAGAGGGAGAAATCACTTTTAAAACAAATATTAAAATGTATCAAAAATCTTTCATTTAACGTACAACTTTCACATTTTTTTTTCTCTAACAGCACTGTATGTCACAATATAATAAGCTGTTTTTCTCTTCTCACTGATACATTAATTTATCAAAATACTTTTCATTTATTTCATAAATGTAGCTGGGTCGGTGAACAAAGCCCTAATAATCTAAAGTATTGTTGAAATATAAAGTCATCTACATTAAGACAGGGTTTTATGTGTATTGAACATGATAAGGCAATACCCCTTATTAAAGTGTTCATTAAAAGTTGGGGATGTGCATTTTCCACATATTACAGTCAAGTTTTAGAGGACATTAAAAAAAGGTTAAAAATCTCTTGATGCTAAAAGATACTTTTATGAAGAGTTTAAAGTAGCAAATTTGGATGTGTTATGCTAGCAGTTTTTATTGATGTTAAAAAACAAATAATTTCTTAATTGCTATTTTAAGTGACATATTACTTGCTTTCTAGTCTTTCTGAGAATCAGAAATCCCTTTCATCCAAAAATAGAGAGTACCGATTGGCACCTACAACAAGTTATTACTGCACATGATCCCACTTTCATTAGGAAAAAAACTAACTTTCAGTTTTAGGTAAACTACCCTTACTTCAATTTCTGTTGTGTAGCTATGTGTCTGGATGAGGTGTCTGTTTCTAAATCATACAGGCTGGCAAAAATAGGTATGAGGAGGAAACAATTGGCGCCACCAACATTTCTGAACATTTAAAAGAAAATGTCCTGTCAGTAACATGACCATGATAATAAATGTAAGATAGATGTCGCTCCAGCATCGCCTCACATTGCATTTGACACCGTAACATACACAATTCGCACACATGCTGCACTACTAAAGCATTAACACAGCTGGGATTCAAGTATTACAGAAATAATCTAATAATAACATTACTTGATCTGATGCAACACTATTGAAATGCTTTGCTCACCCTGCACACAGGATGCTTGAGCTCATGGAACCTGATCAAGGTGTTAATTAATTCGTGTCTCTGTGGTGACTGCAGATTTTGTTTTAGTTACAGATGAAGT
This sequence comes from Apricaphanius iberus, assembly GCA_028564705.1. Lineage (NCBI taxonomy): Eukaryota > Metazoa > Chordata > Actinopteri > Cyprinodontiformes > Aphaniidae > Apricaphanius > Apricaphanius iberus. Next base: position 1,101,957 of record JAPXFQ010002581.1, read on the forward strand.
AAGAGATCTTGGACTCATTGCTGATAAGGTCAGCTCTTTCTTGTATTCCCTTTGACGAGTACATCTCATTTAAGTCCCTTGTTAAACTGCTGTGAAACCAGCTTCCAGTTTTTGTCCGTAAGTCAGACCTCTTTTCTACTTTTAATACTATAGGGTTAAAACAATGAATTAAACTAAGGTGTAGTATCTCATGGATGACATACTCTTTTCCCTCATTCTAGTACTTTCTTCTTTCAATTATTCACTATCTACCTTTTCTTTGCAATTTTTCTTTTTAAAGGAGTCACATCTGGTCATTGTTGCGTTGATCTTTGACATTCCTGGAGGGTGGCATTGGCTGAGCTATTGCAAGCAATAACTTCATGTTCAGTTTCTAGAAATGATACACCTGGCCATATATTTCTTTTCTTAGCCGTGTCTCTCTCCTTATCAAAGCAACAGAGGGGGCTATTGCTTGCATTGTTTTTTATCCACTAGATTTTAGAACTAAAAAAGCACTTATGAAGCACAGACCTCCGCCAGGGCAGATTGCAGAGAGATGGATAAAAAGCAATGATAAAACAAATAAAACAATAGAATAATGTTAACTGAGAACTACACCACCAAAACTCGCAAATAAATATTTAAATACAACAACAGGGTCATTAAAGATCTCATGGTACCAAATATTACAAGATGCATTTGTAGTAATCCTCAGCTCAAGAGGAATCCTCACACCTGTGTGTGTGTGTGTGCTTGAGCATGCTGGTGCACATAAGGTCTCTTTACATTAGTGTGAGGAGCCATCGATCCGTCTCCCAGGACTAGATGCGGACAGGAAGGAGATTGGAGCCAAAGACAAGCAAATGACCCCCAGAGTGCAGGAGCCCCAGGTGGACCAACGCATCCCCCAGAGAGGAGCAGAAGAGAGTCCCGGCAGAAAGCTCCAGGGGTCTGCAGCGACGAGCCCATGGGCTTGGGCAGCAGCCAGCTAGACCAGGGCAAATCCAATCAAGGAGACAGATACCCAAGGGCACCCCACCCCGCAGCACAGACCTGACCAGACAACAACAGACAAGGGCCCCGCTTCCGCCAAGCTGCAGAAGCCACGGCCAGCCAATTACCAACATGTGCCGCCACCTCCCTCGGCCGACATCAATGCAGTGCAAAACCACCCACCAGCTCTCTGGGTACTCCCCCATCAGCAATTCGCCCAGAAATCATAGACCAAACCGCCTCGAACGGACACCAGAACAAAACAAACCATGCAACAACTGCACATCATTCTGCGGGACTGGGATTATTCTTTTAAAATGTCCTAATTAGATTAAATTTTTACCATTTGTAAGAATATTACTGTATTTAATGTTTTTTTGCTGCCAGTAGTAGTTATTCTGAAAATCCCTTTTTCAGAAATGCTGGTTTTCCATCACTCCCAAATTCCAATGACTTCCTGGTCGCATTCCAGACATTTCCTGAAACTGTTATCAACATCCACATACAACTTTTCGAGTTATGTTGCTAAGAGACAGACGAACCCTGGTTAAAAATAAAAAATAAAAAAACTCCATGGCAAAGGTAATAACTGAGAAGGAATTAAAATGTAACTAATTGAAAAAATCTTTTTATTTTCCTGCTGAAGTTGATGTAAAAAATATCTTATTTATTTCTGCTTCAGTAGGCTGAGTTAACACTTGGGTTAAGCTGCTCTATAGCACATAGTTCAAAAAAACACAATGCTATAAGTTAATTTATATGCTTTAAAACGAGTAAATCAATGCAAATGTATTTTTAATTTATTTCGTTTTTATTATTTCATTTCTTTTTTTTATTGAGTTGCGATTATGACCCAAACTAAACATGTCAAAAGGGACCGGATATGATTTCTATTACGACTAAGAACTTAAATAAAATAAGTTAAAAAGTACATTTAAAAAAAATAAATACCAAAAACATCTGAACTCCTCTGGTTTTTAAAGCTCAAGACTCAGCTTTCAACAAAAGGCATGAGGGAATGATTGAAGGCTAACATCTGTACTGGTAATTGCTTGAAGAACAGGATAGTGATTGAGCCCATTTATCTTTGTTGGTCAGGAGAAATAAGAAATCACCGTGGCATCACAAAAGAAAAGACGTCAGTTAGGAGAAATTAGAAAGACAAATGAAGAAAATTAATAATTGAAACATCCAGGAGAGACAGAGGAGAGCTTAAACAATAAGCTTTGAGTTCATTTTCTCTCATCTTACTCTCCTTTCACCCACAGTATGTCTGACTTTCTTCCATATGGATGCATTCCTTTTTTATTGCTTTATTTTCCCTCTCTTAAGCACTTCATGCTAAAAGAGAGTTCAGTTCTTGTTTGGCGTTTGTCTTTCCTTTACTTCTCCCCCCCCCCCCCCCCCTAGCACTGGGCTTCAAACTGCAGGCACAAAAGACAAGACTTGAGCATAAAAGACACATGCAAGCCTCAGCAGGTGACAATCAATACCCATGACAAATAAAAGAATAGCACAAGCCACCGTAACAGCTTTCAGTCGAACGGCTCCTGGTAAAGAGACAGCTTCCTCCTACTCAATGATTGCGTTCCCTGATGACTGAGGATGAAACCGATGACCACTGGCAGACGCACAAACACTGTTCCAGTGAGTCACAGTGAGCTGACAGACTTGTGCAGAGTTGGCTCCAAACACTAGCCCACATTACCACTCAGCTTATGCTCTCATGCTTTACACAAAGCTCTTCAAAAAGCCAAGCACCAGTCATCAGTAAGATGCCAGTTCAGTTGTTCTTTTGAGCAAATGTGCACAAACCACGACATTCTGTGCTGTTCTGTCTCTCACAGACATTAGTCATTATTGCACTCAATGATTGGTTCTGGCTTAGCAGAAGTGATTTGCAGACACAAAAAACATGGAGTAATGGAGGCAGAGAAAAACAACATTTGAAAAACGATGTGTGTAATACCACAACTTGGTTTGCATCATGCTCATAATTTTTGCATCAACTTAGGGAAATAGGAAGAAAATGTCAGGTTTTTCTCGAAATGCTAATTATGAGCCTAGCAGGGAGTAGACCCATTTGCAAAGCAACTTGTGCATTCCTCTTATAGTTATTTTGTTCTCGATGTGTGTAATGTCCATCCAGAAATTCTCTATCACACATACCAGCTCTAGAAAGGAAAATATTCAATGAAATGCAGTCCTACACTGTGCGTTTTCTTCTTTTCTTTTAACTTGAAAAAATATATTTATAAAGCTGTACTTTATCCTTAACAAATATTAGTTATTAATTAGGTATCTAAATCCAGTTCTGAAGAGTTACAGCACTCCAACTTTTAGATACGTCCCGCTTCAACACATCTGAATCAAATGATAGAATTGCCTCTTCATAAGGCCATCATGTTTGGCAGAGCCCTGGTAACAAGCCATTCATTTAATTAAAATGTGTTAAAGCAGGGTTACATCTTAAACCTTCTGCACGGTAGCTCAAAGATTAAAGTTGGATACCCCTGGTTAATGTAAGGTGCTTTGAATGCTAGAAAAGCGAAATATAAATTCACTCCATTTACTATTTTATGTTTTTTTTCTTTCATTAAAAGCTGTGCAGGAATCTTCACATTTGATTTTTTTGTCAAATCCTGATAGAGATTTGACAAAATTATATTATAGAGCACTTCGCTGCTCTATAATTTAAAGTATTGAAGCTTACAACAGCTTATTGCACTTGAATGTTAGCTGATTTGTTTGGTCAAAACAATTTGGTGTAATTAAAATACAAAACCTTTTTTTTTCCAAAAAAACCCCAAAACTTTTATTATTATTTAAAGAATACAAAAATGACAAATTTATAAAAAGAGACATATCCTGAAATGCCAGATATTTTTGATCAACTGAGTTGTTTTAGCAAATTCAAAAATCTGCTACATGATTGGTTCTTTAATATGAATTAGGTAATTTTTGTAATATTTTCCTTTAACCCAAACAAATATTGGAAAAAAAATGTATGTTGTGCAGGTTGAGTAATATTTGTCAATATCTTCTCCACAGGACCCCAAGTAAAAATGACTTTTGTTACTCGTACGCATAACTTCTGCTGCAATTATACTTTGTCCATATTCTGCCCATCCATCAATCCATCCATCCATCTATCCATCCATCCATAGGAACCAAACTTTCTGTGAAGTTCTATAGTGCAGTGACCTAGATCTAAAGTTGAATCATTACTTACCATTTTAAAAGAAAAGAAGAAAACTTTGATGAATTGCTTGTTGCCATAGGGCATCTTTGTGCTCAGCGAAAATAAAAGAGTCTAAAAATCTCCCATCTCTCCACACTACTGACCCAATTGTGCCCCCAGTGATTCTACCTAAAAAGCTGGCATCTATGCACTCAACTGAACTCTTTAACAGAGGAAAGCCAGCTTGGTTTCAAATTATCTGCCCCCAAACCTCTTAACATCATGTGTTTCTCTACACTATATTGCAGGGGCAAACATTCATTTTATTGCAGCATGCAGAAATGCACCTTAAGACTAAGTTTCCTACACCTGCCAGTATCATTTCTTTTTGCTCAGTTTTAAATTAAATTGTGGGAAGCTGCCTCATGTATATTCATCTTGCCTTATTCATAATGGATGCTCTGAGCCTTCCAACAGAGCTGACGCTGGACATGGCCATTACTCGGAAAATAATATTTCCCTCTTTGAGTTTATACCATTCTGCTTTATGAACCTGAACTCACTTATTACTTACCATTCTATATTCTTGCTGAAGGAAACAGTAATGTTTCGTTTAATTTGTTACCTTGTGCAGATTTAGCTGTAAAACTGAATCTGAAAAAAAAAAAATAGAAAACTACTTCTGGATCCAGATCAAGTTGGTGGTCCTATTAAAATATAATGCTTTCAAAATCACCCAAATGTTAATCCTTTGACCGCTCATCTAATCTCTTACATCCCTTTCCTCTAGCTCCAATTGTGGATGGATTTTGATCGACATTGCTGTGATTTCCAGCCTTTATCGTTTCACTTTAACTTTATGTAAGGGTCAATTCAGGAAAATATCTACATCTCAATGTCAAATAAATTATAGTTAAACGCAATGTTTGATTTTTTTTCAACCTGGAGCTTATTTTAGCAAATTATTAGCAAATATTATGTTTCCCTTTCAGATGAAATGCCACCTCAGTGTATATATCATGCCATATCATAGCAATACCATATAATCAACATAGAATATTTTAAATATCAGATGTAAATATAATAAATAAATTCTCCAACTATTTTAAAGGGCAAATGTCAAATTTTAGAGACAAAAAAATATAGAAATATAAAAAAAGAATAAAACCCAGATAAATCCTAATTTTCTTTTCTGCAATGTAAATATGGTCACACACCTCCTAAAAATAGGAGGTGTCATGTATGAATGTCAACATTTTACCTGCACAGTGTTGGATAAAGTATTTTCGTACAATACTGATGCCTTGAATGAGCGCAAAGAAGCTTTGTTCAATGTAGTTTTGGCTAATAACTTTTTTCAATGCAGTTGTGCTTTTAAAGTGACCTTAATTTAAAAGGTGTTTAAAACAAGATGCTTTCTATCAGAACTTTGCAGTATTTCTGACGACAAAAAAGGAACATTGTTAACTATGGCCATATTAATATTGCAGTGATGTCATAGATATGATCTATGAGCAAATTTTTCACAAGCTTGCCTACTTTATTATTGGTTTTCTTTTTTGGGGATAGGTATTTTCACATATTTGTATATTTTGTATATTTCTCAACATCTGATACTAAGACAATGCTATTCTAAGCTTCAAACCTGAAAACAATTTGTAAAGGCAGTAATATATAAAAACAATTATATATGCCTTTAAATTAAAATTTTATTTTAGTTAATGTAATAAAAAACCTTTATGTGATCATATATGTAAAGAAAACATTTTCAGACTAACTTGGTAATAACTGCTTTAACTGGTGTTATTTAAAACAGAACCGAAGAAAATATGCACCATTAAAAGATTTGAACTGAAAAAATGGACACAATCTTGGATCAAAATGGAAAAGGGTCCTTTACTGTAGCAAAGAAAAAAAAATTGACCTAACAAAAACAACAACAAAAACAACTACTACAAACAAGTTGCTTGTCTGTTACTCCATCAGACTATCACACAATCGCATTATGATAGCAAATAGCTCTAAAAACTGGCTACTGTTGTCAGTTTACTAACAGCATACATTTGTACACAGGAACCTTTTGTCTACAATCAGCTGTTCACTCCCAGCCAGAAACGCACACATTCTTCTCCAATAAGCATCTTGAGGTAAATTTAGACACTCTGACAACTGTATGGCACATCTGTCTCTCCCTTCATTCGACACACATCAGCAGCAGCATATGAAACATTCACACACTCCCATGTTTATTTCCCCACAAGGTTAAGAGAAATCACACTTACACCGACATTATTCCCCTGATAATGAACCAACAGTGTGAGAAGTAAAAGTGAAGAGAAAGAAAGCAATGTCTTACCAGAGAGAGCCCCTTCCACAGGAGACACCCGTGCACAGAGGAGGGAAATGTGTCTGTGTGGTGAAAACCCAGCAAGGACGGTCTCTCCGTGCTACACCGGCAAATCAGTTTCACACTCTCTCACATTCCTGCCACTCTGATGTCACTCATTCATTCATTCTCCTGTGCGTGGTCATGAAAAGTCTACCGATTGTAACTGTACATTCTTGTACATTTGTCTTTCTTTCTGTCTATTTCCCCACCCCCCCTTCTCTCTCCAGACCTCAGTGAGCCCAGCCCACTTACTCCATCTGTGCAGTTAACACCCCCAGCCTCATAAGCACCCTCCTGCTCCTCCTCTCTACTATCACACTGCAAAAGGAAAAAAAATACATTTAGGGGGAGCAGAGAAGTGGCAGTTACCTGGGTTCACCTAAGGTAGATTTTGTGTCCTAAAGAATTTCTGTGCAAACCGGGAAGTTTTCTTTCCAAGGCGAGCAAGAAAGAAAATGAAGAAGTTGTAGACTGACCGATCCTTTAGATTTCCGTCCTCTGAACAAAAAAGAATGTGAGAACCTAATGCTGACAGACAGATGTATTAGTCTGTTGCCTTCATGCACAACATCAAATTCTGTATTAAGTCAGGTGATGAATAATTATTGACACCTCTAATATGATGCCTTATTGTTGTTATTAATGCTGACACTGACCTTGGAGAGGTGGTTCAGAAAACGTGTCCAAGATTAAATTCCTTGTTCCATATACAAACTACCCTCTGCATCTATTTGCATGCTCCTTAATATGAAAAATGTCAAACTGGCTCGGAGATATCTTCCGCAAGCTATGTGTGATTCATGATATTATTAAATCAAATCAAATTCACACTATTTATCCATTAGGAAATTCCTTTACAGAGAAAAGTCAACCTAATGCTGTTACAACACTTAGCTTCAAGGAAGGTAACAAGAGAAAAGGGTACAATTGCCAAAATTGCTGGGTTTGGAGAAAGCAGTCAAGCATTTTATGTATGACACATCGCATCAATGTCACTGACCTACACATTTTTTAAATAAAAGTACCCAAATTAAATTATGAACTCATGAACACATTGAGATACAATTTATTTTATATGCTGTGTCTCACCCTACTGCATCCCTCCTGCTCATTCATGCCAGCCTGGTGTCCTCATCACTCCTGCCATTTTTATCATATCTGTCCTTAATAAACTACCTTGCATCAGCTGCAAGTAGGCGGTTGTAGCTCTTGCCTACTGGTTGTGGTCAGACGTCCGGTAATACCAGTGTTCGGCAGAACTCACTTCTTTCAGTCCGCCCCAGTGTGTGAATGTGTGTGTGAATGGCTGAATGTAGTGTGAAGCATTTTGGAGTCTTGGGGACTTGATAAAGTGCTATACAAGTACATCCTTGTCCATGCTGCATCCTGAGACGCTTAGCTAGTGTTGATGAGTACCTACATTTTAATAATTGATGGGAAACTACCTAATTTATCTGTTAGCTGTTATGTTGACTTATTTTCCAGTCATAAATAGGCTACTAATTCAAGTCTAACCAAGTAAAATGAAATCAGCTTGATGCATGTTGTTTCCTCCATGCAGATCTATCAAGGAACTTGTAGCCTATTCTTCTTACAGTGTTGCAGTCTTCTTCAGTGTTTAAGAAAGTTGTTTGTTTAAATAAAAGGAGCTACGTCATCAGCGACCGCCAAGGCACGTTCCAATGTTCATGTGCTACCGAGGAATCTGTCCCCCGTTTGTTAGCCATTTGGCTTACTGACCAAGGATACATCAGAGGTGCCTTGATGCCTTCTCTCGGTTTTTCCCAGAATACAGCGCGATAGCAGCCGTCAGCAGTTACTTCGGGGGTAAATTTCCAGTTTAAATGTAAGTCAGCTAACTGTAGCTATCAGGCTTATAAAATGTTTTTTTTTAATTATTATTAATTTCAGATCCAAAGCAGTTATATATGGTTGGTTAGTTGCTTAGTAGTTGCAGCCTCGGTGGCTACTAGGTACAAATTCGCTTACAAATTTGATTTAACCGACATATAGACATTTAAAAAATAGTAAAAAGCTCATTATACATTTCCAGTTTTATGGCTGAAGTAACGTTACCACGATATTGTGCCACTACGATGGGCAGGACGCAAGCAGAGAATGTGAGTCCCCAGCTGCAGTCACGTGAGTCAAGTCTGTTCCATTTAAGTGTTTTGTTTGACCAAGGAAGGACAGTGTCCTTGAAAGCAAGGCGCCTTGACAATGAGAAACAACCATTAATTGCTCACAACCTTTGAATAGAACCTCGCTGTAAAAATCCTCAAGTATCCTATAAACTCTCTATGTCCTAGTGTAAGATAGACTTTCAACTGTAGCTCTAATATTTAAAAGGATAAGGCGGAAAAAATATTAGATTGAGAAGAGAAGGTAGACACCCAAAAAATATTGGGGCTGAAGTCCTTTAGGAGCATGAAATTACCAAGGATATGCACACACCGAAGGCAGCCTACAATCTAAATCTGAAGAAATTTCCTGTAGAGTGGGGTCTGACTTTCTAATTTACCTTGAAAATTATCCCATGCTTCAAAGCTCTTATCTGCACTCACAGAAATGACAGAGAATGTAACAAAACTAGCAGGCAGTCCTTTATCACCACCCACTCCATAAGTTGTTTCCGTCTCGAGGACATTATCTTTACCTCAGATCCTCTTACCTTCACTTAACCATCTTCCACTACTGATCAAGCTGAGCTATATGGTTATTCTATGCACACTGAGTACACACTTGTGCTTTTTGTCTCTCTGCTTAGCAGGTAGGGATATACCAAGGCACTGACAGAGGGTGATATCAGTCCCTTTTACCACCAGTTGGTTAAGGTTAAACGTTAGAGATGACATGTTTGACAGCATGCACACAAACATCGCAGCCAGACTCTATCTTTCATCTCTGTAGAAACTTCCCCCACAGCCAATAGGCAACATAAAGACAGTTTTTTTAAAGGGAATGCTTAACCTATCTTGTTCAAATCATTAGCATAGCTCTGCAGCAGGACTTGCACTCAGCCCTCTAATAATAATACACCCTACCTTTCTCCAAGCAAAAGAAGCAGGTAGGTGGACAAATATTTGTGTGTAACTGAGGGGGATGGTCATTGTGTGAGGAACTGTGTATGTGTGTGTCATCCACTTAATGTTGATGGGAGCACTGAAGTGGCTACTTTTGATCCACCTGCCCAGCAAAAAGAGGACCAGATGCATTAGTAGTTGCCCTCAATTTTTTGGGAGGCCTGTCTTTTCATCTGAAGTTGTTCTGCTTGCTGAAAAATTGCTTTACTGCCCTCAACTTGCCGTATTCGTCATGTTGCAAAATCCAGATTTCAGTAAATACACCTACACACAGAATTATCCTAAAAACAACTAAACCTCAACATTTTGGACTGCATTGTTATTTTTTCATAAAGAGTAATTTTATAACATTATTAAATTTTACTGCATATTTCTCCTTCCATTTTTAAACAGAGGATTATTATGCATTAACACATACAGACACATACATACAACAGTTTTAGCATGCCCTGAGGCTGACCCTGACACTGATTTTCATTCTACAGACATTACATCTAATGATAGCCTTGGAAGGAAGTCACTCAGGCCACCAGTCAGATTCCATCAGCAGCATGCCTCCATTAACATTGAGAAAGTCTACTATAAAAAAACTAAACGAGCTCAGGTGGGGAACAGCCTAGACTTCCTCTAACAAAGACAACCAGCAACTCAGTCTTTGGTTGGGCTTCAAATCAGCTGCTCCACCTGTTTCAAGCTGAATCCCTTCAGACTGGTTTCATGACAAAGCTTCATAAAATGGCAGGGAGGGGGAATCCAAGACCGAAGGTTTGGATTTAATCTTAGCCTCCTGGAGCAGTCCCAAATAACATGTTGTGGGTGCTGCCAGCAGTGCTTCCCACCACCTGTCATTAGCTTTACTGCTGTTTGAGTCTGCCAACTGTCCAATCCCGTGAGTCTCTCTTAAAGGAATACTCAGGGTCTCATTTCCATCTTGTGTTTTCAAATTATGCAGAAATTTGAGCTTTTTAAAACAAAGAAAATAAACATCATTGATGATTATTAGCCACTAGGAGTAGAACTTAATCCCAGTGAGCAGATGTCACAGTTGTGTAACGGGTTGCATGGGCAGGTTTTCACAGGAAAGTAGTTGCTGAAAACAGACTGTAGTCAGTTGTGTTGTCATCAGCTCAAAAACAGGGAAGCAGCTGTCAGAACGGCATTGAGATTTCCTAATTATAATATAAAATTTTCTAATTATTAATTAGAAATCACTATCATTCTTTTCGAATCAACAATGAAGGGTAGATTCTAGTATAAATTTAAGATTGCAATTAGAGGAAAAATTGAGATTAATTTATGAATCTTCCTTCCAGATGAAACATAAACCAAATAATCCCATTTAAACCCCTAATAAGGCTGCTTAGTCAGCTGTCTGCCTTTCGAGATGAGGGGCTTCAAATCAATCCACCCATTCAGTGTCTTTGTTTGTGTGTGCATGGGGTTTTTTTTCAGAGTGGCCCACTAGGGAGAAAGGGGGTTTGCTCTGTAAAAGAAAATCCAGGAAGTGGTTACCACTTCATGAATAGATCAACTTTGGGATGGAGCTTGAAATATGTAAATAACATTTTTTGCTGACAGCTATATCCCAGTTTCTGATGTTTGAAAGCATCAATGTCTCCCCCACTTTAAGCTTTTAAATATATTATTATCATATAGCCTTGACATTTAGAAGTAACATTCTGTAACTGACCTTTAAAAATAAGCATTGCGCCTCATACAAGAAAGAGGCTATTTAAATCTCCCTAAACATGGGTCCTGCATTGCATTACAGCCACTGGGTTACTGATTAATCAAAGTCAAAGGAGAATAGGGCCTCTTACTCAAGTTTTTGTTATTATTCAATGCCGACTCAGAGGGGTTGGGAACCAGAAGCCACCTAGTTGGCTGTGCTTAGTGTAAATTTTGTGAACCCAATGTTTTTGTAGTTTTCATCAACAACTTTTCTTTTTTCTTGTTGAAAATGAGACTAAAACAATTTTTTTAAAATCACAGTAAGTGACTGAAAATATGATGAAAATTACATATTCAAGAAACTATAAAAAAAATACAAAAATTTTGTGAGGAGGGGGATGGTGCTTGGAAAATAGCGAAAAATATCAGATTTAGTTTTGAGCAGTAGGAAGTAAATGAAATAACATACAGCGTATCCCAAAGTACATTCATTTGTTGGGTCAGCCTCAGGGCAAAGTTGCATATATATTTTTTTACATTACAAGTTTTAGACTCCTACAGTACTGACCTTGCCTCCACAGTTTGCAGCTAAAGTAATAATGTAATATGCATTTTGTATACGGTGTACAATGTTTAGGAATTTTAGACAAATGTAAATCTTTGATTCTACGTACCGCAAAAATTCCTTCAATCCAGTTTAGGATAAAGAATCACGTTGACATAATATGTATCTTGCTTGTAGATGTACGACCCTGTGTTCCTTAAAGAGCTTATATTTTTATTTGGCTAAATTTGATTTAAATGTTGTAACTTTGTAAAAAGAATGTTTTAACTAACATCAAACTGACGAAAGATGACTGGTTTGTGAATTGATTAAAATCTAATTTATACATAAAAAAACAGATAGAAACAATTGCAAAGGTAAAATTAGATCTAAATTTAGACTTATTCTTTCTGGTTTTTATTCCAAAATATTCAAATGAAGATAAGGAAAGTTATTAGAATGTTAACTATAATTGTAAAAAAATGATTAGTTTTAAAGTCTGTTGGCAAAAGAAAAGAACCTCCCTATATTAAGCAATTGTGGGACAGAATAAAAGAAATGATTAGTATGGAAAAAGTAACTCCGAGACTACAAAACAAAGTGAGGAAATTTGAGGATCTGTGGCGATCTTCAATGGTAGAGACAATAAGGTAATAAGGCAGCTATTTATACAGTAGCAATATTTGATAAATTGATAAATTGTGTGTTTATTCCTTGCTGTAAAATTAAGACATTCGGTGGAGGTGAATACGGGAAGTGGGGTGGGGGGCATTGACTAAACAGGCAGGACATTAGGAGAACATCAGCAAGCTAAAGCAGTAGAAGTAAGTAGCCTCCCAGTTGATAAATATGAGTGTTGGGCAAATTACAAAAACAATGTTATATATTTTATATTAGTAGTTTCAGCTTCAAAAAAAGCAAAATGTTTTTATTACATTACATTTTTTTTCTCTTTTATGATTTTCATACTTTATGCTTTTCATGTTTTATGCTTAATTTTGGTTTTTGTTTTACTTTCTCTAAAGTTGTGTTGTTTTTAATGCTTTTCATGTGTTATGTTTTTTCATGTTTTACTCCTAATTGCTGTTTTTACTTCGATTTATTTACCACCAAATCATGTAAAGCACCCTGAATTACACTGTTGTTGAAAGCGTGCTATACAAGTAACATTTCCTTGCCTTGCCTTACATATACTGTCTAAAAAATGTAACTGAAGTACACTGTGTAAAAGTACATTTTCCTCCGCCATCTTGATATTCTGATGGTTTGGTTTTGAGCAACAAGAAGTGCTCCATGGATCTTCTATGGTATCCAACTGATTTGCTCTAGTGTATTAGTTTGAAGGGAAAACTGTTTTAAATGTGCTTGTAGCTTGAGTTACTGAAGTTGTAACTTGTAATTTATTACTGTATATTTTACAAGTAATGTGTTACATTATTCAGTTACTGAAAAAGTAATATATTCCTCTAATTTGTTATTTTTGTAATGCGTTACTCCCAACATTGATGAGCATGAATAAAAAAAATTAAAGTTATAAGGTCTAAATTCTTACTGAACTCTAAACTCTTGAGGACACTGCTTGCTGAACTTGAAGGCTCTAAGCAACTTAGTATGCCTATATACTCGGCTGGGACTGAAACCAGTAGAACACAACATGAAAAACTCATAGGCATCAGCAATATCTAGTGTGAAGTAAAACCAGGAACAGAAAGTAAAGCTTATAAAAGGTTGGGGTCAGAGAGCAGGATAAGCATAAGCGCAGCACCCATAGAGCAGATGGGGTGAAGGGTCATGCACATGGACCCCACAGCAGTAGCTTGGCTGTGCAGTTGCAAGTTGAGCCCCCCTTCCCCCCCCCTCCCCCATTGTCCCCGCTGCCCTCACTGCCTCACGGGTCGAGTAATTTTTTTTGGAAGCAGTTCAGTTGCCAAAATCTTTTTAGCTTGAAAGGAAAATAGCCCCCCCACACAGAAGTTTTGGAAGAGCACGACGGCAGATGGGTGTAGCAAGTAGAAAGAAACAAAACAAATGAACATCACAAAAAGAAGACTCATGGCCAATGCACTAACAAAACAATGCTCTCTCAACACCATGATAGATCTGTTGTAACAGTCTGTTTAACACTTCTGATTCATAATGTCCTTGAGGTCAAGCATCAACAAGTGCTCGTACACTCAGTTCCTTTTTGTCTATTTCTGTTGCTTGCAGTTACCAGGACGCGTAGGTGCTGAGTCTGAATGAGACCATCTGTGAGCTCAAGTGAAACAAAAGCTGAGGCCCTTATCTGTTTTTGGAAAGTGGCACAAAAAACTCAGCTGTACTGATGCTCAGGTTTTTCTTGTGCAACTAAAAACAGCTTTATGGACCATTTAATTTGTTCTCCTCCCTGTCTTCATTGCTCACCAATATATGCTTTCTGTGTCCCTGTGTTGTTCTCCTGATTTTCTTCTTCTTTTTTCTTCTTGCTTCACTGTCTCTTTTTCTTTCAACGCTAAGGCTAGGGGTTTTATCCTTCATAAAATTGCACTCTATTTCTTTTCTTGCTTTATCTGAATTCCCCCCTTTGTCAATTTGCACCCCATTTTGTACCTACTTGTTGCCAATTTGTCCCTTCCTGCTTCTCTTACACAAATGTAAACAAAATTTGAACTTAAATTTGATACTTAAACCACTGAATATGGATATTTTGATTATTATGTAGATACATAGTAAAAGAAATGCATATTTTTTGTATTCCTCAATACAATTGCATATTATTTGTGATGTATCCAAATAACTCCCTGCTGGTATTGGAATTATTAAACAGAATTTCCTCATCTTTAGATTGTCTTTCTCAACTCAGGTGTTTCATCTCCAAGGCACAGGCTTGGACTGACAACCAGTATCAAAGCATAAGGTTTAAAAAGCTGCACAATGAAAGATTCAAAAAATTCTAATGAACTTTTAGATTTAAAGTCCATTTACTAAGATATGGGGAAGTGTCGGGCTATCGGAGGGTTGGAGTGTTTGCACTCTTTCCTAACTGCTGCTGATCAGCTGGCTGAAATAAAATATCCACACTTGTTTTCGACATTCTGAAACATTCTTGGTTCCAAAAAACTTTACCTAAGTAATCATACATGAGAATCTCATATTTGGTCAGTAGCAGACCTCTCACTGCAGGTGGCTCTGTTACATTTACAAAGAAAACGGATATAGCACAATCAAAACCATGAAGGTATGAATGGGCAAAATTACGAGCACCCTCTGTGGCCTTTTCACTTTGCTGCTTGGTCTATGTTACCGTTACATTATTAACGTAAATTATGGAAAAGAATGAATGTCACACTTTCTTTCTTTCTTCTTTCTTTAGTAGAGCAAATCTGATCTAAAACTTTAAGCCAACCAGACCCACCAGAGTGTTTGGTTTAGACTAAGGATATTACACTTACACACCAAAGATAAATAAGAAGAAAATAAGAGATATGATCAACAAGAGACAACACAGCAAATCCACAGTGTTTACGAGAAAGATGCCCAAGGTTTGATCTAATTGGGAGTATTTCCAGCAGACATTCACACGCCTCTTAGGTTGCTCAGAGAGACTTGTGTTTTGTGCTCAGACTTCAAGCCAGAAAATTGGATTTTATTTTTTCGATGTTATGAGTCAGCACACATGGATTATTTCAAGTCTAACAAAACCTCAAGAATGCAGAAAATAACTGTAATAACAGAGGCAAGACATGGCACTTTTCTTTCAAAACTGTTTAATCTCCCGCTCTGATAAATGATCAGAAATCAAATATTTCAACAATTTCTTCAAGCAATGACACAACAGTGTGCTTTTGATCCTCATGTGACCTACAGACAGAGAAATAGACACTAAACTGAGAGAATTAGCACCATACCTCAAAGCTCGTTCACAGTGGTTTGAAGTGTTATATTGTTTCCAGCTGGGAAATAAAATCCAGATTTTGCTTGGTGTGAAGCCCAGTCAGCTGAACAGAGCTGAGATACGAAACAAACGTGAGAGACACCAACTCCCAGTTCTCCCTACATCCACACCAACAGGCTTGAAATCCTCCACTGACATCCCACCAGAGAGACAGCGAGAATTTAAGAGACAGAGAGGGGAAGAAGGGGGAGGTGGGCTGTTTGGGTGAAAAAGGGGGGAGTAGTTAAACGGGAGAGAGTAAGTGAAAGTACGAGGGAGGGACGTTTAGGTGTTTATGCGTTTGTGTGTGTGTGCTGGTATGCTTCGGTCTAGAATTCATACTGAGGACCATTTTTCACCAATTCAGGTTTATCACCTGTAAAGCGAGGACATTAATACAAATTAAGGACATATTTTGTCTGGTCCCCACTTTCTGACAATATTACTAAGTTCTACTGGATGGTTTTAGAGGTATGGTTAATTAAGTTTTAGTTCAGGTTAGGGTTAAGGGTAGATCAATAATAACAGTAATGATTAGTGTTAAGTCACTAAAATGAATGCAAGTCAATTAAGGCCCTCACTACCAAATGGACTGAACTTATATAGTACTTTTCTAGTCATGATTTCCACTCAAAGACCTTTACACCATGTCCACATTCACACATTCACATTCATACACACATTCATATAGCCTACCGATGCAGAGCTCAGTATGCAACTTGGGCTTTCCCATTGACATTTGACAGGAGGAAGCTGGAATTGAACCTTTTCTAGCAGATGCTAGAGAGACTATCTTTGACTGTGACTCATTTAAGTGCCTGGAAAAATATCCAAGGTAAGGCTCCCAGAAGACTTGCTGATCAAATACCTGAACCACCTGGCCTGACTCGATTTAATGTAGGAGAATCATTGACTCTATTTTGAGGTCCCACCTGACGCTATAGAGCTCCTCTAAGACTGAGTCCAGGAGACCTATAGCCACTTGTATCAGGGCCCTCGATCTTTTACACATGAGCTATAACTCCTGAACATACTATAGGTGTCGCTCTTGCTTCAGCAGGGGGTAGCGGGGCAGCATCCATATTACTCCTCCTATCAATAAAGTGAAGAAGATATTTATTTGACTCAGTATTGGACTAAAAAAGCATCCATTACCTTTTAATTTCTCCAGAGCATAATAATAAATAAATAAATAAATAAATGCATCTTAAACTGAGTACATGTTCTATTACTTTTAGGTTAGATTTGAGCTTGAAATTCCCTCATAAGAACATTTATGAGGCCCAATTATAATACTGAAGGAAAAAGCGGACACTCAGTCAAATACTCTTGGCATGTGTATGTGTCTGTGAAGGCAAATGTTACTGGCTATGTGAGTGGGTTCCAAAGTAGAGCAGAGAATTATGCCCTAGTCAGGAGGGTTAGGGCAGTAATCGCTATCCACTGATGTTTTCCCCCTTTGATCTGCAGTATAAAAGGCTCATGTCACTGAGAAAATTCTCAGATAAAGATGAACATGAACAAAGATAATGCTCTTTTCAGACTTCTCTTATGCAGATTGCACCCCTGGTGGTTTATATTGTACGGAGATGCTCAGCCACATTGATTATTGATAATCTGACATAACTTTACAATAAGGCTCCTCTTATAAATGGCTAATAAATAGTATATAGATGTTGTTAATTACGCTATAAACACTTAATTATTAAAAATAATGTATCCTGCAACAATTAAAGGAAAAAACAGGATGAGACTGACTAATTTCTTTCTTTTTTTTTTTTTTTTTAATAAAAAAAAAAAAAAAAAAAAAAGACTGACTAATTTCTTGCTAAACAGTGAACCAAATCTGCTTATCTACATACTGTATTTCATCTAAGTGTGCCATATTAAACATTTCAGACTAAGTCCCTGCCTTATAGTAGATAGCTTCACAGCTTTATAGTAAGACTCCGTTTGATGATGCATATTTATATTGGAGGGATAAAGTATAATACTATATGCTAAAAAAATAATAAAAATAATCTAAAAATACTTATTATGCGAACACAGTAGTAACTTAGTCTGATATGTTTCATTTAGTGAATCTAGAACTATAGATTTGATTAAACCAATCAGTTTTGTGTCTTTTTATTCCTAAAACAATACAAGGCAAACACTAATTAAATGAATGATTTGTATTGTTTATATATAAATTAGTAATGCATCTATAAACTATTACTAGTATGGTATGGTCATCTAATAGTCAAGTAGATTTCATATAGTTGACAGGAAAATTAAGTTCAATCAAATAGTAACACTGTTAAAAAGAAGAAAAAAAACCATTGTGTCATAGTTTTAAAATCATAACCATTTTTTAAGCAACCACTAAATTAATAAAAAAAATATACAACAAGAAAAGCACAGAAGAGTTTAGATTTTACAGTTTCAAGTCAGAAAATTTAGTTTATAGATAAACTAAATCCTCACTTTAACTGGAAATCCAGGCAGCTACGGTGCTAGATTCACAGCATGGCTGTGGATCAGCCTGATTATTCCGGGCTGACGCCTGTAGATCAGACTAATCCCAAAATATTTTATAAGAATTTGGAGGGTAGAAAAGGTGAATATGAACATGTGAGTTTCTTTGGATATATGCCTGCAAGATGTAAACTTGTGATGTGAACATTGAGTTCTTGAAGAAACAGAGCAAGCTGGATGTTACAATCAGGATTCAGGTTTACCTTTAGCCCTCATCATCAGTCAGACCTGTCCGGAAGCTACCAAACTGTGAGAACAGGACAACGGAGGGGAGTAATACACAGATGGGGAACAGGCATAGTACGATCCAGTAATATATGAAAATGTGACAAATGAGGAAGCAGATATTTCACTTCAAGAAACCTATTTACAACAACAAATGTATATTTAGTTTACAATTAAACTCTTTGTAGAATACATCAACGTATAGCTGCTGACTTTTCTTTATCAACAAGATTAGAAAAAGGAAGGAACTAGAAGCATTTCTTTACTTATTTGAGTGCGTCCTTGTCTGACCTTATTCTGTTATTTTGTGCCATCTGAGCTTTTAAGCCCTGTTGATCTTATTTTTTTTCATTTTGTCACATGTCTATAATTGGTTAATATGTTTTTACAGTCTTGCCTTCTGCTCTCACAAAGTTCAACATTTTCTAAATGCTATCTCACAAGCCCTCCCTTATGTGGATCAAGTTGTGTTTTGTCAAAATACAATTAAAGTTGCTTCTTATAATTTTTGCCAAGCTTTGCCATACATGACACACGTTTAAATTCTTCCTGTCCTGTCTTTTGTATTGCTAATGTTGTTTAAATCCTTCTACATACTTCCTTCCAAATCCCTGCAAGTGGATGCTTTACTTTCACATATTGTGATGTATCAGACAATGTGTTAGTCATAATTGCAGACCCTGTAGCTAACTGAGCTCTAATTTTGCAATGTATACATAAATACATTAAACAAATTTTTTCGGACCTTTAGCTTTTATAAGTTTTTGATATCACTGTCCAGTTGGAACATTCAGTGTCCCAATAAGGAAAAAAAAAATCAAAATATAAACAATATACAAGGCTGTAGTCTATAGTAAACTAGAACAGTAGTGTCATTGTCTTGTATCCTCTATATAGCTTTGCTAATAAGAATACATTTTTGCAAAATGTCGGGCTTCTTTCATGGATGTTTGGAAAATCAGCTGTTCTTTGTATTTGAAGGATGATGGTATAGCGTGTGAACGACACACAGTGCCAACATGTGTACACACAGTTGGTCTCATTTCCTGATTCTCCGGTCAGATGCTGGTTTCTCTTTTGAGAGCCGAGCCCATAATGACATCAGCTTCCGCACACACAACAAGGCGTCACCATGGCATTGCACAAAGACATTTCTGGCCTAAAGGGAAGAAAGGGGGCGTCATGCGTGACACATTTATGGGGAAGATCTGAGTTCCGCACCCTTCTTCTCTCGTATCCTCCTCCTTTCACTTTTTTCTCAATTGCTGTTTGTTCAGTCTCTGTGTGCACCATGGTAAACGGCACTGACGGCCCATCAAAGAGCTTCTCTGATTTCCCAGGGCTGGGCCTGCTCTCCATGATACATTTTAGCTTTTTATATCCATCTACTCTTCCATTAAAAAGTTACCGTTATCCATTAAGTCCCTTTGAACACAATCTGGGTAAACTCATATTTTAGTCTGTCTTCTTCAGTAGCTGTCTTTTGATTTCTGATACAGTCAAGTAGAGACAACAAAGGCAAAAGACTAAGTGAAGAAGTGACCACCCACAGGGCTCTGTCAAACAGTTTAGCTAATGGACAGAATTGCTGTGTGTAAGAAAGAAGAAGAATATGATATATTGTAGGATGCAATGTTTGCAAAAAGACTTTTTCAAGTACTTTTGTTTTCTAATACTAATTAGTAATACATTTTTTATGCATTAAAAACTTCTTTAGTCAATGATCAACATTTAGAAGCGGGATTCTGCTGTGTTGTGTCAAATTTGCAAGGCAACGCCGTTGTGTGTGGCTTGCCATCTGCTTTGGCAATTTTATTTGTGATCAAGCTTTTGCTGACTATCTTTGTGGACAATGTCATCTCCGTGTTGGTGTATAAATGCTTCCGTGCTTCATTTTTCTGCAAACAACTAACATGATATTCACTCTGTTCATCCTTTCTTGGAATACCTAAATGAAATCAAAGCTTGGATGGCCATGATTTTATTTTTAGATTTAGGCATTAAAAAAGTTGAGATCGTATTTTGATGCACAAGTAGCACTCGTGCCACCCACCACACTAACCCTGACTCAATCCATAAATCATCGTTCTCATTATGGAAGAGGCAGGGTACATCCTGGATAGGTTGTCAGTCCATTACAAGGTAACAGAGAGACAAATGATAACCACTCCCACACTCACTCATAAGTGAACTTAGAGAGACCAGTTTACTTAAAAGTCATGTTTTTGGACTGTTGGAGAACCAACACAGAACCCATGCATTTAGAGGGAGAACATGTAAACTCTGCTATCAACTACACTTCCATACAAACTTGCTCCTTGACTCCATATTTTTAAATTCACTGCAACTGTTCTGGGGGTTTGAAAAAAAAAGTTTTTGTGTGCTAACCCCTTGATTATTCTCTCACACATTTATTTCCAGGTCAGACAGGCAGCCCTCTCTTGCCTTCAGCTTGTCCAAAATGCAACTGCTCGTCTTCTAATTTGATCACATCAGCAGGAACATATTGTTTCTTTCCTAGCTGCTCTTCAATGGCTCACTGTGTTCTAAAAAATTGAATTTAAGATTCCGTTATAACTTCTTAAATGTCTTGATGGCCTTACTGCACTTTCACCTGTACTCTCCTGTATAAGCTCTAAGGTCAGTGGACAGGGTGCTCTTGGTTTTTACATTTTATGCTGAAGATCACAGGTGATTTTTGCAATTAGCAAGCAAGTTTATTTATAGAGCACAATTAATACACAAGGCAATTTAAAGTGCTTCACAGTTACATAAATTAAGAACAGAAATAAATATAAAAACACCAACTTAGAAAAAAGTTAAAAAATTTTAATGACAATAAAAAGCAAGAGTGCAGATTAAATCCTTTCAATTGTCATATGCATGGGTAAAAAGAACTGTTTCAGCCTGGATTTAAACATTGTTAGAGTTGAGGCTTGTCTCACATCCTCATGAAGACTGTTCCATATTTTAGCTGCCTGTAACTGAAATGCAGCCTCACCGTGTTTATTGTTGACTCTAGGAACCACCAGGAGACCCCTCCCTGAAGTTCTCAGGGCCCGAGATGGTTCATAAGTCTCTAACATGTCAGAGATGTACTTTGGTGCCAAACCATGAAAAGAATTGTACACAACCAGAGCTGTTTTAAATTCTATTCTCCGAGCGACAGGAAGCCAATACAGAGACCGGAGCACTGGACTAATATGGTTGCATTTCCTGGTTCTTGTCAGGACTCGAGCAGCAGCGTTCTGGATGTACTGCAGCTGTTTAACAGTTCGTTTAGAGAGGCCAGTGAGCAGGCCGTTACAGTAGTCTAACCTGCTGGAGACAAATGCATGGATAAGTCTCTCTAAGTCCGGTTTCAACACTATTCCTCTGATCTTAGCAATGTTTTTCAGATGGTAAAAAGCTGTTGATGTTATTGCTTTGATGTGGCTGTTTAAGTTCAGGTCCGAGTCCATGATTACCCCTAGATTTCTAACCTGTTTTTTTTGTTGAAGACAGTGTTTGGATACAGTGACAGAGTGTATCTATAGGCCCATGCTCACCTGCAGTCACTGACACGTAGATCTGAGTGTCATCTGCATAGGTATGGTAGGACACATTATTGCTGTTAATTAGCTGACCCAATGGAAGCATGTACAAGTTGAATAAAAGTGGTCCCAAGATTGACCCCTGGGGGACTCCACAGGTCATGGGAATTTTGTCTGAGACACAGTTGCTAATTTGGACAAAGTACGTCCTGTCCTTGAGATAGGACTTGAACCTGTTTAGAGCAGTACCAGAGATTCCCACCCAGTTTTCTAACCTGTGAAGTAAGATCCCATGGTCCACTGTGTCAAAGGCAGCGCTCAGGTCCAGCAGAACTAAAACTGAGACTTTGCCTGCGTTGGTTTTCATGCGGATATCATTTGTCACCTTGATCAGAGCTGTCTCAGTGCTGTGGTGGGGTCTAAAGCCTGACTGGAAAGTATCAAACACATTGTTAGATAGGAGAAAGTAATTGAGCTGTTGATAAACTACTTTCTCTAGGACTTTTCCTAAGAATTGGTTTGATATGGGCCGGTAGTTGCTCAGTACTGTGGGATCAAGACTGCTTTTCTTTAGAAGAGGCTTAATGAGTGCAGTTTTTAAGGCATTTGGGAATAGTCCAGTCTCAAGTGAAATGTTAAGTAACTGACTAAGTTGTGGTAACAAGCTGGTCAGCACAGACTTTAGAAATCGAGTGGGTAATTCTTCAAGGCAGAATGTACATGAACTCAGACCAGAGATAACCTCTTCGATTATTTTGTCACTGACATGTGTAAAATGTGTCAGCTCAAGGTGTTTATCCGGAAACAGTCTCGCTATTTTTTTTGTGATAATTATGGCATTTTTAATACCTTGGACTTTCTCATTAAAAAATATTGAAAATTCATTTCACTTACATGTGGAAGTTAGTTCTAATGGCAATGAAACTTGAGGATTAGTTCATCTTTTCACTGTGGCAAACAGAACACAAGAAATGTTTTTGCAGTTTGCAATTATTTTAGAGTAATACTTCTCCCTTGCTCCACGTAAAATCTGGTTAAACACACAAAGCCCTTTTTTGTAAACCTCATAATGAACCTGAAGCTTTGACTTGCGCCATTTCTGTTCGGCTTTCCGGCACTCTCTTTTTTGTGCCCTGACCGAAACTTCATTTCTCCAAGATGCCTTTTGCTTAATGTTAACCATTTTAACCTTGACAGGAGCAATAGTATTCAAAACGTTTACAACCCTTGAAGTGTAAGAGTCCAATAGATTATCAACATTTGAGCATGGGGAATTTTCAAATTTGATCAGTTCCATAAACTTTGTCCTTGTTGTATCATTTATGTGTCTTCTCTGAATAACTCCAGGCCCCACTACTGGTTTTGGTACAGCAGATAGGTCAAAGAAGACACAAAAATGATCAGACAAAGCAACATCAACAACATTGACATATGATATATTAATACCTTTTGTAATGACTAGATCTAGAGTGTGGCCTTTGTTGTGAGTCGCATCACTCACGTGTTGAGTTAAACCAAACATTTCAAGGACACTACTAAGTTCTTTGGCATGTCTATCATTGGTTACACCCACATGCACATTAAAATCATCTAAAATTACTAAATGATCAAATTCAGTGCAAACAAATGTAAGTAATTCAGTAAAATCTTCGATAAAACAATTCTGTTGTGGTTTGTAAATTGTCATATAAAATATGGAAGATTGTTTAATCTCCATTTTGAATGACACATACTCAAATGATGTAAAAAACCCAAGTGACAGTTTGTGGGTCAATATATTGTCCCTGAAAATGGCACAAACACCCCCTCTCCTCTGGTTTTGGCTTGTTTCAGACACAAAATTGAAATGAGTTGGACTACACTTAATCAAAACTGCATTGCTAGTATTTTTGTCGAGCCAAGTTTCAGTTAAACACATAAAATTCAAATTATAAGAGGAAATTAAAATATTTACTAAAAATTACTTGTTTTTTAATGATATGACATTGAGAACAGCATGTTTCAGATTTATATGTGTTTGAGTAGATGGAATCTTTTTGCAAGGGATATGGATTAAATGTTTTTGATTATCTAATCGACGTGGTTTGACATTTCTGATTGTTTTAGAAGAGCACACTCCCTCTCTGGACCTCTGGTTGGTTTTGAGTTTTCTTTGCATGATAGTAACGCAGAGGCCCTTAACGTCCTAGACAGAAGCAGTGAAGCTGCTGGAGGTTACAGCTGTGGGCACCGGTGGTGGGGGCCGAGCTAGGGAGACCTTTGGTTGGTGAAAGAGGCAGGAGTGGGGTACGATACTTCTTTGGGGACAAGGGCCTTGATTTTGACATGACTGGAGTGAGGGGAACCATTTTAATCCCATCTTGTACCAAGTTTTCAAAGTGGTTGGGAAATCTCATAGGTGACTCTGGAGAAACAAGCGATCCTGAAATGTCTCTGGAAGGTGTAGATGTAGTAGTTGGGTTCCAGGATGCAGGTGGTGCTGAAGCTGAGTTTTTCCCCGTAGATTCAGATGCAGGTGGTACTGCTATTGTGACTGAATCATTTCCTGTTAAAGCAGACGGTGCTGAGTTTTTCCCCAGAGATACAGGTGGTGCGGCAGGTGAGTTTTTCCCCTGTAGCAGGTAATGCAGGTGCTGTGGCCGGGTCAATTACTTTTGGCGCAGATGGTGCAGCTTTAGATGGTGCTGTAGATGCTGCAGATGCTGATGACTTCTCAGACTGAATCTTTTGTCAGGGATGCAGGCCAAGCCTTTGCTGGCGAGCCTGGAGCTCTTCTCTCGTTCCTCTCTGCTCGCTCTCTCTCTTGCAGCTTTGGCCTTCCCTGATTCCGTAGAACGTTGAGGAGGAGGTTATCCGTCAGGCATCTCACTCCACCTCTGCTCAAGTGTGGGCCATCTGCTTTAAACAAATCGTCACGTTGCTAGAACAGATTAAAGTTCTTTATAAAATACAGTCCTCTTGACTCACAGACTTTGGACAGCCATGTATTCAATTGAAACAGCTGTGATAATTTGTTTAGTTTTCCATCAATATTTGGGAGAGGCCCACTGATAAAAACTTGTATTGCCTCTTTGTCCAGACAATCAAGTCTCTCAAAAAGTTTATTAAAGTTGTCTTTCAAGATTTCAGACTGCTTATTTCTTACGTCCACTGCACCAACATGTATTACCATTTGTTTGATCCCAGGGTTATTTGTAAGTTCAGCATTTGTAATTAATTGTGGTTTAGAACCTCTGTGATGTCAGGAACTGTAGCACTCGGAAAGCTCCTTGTGACAATTCTGTCCATGTTTATATTAGATATCGCTCCGTCTCCAAGCAAGAGAATATCTTTGTCCTTGACATTTTTAAGAGTTTCTCTCCATTTTTGTCTGTGTATTTCTCTCTGGTTCACTTTGATCATTATTCTCAGCTTCTGAGCGAGGTAAATATCTGTCTGTTAACTTTATTCCATTTCCAGTTTAAACAGCTTGATGTTTTTGCTTTTGTCTAGCACCAAGTTGTCTACTGAGTTATGGAAAAGTTATCGTATCATTTAGCTTTAGGTTATCAGTTTTTCCAGAGTTCTTACTGAATTCCATAGGGAGCGTGTCATGAAGCGCTTTTTCTGTCTCCAAAGCATAGATTCTGTCCAGGAGTATGCGTATTTCTAGTTGATATATTTTGTTTTCACAAGGCGATGTTTGTGTTACTCCCTCAGCCATATTGACAAGATTGTCTCCGCTGGCTCATCAGATGAGTTGTAAAAAAGGCATAAAAGTAAGTAAAAAGTATTGGTTTACTTAAAAGAAGAGAATAAAATCATGTTCAAGAAATGTGTCAAAAAAAGAAGAATGAATAAAAACCTTAAGGGTTATGGAAAAGGTTTCCTCTATGTGTTATAGTGCGTTCACACCGAACACAACAAACGTGACAGAAAAATTGCTGCGCCCCCTAGCTTGACGCTTAAACATTCGCACCTCAAAGTGTTTCCAAACGACCTGGTCGCATTTCAAAATATGCCATTTTCACACGCGTGAAGCCGGAAATACACAACTAGTGGGAGGACCATGACCAAGACCGCTCCATAGCAGTCGACTGGCCTCCTGCTCCTCCCTCCCTCCTTCTTTCAACCCTCCGGGAACTCCCAATGGACTCTGGTCTCTGAGCTGACACCGTTAAATGTTCGGCCTGGCATTAGGTGTAGCTGGGAACACTCCTGCGGGGGAAGACCCAGTCGAGCAGCGGCGGAAGGATCCACAACCTGGATGCGGGGCGCCATCTCATCAAGCCTAGCATGTGGGAGCGAAGCTGCCGGGTGGAATATGGTCTCCGGAGCACTGCGTGAAGTACTTGTTCGGCCTAGCCTCTGCAGTGGGTGTTTGGAGAGTTACAGACCCAGTCGAGCCGTGGCAGAGGGAACTATAAACACCGGCTCCACGCTATGTCGGAGAACCTGGCCTGCTCGCCCAGTTTTAGGAGACATTGTCCCACAAAGGTTCAAGCTTCGCCCGCCAAGACACCAACTACTAAGCTGAGCTGCTGTCCATCCAGCAGTTAGTAAAAGTGTATAATATAATGTAAGCAGCGTGGAACGTACTGTGGTGGAGCTATTACCAGGCCTGGGTTATGTTGCAGCCAACATCTCCAGAGAGGCTGACCTTGTGAGGAGTCTGATCATTGCGCACTTTGCTGCGGAGAGAACGGGGCCTTTTGTGGCCACAACAGCTCTTTTAATAGGCACCCACAAACCTCTTAAGAACTTTCCTGTTTAAATAGTTTGACCTCTTTAGAATGTTTATTCTTTTATTCCTGTCTCTGTATAGAAAACTACTGTGTCATGTAGCTTGGGGTGATTAGTCATGGTGTTTATTAGTATTTCCTCCATGTCCTGCTGATGCTGTCACTCCATTCACTCAGTAACTAGCATCACAGACACCCCGTCACCTGGTTGGTTGAGGCAAGGCGATTTGAAGTTCAGAAATTATAAAGGAAGTAGTTCTTAGGTTAATGAGATGGCTAATAAAGGTGATGTCAAACTGCTTGAAAACACTTGTTGACAGTAGCACTGATGGAGCCCCAACCATCTTTAAATTGTTAATCTAACAAAATGTTGGGTACCCAATAGAAAAATTTAGCTGTAAAAATAAAACATTCATTTCTAAACACTAAAATTATTGTTTTCTTAAGACAGTGGTATCCAAAGTGAGTCCTCGCGGCCCAGTATCCTGTATGTTTTTTAGTTCTTTCCCTGGTTCATCAAACCTGAATCAAATGATGGTTAATCAGCAGGCTTGAGTGGAACTTTGACATGGTGAGGAGGTAGTTGGACCATTTGAAACAGCTATGTTGGAGCAAAGCATACCAAGAATATTTATTTATACATTGTGCATAAATCTTTCTTTTTTAATCTTTGTTAATAATGTGAGGGTTTTTTTAAGCTTTGGAAAAAGAGGATAATTTCTTCCAGAAATCTCAGGCTTGACATAGCCATTGATCAGCTTCTTTGAAACTGCTGACACTATCCGCCTGCAGTTTCTCTTGAAGCTAAAAATATGCCTGTAAGCTTGATTTCCACTGTTCCTGTGTCACCTTATCTTGATGTCGCTCTCTTGTTTTGCCTCCCTAACGTCTTTGCTTCCTGTGGCCAAAGACAGAACGACAATCTTCTCCAACATAATCATTTGCAAATATTTGCATTTTATTACATCAAACTTTTTACATCAGCTAAATATGTAAATTTAATCAAGAGTGCATCATATAAAAAGAATATTTAAAAAAATGAGACATGATATTTTGTGGCACATTATTGCTGCTTAAAATGTATAATAATAATTTATTTTTACTACTGAAAGGTGAGTGAAAAAATAAGTCTCACAGGTTTTAGTAAGCGAAGTGTGGGATAAAATGATGAAAAAAAGATTGAATTCTGAATAACTTGAAGTGAAATAAATGAACATTTCATATTGAAAGGAAAACTATTTTTTCAACCTGAACCTTATTTTTAGCAAATATTATGTTCTTTTACTCACCCGGATAGGTTTGGAGCACTTGGAGTCCTTCGGAAAAAGTTTATATCCAGTTCTGATCAGCATATCCATATAATGGGAGTCAATCGGGGCAGGAGATTTGCCGCCTGTAATAAGGCAGTATCTGCCCTAAGTCTCCTTCATTTTACCGATGTTTTGTTATCAATCGTTAGCACAACTCCCCTCACAGTTAGAATGTCTTGAAAGGGCTTCTTTGTTCTGTTCCGGGGTGATTTAGAAGCTTATAATCTAACTAAACTAACATGCGATTTCAATTACGTCACTGCCGTGCTCCGTCCCAGTTGTAGTCTGACGAGGGCTTTCACTCTGTGATCTATGGCTGTCTGCTAAACAGAACTTGCTATTGCAGACATTAACATGGTTTGTGTGTTTCGAAATTGCACCAATTGAATGACCGATTGCTTTAAGTTCAGCTTCCACTGGCTTTCTTTCTGCAACTTATGCCGACTACAGCTGCAATGCTGGACGGCTGAAACATTAGTTGGAATCGATTGGATTACAAGCCTGTAAAAACCCCAGAAGATTACACCGCAGCACCTCCAAGATGTTCCGAACTCACAGAGAATATCGCTAACTATTCATAACAAAACATTGTTTAAATGAAGGAATTTTGGAGCTGATGATACTTTATTACAGGCGGCAAATTTCCTGCCCCAACTTTCTCCCAATATATGGATATAAGCCAATCGCGACCTGATATAACTTCTTACTAATTACTCCAAGTGGCTCCAAACTTGTCTGAGAGAGTAAATGAATTTAATAAATGCTAAAAATAAGGTCCAGGTTGAAACAACAAACAAACTTTCCCATTAAATATTATTGTACAACATAGGAAACAATGGATATGTCCTTCAGCCAATGAAGACCTTTTTTTTGTTTTTTTTTGTTCAACAAATTATCACAACTGCTCTGCTGCACTCCTCCCTCTTCTCAAACTACATGCCACCCATTTACAATGTCTTTTGCTAATTTGTGTGAGGGTATACACTTTAAGTAAGCTTTAAAGCACCCAGAAAGGTCGAGTCTCCTTCCAGGGAAATGTTAGCCGTAGGCCGGGGTATCAGAAGTTCCAAGTGGTCTCCGATTTCCAGCTTTACAATACCTGCAGAATTCAGATCTCTACTTCAGAAAGATTGTATATAGAAAACAACACCTTTAATGTAATTTGTGTTAAAGAAACTAAAATTGACATATGTACTGAGTTGCCATTGGAGTGCATAAAACATGACATAAGCTCACCTCCTGTGTAGCAGGTGTTGAAAGCATAAGCAGGGTTCATGCTTTGGATGCAGCGGAACAAATGCACCTCCTGATCTTCATTACCCACAACGTTCTTCTTGCTCCGAATCACCACATGTCCCATTGTAAAGGTGGAATCGATGTAGTAGACCTGTCCATACAATAATAATTGATTGCTTTAGAAAAGTCACTTAAAGGGTTGAAAAGTGCTCACCTAATAATTTGTTGTGAAAAAACTACATTTACATCCCAGCCGCTTCATCTGACCTTTCCTTAAAAAGTTTGTCACCACATGCAGTATATTTCAGACTGAGCATAACCTTTCGGAAGCATCTTGTGTGAAGAAAGACAAAGCTAAATTTTTGCAAAAAGAGTAGCAGCAGCCCCCAGTGGACAATTTCAGGAACTTCAGTAATTGAGCCCACCTGACTGTAGACAAAGTAGTAGCCAGCCTCATTGATTAC
The DNA here is from genome assembly GCA_028564705.1 of Apricaphanius iberus. Taxonomy (NCBI): domain Eukaryota; kingdom Metazoa; phylum Chordata; class Actinopteri; order Cyprinodontiformes; family Aphaniidae; genus Apricaphanius; species Apricaphanius iberus. The sequence continues at coordinate 1,131,719 of JAPXFQ010002581.1, forward strand.
GATGCGATCTCCATCTGCATCCAGTGCTGAGCCTCTCCTCAGCCCAATTTGCCAGGGAATACCTGTGCACAGGTCTGAAGAATGTTCTGGTGCAAGATAGATCATCTTATGAGAAACATCCAAAAAGCATCAACAGCTAACACCCAAGTATATTTCTGTATGTTTTAATCAGGAAATTTGTTTGCATATCTAATTCTGAAGATAGGTCAAAATAAATAGAACAAAAGTAAGAGGCAACATACCTTTCATGAAGGTTTTTCTGTTGTTGTTTGCCAAAAGCTGCAGAAAGGACATAGAACCTGGTATAAAATGCAGAAGAGTTGCATCACTTCTCTTTCCCCTTTCTGAAAATGAACTTAAATTGAGGGTATATGAAACCTAATTTGGGCAGCTAAAATGTGTGAAATCAACTGTTTAACACTCATTTGTTGTTTTTGTTTGATGCCCATGGCATTTTTCTGGAACTTAAATTATCAAGTTATGGTCTGAACAGGAAGCCATTTTTATTTTATATTAGCACCATCTTGAATATTCATTTTCATCAACAGAAGCTCCTTACAATGCCAACACTTCAAATACGTCTTGTGTATTAATCTTGGTATATATTTTACAGTGTGAAAATATAACTGATGTTAATGCCAACCCAACTTGCTCGATCCTGAGTCTGGTTTAGCTTTTTTTATATCATTCCCCTTCCCCTTATGCACCGATGGGGGAGTGAATAAAGTAAATGTTCCATGTAATCTGCTTAGTGCCTAAGAAAGGTAGCTTTTTACTAGCAGGTATTTTATGATCAACTAAAGGTAAGTGTTTGGAACTGTATTATAACAAACTGGATTCTGTAATGAAAACTGAAGACTATTGTGATTTCACACATTAATTCCATTCTTTACAGCTTTAATTATTCTGGGAAGTCTTTCTACAAGTTTTGGGAGTCTCCGTATGGGAATCTATGACCAGTCTTCCAAAAGTACATGAAAGAGCTCAGACACTAAAGTTGGGTGATAAGGTCTGGTTTACAGTTTCCAATCTAATTGTTCAGTTCCGTTAAAAATTATTGAGCCCAAAAGGCAATATCCGGCATAGTCAGCAGCAAAATATTTATAACAACATGCAATATATCACATGATAAGAAACTATAACAACAGACAAAAAAAAAGGGGAGGGTCCTCACATTCTGTAATACATCAGTCAGACCGCAGTGGCAATGAAATATATTCTCAGTTTATCATTTCTGCAGTTTCATTCTGTATGTCTGTCTTGATGGTTGAAATTCAACCCATAGTGGATGTTGTACAAATCACCATGATTATCAAGAGAGATTGCAACAATTTTGTTGCATTCTTTAGTAAAGCTCAAGAAACAGTTCTTATTACTGACTGAAAGTGACCGGTACCAATAGATAAAAGAATAGATCAGAATGGAGCAAGTAAAAAAAAAGTAATGAAAACAGGACTAAAATTAAATACTTTTTTAACCAGTGTTTCTACCATGGGAGGAAATGTCAATTTATCATCAATAATTACTCCCAGGTATTTATCTTGTTGCACCAACTCAACTGGTTATTGATCTCTTCTGAAGGAATCAAGAAGGGCTTTTCCTGAAGTCAATACACAATGCAATTGATTCCAAAACGTATTTCAAAGAGTTAAGGTTAAGGTTCTTCCAGGCCAGTAAAGTTCTTGCACACCAAGCTAGCTAATTCATTATGTTATTGGCCTTAGTTTGTGCACTCATGGGTGTTCATGACAAAAAAAGTAAACAGCCTCCTCTCAACAGGTTCCACAACATGAGCATGAAATTGCACAAAAGTATGTTGATATCTTCACTGAATTTCTTTCACTGAAACTAAGGGGGAAATCATGTCTTCTGAAATCCTGTCCAGTCAAGTCTGTCAAAAATATTTCCTAATTTTCAAGTGATTTTTTTTTCTTTTTCTTGTTAAATAAACTGGCAATTATACATTTGTCTTATATCTTTTACTTAAATTTCCCATAATTTCCATGATAAATCTTTGCACAGCCTCTAGAATGCTTTTCCAGTCAGCCTCTTAAATCAAATTTATGTAGAAATGTAATTAGAAGAATACAACCAACAAACATATAAACATACAAATCCTGCACTTGTAATGAAGTGATTTTTCTCTGATATGGTTTAACTTACCTCTATGTTTCTTTTGAGGTATATGCTAAAATAAATCTGCAAAGTCAGAGATCTCACATGGGATTTGAGTTCATTCTACCATCATGTTAAAATAAACAATCTCCCAAATTTTTAGTACAATTATCATAAACCTGATTTCCTATTCCTTGCATTTCTGATAAATGAAAGCCAATAATGAAGCACACTAAATGATTTTCAAACCGGTGATCAAATAAAATGTACCTATTGGAACAAATTCTACAACATCACTAATAAGCCTTAGGATATGTAATAGGTTGGTTAGTTATTCTGAGAATGATCTGTTTTTTGAAGTATATATTATAATGAACAGCTAATTATCTTCCTACTGATCTAAAAGCGGACCATTACTGCCTCTGGAATTTTTGAAAAAAAATACAAGTGTTAATAGACAATGTTGTTGAAAAATGCCTTTGAGAAGCAGAATGAGTCAAATAAACATATGCTGTTTTATGCAGCGGTCTGCACATGTCATATGTCATATCAAACATCAAATGTTATCTTAGCCTTACCTAACATATCTGACTGAGGTATAGTTCTTCTTTGTCTTCTTATTTGACTGAAAGCATGTTGAGACTCCGGTAGATCCAGACGCTCTTTGATATTTACCCTTTCGCTGATGTTTTCAGTCTGCATGCATATTGTATCTTCGTTAGAAAAACAGGGAAATACAACATTTACATTTGTCTTAGTCAAAATTCTTACTGACTGTTACTCACCTTACCTCTGTGGCTGACCTTTTGCCCCTCATCTCTCCTGCGGCTCATGTCTGATTGAAGCCCCTCTACTTCAGCCCTCAGAGCCACTAACTGGTACAAGGAGAGAGCTGACAGAGAAGAGGAGGTGACTGCAGCTAGTGTCAGTAGAAAAACTGGCCAAGATAGCCTTCCTTCACATGCACCTTGTCCAGTTCTGTGCTTCACGTCCGATAAAATCGCCATAGTGGGGTAACATTAAACCCCCAGACACTTCACACTAGCAGCATGATCAGTCTCACCACTATACCCTTTCTCTTCTGACAGACTTGGGTTAAGCACGGTGGATATTTTCTCCTCTAATTACGTAGAGGAGCCTTAAGCTATGCTGAGACTGGATTTGTTCAGTCCTGACTTCCTTAACTATCGTTTTCTTTTAGTGGCTGGATCTTGTTTAGTCTGAGACACTACGCAGTACAAATAAACTAAAAAAAAAAAAAAAAGGCAAAACAGCTTCCCCCTCTGTTGTTCCGCTGAAAAAACCACACCAACAGCTTCCTGCCTGATCAGAAGCATGCAAAATCTTTAATATTTTTTAAATTCCCAAATAACTCATGGAAAAATATGGGAATTGCGTTTGATTTTAACACAGCTAATATGTGGCCTGTATAAAATGATTTCAAGCTAATAAACACTTAAGACAACAATGAAGGACTAAAATCGTTAAAAACTGAAATGAGGAAGTGCAAATCTTGCTTCATCTTCAAACAGCTTGTTATAAAAAAAATAATTCCGAGAATTAAAATGTGAAGTAGAAACAAGTGATGATGATTATGTCCTCTTTTTATTCAATACAAAAAGCTTTTTATTTAATCACAATTTCCAAGAAACAAATGGAAAAAAAAATCTAATTATTTTGATTCTTTTTTTTTTTTCAAGTTCTGTCTGGCAGAGTGGCAAGTCTGAGTACCAAGTAGAAGCCCAACGGATTTACTTTCACAAGAAGAGCATTACAACGTTTGCTACTGTACTCCACTTCATATATATCTGAGAAAAATCTTTATTAGAGATTGCTGTGGGTTTAATTTTCTGTACTTATGGACACAGAGATGGAAAACAGGAGAGAACAAAGAAAGAAGTTGAAGAAGAGAGGCAAGAGAGGTAGGAGTGTGAGTTGAAGGTACTTGAGAGGTAGGGGAACAAAGAGAACCCAAGACAAAATCCCAGTCCTCCACATCCGTGTGACGGCAGAGAGGGGGAAAACAACAGTCACCAAAAAAGGAGCAACATTGACAACACAAAATAAATAATGTAAACTAAGAACTATACCTCTACAACACACATAAATTGGTATATAAATACAACAACAATATCAATTAAAAGCTCCTGGCACCTGTTATTCTAGTAATCAGCCCCAGAATAGATCTGTAAACACCGGAATCCCCACACCTATGTGTGTTTGTGAGCATGCTGGTGCCTACAAGGTTTCTCCATACGAGTGTTTGACAGTTGGTGTGAGGAGCCATCAATCCGTCTCACAAGAATCGACACAGACATGAAGGAGGTCAGAGCCACAGACACCCAGGGGGATCCCGAGCCTAGGAGCCTCAGGCGGACTAACACAGGGCTTACCGCATCCCCCAAGAGAGGAGCAGACAAAAGCTCCATGGAAACATCCAGCCGCTACAATGCAGGGGCCTGGGGGGCCATAGAGACGAGCCAACAGGCTCCGGCTGCAACCAGCTACGCAAGGGTGGGCCCGGTACAAGACATGGAGACCCAGGGGAACAGGGACCAGCTTCTGAGTCCTAGTACCACCTCCTGCAGAGCGCCGAGACACGGCACCCAACCAAGGCCAGACAAATTCACCAATGAGCTAAGCACGGAACCCATAGAACAGGCAGTGGAAAAAGCCAGATCTGTACCCCGCCGAGCCATTAAACAGCACCACCCAACAATTTAAAACTGGCACCCTAAAAGAGGTTCCCCAACCAACAAAAGGAAGATCTCAGCCTGACACATCGGTCACCCTACACACTGGTCCACCCAGGCCCATCCAGGCATGCACCAGGGCCGAACCACACTGTCCCCAGCCCCAGATATGAGAGCCACCAACGCACCATCAGGCAGGGGCCACCAATCACTGGCAGGGAGTAACGGAGGGGAAATAGGGCCCCTGTTAGATGTAGGGCCTGAGATGGGCCAGGTGAGAGGGGAGCTGAGGACCCAACCTAACAGGTAGACAGAGACAACACATGCATAATCATACGTACCCTTCCTCTCACGCACATACATTTTCACAAGCATACCAACTCACTCAAAAAAGGATGCTGTACACTCACGCATGCACCCTATATACAGTCTATACTCCCAGGTCCAGAAACCAATGCCCTAGCAGAGCAACCAGCTCCCGCACCCAGGAGGCAGACCCCCTATCCTCTAGGTTGAAGACAAGCAGACCGCCAAAGCCCCCACAGTGGCAAAGCAACCCACAAGCCCAGGTACCCGACTATACAGCCTGATCTACCTCAGAGACCCCAACTTCTGATGGTTGGTAGCAAAAAGGGGTTTGAAAAGACCCCTAGCCTCCCTCCTCCTGCTCAAATGTGGTGTTGATGCGTGTTGTTATAATGTGCATTTAACACAGAGGGATGGGATATGGGAAGGCCCCAATTCCTTATCCCGAGCTGGAAAGAACAATTGATTGGAAGAACTAGATTTTAACCAATGTATGTTAGTTCATTAATGCTTTAATCATCTGAAACGCTTGAGTAAGATTTTATCGAATCAACTATGTGAGAGAGAGAGGCTTAGGAATACTAGAGAAAAAGTAATACATCATCTGCATACACACTGATTTAATGTTCTATATTATTGCATTTTATGTCTTTAATATTGTTAGTTTGCCTTATTGCTGCTGCTAATGGTTCAATAAAAATATTAAACAGGGAGGGAGAGAGTTCACATCCCTGTCAGGTACCTCTCTTATTTTTAGGTACCTCTCTGAAGGTAAAACCTTGTTGATATTTGGTTATTAGTCCTAATATATGCTGTTGGGGAACAGTATAATATTTTCAAACAGTTTATAAAATAAGACAAATTTATGTAAGGTTGCAAATAAAAATCTCCAACTAACTCCATCAAATGCATTTTATGAATCTAAAGATAATAAATCAGTTTTTTTTTGTTTTTTTTTAAAGTAAGAATAATATATCAAATCTATTAACCTAGATGAATTTGTTGACATATGTCTTCCTTTCAGAAAACCAGTTTGATCAGGATAAATTTCTCCATCATTTTTTTAAGAGCTTTGCAGATTAATTTAAGATCAATATTGATAAGAGAAATGGGACGATAGCTCGTAGGAGACATAGGGTTGATGTAGGTAGAGTTCATATTTAGCGAAAGTCTGCCATTTTCTTTTGTTTCTTGCGACATTCTATGGAATGTTGGTGCCAGAAAATTCCAGAATTCTTTATGTAACTCTGCTGTAAATCCATCTGGGCTTGGAACTGTTTTTATTCGGCATGCTTCGGAGGGCCTCGTGGAGTTCAGCTGTTGTTAGTGTTGAATCCAGGGCCATCACTTGACTATTCAATAATTTAGGAAGTGTTATTTTATTCAGAATTTTTTGGACTTCATGTTTGATGGGTTTATCTCCGATGAGTATCTGCCTTGTAGAATTCTTTGATAGTGTTTATTCTTTCAGGATCATAAACTACATTCCCAGTTTGGTCTTTAATTGCAGATATAGTTGTTTTGTTCTTTATATATTTTAAGCTGGTTAGTCAAAAAGCTACATGATGTATTGCTATGTTCAAAGTTTTCTATTCAAAGTCTCTGAATTAAGAACTGTTTTTTTTGTTTTTTTTATTCTAGCTTTGCTTTATGGATTGTGTCCATTCTCTCCTCATCCGGGGAAGCTTCTAATCTAATGTTTTAGTAGTTTCTTCTAAATCCTGAATATGTTTATTTTCTATTTTCTTTTTATTTGATGAGAATGTGATTATTTTACCTCTAAGCACAGCTTTCCTACCTCCCAGAGAGTGAATGTCGACATACCAAGAAGGTCTTTAAGTTCCAATTATGAAGCCCATTCTTTTTCAATAGGCTAAAGAAATTCTTTATATTAAATCTCCAAGTTTATCACTGAAGGGTTTCTGCTTTTATTTACTACAGTTACAGAGACAGGACTGTGATTGCTCACAGCTATAGGATTTATCTCAGTGTCTACAATGTCAGTCAACAGTGAGCTGCTAAATAAAAAATAACTAAATGTATTGCATAGTTCATAATCGCTCATGTACTGCTTAACTATATTTATCGAGTCCTTGTTGTACTAAGCCTGTCTATTTCTTCTTTAAAATCAAGGTTGAGGTCGCCCCCCAGAAGAAGTGAACAATCCATGTGTTCAACCAGAACCGAGAAAAAGGTATGAAAGAATGAGGGGTCGTCAACTTTTGGGCCATATACGTACACTACCTATACATACGTTTTGGTTATGTATAAATAGTTTTAATATTATAAATCTGCCCTATGGATATGTAACGTGTTTCTATTACTTTAAAATGAAAAATTTTTATATTACTATTGCTACTTGCTGTTGTCTAGAGTTATAGCATGAAGAAAATACATTCGGAAACTTAGGTGATTTAAGATCATCTGTGGCTTAGCTTGATTTATGAGTCTCTTGTAATAAGACAACATCTGCCTTAAATCTTTTGAGGTGGTTAAAGATCTTAACTCTGTTCTGTCTGGTACCAGATCCATAACCATTCCATGAAATAAGCCTCATCTTACCCATGGAAGTATGACTAATGGTGATATGACTAATGTTGTATCACCATGGATGCTGATAAACACAAGTGGAGTCTTAGTTTTGCTTGGGGTTGCCTGATTGAAAGTCCAAAAGCAGAGACATAAGGAGGAAAATAAAGAAAGTTAGGAAGGTGTTAAACGTGAGAAAGAAATATAAAAGTATTAAAAGAAAAAATTGTGTGCGTGTGTGTGTGAATGATTGAAGAAAATGGTGACAAAGAGGTTGGGTGACATACATGTGAAGATGAGGGAAAAGACAGCCAAAATACCAGTGCACAGCCCTTGCCCAAACCCACAACTAACAAAGTAAACAGCTTGCTGAGCTGTGCTCACATTAGACTATAGTTGTCTGATAAAACAAATCTTATCTAGCCACTGTTAGATGACTAATAGAGCCAAGGAGTAAGCTGGGGGTTCCTGAAGAGCTGCCCATGAACATACAGTTTATCTACAGCTACTGTAGCACCTGTTGCCTTCACTGATCATCTACTTCCTGATTGGGGATAAAATGCATCTTCTATCCAGGATCTCTTTCAGATATCGATCATTAATGCAGTAATTTGTCCTAGGCAGCTCTCTGCTCTGGTCTCTGACCTGCTCTTCTTGTTTGTTATGCTCGAATTTAGCAACAATTGGTCATGGGTGGCTGTCGTTGGGCTTCTTACCTCCAAGCCTGTGGATGTGGTGAAAAGTAATGATTTTTACAGTGTCGCTTGGAGGTTTCAGCTGATGTTTGAGAAATTATCGGACAGTGGTTTCAGCATCTTCCTCTGCTTCCTTCAGGAGGCCAGAAAAAAAACCAAAAAAAAACAAGAGTATCTTGCATGCTTCGGGCCTGGATATCAAAAATAAATTATTTGATCCTTTTTTTTCTTCTCTGTACAGCTGCATCATACCAGCTTTGAGGTTTTCTGCAGTGAGTGATGCTACCTGTTGTTGGCTGAACTCCAGAAACTCCCTCAGAGCTGGAAATTCATTGTGTAGAACCCAAACCAGAGCTAGACAAACTTCTTATCTATTGAATCCAGGAGATCGCTTTAGCTTTCCTCTGGAGATGTGGTGGAGGTGCTAGCCTCAGAACGGGTGCGTTTCTGGGATGGTGTGCTTGTCGGCATGTCAGACCTGGATTTTTGAGGCTTGCCAATAACAATGCTTTCAAAGCACTCATCCAGCTAGCACTCCAGGCTGATCAAGGTTTCCTCGTCCAGTTTGTTTTATGGAGTAATACAATATAATGGTTATTTTTATTAAACGTGTGCTGTATTTGGCTTGAATTTATTGTTTTACCTGAGTTTGTTTGTTTTACCAGTAAACTGCCATATTACTTACGCAAAGATCTTGCAAGATCTCAACAGCTCATCCTCTCCTCTCTACCCTTTTTAGCCATTTTATAGTTTTTAATCACAGAGGCTGTAATAAAACAAGGGAGTACATTTGTTTTTGCATTAGCAATCATAATTACACATTATGCATGATATTATAGGTTAAAGTAACTTTTTTTTTTTTTACATGTCCTGTCTAGCAGTTTGCTACTCAGAATTGGTGTCTGAGTACCAAGTACAAGCCCAACAGATTTACTTTCCCAAGCAGAGTATTACAGCTTCGCTGTAACACTCCACTTGATGTATATGCATGAAAAAATCTTTATTAGTGATTTCTGTGGGTTCAATTTCCTGAAGTCATGGACACGAAACCGAGACAAGAAGGAAGAAAGGAAGAAGGTGAAGAAAAGAGACAGGACCAGCAGAGGCGCGAACCGACGACACAAGACAGGGAGGCAAACAAAGAACACAAGAAAACATCCCAGTCCTCCACCTCTACCGGACGGCAGAGAAGCGGGAAAAAAAAACAAAAAAACAAACAAAAACAACAAACTGAACAGAACCACACCATTAGTTCAGATCCAGCAATATAAACTAAGAATTACACATTCACTACACACAAGCATGGATTAATGAACACAATACTAACGTTTCTGGTAAACTCCTGGTAAGCTGGTGTAAGGAACCGTCAATCTGTCCTACAGGAATCAACGCAGACATGAAGGACGCAGGAGACGCAAGTGTCCAGAGTCCCACATAGCGAAGGAGCCGCAGGCAGACCAGCGGAGGGCCGATCACCCACCAAGATAGGAACAGATGGAAGCCCCAGGGGAATGCCAAGCAGCCGCAATGCTGGGGCCCAAGAGATCGCAGGGACGAGCCCACGGGCTCCGCCGGAAACCGGCTACGCCAGGGCGGGCCCGGAACAGGACCCGGAGGCCACGGGGATCAGGGGCAGCCCGCCCCCCAGCAGGGCCCCGACCAGGGACCCACCGAGAGGGGTCTCCCGCTGCCGCCGCCGGGCAGGAGGCGACCGCAGCCGACCAACGGACAACACACGCCGCCGCCAACCCGGACCACATAAGAGGTGCCCCAGTCAATCGAAGGAGGATGTCGGCCTGAAACAGCGGCCGCCCGACACACCGGCCCACCCAGGACCAGCCAGGCATGCACCAGGGCCGAGCCGGGCCGCAACCAGGACCCCCGGCCCCAGGCAACGAGAGCCATCATCGACCAGCGGGCAGGAGCATCCATCACCGACGCGGAGTAACGGAGGGAAAGAAGATGCACCAGGCCAGAGGGCAAACACCCAACCTGACAAGTAGACATAGACAGACAGAGACACTCATACGTACCCTACCTCTCATGCGCACACATTCTTACATATACAGGACACACAAAAAAAGGACACTGTACAATCATTCATACACACCATAAATACTCTATACTCCCAAGCCCAGGGACAGACGCCCCGATAGAGCACCCTGCCCCTGCACCCGGGAGACGGAACCCTTGCCCACCAGGACGGGGACAAGCAGACCGCCAAGGCCCCCACCCCGACAAGAGTATAGCCCACTAGCCCAGGTCCCTGACCAGACGGCCTGATAATCCACCCAGACTCCAACCCCTGATGGTCCAACGAACAGGGGTGTGGAAAGACCCCCGGCCTCTCTCCCCCTGCTCAATTGTGATGTTGTTGCGTGTTGTTCTAATGTGCACTTAAAACAGAGGGGTGGGACATGGGAATACTGCCGGTTACCCCCATCTCCCTCCCCGAGCCCTCAGTGTCTAGATGCATTTAAACAGTGGGTACCGGCACCACAGGCGAGGCCCCTTATAAGGGGCCCCGCCTCCAGTGCCAAGGCGCACCCACCGCCAGGTCCCTACATGTGCGTGTGTCATGTAAATGTTGCAAGTGTAAGTGTCTAAGTTGCTCAATAAAATTGGGACCCAGGCCCCCAACGGATAGCGAAGACAGAAACTCCATCCCGCACCCCAGTAACGTGCCCTCGTCCCAAGGCATTGTGAATGGTAGAATGAAGGAGGTTAAAGTAACTAATGAAAGACAAGAAAGTGGATCAGATTCCTTAGGAATCAACCACAACATAAATTTGACAACTGCAACTACTGTAAACACACACACACTAGTAATACGTGATGAGGCCTCTTAGATACAGTACAGGCCAGACGTTTGGACACACCTTCTCAGTCAGTGTATTTTCTTTATTTTGATGACTATTTACATTGTAGATTCTCACAGAAGGCATCGAAACTATGAATGAACGCATATGGAATTATGTAGTACTTTTACAAAAAGTGTGAAATAACCTAGCCTCCAAAGTCACCGGACCTGAACCCAATAGAGATGATTTGGGGTGAGTGAAGGCAAAAGGGCCAACAAGTACTAAGCATCTCTGGGAACTCCTTCAATACTGCTGGAAAACCCTTTCGGGTGATTACCTCTTGAGGCTAAACAGAATGCAAAGCAGTAATCAGAGCAAAGGGTGGCTACTTTGAGGAATCTAAAATATAACACATGTAATCCGTTATTTCACCCTTTTTGTTTAAGTACATACAGTAATTCTATACATCATGTGTTCATTCATAGTTTTGATGCCCTTAATTGAGAATCTACAATGTAGTCATGAAAATTAAGAAAACTCATTGAATGAGAATTTGTTTAAACTTTTGGCCTGTACTATTTAAGGCTCTGATTTTAAAGCCACATGGCGGAATCAATTTTATTCGGATCATCATCATACTAACATGTTTTAACTGCTATGTTATATTCTGTGTGTGAAGGCTTGTTTTATTCTAATGTTTAAACAGTTTTTTATCATGTAAAGCAGTTTGTATTTCTGTTTGCATGAAAAGCTCTATAAATACACTTGATTTTATCTGTCGCAGTGCTGAATCTCTTGACTAAAGCTTGGTTTATACTTGCCGCATGAACATTCCGAGCGGAAATGAGACGTGCGGAACCGGCCGAGACTCCTTCGAGCAGCGTTTATACTTTCTGCAGCTTGTCCCTGCTGAGAGCCAATATTCTTGACGACTGTAGGGGGCAGCGAATCATAAAGATGTCTATTTACGGACCTCCGACAATATGAGCTCTTGTCAGTCCGCCATGTTCCGCGTAGTTACACATTTTCCTAGGTGCGCGGTGCGAAAATTTTGGGGTGGGAGGAGGCCGCGCAGAGAGGCGTGGTTGCTGAAATGACGTAATTTGGCCGCTTGGAGCCGTGCGGACCTCGCATAAACCAAGCTTGATACATACAGCATTATTTAACCTCTCCTTCAAATTTCCAGCCTCTTTTTCAGCTTCTTCTCTTCTAACTCCTCCAGCCTCTATAATTTAATCTAGTCCTGGTTCTCCTCCTGTACTTCCTTCAGCCTCTCTCCCTTCATCTGCACCTGCTTCTCATCCTCTACCTCCTCTGGTCTCTCCTTCTCCATCTCTTCCAGCCTCTCTGCTTTCTTTCACCTTACAAAAATATGTTGATGCATGACAAACAGATTAGGGACAGAATGATTATAGAGTTTGATGGTAAAGTTATTGCCTGAGCCAAAAAGCTCTCACACTATTTTTATGTGTAATTTATTCCCACAAAAATATGGATACATAAAATCACATGATTATCTAGAATATGAGGTTTTATTGTATTTACACCAAACATTATATTTATGTTTTTTTCAACAGTTGCTCTTTTCTACGAATACATGAAAATAAGAAAAAATGTTAACATTCAGACTTTCAACAAGCTGTTTTTACTACTCTGGGTTTAAAGAGCAGATGGAATGACAGCGGGGATGGCCAATCACATGTGAGTTCGCGAGAACCCGACAGCCAATCAGGAAGCGATTTTAAGGTTAGAGGCGGGATTTCTAGCAACGACCTACATTAAACCCCTTTGTGCGCCTTGATCATTGACTAAACACTACGGACAGCAGTTGTATTGATAGTGATAGACAGTAGCGGCTGAACATTGGTAAGGACGTTTCCCTACCGCCCCTACCCAATTCTACGCCCTAGGTAAACGAAATATAAAAACTATTCTATAGACAGCTCATTTAACTTCTGGTTATATTTAAAGTTCCAAAAGACTGTAAAATTATTTTTCATTTGTTAAATTAAATATCCATCTATCCATCCATTATCTATACCACTTATCTTTGCAGGGTGGAAGGGGTGCTGGTGCCTAAGTCCAGCTCTCATCGGGCAAGAGGCAGGGTACACCCCAGCCATTTTCGCCTGTCCAACAAAGGGCAAAGGACAGGCACAGAGAAATAAGCATGCATGCACACACTCACACCTAGGGACAATATGGAAACTGTGGGAGGAAGCCGTAGAACTTGGAGGGAATCCACATATGCACAGGAAATTCCATGCAGAAATATCCCAGGCAGAGATTTGAACCCGTGACATTCTTGCTGCAAAACAACAGTGCTACCTCTGTGTAGCCCTAGATTAAATATGAATCATGAAACATTTTCTTAACAGCTTAATCCTTAATGGGTCGCAGGTGCCTATCTCCAGCTGGCAACGGGTGAGAGGCGGGGTACACTGGACAGGTCGCCAGGCCAAATAGAGACAGACAGGACAAACAACCATGAAAACACTCACACCTAAAGACAATTTGGAGAGATCAATTAACCTGACAGTCATGTTTTTGGACCGTGGGAGGAAGCCAGACTACCCGGAGGGAACCCACGCATGCACAGGGAACCCACAACCTTCTTGCTGCAAGGCATTGCCACTGCAAAATATGAATCAGTTTAATAGAATAGAATAGAATCTCTTTCTTCATAGAATTAGTATAGAAACTGATCAAAAAATGACAAAGTCAAACTCAAACTAAGATAGAATAATTTATAACATAATAACTCAATGACAGAGCAGTTTGTTTAAAAGTGACTTTATAGATAGCAAATTACAAACAGTTCTGAAGAAAATCTGTTTTTCCCCAAGAAAACAATGAGTCAAAGCGGACCACATTCTGAAAAAATTCCACCGATGAGTCACTGCTTAGTTACTAAAAAAAATATATAAAGGTCTTTCAAAGACCTGCAGTGAATTACATTTTTAAGTGATTCAGGACTGCAGAGACAATGAAAATGTATGCTGGGCCTTGCAGACGTATTAATACTCCTTAAAGTTTACAACCTACTTAATTTTAGTTGAAGGACCTACACAAAGTAGAGCTAACTTAATAGACCTACAGAAAAGCATTCCTTTGGCTTTTTTCAGCATATTTACAATCTTACCCCTCTTCCATATAAAAAGGATTTGTGGCTTGCACTGCCTTTCAACAAACTTGTTGATGGGTCGTTTATATTGGCCTTGGTGGTCTTAATTTTCTAGTTTAGTTAAGTTTGAAGGTTGCACTGGATTTTATTTTTGTTTTTTTAATTAAATAAATAAATGGTCTGAATAGTAATCCGTACCACACTCACAAACTATAATTTTCCGTCCACTTCATAACTTTGTGTCTTTCTCTCACATAAAATCCCAATGAAATAAACTGAAGTTTGTGAATGGTTATAATGCAACACAATTGCAAAATTTTCAAGAGGCAAACGTTCACGTTTTTCATGGCAGCATAACCAAAAACGTTTGGGACTCCCCCCCACAAAAACAAAAAAACAACAAAAAACAACAAAACACACAAAAAAAACTAACTATACAATGAATATGTCAATTATCGATGCATCAATGTATAATTTTTCAATTTTGTAGTTCTCACAAGGGAATAACTAGACATTTGGATCTTTCCAGCTAAAGGTGCAAAACTGAATGGTTTGTAGGTCACATTTATTTAGATATTAAATAGAAAGGTATGCTTTTCTTAGAACTAGAATTGTGGTACAATACATGCTTCACTTCCGTGATGTCCTTGATTATTTCAGTAAAATAAAGCAACAAAAACAGATCCTTACATAATTTGTATGACTTACCAGAGTTTTTTTCTGGTTCACCTGCAGTCCAAATGTGCTGTCTATTGTTGAGGATTTCAAAGGAAAGGTTGGTCGGTTGAGTATCTGGATTCCTGTTAGCACCTCAGACATTTGACAGAGCATAATGAAAACCAAGGAGCAAAACACTATTTAATCATCTTACAGAGCACTGTTCAGTCTTTCATCCAAAAAAATGAGTTTAAGAATTTAAGAGTAATCCAACTAAATTGGAATCAGGCAAGGAGTGTATTATTCAGAGAACAATCCAAGAGATGCATAATAACTCAGGAGAAGCTGCAGGGATCAACAGCTAAGGTGCGAGAATCTGTCAACAGTATAGCTACTAGTTGTTTGCTTTACAAAAGTGTCCTTTATGGAAAAGTGGTGAAAAGAAGGTCATAAAAACTTCTGTTTCCAGTTTGCCACAAATCATGTAGCACAGTACTCTTTCGCCTTTCTAACTTTAGAATTCAATTAAACCATTTGGCCTGCATGTAAAATGCTGTTTGTGACAGGACCAACTTTAAAAAATAAAAAGTAATGGTGGCAGTAACATGCTATGGAGCAAACATTTTCATCTTCTTATTCACACCAACATCAAACGTCAGCGTCAGTTGCGGCAAGATTACATGTAAAGTCTATGGTCGAGTCCGTCAGAGGTCCCTCAAAGTCTCTGTGCTGTGTTGTGTACGTTGGCTCCGTCAACTTAACTTGCGTTTCAGCAAGATTAACTTTTGACGGACCCAACGCAGTGTTGCAACCAATCAGAGCGTCTCACTGTAGTGATGTCACTATACACGTATCTTGAATGAAGCGTGGGTCCAGTAAAAAAAAAAATTCAACAAACGCAGATTTCAAAAATCAGAAGTAACACCGAATACAGATGGACAGGCACTCCTAAGGAGGAACAGAGAACCTGTAGTTGGTGTCCTGGTAGGAGATTAGAGCTCTGATGCGGCCGAGGAGGTCGTAAAATTAGGCGCGGGACAGAAGTAGCACTGAAAGCGAGCTTCATCCATAAGCAGCTCCTGGAGCAAAGGATTAAACTCCCCAAACTCAGAACGCATCTGAAGAATGAGCGCTAATGCCCCTGATGTCAACGTTGTCTAGCTTTATCTAGCAAATAAAGCCAAGCCACCCTCTCAATACAATCCGCCATAATTCAGAACGTGCGGCAACAGAGGAAGCCCCGCCCATGCGCTCCTTTTTGCTCAGAAGCAAGCTATGGAAGTTAAAAAGTACATACGTCAAACTTCATCCGTTGAATGTGTTGCCTGACACAGACCAACTGTGCGTTCTGAATGTACCATTAGTCCTTTTCAATGTATTTTATTGAGATTTTCTGTGACAGACCAACAAAATATAACACTCAACTGTCACACCACTGTGACACATGGTGGAAGCAACATCATGCAGTGGGAAAGCCTTTCTTCTGTTTGGACAAGAAAGCTGTTCAGAGCTCCTGTAAAGAGGAATAGATCTAAATTCAGGGCAAACCCTAAAGAGAACCTGCTAGACAGAAATGCTTGTTTATAACAAGCATTTACGGGAGGAAAAAACAAACATGAATCAAAAGATCCTTTTACCGTATCAATTTATTGCGTGTTACAATACAGAAAATAGAAAGTGAAAATGTGTGCTTACAAAAGAAGGTAAAGAAATAGAAAATACACATGACTGAAATGGAACGTCAGCCAAAGCGACTGCTTTGTTCCAATGTTACAAACAGCTCATTCACATGTCTCAATGGTTCTTTAAAGTGATTTCATGGTTTAAAATCAAAGTGCATGTAGACAAAATATTTCAACACTGTGCATGTTCATTGAAGAAGCTTGCCAAGACTAAATGTAAACACATGCCAGCTTGTAAAAATCAACCTTTAAAAATCTCAAATCATATCAACATTTTCAACAGCAATCGCTCTGATCTGTTCATTGCAAGATGAGCATAGAAAAATATCACCTAAAGTGGCTTTGCACAACTTTTTCTTTAAAAAAATGAAATAAAACGACATTTAGTTTTATTTTATGTACTTTGTGCTAAAGATACCACATCTGGTGACAACCTAAACTTAGTGTTATACTCATGAAATTAGCTATAAACCAGAGGATAAAACAACAAACGAGTGGAATACATATATTCCTGGAGCTTTTCATGAATGAATATATTTAACAATCAGCAGAAATATTTGAAACAAAGCTGGTGGTGGTTGTAGGGGGATGAGTGTATGTTCACAAAGCTAAACTTGGATTGCACAAAATCAGCATGTGGATTTAATACAATACAAAAATGTCAAACTGTTTAGTGCAACCAGAGGTAAGAAGTCACAGAAGTCGGACATTTATTTCAATATTTCACAATGCACTTTTGTTTAAGACCACACCTTACATTCCTAGTAGCCTGCAGACCATTTGTAAATGGTAATTACAATGACAGACACTAGTTGGCTCTTTTAGCTGCTGTCAATCTGCTTTAATTTTAATGTAATATGGCTGAGACGTACTGAATTTATTCAAATGGCTTTAAAACCACTGCAATGCAGTGTGCTGCATTCAGAAAGCAAGAGTGGATAATAGCATTTTAATCTTCAGTTTCTAGCCCCATCCTGTGGAAGACATGCAGGAAAGGTTAATTAGCTCATTAAAAGCCCTCCCTAAGAGAGAAAAGCCATTTTGCCACAGCAGCGCAGGGAGACAGGATCCTTCAATTAACAATTACAATGCAAGGGATAATAGCTCATAAATAATCACAACATTAGACTAAAATTGCTCACACTTTATTCCCAGTGCTTAACAGGCCTAACAGACAACCAACCCACATTAATGCATCTTAATACAACACACACACGCTGGCATATACTGTATGTTTTAAAGGGAAAAGAACAAACACTGACTCATTACTGGAAACCCCCAGAGGAACTGGTCAGTGTTTAAAACAAGTAGGACAAACTCAAGACTCTGGAGTTCCCGAAATTACAGTCTTTGGATTCATTGCAGTTCAATAGCCATCTGCAGCAAAGAACGTATGTTTTCTTACCACTTAGTAGGTTGTTTCTTCACCGCTTATTAATGGTAACTCAGTTCATTTTACCACTACTTGGAAATAAAACGTGCATATTTTGCCCCAGATCATTGCGAATAGATTCAACTTGTGATCCAAATGGGCAGAGATTACCGTAAAAAGTAAACCAAATCAATACGTCAACTGCTTAGTAACGATTAACACTCATTACAACTCCTTGTTTGTGGGCTAGTTGTATGCGTGTCTAAATAAATGTAATTTTCTTTCAGAAAATAAATATATTTCAGTAATTTAATTAAAAATGTTTAAATCTTATATTGAATTAAAACAAATTAAAATAGTTCAGGCATTTATTTCTGAGGATTATGTCTTACAATTGTTAAAACCCCAATTACACTCAGAAAAGAAACAAACCGTACGCATAAATACATTTATTTTTTTAAGCGAGTTCTAACGCAGAAGATAGAAAACATATAGGAAACACCATTAGGCTGATTGTGGTCCAAAGACAGTCTTGACCCTTCGTGTTAGGCCATAAAAGGTCATTGCTAAAGAAATTGGCTTTTTTAAGAATCCTGCCTCCAGTAGCGCTCTTTGAGAGGAAGAAGAAAACTGTTCTTAAGTTGCAAACTGAAACTCAACTCAGGGCACCACAGAGATACGGGTTACAATTGGTTCATTGTTTGGGTTAAGCCACTTCTAAATCAGCTAACGTCAGGAGCATCTTACCTGGACTAAGGTGAAAACAAACTGGCCCAAAGAATGACCTCCATTCCATGCTGCACGGATACAGTCATTTATTCAAAAGCAGCTCCAAATGAGCACTGATGGTCTGGTACAAAACATGGACCTACTTCTCAGTAATCGAGCATTATTGTATTTAACTTTCTTTTTCCCTACTACTTTGGAATGTAATGAAACTACATTTTAAAAGGATTTTCAACCCAGAGCAAAAAATTGTCTGTCTGCTATAATCCCCAGATTGTTAAGTGAAATTTTTTTTCCTAATCTGGCAGCAGTCCGTTTGCTTTAACTTAGCATAAACCAAAGTAAGTGAATGGGAACTATTAGCATGCTAGTAGTTTTCTTTCTCACTTATGTAACTATGGGGAAAATGGCAACAGATACATTTTCACTTAATATCCCTTTAATGCTTAATTTAGCTGTAAGCCATAAGCATCTAAACTAAGAAATAAACCCCTTCAATATTACTGGTAAATGAAAACATAAATTAATTTTAATTTTTACATTTGAATACCAGAAATAAGCAAACTTTTTCAAAGCATTCTAACTCATTCAGACTAGCCTGCATTTTCAGAGAACCTAGAGGTTGAGAAAACATTTACTGTAGTCCAACAGGAAATACTTTCAATGAGTCACCTTATATTTCTCCTCATTTCTTTTATGCGAACTAATAATATATATGCAGATGCTTCTCTTTATGTTAATGTGGAGGCACCAAATTTGAAGGTGCACATAAATATCATAAGAATGTTGTAAAATGCTAAGTAGGGGTGGGGGTACGTCATCATATACCGCGCTGTATTCCTCGTAAGATGCAAGCCAACACAAAGAAAGATGTGGGTAAGTCTGAACAGAAAAGTGCAGCACATTAACAGATATATTTACAGCAGACCTCTACATGGCACTCTAAATTACAAAATGACACACGGGTGAGTCATTTGTGTCTTGATCAGTTTTCACACCAACACCACTGGGCCTTTTAAGGTCAACATTCTTATTTTAAAACTAGATCAACTGATTTCTAGTAACTTTCAACAAACCAACATCATGAAATTCTTTTGTGGTTTCGGCACATCATGTGATGTTAGCATCTATTCATATCTGCAACACAAGAAAACCCAGGGAGATGTCATCTCCTCAAAGATGTGAAAATATTTTAGCATATCAAATTTACAGAAAAGTAGAAAGAGTGAAATAAAAACAAAAACCCAAAACAAATGAAAATAAGTACATTCATTCCAAAAAAATCTATGAAGTTTCTTAAATCAGCTTTTTATCCACACTTGACTGTTTTATCAGATAATGGTGACGTTGGCCGAAGGCTGAGCACTCTCCTCGTGGGTGTGGCTCTTCAGCAGTTCTTTCATGAACTGCTCCAAAGCAGCAAAGTAGCCCTGACACTGCCACGTGTCATTGTGCGTACCCTCCGGAAAGATGGCCAGCCGTTTAGTCCGTGCAGGGGACAGCTCGTAGAGCTGCTTCATCATAACCGGTGGAATGAGCTGGTCTGACAGACCCGACACAAACAACGAAGGCATGCGGCACAGCGCCACCTGTCGATGGGACTGGAACTGATTCTTATAGCACCATAAGGGCAGCAGGCGCATCGGCATGAAAGAGAAGAGTGTTGCAGCCATGTGGGGGATGCTGAGGAAGGTGTTTTCGACGATGATGGCAGCAACACGGTGAGGGTTAACTGATGCGAGACGCACAGCCACGGCGCCCCCTAATGAGCGACCAAAGAGTACCACTTTTGTTTTGTCCAGGTCGGGGCGGGTCATGACATAGTCCAGCGTTGCTTCAGCGTCCAGGTGCAACCCATCCTCACATGGCTCTCCCTCGCTTTTTCCGTAGCCACGGTAATCCACAAGCACCACATTTGCTTTAAGATTGACCAGCATTAGAAGTGCATTTGGCACCCTGTGACCAATGTTACCTGCATTGCCATGGAAATAAAGAATTGTAGGAGGAGCAGAGGAAGTGGTGCCGCTCTGATTGTTGGAGGTGACGCCAGAAAGCGAATCTCCTCCTGTGTAACGAAGAACGATGAGGTTGAGCTTCACACCGTCCTTGGTGCGAACGTACACGTTCTCATGCGGGATTCCTGTAGGCATTGGAACATACAGACGAGAGGAAGAGGGCTGGTCGGGAAAGTAGAGAAGAACATCTTGGAATTTGTAGAGGATGCCTGCTACAGATGCAAGGATGAGAGCGAGGAGGAAAAACCCTCCATACAGGTGGAAGGTGAGGATGAGAGCCAAAAGGGAAACTCGGCAGGCACTCCAGGACCAGGACACTAAAGTTAGGGTGCACAGCTCCATCGCTGCCCACAGCCTCCAGGGCTTCTCCATGGTTGCACAAGAGCTGGGTCACAAACTACGCAACCTGCAAACAGAAAAAGTCCAAAAAAGCAAAGACCAACAGAATCAAAATGGGGGAAGATTACTTAAAGACAAAAAATGCAAAGAACACACAATTTCTCTTTCAAAAAAAACATTGACATGGCATTGCACATGGCTATAGTTTTTAAGGTAAATAAGAAAATAAATAAAACCATTTTTGAAATGAGCTTTTGTTTTGTTTATTTCATCACAATATTTTGTCATTACAAACAAAGAAAAAAAAACTGCAAAAAAACCTTCAAATTTAGAAAAAGCCATAATCAAAAATTCAGATAAAATTAGTGCAACACAATATATCAAATCTCAAACAATGTTTGGAAACTGAGTCATAAAATGACAAAAAAGTCATAAAAAATGGGTTACAAGTAAATTGATTAAAATTTAAAATCACAGATAAAGTTAAATATAAATCAAAATAAAATTCTATCAAGTATGAAAAGATTAGAGACACACACATTTCATATATATATATATATATATATATATATATATATATAATAAAATTAAGGGCCGCATGAGCTGTAATTCCATCGCAAAATAATAATATACACCTATGTTTCTGTTTAGGGGTCACTGGGCTTTAAAACAAAGAAAATTAACAATAAATATAGAAATTGGATTTTATAAGAAGCATATTTATCTTTAAAAAAATACAAACAGCAGCAAACTGCAACATTTCCTCATCTGTACCAGGCAGAGTCTCTCTTTTGGGCATTCTAATACAATTAGAATGCATTTAAGCAGCATAAAAGCCCAGCATTCAGAGACATAAGGATAATAATACAAGAAAGAAAAAAGTCTGAGCCCCACCCACATTTTGAAACTCTAAAAGCTGCCGTTGACCTGGGAAAGCAAAATGGCTTTATTGCAATTGGATGTCTTCACATGTAGCTGTGAAATATAACCTTCCGTCAAACAATAACGGAAGTCATTGCTAAATTGTGTTTCTGCTCTTTCACAAGGAACTACCAAATCATTAAAGTTGGTGCTGCGTGTAAAGGTGAACTAAACCCCATCGGATGTGTTACCATAGATACAAATGAGTTAGCAAAGTGCCAAGAATGCTAACCACTAAGCTTTCTTTGGCTACCACGGGCTGTTAGCACAGCTAGATGTAGCTTTTGAAACTAGCCGCCTAGCTGTCATCAAAGGATGGACTAAGTAGCCGGCTACTCACCCTTCTCTCATTTTTAGCGAGTCGGTTGAAAGAATTGTTTACAAAGCAATGGCACAGAGGCGACGCAGTAACTGTCATTCAGCTCTGCATCGGTTCACGAGTTTATAATTAACACAGAAAGACAGCTGAATGACACCCTACAGCCAGTGGGAATGGCTACTAAGGTTAGCATTACTTGCGCAACCCATATACAGTTCCGTGTACAAAACCGAGTCAGCAAACGAGTTCCGAAAAGTATGTCCTTAGTTTAGACACACACAATTAACGTTATTGCAGGTAAAAACATCAATAAAAAAATCTCACATAACACATCACTAAAAGGTGGAGTTTTGAAAATGTTAAATAAATATTTTGCGATTAACACTGTAAGTGATAGTTGTGCTGCTTGATCTTTTTCCACCAGATGTCGCTCTTGGAAAGAATATTCATTTCTAATATCACTCTCCTTAGTATGTGTGTTTGTTCTACATATTCTTTGCACGGATCTTTATTTTCCTACATTACCATATTTAAATATTACTCAAGACACCTGGAAAGTGTTTAAGATCCCCATTTAGTATTTGTTCATAACCTATCTGTATACTTTTCCACCTGTATAAATGTAAAAACTGCACATTTTAAAAATTTTGGTTGTATAATTCTTACTTTTCCCCCCATTGTTTATACCCTGAATCTTCCTTACATTTGTTTCGTTTTTTTGTGGATAGAATGGAATTTTTACACAAATAAATACGATTATATTCTATTTTGAAGTATATGCTTTGGTAATGCAAACGCAAATATGATAAAAACAGTCAAAATAGATTTATTGATGCTTTTCTATCTTCTTAGGCTACTCCTTGATTTTATTGTGCTTAATAATTTTGCTAATATCACTTGTCAGTGCATTTACATAAGAGAAAACATAATTATTGCCTTAGTCCGATTGAAGTCCGACTTTGGAAATGTATGTACTGTATATGCCGTGGTTCGGTTGAATTCGAACCAAACTTTGCATAATCAGAATACCCCACTGAGATAATAAAATTAGTAAACCAAATTTATCAGAGCTTTTCAATGAAGTAACAACACAGCGGAGCAGGAATAAAATCACATCAACACTGCAGCAACACGTGTGACACAAACAATACAATACATACAAAATATTCTCTGTCGTTGTGTTGTTGTCCATTTCTTTGCTCATTGTGCACATCCTACTTGTTCTTCATCTGCTTCTCCACTCCCAGCATTTCCTCACCATCTGTTTGACACTAGTCTGGAACTGGAAGAATGTTCAGCACAAAAGTGTGCATGTCACTACCTAGTGTTGCAGAGTCAAGCACACTTCATTCAGTAATTCGATTTTCTGAGCGTCATCTGAACTGGGATAAAGACTCCCTTTCTGGTTAAGCTATTAGTCAGATTATTGCCAAAATTAAATTTAGATGTGCATGTAAACATACTGAGTATTATCCTCCAGCCAAACAGTTTTCATATTTATTAGCACAGCAGTTGGCTCAACAGTCAGGGTTTGTTGATTTATTTCTACAATGACATAGACAACACTGGAACCCTGAGGTAGACCATACAGTAGATGCTTAATTTACCAAAATTACAAGAAACTTTAAATCCTATTAAAGCTTCTAGTAACCAATTAGTCACTAAATGCAGGTTTGACATGCATAATTTGCAGACAGTCACTTCAATGATGCACTGGATTACATACTTAACATATACAGGGAAAGGTGGGTATATACTATATGATTTTTGGCCCATTTCTAGGGCATCTTACAGCCAGGTGACACATTTTCAGATCTGTTTGTCTTCAAAGTCGCCAAACAATATATATTGCATTTGTTGTGCATGGACCTTGCCAGGCTCCGTGGGGGGCTACAAAACTGTGATTTATAAATACAACACCTATGTCTATAGTCTACTGTCCTGCAGAAACTCAAAACCACACTTCTGGCAAGGCACACAAAGAGGGATCAAACGGGAATTGATTCTCAGACTCACGGGTGAAAGTCATGCATGCTTACCAGTCAGCCAATTAAAGGAATAACTTTGTGATCCAAAAACCAGGGTGTATTATCAACCGGAACTATGTGACAGGACCCCCACACTGTCACAGATGGTTAAATAAACCTTGTGTACAGATTCCATCTCCACAAATTATTAAACCGAGGGTACGGATTCTTGCACCTCAATATTATTTCTGCACCTGACCCCTGCCGGGCTCCATAGGCAACAACCAAGTTGTGTTCAAAAGTTACTTAAATCCTCTTTCAGATGCCAGGGTTTAATAATCAAGTTGTCATTAGCACATCTGTATCCTTTTAGTGGCTGTGGATTGCTGATATCCCATTTGAGTTAACAAGCAGTGGAACAGGATAGTTAAAAAAAAGCCAGTGAGTAAACTGTGCAATTGAAAAGTGATGTTCTATTTAAAAAAAACTAGAAAATATTGACTTTTTAGAAAGTATCGGCAGATCCTATTCCCTCATTCCCTCTTATAAAAAAGCATGTTTAAGAAATAGATAACCGTTCCTCTTTGCTTTGCCTCTTCATCACAGAGGCAGTACGGATGCTTTATACCTTGGGACTCAGGGATAAGAGCTAAGCGTGAGGGGCAGGGGTAAAATGCAAATCAGTCTGACTTTGCCTCTTTTAAATGTAAACATATGTATCATTTACATTTGTGGTTAAATTAAAAAAAGATCTGCGTATAGCGCTGCAGCATAATTTTCTTAGCCACATGCCTTCCCTGGTTAGGGACACTTTTTATACATATAAATGCAGTAAACAATTCGGTAGCACATGCAGCCACACACACATACTCACAGTTGTCTCTTTGAATTATAGGCTGTGCTGCATTCTGAAGGATTTGGTTCATGAGAGACTGACAGCTGGCAAGTTCACTCTTTTTTTACCTATGACTCAATTACCTTTGACATGGCAGTCAAAACATCCATTACACACACATGCACATACAAACAATCTTCTATACACTCTCTCTCTGACTTCACTCCCAGGCTCTTGGCTCAATTACTTGAAATATAGCACCAAACAGCTGGAGGGCTTTAGCTCAATAACAAAGCGTCAGAGCAGCTATACGACGAGGAGTCATTGTGATGGCCTGGCAGGGAATATGCTACCAGGCTGATGGAAATACTTAGCATTCACCTCACACTGTGCTACCAGTGGCCACCTAGGGACGAAGTTGCAATTCCAAAAGGCAGCTATGTTTCCCTTTGATTATGTTAAAGGTTGAACCTGAGTTACGAATGGAGTGCTAAGGTTTCAGTTTGGCAGAAGGGTTTTATGACTGATCCAGTGACGTTATTGCTGTTGTCATTCTTGCAGTGGTTGGCTTCTTTCAGGTTAACTGGAGTAATTCAACCTTATGATTTGTAAATCTTAATATAATGCCATACCAAAAGTGACGAATGTTAGTATCTATGGCCACAGTTTAGATATCTTGTCACCTTGGAGACAAAACAATTGATTTGAGTCATTAAAGGATGGGTATGCAGCGGCAGCTGACTTTAAACAAAATACTAAAAAAAACGTAAATAATGCTCTCCACGTTAACTCAGAATTTCTTTCCTCTAAACTTGTTGAGGTTTTATTTTAATATCATTCAAGACAACCTTAATGGGCTTTTACATTATTTCAGCAATGTGTATAGTGGAGCAAAATGAAGCTGCCCTTACATTGCACTATGACCATGCGAAGCGAGACCTACACACTGTGCCTGTCAGGAATAAATTAGTTGGAAATAGCTGCATGTCTAAACCTGCAAATTAGGAAGCTCTACTATAGAAGAGGAGGCAGATGTTGATTTAAGGCTACATTTACCTAGGCAGTCAACCTTCTGTTATGATGAATGGATTGAACTTATATAGCACTTTTCTAGTCATATTGACCACTCAAAGTACACTGGAGCCACATTCTCCCCATTCACACTCCCAAATGCACACACATTTATTATACACTGATACAGAGCTTGGTAGGCAATTTGGGCTTAAGTGCCTTGCTCAGGGGCACATCGACACATGACAGGCAGAAGCTGGAATCCAACCTACAAACCTCTGATAACAAGTAAACTACGGGTAGGCTACTCTACACAGCTAGCCACATTCACCCTGTTGAATCCATAATATCTATCACTCTAATTGGCCTGCCTATAGTTTTCTGTCTTCATATGTTTATTCAGCGTGAAATATGCCAATCATCATGTGATATGCAGGATAATCGTATTGAAACTGGCCATACTAATTGGATTGGACTGTAACATGAGGCTTTTGTATTAAGATGGCTGAGTTATAATAGTCACTTGGTACTTTGCATCCAGTAACTTCAAGTAATGACAAGCACTCTGAGGAAAAAAGGTCAGCCTTTTATTGAAAGTAATAATTTCAGTACGAATAATGTTATACTGGTCATTATACATCTTCTGGTATTTTATTTGCACTTTGTCATTTCCTGCCAGTAACAAAAAACAGCTGCCTCTTTTTTGCTTGTAAAATTATCAGGAATATTGTCAGGAGGCATCTTATCTAGCTTTGCATAAAGATTGAAACCAGAGGGCAGCTGCTAGTTTGAATAAATCTGAAGCTCAAAATGATGTCTGCCAAAATCTCTAAAATTACTAATAATCCTTTTGAATCTTAGTACATAAAACTCTAAACTTTTGCATCTCTGCTTATTCCTTTGCTGTAAATCTTCAATATATTCGTTCAATATATGTGATATTTTCACTGTTGCATTAAAGACCATTTTGTTTTAAGAAATATATAAATACAAAGGGCAATCTATTTAAGACTGCTTTTCCTGCATTCAGCAGATGCTGTTACTTGATGCAAGGTAGTTTAACAAGTTGTTTTTTTTCAATCAATTACCAGTATATTAAAAATCCATTAAGTGCTGTCTGACAAATACTTAAGAGTCATGATTGACTATCTATAGTCTTTAAAAATCAAATTGAATTGGTTTGTAAACAGAAAAAAAACAAATAACTTTTTTTTTGTAATTTAGATGTATAAGGTCCTTCGGAGCCAGTGAAGAAATTCTTATGAATGGTTTGCAATACAAGGGATAAAAGTCTGTTTGTGGCTGATAAATCTAAACTGTTACAAGAAATGAAAATGTGATGCAAGATTGTCGGCCACCAAGTTAAAAAACTATGAATCATCCCACCATCCAACATGGTGAAATTAGACAAAAGCATCTCTAATTCTGACCACGCTCTGAACTATAAATATAGACTTTTAGCATCAGGTTGAAATTACATGGTTCCACTGTTTAACAAGATTAAAATGTGGATACCTTTATACACCAATCAGTCATGAAACATATTAGCGAACATCAACCAGACTGACATGCTATCTTCTGCTCATTTTATAAGGTAGTCCTTGTTTTTGAAGTTTTATCCTTGTGCATGTAACAGTTGGGAATAAGAATGTGTCCTTTAACCTGGGATTAATCACCTGCAGGACTACATTGAGGGGAATCTTCTTGAAACCGGGAATGATGATGTCCCAGAGTGCAGAAACACTGGAAGCAGAGTAAGTGAGGATATACACTCTAGTCCAATGATCAGGTTTCACCTCGGGGAAGTCAGTAGTGACGTTATTCATAATCCATTGCTCAAAGGTAGGGTGGACAGTTCAAGTCAGTAACAATCAGGTTCAATAGGGAAGAATAAATCCAGAATCTGTGAGGTAGCAAACATAGTCTATGCAGCTAGGTGTGGAACCAAAGGCTCAGAAACTCATACAGCAGACTACAGGCAGAGAAAGACAATGGCCAGGAGGCAAAAAACAGGTCACACTCCGCCGTCATGGATTAAAATCCTGCAGTGCATGCCAGGTCCCCTTACTCACTGTGTTTGGAGAAAGAATAAGGATGAGTACAACCCCAATAATAACACCATGCCAACTGTAAAGCATGGAGGTGGAAAGATCATTCTTTGGGGATTCTTTTCTGCAAAGGGGATGGGACGACTGTACCGTATTGAGGGGAGGATGAATTAGGCCATGTATTGTGGGATCTTGGGTAACTATCTTCTTCCCTCAGTAAGAGCATTGAAGATGGGTGTCGGCTGGGTCTTAAAGCATGACAACGACCTGAAATACTCAGCCAGGGCAACTAAGGAGTGGCTCTTTGGGAAGCATCTGAAGGTGCTGAAGTGGCCTAGCCAGTCTCCAGATCTGATTCGATAGAACATCTTTGGAGAGAGCTGAAAGTCCGTATTGCCCAGCGTCAGCACCAAAACCTGACCGCTCTGGAGAAGATCTGTATGGAGGAGTGGGCCAAAATCCCTGCTGCAGAGTGTGCAAACCTGGTGAAGAACTACAGAAAACGTCTGATCTCTGTAATTGCAAACAAAGCTTAATGTACCAAATATTAAGTTCTGTTTGTCTGATGTATCAAATGGTTATGTCATGCAATAAAATGGAAATTAATCATTTAAAAATAATCCACTGTGATTTTCTGGATATCTGTTTTAGATTATGTCCCTCACAGTTGAAGAGTACCTTTGAAACAAATTACAGAACTCTACATGCTTTGTAAGTGGGAGAACTTGTTCTCCCCTCAGTACAGTACAGACCAAAAGTGACATACCTTCTCATTCAGTGTTTTTTTCTTTATTTTCATGACTATTTACATTGTAGCTTCACACTGAAGGCATCAAAACTAGGAATGAACACATGTGGAATTATGTAGTACTTTTACAAAATGTGTGTAATAACCTGGCTTCCAAAGTCACCGGACCTGAACCCCATCAAGATGATTTGGGGTGAGCTAAACCGCAGAGTGAAGGCAAAAGTGCCAACAAGTACTAAGCATCTCTGGGAACTCCTTCAAGTCTTCTGGAAAACCATTTCGAGTGACTAACTCTTGAAGCTCAAGATAATACAAAGCAGTAATCAGAGCAAAGGGTGGCTACTTTGAGGAATCTAAAATATAACACGTGTTCAGTTATTTCATCCTTTTTGTTTAAGTACATACAGTAATTCCATACATTATGTGTTCATTCATAATTTTGATGCCTTTAATTGAGAATCTAAATGTAGTCATAAAAATAAAGAAAACTCTTTTAAATGAGAGGGTGTGTCCAAACTTTTGGTCTGTACTATATGTGTAAAAACTTACTCCTTTGTTATCCTGAACTTTGGCTTCAAGTCGCACCGCGTCAACCAATCAGGTGACATGGTGTCAGTGATGGTGTGACTGAGTGAATTAAGTCACGACACCAGCAGGACATGGATACTGATGTTGTGTCTTAAAGAAGGTTATTTTCTATCTGGCTATATGGGGAATATTAATTAAATAATAAATGAATTATTGATTTAATTATTCCTTAAAATTATTTATTGTTGGGGCACCAACCGGTAATTAACCCAGTAAATATACGATATGTATTCCTCAGAATGAACAGCAACTTGCTATGGCTACCAGATATGATTTGTCTGAAGTGTGAGCCCTTTGCAATGAATCAAACACACTCAATAAAAAAGCAAGGAAATTTGATTCAGTTTAACAACTTTGATTACTAGAAATGGATTACACAAATCAACTGATTTCACTCTCGGCAAATTAGGTCCTCGCTAATGGCTAAGCTAAATTGATAGGCTACATGCTACGTAAACAAACTACAAAGATGGGTTGGTCACCGGAAGTGACAATGGCCATGTCACCCTAGAAATTTCGCCATAACAGGCACATGCGCGTGTACGCGGCATACGCATGTGGACGAGCTGATGCCTAACGGTGGGGGTTTTATTTATTGGGGCAATTTACCGCATGGTCTCTTTGAAACAAAGAGACTGTGTGGTTCTAATCACTAACTTAGCTTTTGTCTAACAAAGAACTATGAATTGAAATGGCTACAGATTGAAACAAAGGATTTAACAAAGACTATGTTCGGCTATGCCCATCTCTCGGAAACTCTCCGGTTCGTGGCTTAACACAGAGATCAAAGCAAAATCACACACAATCAATCACTGCTTGCTTACTAATAAAGGAAACACAGTAACTTCAACACTAATTAACAAAACGTTCAAAGAAGCATGCACACACAGAAATATTCTAGAATTGCTCCAACCCAGATTAAATAAAACAAAATTTGAATGATTTTACATTGGAATCCGTGATGGATTGCAGAGGAAAAAGGGGTAAGTCCTTTTTGGGTACGAAGGAAAAACTTGATAAAGAAAAAAGGAAAAACGTTAATCTACTCACTTGGATGAAGGAAGAGAAGGAAAAATCGACTTGTGGCAAACTAGCTCGAATGAGGTTTTTCTAGCAATGAATGGGTTTTAACAGGTACTGAATGACCAAAGCGCACAGTTTCTCCCCTTAAAGCTCGGCTTCAAGTCGAACCAGAGGGAGAGCAATGATGATGATGGCAGGAATGCGCAATGGGAATCCTGGCTTATTATAGGACCCTTTGATATCGTTTCATATATCCAGGGCCTGACCCAACACTGATAAACACTGTGGCTTATTACCCCGAGCTACATGACACCAGCTGTTTTCTATATAGAGACAGGAATAAAAAAATAAACATTATAAAGAGGTTAAACTATTTAGACAGGAAAGATCATAGGAGGTTTGCAGGTGGCTCTTAAAAGAGCCGTTGTGGCCGCAAAAGCCCAGCTCTCTCCGCCGAGAACTGAGCCATGAACAGCTTCCTCACCCAGACACGCAAACATGTTAATAGCTCCACCACAGCACGTCCCGCGCCGCTCACATATGATATTATACACTTTATCCACAGACAGATGGACAGCCGCTCAGCTTAGTATTTCAGCGGGCAAAGCTTGGACATTTGAGGCACAAACTGAACAAGCAGGCCGGGTTCTTCGTGCGTGAAAATGACATATTTTGAAGCACTTCGGACATGCTTCAAGCGGCGAATATGCAAGCGACCAGTTAGGGATGTGTTGCGCTTTTGATGATGTTTATTTTCCACCACTGAATACCCACAACCTATTGTTAGACTGAATCTTAAACTCAGTTACTGTACCATAATCAGTTTGCCACCCTGGTAGGAATGCTTCATCTTGGGGAAAAAAGACAAAAGTCCCCCTCTACAACGTATATTCTTGATTTAAAAGGGGAGAAACCATAAATTAATGCCAGCAGATCTGGAGTATCAAAGCTGATGCAACAACTGTGCAGAGTAGGCAAGCTGTACTCTTTGAAAGTAAAGTCAAAGGGTTTCCAAAGGTAAAATAATATGTGAGCAATATTAGGACATGTGGGTTAGCAAAAGAAATCCCTATTCACTTAAAGAGAAAATTCACTCAAATTAGAGAAGGCTCAGTCACTTAGTGAAGCTCAGTTAGACAAACAATGTGTGGTTATTTGAGTTGTTTTGGAACAACAACCTCTTGTAACACTGCTGATTCTACAGGACATGTAGAGTCTGGTCACCAGTAGAAACGGAAGGGTCTTGGTCTGGATTAAAGGTTATGGTTTCATCCGGTGGGGACTGAAAGGTCATCCTTCATTTCTCATTTAATAAGTGCATGTGTTTGTGCTGAGGAGTGTGGGTTGCATGGATCTGGGTGTGTTAGTGTACATCCATTGGAAAAACCAATAGTTAGTATTCTTATGAACCTGTACTCCTAAAATTAGATAAACATCTCTAATGAAAGATTAAACTGTGTGTTGTTTTTCAATCTGAAACAGAATAATTTGCTGTATATTTTAGTAACTCTATCTTTATCAAATGGGAACTCATTAGAAAAGTAGTTTACATCCATTGATTTGTAAGGAAACAATTCCCCATAGAGTACTATTTAGTCTTAAAACTTTAATGACTTTCTATATTTTTGGGGGGGTTAATTTACAAGAAAACATATAACTAAAGATGGATTACTGTACTGAACATATCAAGCAAGTATTCTGTTTCGAGCAATTAATATAAAATATAATAAAGTATCAAATATAATAAAGTTGTGAAGCACCAGTCAAAAAAACAAAACAAACAGGTCTCACAGTAGATAAGATGAATAGGTACAATTACATGTGTGAGCATAATTTGGGAATTAAGAGTTAACTGATTGCACAATAGAATTTATAGCAGGATCTTTGTTGAAATATGTATGCTCATATGCAAGTGGTTGAGGGGCAAAAAACAAACAAAATTAAGAAACGCAACAACCACTTCCAAGAGAGTTAGCAGACGAAATCCTTGATATATAACCACTTTAACTTCTGAAGATAGAAGTCTGAAGAAGGGAGAGCTTTAGAGAGAATCTTAAAATCTGTATTGATAGCAAAATCAAAGTTATTTAAAGCCCCTTTGAGATATGTGAAAAACGTTAGTTTGATTTGCCGTGTCCTGGTCGCAAATCTGCTGGGGAGACATTTATTCCTATTCCTAAAGTCGACCCTTCACTCATTAAAATTTTTTTCACTTTCAAAGTCTGAAGGCCGAAGATTATGTTGTTTCAAGGAGAGATGGGCCGATCTCTGTGAAACAGAAAGCCATGTTTATGCTAAAAGCAGAGGTCAGACCTAGTCAAGGAGAAACAGCATGATTTGCATTACCTGTGGGTAATTCTCAAGGAGAAATCCTCAACGCAGCTGCAAAGCTGGGTGAGTCCTCATAGATTACCGTCCTTATTTATTTATGGAAATGTAGTTGCTTTTGTACAAGTTAAGTTGTCCCGTGACTTGAGTAATTTAGCTGTGTTTGGTCTCTGGCGAAAAATTGAATATTACCACTTATACAATTATATTTTTTTAAATCCAGCTTTAGAGAAACATACAGTTATGTAGCAACTTTAATATTTACAGTAAAAGCCGCTGTCAGGATCAGATTTACAGCTAATGCATGTACAGCAGTGGCCGTAGTGAGGGTGCTGATCGCAGTTTGGGACATCTGAATAAGATTGCAAAAACAATATAACGCAGAGGAATTTTAAATAAGCAAACCTCAAGCTTTTTTACAGTAACATTATCTAAAATAAAAAATACTTGATCACAAAGAATTACCATGAACAAAATGAGCCTCACAAATTCTGTCAGCTGCTGCAGGAATTCAGGTGTTCTTTTGAGCATCCAGGTTTAACCTCCTGATCGCCTGCAATCTCTTTCGTTTTTTGAAAGAACAACAATTATTATGCCCCCGACAGGCCGTGCAGTCGACCAAACAGCAGGAGTGAATCATCTGCTCAGCCAAAACCTCTTCCAAACGTGCAAAAATATCGAATTATAAATAAAATTCAGTGTTTCCTGCCACCCAGTACCATGATGCATTGCTAGAAGACATAAACATTGATGTCACAAAAGATCCACCTATAAGGCCCCCTTGATAACTTACATTAAGAAAATATTAACCCCTTAAGCCCAGGCCTATTTTGAAGCCTAGCACTCGAAAATTACTTACCGAACAAAAAATGTTTTTATTTCAGCAACCAAAAAGAGTATTTGAACCATTTTGGTGTCATTGTTAAGGTAACATTGAGTAGAATTGATAGATTTGTCATTATGCATGTTATCTGTTACCGGTTAGGTGAAATTGAATATGGAACACAGCAGAAATGTATTTCTTTTTTGCTCTGCCTAAAAAAAACATAGTTCTATATTGAAAAACTATATGGATATTGCTTGAATGGCAGTGATTACTCAATAAAATATAAATAAAACATGTGGACATTATCTCTGCTAAAGTTGAAAGTAATTATGTGAAACAGGACAAAACTAGAGAGGTTTTAGTACAGGCATATCAGGCAAGGTGTCCAGTTTGGCAGTTTGGCACATACAGTGCCATTTCTATTTCTGTTGTGTAAAAGTTCTATTTTTCATTTTAATATCATATTGTGTTCAGTAGACCTAAAAAACACTTTTGGGCATCTTTCTGGTGACATTTATCAGATGTAAACAGTGAAAGCAGCAGAACAAAGTTATGTCCGTGCGTCTTACGCCATCTTGTGTCATAAGACGGTCTTGCCGACTGACACTCTTATTTTACACATAAGACTTTCACTCGGAGCTGATTGGTCAATTTGCATGAGGGACACCTCGTTGGAATCGTAGAAGCCTATAGAATAACGCCAAAACTTGCAAAACAAGATTGACAATACAGTTAGCCAAGCAGGGAGCCGAGAACAGAGCCTCGCGGAAGCAACAGGCTTTTACGAGGATGAAATAATAAGTCTGCCTAGGAACAAATAACCGTAATAGAAACACCTGGACAGTTTTAAATGATGCACAAGTGATGGTCTTATCAGACAATAGCGTTTATTTTCCAAAGAAATATGTTTTACATGGCAAAACAGCAAAGGTAAGGCTATTTTTTCAATTGTGATTCTGAAAAGTGTTTTTTTTGTTGTCTTATGCTTTGGCTTATATGTCCGCGGTGCTTTGACGTAGCGTTTTGGCAGTTGTATTTTTTGAATCGGTAGAGTCTCTGCTTTCATTTGAGTGGTTGATTGTGCATTTAGCACAAAGGCTTGCTGCGGTAGAGGCCGAAATGTGGCAGCTGGGTTGAAGAAACTATGATAATACGATTTTGTTTACAAATATCTATTTATGTGGCATCTGAGTTGTGTTTCTGGTTTGTAAAAATAGGTTAGATAGCCTTGTAGCACGTGGTCTTCTGTTTAATTTGATGTGCATTATTAATATTTTTTGTCAGATGATGTGTTGTCTCAAACCTATTAAAAAATGGGGGACCCTCGGGCTTGAGTTTTTTTCATTCACAACTTGCTTGAATATAAATGTGTTGATATTTGCTTGCTTTATAGGAAATCTTGATCAAAGACATGGGGACACGTTTGTGTAGTAGAAATATGTGAAATGCATTTTTGTAGTATTTATGGTTAGTTTTAAACCCAATTTAAATTTAAGAAGCATTTAATATATAAGAATCAAGCACAAGGACAACACTTTTATTTCTGGTTATCCAACTGTATAAATCAAATACTGAGAGATGAAGGGGTGTAGATAGGAAAGACTTTAGTGAATTTTTTCACAAGGGATTTACAGGGGTAATGGGAAAGTCACTGTCATTTACTTTTTCTTTACATAGTCAGTGCTAAATGGAGAATTATTGTTTAAAAGGTCTCATTAACTGAGAAACTGTGTAATACGTGTTGTTTATGAAAATGATCGGTCGCTCTGAGCTGCATATGCATGCTGGACGTGAACATATTCTCCAACCCACATTGCCTGTATTAGCCACAGAAAGAACCAGATGGAAAAACGAGTGAGTCAAAGACTGCCAGTCCCTTCTACATCACAGGGCAAATTAGAGTTCTTGGTCTTACCTACCTTGATTTCGCAGCATGGGGAGAGCAGAGCATGTTTCCACTAGGTAACTAGGCAACCCCACGGAATGGCAGAAAAGGGTTGGGCTTGGCTTGTTTGTGGACTTCATAGTTGCATTTTATTACCCAAGAAAGAGGACCCCAGGAAGTAAGTTAAGTTAATTTTTCGATCTAAGGCAGCATAGCAGTCGCATTGCTGTTAGCCAATCAGTGACAAGATAGACTCCTCCAACAAACTGCAGTCTCCTGAAACCAGAGTCAGACAGCTTTCATTCACACCAAAAGGCTCAGAAGGCATATAATTTAGCAATAGACCAAAGGAAATCCATTGGACCCCCCCCCCCCAAAAAAAAAAAAAAAAAAAACAAAACAAAAAAAAACAAGTGAATGAAACCTTTAAGATACTTTAAAATTAACCAGTGACTATGTAAGTTATGGTAAAAAACAGATTGATCATGAACGTAAGGAAACTACTTGGAAAAATCATCTGTAAGAATTTATTGGCTCGGTTCATGCGTTGGAAGAAGACAGGCTACATAAAGGGTTATCACAATTATAGTGTCAAACCCGATCCCAACAAACATGGGCGATACTCACTACCATACTATGGCATAGTTATTTGACGGAACAAATGTATTTCTAGTTAAAAGCAACAAACATGATTAATTACAGTATATATGACAAAATGTGAACTCCCTTAATTAGGGCAAAATCAAATCAAAGAATATTAAGAAAAAATATATATACTGTAATTAAATGCACATTCTGTATAGTGGCAGCACTACTATCTCTACGTATTTTTAATTATTTAAACATCTTTAAGTTTCCTGCTTTGTTGCAATTTACAACCTGGGTATGCCACTTTATCTGTGTTTTTATCTTTAATATCTGCATAGTGCTTTTTATTGTAAGTATGTCCATAATGTCCATATTTTTTCGGGAATCTTCAGTTCTGTTCTTGCTTTTCTGCTTTTACAACCAAATTTCGGATAATAAAGGGTTGTTCTAGACCAGATAACCCTTATTATAAATGTTAATATCATTATTGTGTATACTTTTTGATTCACTTGTACAGTTATTTTATTGTATTTTAATTCATTATCTTTAGAGTACCACTGCTTGTTTGCATTTGCCTGTCAATTTGCTGATACAAATAACTTTTACTAGCCAGTGACAAATAAAATAAATTATTCTACACAAAAATAAAGTGTGTTTCGAAACAAAAACAGTTCAGGTGCATACAAAACGTGTTTTTACATTGTAAGCAGTGACCTGGTCCATGATAAAGTATTCAGCACCATCTCTGTATACTTTTTTGTGTTTCTGGTAATTTTGCAGAATATTTGATTTAGAAATCAACTACAGCAGAAGCCCAACCTGAAACCGGTTCCTGCTCGTTGTTTTGTAATTATCAACTTCTGATTGGTTCAACCATGAAGGGTGTTTTGATTTTCTTTTTTCAGCTTAGCCCCCAATGACTTTACAACTAAACTGAGGAGTAATGGGCGGTGGAGGGGGCACTGAATTATTTGTTGCTTTTATTTAATAGCTGAAGGAGCCCTCAGTTGATTAACAGAGCATCGTGAGACCAGAACAGGGAACTGCAGAGATCAGATCAGCAGAGCACCATCATTTGACAGTCCCATCCGTAAGGCTAATATTTAGAAAGATAGCATTAGCTTATGTCCAGGACGTTTACTACTTCACTGCTTCAAATACAGGAGCTTTACTGACTTTAAGTTGCTATCGAATATCAGTCAATGGCTGTTTACCAAATAGCATGTGGCATCCAGGATTTCCTTTTTTTCTCTGCCTTAGAGGGAAAATATCTTAAAAAAGGCACAAAAAGTTTGGGTTTAAATAGTCTACACTGAAACAGCGATAACAGACAAGCTCATGCAGAAATGCAGATCTTCACCTTTCTTTATCTCTCTTTTGCTTTTGTTTCTGTAGTAATGCAGTACAACATCTCTTGCTCTTACAACCTTTCTGTTTAGCCTGTGAATCTAGGCAGTTCTCCCCTCATCTTTTCACTTTTCTTACACTGTTTCTCTGTCTTACTCACTGACCTACTCCACTCACACAATCGCAGGTACTTACTACCAAGCACCAGCCCTCCTCCTCCCCCCTTGAGGCCCACACAATGAGAACTTAATGAAAAGGTACTTTACACTGGCAGCTTTGCACTAGAGAGAAACCTTTAAAATGCCACTGTTAATGGCAGGAATTAGCAGAGAGCAGCTCGTTCTGGGTCTTTGTGTATGTGTGTGTGCATGCTTCCTGATGATGGTTTTTGCGACGCTTGCTTTAGTGAGTCATTGAGATTTTACCCTGTATTGTGTGTGCATGTGTGTACCACCCAGCAATATACCACAACAGTTCATCTGGTTGATTTATCTCTCCCAGCCCTATGTGCTCTGGATCCCATCTTGATTACAGTGTATCACTGCAGCCAAAGCCATGGCCCCCCTGCGACCCCATAAATTAGCCCCACTCTGTGATGGGGGCTCTCAAAGTCAGATGATACCAATCCATTTGAGATGATTGATTTAACTATAGACATAATTTCACCATATCATTTATGCTACCTGGAGTTCGGCCTTCAAATTGAAAATCACAGTGGCGCAATGCATTAAAGCTCGGGTTAGAACAGGGGACACCAGTGAGAATGGATGTTGTCCCATAAATAACTGTTAATAGGAGATTTGTATGGCTATGGAAATTGTTCAAAATGTGACAAAATAGTATTTTTGTCTTTCCTATAATACTGTCTGACTAAAACCATCGTATTTAGGTAAAAAACACAACCACATTCTTCAATCTTAGTTTTACTGAGATACAGTAGAGATAGTCGGCACATAATTTATCAGTTTTGACCTTTTCCTGAACTTTACTCTATCTATGGATAGCGAAGCTCAGCTTGGGGGAGAGAGGAAAGGATAAATATCCAAGTGGGCAAAGAGCATGGTCTTCGGTTTAAGAGCAAAGTTGCGATTTAATGTGTGAAGAAGGGGGGGGGGGTAGCATATTATGAAGATCACATTTGCAGACCTGCAAATGGGCAAGATAATACAATTTACAATGACACTACTCTTACATCTAACTGTGTGGTAATGGAATTTAGAGAGACCAAAAGAAAGAGAAAGAATTGTGTAAATGTCGCTGATGGAGGAATTCCTAGGATTTTACATGGCCAGGAGAAATACAGATGCATGCTGTGATCTGGAGTGGGGGGTTGCACGTGACTTATAGACTGCAGAGTGTGTCTGCAAAGTCATCTGAGGTCAGTCAGCCCATGGTGAAAGAGATGACGCAGAGCAAAGTCCCAGGATGAGTACAGGATATCGCCATAGGAGCCTGGGCTTCGGATAATGATTAAACCAATTAAACCTAAGCTTTGTTTACAAATAAACATGTCACATGAGAGGATTATACAATACTATAGTATACTAGTTTTTGATTTTTGATTGTAAACACTCTACATTCGTTTTGGAATGTTGG
This sequence comes from Apricaphanius iberus, assembly GCA_028564705.1. Lineage (NCBI taxonomy): Eukaryota > Metazoa > Chordata > Actinopteri > Cyprinodontiformes > Aphaniidae > Apricaphanius > Apricaphanius iberus. Next base: position 1,170,803 of record JAPXFQ010002581.1, read on the forward strand.
CTGGCTCAATTGTAAAGATAGATTAGACCAAGAGTGTAAAGCAGGAGTCCTCAAGGGCTCGACTCCAGCATGTCTTAGATATGTCCCTTTTTTAGAACACCTGAATCTAAAAGCTAAATTAACTCCCTTGCTGTCGAGTTCTGCAGAGCCCTGGTGATGAACCACTCATTTGATTCTGCTATATCAAACCAGGCAGAGCAGAGGCCCTTAAAGATGTAATACGTAACTTTGATGATATTTACCATCTATCGCCCTCTCAAGGCTTGCGGCTTAACGTTACCATCATAAAACCAAATCTTTATGGAGGACATCTGAAGAGGCAATAAGAGCTCGCAAACAAAACACATCAATCTAAGGGTGTGTCAGTTGGTAAATTGTTCCCAGCACTGTATTACATCATCATGCCCAACCAAACACAACAACCCTGGAAGAAGCATTTATTACTTACCATCCAGTAGCAGCAAGGCTGGTTCAGCATCCATATTACAGCTCTCCAGTGAAGAAAAGCTGGGCCACTGTTGACTCTCGTCTTGCCTCTTCCTCTATCACTCTATCCTTCGTTGCTTCTTCTGATAGTGTCTTCCTTGGTTTCTTTGGTGGATCTGCCATGGCTCAAGTCTCAAAACCACGGGTTTATTTATATCTGTTTGGTAGCTTATGATGTAGTGCCGTGAAGCGGAACTCAGTCAGTGCTTCCAGGAGACATCCTGAGAGAGAAAAGTTGTATAATGTGGTTTTCAGCAGTGGGAGGATCCCAGGCAGTGACAGCTCCAAAAATGAACATAATAAATGCTGGTGTGCCGCCAACACATTTGAAATACAGCTTTTTAAGGTATAAAAGTTGTGGAGTGCATTTTTAAGGACTGATTTCAGAAACTGCTGGATTAAACCACAGAAATTGACTCAACAAATTACGGAACCCAGATGGGTTTTTGGCAAACAACACATTATCAAATGTAACATTGTTCTACTTTGATATTGGGTTCTACAACTGTCATCTATTGAAACATAAAAAGTACTAAAAAAGTTTGAGGAAAGTTTGTTTCTATGTAGATCAATTTAGTAAAAAAAATTAAATTCTGCATATTGTGAACAATGTGTTATCATCAAGAACAGTGGGTCGGACTCAGACATAGAGATAGGTTTAGATTGGTTATTTCCCATATTTAATGAAGGTAGATTCACATTTTAGGTCAACAAGACAGGGAACCACACAAGGGTAAAATCGACAAGAAGCTGGCAAAGGGTGAGAGACACATAGGAGTATATAAAGGACAGGACAACAATGGAAAGATTAATGAGAAAACAAGAAAACGGTGTAGGTAATTATGACACAGGGAGTGATGCAGACAGGGAAAAAGTCACACCGTCACAGTTATTGTGAATAGCAAGATTTAGTCAATTGAAATAATTAATACAGGTGTACCCCATGCCTTAGGTTTTAGCCTGCATCTTTTTAGTTTATATATTAAAGGATTAGCATGTTAATGTTGTTTTACAGGTTTACAAATGGGGAGCTGGGAAAGAAGCCTAGACAATGCGGCGGGGAGCCGAAACTTGTGCTTGATGAAGAGGAGGCTCTGTGGCTTGGAGGCTGTGATGAAGAGTGGGCTCTTAGGCTCTCAGAGGAATGGCAGAAACGGTGGTTTGGCCCCCCTCAAGAGGAACATGAATGGCATGACAGTAATGACCATACCGTCAACGGCGAGACAAGTGGGAAGGAGTGATTCCTTCATGCCTCAAAGGAACAACTCTGGGACGGACACAGCACCAGCCTAGCATCCCAGTAAGGTGTGTCCTCCACCAAGGGTGAATTCTTAGCTGCCTCCCTGCTACCGAACTCAAACAGAGTCATATTCTTGTCCTCCTTCTGGTCCACTGGTCAGTTTGTACTGACTGGAGAGGAAAGTGGAAAATAGTTTCTGTTCAATGATGCGATTAAAGCTACATATCGTCTTAAACCTTGAAGTCAGACCACAATGGAAAATAAGTCCTAATGTGCAGCAACCTATCACGTTGACGAACACACAGGGGGAAACAGAGAGGTATAAATGAAAAAGAGGTATAAATACATAGTGGAAACAATAAGGAAAACAGGAAGTGGCTAGGAAGAATTAGAGACGAATGCCCTGTCCCAAAACCCACACTGCAACCTACGGTCCTCCACAAAGTGCACTTGGCAGAAGTGGAGACAAGGGTTCAAGTGCGTAGTGAACAAGTGTGCGAATAACTGCATGATTGGGACAGTGAGGATTACCACGTCAGCCTGTGCCACAGCGTTGTATCTCCATGACAACCAAAATGGCGGTGCCGCTCTCAGTTTGTCTTATTTTGCTGCTTAATATGATGAAACTGAAACAAAACCATCTAAGTTTGATCAATACAAAATTATATCTAGCAAATTCTACAGTATAAAATCCAAAGTTATAGAGCATATTGGATTTTAATCAAAGGCACAAACTGTATTTATTATTTTTTTTATTTACAGAAAATATTGGCTATAAAGAAACCCTTTTGATTATTTTTAAATGTGTTTATGGTATTATTTATATTTGTCAAACCTGCTGTATTAAATTAACAGACACTGGAATGCCGGGAGATGCTCTTTTCACCAGAAATAAGTGCTCAAACGCCATTTTTTTAATTTATCTGGAGAAATAGGTTCTTTAGCCTAATTATTTAGAATGTTTACGTTTTTTATGACTTGCTAAAAACACACAGTGAATATTATGTTTGGCTTATCATGTCCGTAAATGTTATTAGTTATTTGTAAACAATATTTTCCAACAGATATATCCAACAATCAATTTCTCTAATTACTCATGTACACAATGATAAATTATTCAATATTTTGAGGCGCTGATAGGCGGATATGTTGCGGACATGTCCCTATCAATATTTACAGATAATAGTTTTGAAACGTAGGAAGCTATATGAAAATAATTAAATAATACATATACATTTAGGCTGAATCTTTTCACCCACAAACCGACCACATTTATAAAAGTAAAGGCAGAGGCTTGGAAAATTGATTTTTGCATTTATTTTTTGTAACCGTGCAGCTGATCTACGGCATTACAGGATCATCATCCATCGATCCACCCATCCATTCATCTCCTATACCGCTTATCCTCAAGGGGTCGTGGGGAGGGTTGGTGCCTATCTGCAGCTGTCAACGGGCGACAGGCGGGGTAAACCCTGGACAGATCGCCAGTCCATCATTGTTTGTGTGACGTTTTTGATTTTAATTATTCTTCCAGGCCAGCAGCCTGATGATGGCTTTGACAGTCATTTGAAAAATAATACGAAACATATAGCCTACGGCTTTCAACTTTTACTAATTGAAAGAAGGTACGATTCTCAAAATGTGTTAACACACTGCAGTGGATGTTGTAATGAAACATCAATCAGAAGAAAACATAGGAAATATATTAATTAATATTTCATCCCTATCAATATTCAAACTAGACTCCAGTTTAAGGTTATTGTCTTAGGCAATTTTAAGAACAAACTGACAACCATACACCTGAAAATAAATTTGTCGGACAAGCAGCTGGAACCATTTGTTTGCCTTCTTGTCACAGAATTCCACACGCAGCAATGGATTTCCATTAATCCCGAAACGAGGGTGCAGAAGAAGTGGGGCTAGGGGCCGTTTTATTCACTCTGAAGAATCGGGACACCCTAGGCACTTGCGCCCATCAACTGGAACGCGAAATTGAAACGCACAAGGGTGCAAGTGCAGGTATTGGGACAGGGCCAAAGAGACTGTCAGACACAAGAAAAACGCAACATCACAACATGTCTGTTGCAGGATTTTTGTTAAGTCATGTTTCATGTTGCATGTAAACACAACTGTTTAAATTTGCAATAAGCATTTAACTCCACGAAAGGCACCAGCTTTGCCAATTAATAGACTACAGGTGGTAACAGGTGATCATACGAAAATAAAATAATAAATAAAATGAAATATCAGTAAATTGTATTTTGAAATGATCTATTTAAATATTCATGCCTTGAAACTAAACAATGAACCTATTACTATTTTTTTTTGGACTATACCATGCATAGAACAATGTGACATCAATTCTTATTAAATAGCTGTTACTTATGAACAGGCTCAGCTTCAGGCACCCTTGTATTTACTATTTACATAAATGATTTGTAAAAAATTTTTTTAGATGCCTCGGTACATCTCTTTGTCTACTTTTTTGGTTGCTTAACCACACAAGTTCTAACATTTGACAAAACAAAGGGGATTTGGTTTCCTAACATTAAACAAGGACCTGCAAGTATTCCATTTATTTAAACTACCGAAGGTTCTTAGAGTTTGTAGTAAACCACATATATCTTGGTATTATAATTGATAGAATTGTTTGAATTTTCATATCAACATATTTAAAAAATAGTTTCTTTCTTTTTAGGAACAGAACTGGGTTTTTCTTTCAGTGCCAGAAAACACCTCATTGCTGCCAGTTTCCTGCCTGCGCTTCTGCCAGCTGTCTGAAACTGCTGGATACTGTTGAATACAGTCCCTTAAGGTTCACAACAGTACGTAAATCTCTAATGCATCAATGGATTTTCAATCAATGTATACTTTCCTCAGCTGAACATTTTTATTCACACCCAGATAAAGAATAAATGGTTTCTACATGATAAGATGTGGTAAATAGATTATATAAATCCCACAACTTTAACTTAATGGCTTATGGGAGTTGTAAATTGCTGCTTTTCTAGCATTCCGTGTCTAACCCTAGCTAAAAAAATATTGAAATTACATTTTACTTCAAGTTATTAGCCTTATTTCAGAGCTAGACAAAAATATGTTTCTTTTTCTAGCTTCAAAATCTATTAATTACAAAAAATATAGAAGGATAAAACACAACTTTTTCAGTAGCCAAGTGGTTAGAGTTTTTACCGTATGTAGAGCAGGGGTCTCAAACTCCAGTCCTTGAGCACCACAGTCTTGCAACATCTCTGTTTCAACACACCCAAATCAAATAACTGGGTCATCAACAGGTCCCTGCTGAACCCAACTGCCTGCAAAGGAAGCAAATAACAATTAGATTCAGGTGTTGTGGACCAGGAACACATCTAAATGTTGCAAAGACAGCAGCCCTCAAGGTCTGAAGTTTGAGACCAATGCTTTAGGGGGGGTAGGTGCAGACCTTTATTAATGCATTTCAGTGTTGTTTCCTTTGTAGTTGTATTGGAGTTGTGATGGACAGCAAATCAACCGCTTTTCAAACACCATTCTAGTACACTCTAGGTAGTTACTGAACATTTGTCACCTGAACAATTAAAGGTGAAATCATTTTTGCTCCAGATGCTATTCATATTCCATGTTATCCAGGATTTAACTCCACTCCTGTCTCTTCAAAGCCTGAAATGCCTTTTTTCTACTTTTTTGCTGGATCCAGGGGACAACATCTCCCTTTAATCAGAAAGTGCTTTTTTTCTGACAGCACAGATTAGTGAGAGAGGGAAATGCATTTAGAGATGGGTATTTTGATGGGAACCATTTTCTGTGGTTCATACTGAGGCTTAGCCATGCTTTTGCAACAATAAATGGTTCATCCAAGGTCTTCTGTGTTTCACATTCGGCTAATAAAAAATATGTACACTCATATTACACCAAAAATACGGAGTTCAAATGATATGCAGGTGAAGAAAATAAGCTAGTTTAAATCGGTTTCATTTAAGTCAGGTAGGCTGAATTAAATTTGGACAGAGAAAGCAAGCAGGCGAGAATGAATACAGAAATGGAGAGCAAATGAGTTATATTGTCCAGCTTGGTTTGCTGTTGACAGGCTTGATGATTCAATTCAATTCAATTTACTTTTATTTATATAGCACCAGTTCACAACAAATGTCATCTCAATACAATTATACAAACATTCCAATCAGTTAAGTTTTCTATGTAAGGAATCCGAGCAGATTGCGTTGAGTCATCGGCGTGAGGATGTGCCCGGATCATGCAGACTCCAGCAATTCCTCAGCAAACCCTCATACTGAGCAATCATGTAGTGACAGTGGAGAGGAAAAATTCCCCTTTAACAGGAAGAAACCTCTGGCAGAACCCTGGCTCAGTACAAACGTTCATCTGCCACGACCGTCTGGGGGTCCGAGAAGACAGAGAAGAGACAGTATGGAGGATGCTCGGTGACTTTGAGCATCATCTGGACCAACGCTCCCCATCCAGCAGGGGGCATTATAGCTGAGCAGGGTACCAGACCGGCCAGAGCATCTATGGGGAGAAAAACACTGAGAGAAAACTGGGTTAACAATTGCATTAACATTAGGAAAAATATATCTGGAGAGTAGTATAAAAGAAAAGTAGAAGGTGTGTTAGGGTCAGTTGAGTCTGAAAAAGGATTTTTTTCCCCCTTATTCTTAAGTCTATTAGCAATGTACTGTGTAAGGGCAATGGATTTGAGGAGGGCTGCCAGACCGGGCTGCATCCTCCCCTCACCGGATCGGGCTGAACACTCCATCTCCCTCTACTCCCTGCCTGGAATCCAGGAGGAAAGAAGGAGGTAAATGGGTAAGTATTGTAGTGCTTATGCATCTCTCCTACCTCATATGACTTCACTCTCTCCAGAATCTATGTATTAGAGAGATAATATGATTGGTAAGTGATATAACTGGAGTAGATAAAGGCCCGCTCTTCCGAAGACTCTGGCATTATCTTTGTCCATCACTTTCTAGCATTAAATCCTGGTGTAAATCTTTTTCTGTCCTGATTCATGATTCAACCTTTGTTCAATTCTCTAATCATTTTATTCTGGTAAATTAATACATTACTGTTAGAAATTGGAGAGGGATTATAAGGTCTAGTGTCTATATAGGTAACTATAAGCTTTATCAAAAAGGAAGGTTTTAAGCCTAGTCTTAAAAACAGACAGAGTATCTGCCTCACGAACTAAAACTGGGAGATGGTTCCACAGGAGAGGAGCCTGATAACTAAAAGTTCTGCCTCCTATTCTACTTTTTGAAATCCTAGGAACTACCAGTAGACCTGCATTCTGAGAGCGAAGTGCTCTGTTAGGAACATATGGAACAATCAGATCTCTGACGTACGATGGAGCTTGATTATTAAGGGCTTTATACTTAAGGAGGAGGATCTTAAACTCTATTCTGGATTTAACAGGAAGCCAATGGAGAGAAGTCAAAACAGGAGAAATGTGATCTCTCTTTTTAATATTCATCAGAACTCTTGCTGTAGCATTTTGGATCAACTGAAGGGTTTTGATTGCATTTTGTGGACTTCCTGATAATAAGGAATTACAGTGATCCAGCCTCGAAGTCACAAATGTATGGACTCTGCATCACTCCTGGACAGGATGTTTTTTATTTTAGCAATATTCCGAAGGTAAAAGAAAGAAATCCTAGAAACCTGTTTAGTATGAGATTTAAATGTCATGTTTTGGTCAAAAATTACACCAAGATTCTTTACATTATTACCAGAGGCCAAATGAATGCCACCCAGATGAAGTGATTGATCTAGCAGTTTCCTTTTTAAAGGTTCTGGTCCAAAGACATCAACCTCTGTCTTGTCTGAATTTAGGAGCAGAAAATTCAGAGTCATCCAAGTTTTTATGTCTTCCAGACATGCTTGCAATCTACCTAACTGATTGGTTTCATCAGGTTTTATGGATAAATATAATTGTGTATCATCACCATAACTGTGTAAATTTATACCATGTTGTCTAATTATTTTACCAATTGGAAGCATATATATATAGTAAAGAGAATCAGTCCAAGCACAGAACCCTGTGGTACTCCACAAGTAGCCCTTGAGTGTGAAGATTTATCATTGACATGAACAAACTGGAATCTGTTGGACAGATATGATTTAAACCAACCTAATGGTGTTCCCTTTATCCCTACATGTTCGAGCTTTTCTAAGAGAATATTATGATCGACTGTGTCAAAAGCAGCACTGAGATCTAACAAGACCAGAACAGTCACAAATCCATTATCTGAAGCCATTAGAATATCATTACTAACTTTTACCAGTGCTGTTTCAGTGCTATGATGAGCTCTAAAACCTGACCTAAATTCTTCAAACATGTTGTTGCTGTTTAGATACTCACATACTTGATTAGCAACTATTTTCTCAAGAATTTTGGATAAGAAAGGAAGGTTAGATATAGGTCTGTGGCACATATCCATTTATAAAAGATAGATTCATCATGTCTAGGATGACAAACAATTTGGGAGGGCCTAAGCTTTCTCAGCTGGAGTGTGGAGCCTCCATATTATCCCTGCAGCTCATGTAAACTCTGCCTTCTGTTGTTTACTCTCAGACTGACAAAGAGTTTAGGGTGTTTTCCGAAATGTGTACATATCCTTGTGCGGCTAGCAAACAAATCTGCTTTTCTTCATTGCAAGATTCTATGAACGGTAAAAATATCTATTAAGAGCTTACCCTGTTGTAAAATAATATTTGCCTGAGGTAAAGAAGTTATGAATTTGTACCAGCATGCTAGAATTATTACAGTCAGTGTATGATTAAGTGAATATCTTCATATCCATTTATTTTTGCATATTTATTTTAAGATAAACTTAAGGAATTTAGGAAGCAGTAAACAATGAAAATTATTTTTCAATCAAAGATAAACTGGTCTTTGCTTTAATGACATAGATGTACACAGAGAGGACTGCATGGCATAAAATACAATCAGGCGATATTCAATTAAGAACCAATATGAGTGTGACATGAGTTAAAAATGTGAACAATCACATAGGATTGACCATGGGTTTCATACTGACTCTGCTATCTGTCTATATAGGTTTCATGCCATTCATCTCCATATAAACAGAGGGAATCCCTTATAGATGCTTTTCTTCAGTGGTCATTGAGCTATAGACGGGGTACACCCCGGACAAGTTACCAGTCCTTCACAAGGCAACATAGAGACACACAGGACAGACAACATTCACATTTAGGCATTGGAGCAACAAGTTAACCTACATAGGCTTGATAAAGAGGAGGAGGTCCCTCAGTACCCACATTGATTCCTGATCTAAAGTCAGATTACACCTACTGAGGTTGTCACATATTAACTATTTTTCCTCTTTGTGTCTAAAATAAAACCTCTACTGCTTCTACTAAACTAATGGTGTAGAAGCATATTTTCACATAAAGTGCTTCTGACCTGGTATTTGTATTCTGTAGGTTTCCTTATAAGTGTGTGAGCTACCTTTCTGACACACATTTTCTTTGAATCCGAAGTCTGGATGAATACAGATGTCCAGAGAGAAGTGTGGGGATATATTGTATGCCAGGAATTCAATGTCATGATGCGACTGGAAATCTGGCATGAGCCACTCAAAGGTTCTGAATTTCTGAATGTGATCACCATGGGTTTTTTTCAGGCTCAAATGATTATTCAAATGTGTAAATCTGTGTAAGACCAATATTTTTCACTTTACCTTATTTCAGACTTTTATTGCCAATTTGCAACATCCAATGCAGTGTAATGAGCCTGGGCTGAGGGTGTGTGTCTCTCACAGCCAATCAGAAACTGATGTGGCTGTCCTTTTTATCCCCTTCTCGATACCAGACTGATGAAAGGCCAAACAAAGAGAGAGAGAGAGTGAGAGAGGAAAGACAAAAGATGGCCTGGAGATTTTAACTAGATGAGGGGGGAAAAAAGAGTCAAATCAGGGTCAAGGAGATTTGAGAGGGAATGTTTGAGACAGTGGCAGTAGAAAAGGACAGGACAACTTTGAGAAAAAGAAAAAAAATGCATAAGGGATGTTGAGTCAATTACTTTTATATTTAATTAATGATGTTGGCTCCAAAGAACCCCAAAAAATGGTGTAGATCTTACAACATAATATCTGTAAAAATGTGTTGAAAAAAACAAAACAATAACAATAGTAATTATGCATTTATGAATCTATTTATTTGTCTTTGAATCCATAACTCTGCAGCCCAATAAACAAATATAAGTTTAGAAAAGAATAAGAACAAAACATTTACACTGATTTCCTTTTTCAATGACAATCCACTTTTTAATTAGTGGAAAGTTTAATGAAGTAATCTGAACGTGTTGACACTTAGACAATTTCCCCTTTCTATTGTCTGATTGGCTATCTGTAACACAACTCTTCAATCAGAAAAAAAAGAACATCATGCCAGTATTTAGCTTTAGATGGACTTTACCACCCACATTAGGCTGCATTCCTATACAAGACTGGACCGCAGCATGAGGGGGCTGTTACTGGCCTCACACTGAGCTTTGAGCCAGAGCTACACTGGGCAAGCTTATGTATGCCATACACCCACCAGTCGGACAGGGATTCACTGCGGCACTCTTCCTTTTTTACTACTGAGGTAAACATTATTTGCTTATTTTCCTCCGCTTAGTAATATGCTTAAATTCAGTGGGTCTTCTCATCTGATCTGCGGTTATAGTTCGGATCAAGCACCCTTCCACTCCCCCCACCGACCGCGAGCTCCGTGAGCAGCCTCACTCAAGACAAGCTCCGTAGACAGGGAATTTTAGCAGCTGATTTTACAATTTGTGGTTTGAAGCTTACACTATGTTTGAGGATAATTAATCAGGCTTCATGTCTGGATGGATATGTAAGGTCCATAGATGAGTCACTGTGCTCAAAGTGACGGAACAAATTATGAACCTAGCCTTGAAAACCCCCAAAAAAAAAAAGTTCAAAACATTTCTTTTTCAGCTCCTCTTTCTTGGGTAAGAAAAGAAATGGCATTGATGTGTTATCTCCAAAAATACCAAACGTGTTCTGACATGCTGTAGACTTGCTAATTGTTAGCTTCTGGTAGCTACAACTCTGCTACCTGGTTAAAACAATGCAGCCTTCCTGTTCGCGGTCCCAAGCCAGATGCTATTAGATATATTACTGGAAAATCTAAAGAACTGGGTTGGACTCTTTGGTATGGCACTGGATTGGTTTAAATCATACCTTAACAACAGGAACTTCTATGTGTCAATTAACCAATTCTCATCACAAACCACAGAAATGACATGCATAGTCCCCCAGGGCTCCATCCTAGGGCCCCTCCTATGTAGCATCTACATGCTTCCACTAAGCCAAATTATAACCACCAATACTATTAACTAATACAACTATGCCGATGACACTCAGCTTTATATCTCAATGTCACTAGGTGATGTGATGAACCCGTCCAAACCCTTAATATATGCATTGAGCAAATTAACAAGTGGATGTCCCATAATTTCCTCCAACTCAACAAAAACAAAACAAAAAGTACTTATCTTTGGACCCAAAAAAGATTGACTACATATCAGTAATCAGCTTAAACAGGTCCAACTAGAAACTACCAACCATGCCACAAATCTTGGTGTAATAATGGACTCAGACCTGAACCTCCCGGGTCACATAAAGACAATAACAAGGTCATCTTTCTATCACCTAAGGAACATTTCTAGGATTAAAGGAAGGATGACACAAGGAGACCTAGAAATACTCATCCATGCATTTATCTCTGGTCGTCTTGATTACTGTAACAGTATCTTCACAGGTCTACCTAAAAAATAATCATACAGCTGCAGCTGATCCAGAACGCTGCTGCTTATGTTCTCACTAGAACCAAGAAAATAGAACATATCATCCCAGTTCTAAAGTCACTACACTGGCTCCCTGTAGCTCAGAGAATATACTTCAAAGTGCTTTTATTAGTTTACAAATCATTGAATGGGTTAGTACCAGAGTACATTAACGATCTGCTATCACTGTACAAACCATCCAGATCACTCAGGTCCTCCAGCTCTAGTTTACTGATCGTCCCTAGAACCAGAACCAAACATGGAGAAGCAGCTTTTAGTTTCTATGCTCCCCACGCTTGGAGCTACCAGGAGAAAGCAAAACTGCAGAGACAATGAACTCTTTTAAGTCTAAGATTAAAACTTACATATTTAGATTTGCTTCTGACTAACTGATTCTATTATTGCTTTTTACTTGCTTGTTTTAAATTTTCATACAAATTATTGTCTTTATATTGTTTTATTGTAAATGCTTTCTTGTATTTTAATCTTCAAAGTGATTCATGCTCTCTAATCAGTGTTCTAATTTTAATCATGCAAAGCACCTTGAATTGCCTTGTGTTGAAAGTGTGCTATGCAAATAAAATTGCCTTGCCTTGCTTTGCCTAGAAGGACAGGCTTTTCTAGACTCAGCTGTTTTCTGGTCAATTTTATTTTTGTAACTGATGTAGGAAATTTAGTTTGGAGAAAATATTCACATGAATCATGCTAGGCAACTATTGGTAACTGATTATATTGAAAACAGTAAAGAGTTTTTCATGATTTTTAGTGAAGGAGACCTTTTGTCTAAATTGCAAATTCAAGACAGATTGTGTATTTTTTATTGTTCAAGCTCCATTCAAAAATATGTTTCTGTCAATATTTTTTATAAAAAATCTCTATCTATCTATCTATCTATCTATCTATCTGTCTGTCTGTCTGTCTGTCTGTCTGTCTGTCTGTCTGTCTGTCTATCTATCTGAATCAAGTCTCACTTATAAAGCCTTTTTTTTTAGAAATCACACAATGCTGTACAATATGCTGTAAGCAAAGGTTGCTTACTAAAAAGGCTAGTAATCTGTGGAAATTATGTTTTTATGTGTATAGGTGGAGCTCTACAGTGAGACAGGATAATCAATTCTACACATGCTGCATCAGAGAGGACACACACATTGCATGGATAGTGGATGAGTCATGTCTGCCAGCCCCTACTGTTCTTGTGATAGCTCCAGATTTAAGGGCCAGCTATCTGCATTCACCTCACAGATGCACCCCCTCACCCCCTCCTCTACTCGATTCCTTCTCTCTGCTCACTCTCTCTTTCTTGCTGCTGCACAACTTGTGTTTCCCTCACACACAAACAGGTAGGAAACATTGAAAGAGTGTGTGCATGTGTGAAACTGACATCTCCCCATATGTTGTGCACGGCTGCAACTGTCATGATCTGATATATCAAAAAGAAATGGAAATTATTTAATGATTATTCTGCCTGTCTATATATTTCCCAACAGAAAATGGTGAGACAAATGCACCAATCAACACATCGATATACATAAAAAGTTGTCACTTTCAGGGTCAAATGCAAAGTATGAAACAATGCAAATGTGCAGTTAGAGGAAAACTATACAATCTCAAAGTAGGACATCAATTCCCATGAGGCACAATCACAGCATCCTGCGGTGACATAATATGTGCGAGAAAGAGTGCTGAATGAGCATTTGAGCATTCTGAGCAATGACACAACCAATGCTGTCTATACCAGCATCTAGAGCTAAACATCCAGGTTGATAGGAAGTACAAGCACAAGTATATCACAAACATAAACATCAAACTGAAACTCTGTGTAACATTTTGGTTTCAGCTACTATAGTTGTTTTAAATATATATAACTCTGTATGATGGAGTAGGTGAAAGCAATGTTGTCTTGCAGCAAAAACGTTCCGGGTTCAGATCCATGCTGTGGTGTTCCTGAACAGAGTTAGAATTTCCTCCATGTCCATACTTTCTCTGTTCATTCCTCCTCTTTTTAGTTTTCTTTCTGAAGTCCAGAGACAGTTTTTTTTGGTACATTTACACAATGTTTGTCAATGTTGCCATGTGATAACTTGACAACGATGTGCACCTTGCCACTGAAGATAGGAACATGGCCCCTCACTGACCCTGTAAAGATCCCTGGATAAATTAAATATATAGCTGGATAAAATATTCTTAAATATAAAATAATCCAGCTGCACTGTTTGGAGACAGCTGTGTTAAGCCGACGTTTCCACATAGTGGTAGGTGAGCTGTCCATGGTGCTGAATTTTTTTAAATTTCATTTCAAATTTATACTGAGCCTGCTCATTTTTCAGTAGGGTATAAGGATACTTGTAACATTGTCCTAAGAATGGCTTAAGACAATGTTTGTAACATTCTGATCGTGAAATAATTCCTGGACGTCTGAATGACAGTTTTGTTTTGGCATTTTATTGACATATAACTATTATTCTTAAGTTTTGGTTGGGCATCCACAATCATCAAAACTAAAACAGAGATATTATCTGAATTGTTCACTCTGCTTTGAATTATTCTACATGAGATTTATCTTTTGGATTAAATTATAAAAAAAAAACCCAACAACAATTAAACTCTTCAGTAATTCTCTATCTTATTGAAATGCACCAGCAAATGGGCATTAAAAAAAGCAGAGTAAAGTGTAAACTAACATTACTAATTAAAACAATGCAACTAACTGGAGATCATTCTCCGTTATAAAGTCATCTCTCAAAACCGAAATGCATATTATATATTAATACAGGACTGACTAGCCGCCACCATGTCACCACTTACGAGATGCTTCCAAGTTCACTGTATTGACATTCTTGACATGTACTTGTACTCATGCTGCCCCAAAGTACCTAATGTTCCAGTGTTTCTGGAAATGTGTTAAAAGTAATCTTGTAACTGCAGCGTTATGAATGGACTTGCCCTGCATCAAAAAAAGAAAGATCTCGTCATAACTGTATGCTGGTTCTTGTGTCAACATACTGAAAGACCATTCTAAATATCGCAGTATGCTGCCAAAAACAGCGTTTACAACCTTTCTGTGTCTGCGGTGTTTCCCCCATCCTCTGTGTTTGTGTGGTGCGCATACAGCTGCTCCGCCACTGCGCAACGATGGAGCTATCACAACGATGGAGATGACGCAAACAGACTTCGCTCTCCGAAAAAGTGTTTCAAGACGAACATGGCGGCAACTTAACCGAGGTCCAAGATGACAGTGGCCACCGGGAGAAGGGATTCGATGCTTTCCGAGAAACCCATCTACCTGTGTCGAGGGGGCTGGTGTCTCTCCTTTAAGTGAATCTGCAGATCGAGCGGTGGCAGACGCGCAGCATCAGCACCGAGAGGCTTGCAACAGCTGGTCTCCCTTGCGCGCCTCCCTGACAAGCGAACAAGCCCGGAAAGGGGACGTCAGGGAAGAGGTGGGGGATGCGGTCAAAAAGGACGCCGTTCCCCCCTGGAGAGCCATGGAGAACCGGGATGCGGCAGCGCGAAGCTTAATCTGTGCGGGCACGCTAATTGGTTCGAAATAGAACCGACTTGCTGCGGGGCGCGATAGTAGGAGCGCCCTGGACCGGCGGAGGCTCGGAACCCCCCTCCTACTGCAAAGGAGAACCAACCGGAGCCCGTCGCCCGAAAAGTCCATGAGTATTGTGGCAGAGAAGCCCCCGCGGTGGAGTCGGCCCAGGGCAGCACTCTCCTAAAATATGACCAGGGGTGTTTGGATGCGTCGGCAGCATGACGAATGCTTAAAATACTGGTCTGCACCCCGAGACAACGAGAAGCCATTCACGGAGCCGGAGCGGGCCCAGAGATGGCGACAGTCGCTGGCCTCTCTGCTCTTCATCACCGTCCTGCTCTCTGATCACCTGTGGTTCTGCGCCGAGGCCAAGCTGACGCGGACACGCGACAAGCGGTCGGACGGGGGGCACGCTATCACGGACGCGGGCGGGAAGAAGCCAAACTCCCTCCAACCAAACCACATCACTACATCACCCGACCCCCGCCGCCTCGCTAGAGAGCAAGATGTTATTTTTATAGGGAATTCTACCAAACCTCTGTGGCGGATGGACACCTGTCACCCGGACAGTGTGTCCAGAGACTGCTTCACTTTCACGGACGCTCTGACTGTGTGCCTGGGCCTCTTTGGCGAAGAAGAAGATGGGACGCAGTCGGCGTACGTGAATCTTAGCGATTTGTATCTTTCTTTTTGTAATTCCTACTCACTTTTGGATTTGTTTTACGGGTTTACGAGTCCGGACATTCTGAATTGCTCCCTGGATACAGCAATGGGGCAGGATCTTCTGGGGTGCACGGAGTGTGTCCGGGCTTATCAGCGTCTGGATCGGCAGGCAGAGGAGAACTACAGGGACTTTGAGCTGCTGGTTCAGAAGTACGAGACGGACGCATACTCAGTCAGGACATGCATGGATGAGTGCAAGGTAGGACTCACGTACAAACGCACGTGCACATGGGACAGGGAGGTCACGGTAGTCATGGTAACCGCTTGGCATATTTGTCATGTGTGCAATAATACTCAAAAGTTTAAGGTATCTGTAGGTCAGCAGAGCCTGTATGGCTGCAGCATATTCTCCACATAACGGGCAAGAACAAACAAATAAGCCTGCGACAACTCTTTTCACGCATTTCCTTAAAGCTTCTGGCCTCTAACCGGAGCCGATCTGTGCAGCATACCTTGCAGATAATGTCTGACATATGGACTCATTCAGTCACAATTTCAACCACACACTTCAACCAGATGAGCAGAGAGAGAGAGAGAGAGAGAGAGAGAGAGCACGCAGTTTTAATATTTATAATTGCACTTCTGTGTTTTTTTGCATCTAATCGGGGATTTGCGCTTCCTCCAGTTTGCCTGTTGTTTATTTTATTTTTTTTTCAGTAGCAGCACAGTCATTCCAGTCATTGTTGCTTTTGCAATTAGCAGCACAGTTCTGCTCTGTGACAAAGATGTTGTGTCAGGTTTCAGCTGTTTGAGCATAGTGTGCCGTGGTGTCAATGAGGAACTCTCAGATGTATCATTTGAATTACTGCTTGGACTATTTTTGTTTGTTTTGAGCTGCATAGTTGCAGAGACTTCCCTCTCTTTAATCAGTCCACGCCCCCGTTGTAACTGTCCATGGTGCTGAAACATGATGCAGCAAAGTAGATTCAGAAGGAAAACCTTTATATCAAACATTGTATATACTAATAGGATATACTATAATATAAGCCTATTGCCATTATTTTAACAGTAATGTTGATAATAGCACTGATAGACACAACGTAACTTAATGAAATAACATGATTTAAAAGAATCCACATTCAGGTTGAACTCATATCTATATTCTCTGAATTTTCATGTTTAATTTCTCAGATGGAGTGTAGGATATAGTGCCTTGCAAAAATACTCTTACAGATTTAACCTTTTCTCATTTTATCACCTTGCAATCTCAGTCTTCAGTCTGATTTATTGGTATCTTAAAAAAGAACAACACAAACTGTCCTTTTTTTTTACAGATATAAATCCGAGTGCATTTCCAGATAACAACCGGGAAAAGCAATTTAGAAGTCTTGCAAAAAAACCTATATAATTTTAGTCTGAACTTTGACTGGAACAAAACTCTAACACACAAATAGGGTTTGATTTAAACCATTACATTCCAGGCCCGGCTGTATATTTAGAATCACTGTTCTGATTAACTTAGGGCTCAGTCACAGGGCTTCTGCATCTTTTAATGGCTTTTTTTTTTTTTTTTACTGTTCTATATTTAACTTCTTCCATCTCCCCAAATTTGAACTCCTTCCTTGTTCATGTTAACGATAGGCATTCATACTTCATGATGCATGCCCATATTTCATGGTGAGGATATGATGTTCAGGGGGATGTGGAGTGATAATTTTCTGCCACAGATGTGTTTTGGAGGCCAGCAATTTCTTTATAGTAATCTCCTCTGACCAAAACACCCACTTTCACATGTTTGCTGTGTCTCCTTAAATCACTTGTGAGGAAATACCAACATCATCTTTTGTTTGGGCTTTTGTTCAACAATTACATTGTTCGTTCTACTCTCTCCCATGAAGGGCAAATTTATGATGGGCCCAGCTAGTAATTATTCTGGCAACAGATTCTCCTACTTGAGCTGTGACTCTCTGCAGTGCCTCATGATTTACCATGGGCCACTTTGGTGCTTCTTAAATTTATGCTCTCTAGGTGAAATATGCGAGCCTAGATGGACAAATATGTTTTGTTTTACAATTTTCTACTTTAAGATGGTGGGGTAAAACAGTGATATGTGAGGTTTTATATTCGCTTTTTTAGCAAACAGTACTAGCCATTAGGGACATAAAATCCAAGATTTTAGTAGTTATCTGATTAAATTGGACAAAAGTTTAATCTAAATAAATACTTGTAAAAAAATTTGATCAACATATCAGAATAACTAGTATTAAATTTGTAAATAAAGAATGTCGGAAGAGATAGATTTTCTGGTGGAGTTAAAAGACCATTCAGCCTAATAATGCAAATTAAATATATGCATCATTAGACTGAATTAGCTTTCTATACATCTTTACAGTTATATTTGCAATTATGTACTGTGTTTTACTCATTTTCTTATCTGGAACATTTTGAGTTTTAGAGAAATTGATCTCATGAACAACATATCATTCTAGAGTATAAGGTTTTCATAATCTAAAACTTATATATAATTTGGGTAGAGTTCCGATGAAAAGGCTGTCTGGCAGTGAATGCTGATAGTCTATTTCCTAGCAAGCTACGTTAGAACTGTTTTAACTAGGGATGCACCGAAAATTCGGCCACAGAAAATTTTCGGCCAAAAAATGACCCAAAAGAGCATTTTCGGTTTTCGGCCGAAAGACCTAAATCACCGAAACAACACAGCCGAAACTTTATTAATTTAATTTATATTGTGCATTGTTGTTATGTCAGTGCTAGATAAATATCTTCATAGTTTTGTAACTGATTTATTGCAATACCTTTATTTTAGTGAGGTGAGCACACATCATAGCCATAAATTCTATGGTTCTAATAATTGACAATCATTTATTTCGGTGTTTTGCTTTTCGGCCTTAATTTTCTTCATTTTCAGTTTTCGGTTTCGGCCAAGAGTTTTCATTTCGGTGCATCCCTAGTTTTAACCAATAAATCAGTGTTTTTTTACTCATTTTGAGTCATAGCATTTTAAAATGATTGTTTTCTTGTATTTACTTGCAGCTTTACATAAGTCTTTTTTTCCATAAAATCTACACATGTACTTCATATTATGTCATCTAATAAGCAGTGTGCTTTTTTTCACTGCAGGTTTTGATAATGTAATAAGACTCAGGCAGGGCTATGTTAGCCTTTTTGCCCTTTTATTTCAATCTGCATTGCTAATCTGTATCATTGTACGTGTGACCTTTGTGACAGTGTAGCTCGCCAGGCCTGGAGGCCTCCTTAAGAAGCTACTGCTTCTTCAAGGACCATTCCATTGGACAATAGAAAGACATGAGGAAGCTTGAAGCAACAGCTATGGCTATTAACTCTGTTATCCTCTGTGACTTTTTTCGAAAGCCTTCTCCCTGTTGAAAATACATTATTTTCAAAATGAAACATTGTAGGGAAATGTTCAGTACCTAAAGGAAATGAAAGAGTAACATATAAGCCTGTTTGATATATTTGAGCATTATCACTATAAGAAGCAAGAGGTGATGTAATTTAAAAGTTTTAAACAACCTAAACTGAATAAAAAAAGCTATAGGGTGAAGGAAAAAGTTTTAGGTTTAGATAACACTAGCATTGTAGCAGTGTTAAGAAGCATATTTATTACATAAAAACATGTTGCTTGGGATGCAGCATGTAGGACAAACGTAGATTGTTGGGCAAAAGGTCTGTGTGTTAGTTAAAATTGTTCACATTTTGTCTTCTTACAATCCTAAACTCTAATTTGCACAAGGAGACAGCAAACAGGTTGAAGAAGGTGATCTGTTCAGATGAAATAAAAAACTTAACTCTTTGGTTTACATCCAATATAATGTGCCAGAAAAAATATCACTACTTATTACTCTATGTATTCGATCCCACTGTGAAGCATGATGGTGGCAGCATCATTTGAGGATGCTTTTGTTTTGCATGGCTGGGATGGTTTTCAGGTTTTTGCAGCTCATGGAGGTTAATCCAGGAGCAATTCAGCTTGTTACATTTTTTATAAAAAAAAACATTGAACTCTATGTATTGTTTTTCCTTCAACTTTACAATTCTATGCTTATTTGTGTTCTTAGATAACATGGCATTGAAATATATGAAAGTCTGTGAATGTTTCCAGACAAAAAGTGAAAAGGTTGGAGGGTATGACCGCTTTAGCGTTGCACGGCATTTTTATTCTGACATGAACATTTATTTCCATGAATGAAACATTTTCTCCTCGATGGTGAATTTTGATTAGTTAGTCCCCAGACACACAAAGGCATCCACAAATGTTAATTTTAAAGATCTTAGAAAAATGAGAGAAAAACAGTCATAGTTTATGTCAGCCAGGTAAAATATCTGACATTTACCAGAAATGACATTAAAATGACAGTTCGTTACTTGTTTGTAGTGTATTGTCATGGTGTTTGTTCACCTTGAAATGTTATAAATTGTCATGTTGCAACCAACTACAAACTCCAATACACATTGAGTGGCTTTTTTAAGATGAACAAATAAAAAACAAGTGGTTGATTCTGAAATGGAAGAAAAAAACATACACAAGTACAGATGAAAAAAACAAAACGAAAAGTGTTGTATGCATTTGGATTTAGCCTATCTTTGATACATATTTTGAAAAACCATCTTTCAATGCAATCCAATCTGCAAGTCTTTTGGATTATATCTGCTAATTTTGCATATTTAGATTTTTTTTTCCAATTCTAGTTTGCACAATAGCTCAACCTCAGTTGGACTGTGAAATTCAGTTTTCACGTTTCGCCACAGGTTCTCGATTAGGTTCGGGTCTACAGTTGGATTGGTCCATTCTAACGCATATTTGTGCTCTGAGCTAAACCACTATGTAGTATCCCTGGCTGTGTGGTTAGGATTACTGTCTTACTGGATAGTTTTTTTACTGTCTCTAAAATGTTTTCTTGTAGGAGTTCTCTCTATTTAACTTCACCCATCAGCTCACATCAACTCTGACCAGCATCCATGTGTCAGTTGACTCAGTTTTACAACATGATATAGAAATGATAATATATATATATATATATATATATATATATATATATATATATATATATATATATATATATATACATATATATGTTATAAAGTAAAAGGATGGTGAAAAATGTTCCAGGATATTTATACTTTGACAAGGATGTTCATTTAGGTAAACATACCCATATCTAAGAGTTGAAGCTGTTCTGCTCTAGCATATGGGGTTGTTACTGGTCTTTCAGTTGCAGTTAGTTCCATCACAAAGTCGGTGCAGAAATATAGTGCATGCACAAAGACTAAAATAATAATAAATAATAATAATAAAAATAATAGAAGTAATAACATTTAGATTTTTTATGGGAAAAATATGTATGCCTTGGTGGAAAATAAAATGTCTTTACTAATGGAGCAGTTTAGAATTTACTGAAAACAAACTTTTTTGCAAAACTTAAGTTATGTTTTAATTGAAATCCAAATTCAAAAGCAAAAAATGTAATCAATATTTTTGAATTTGCTTCCAACTACAAGTTCCTTTCATATTAATCCCTGATTTTTTTTTTATCCAAGAGGAGAATTTTGACTGATCAAGAGTTTAATACTGCTGTGAGTGAGAACAATTAAGTCTCTGAAACTAAGAATATTTAATATTGTATTAATTTCATCTCAAAAAGAAAGATTGCATTCCAGAGAGCATGTCTTAAGAATAAGCTTTGAAATTATTTGTCTGAATCTCAGGGGATCGCAAACCTTTTAGAAAGCTGAGATGAGAGAAGGACATCTTAAACTTTTTTGAAAGATATGCGAGTTCTGAATCTGGGAAATAACTAACTGAAATATTAATACATTGAAATTTAAGTCCTAATTACTCAGTTTCACAGAAATAGCCCAAGTAAAATAGTAATAAAGGAGTTAAAGGCAAATTACCTTATAAAATACCACTACAAAGCTCCAGGGCCAATAAGAGCCTTCACAAGTAAGCTGTGTTAACTGAAGTGTGCACAAACTTTGCTGCCTATTTGTGTTTGTTGTTTGTTGAGTTTCTTCCTCCTGAGGCTGCTAGCCTCTCTTTTTACAGCTGGTATCCTGAGGTCACAAATGTCCAACTAGTGGCAAGCTTTTAAGTATGCAGCACACAGACACATTTTTACATGCTGCTGGCTGGATAGTCTGTCATCTGTACCACATTGCATAGCCCTTAGAGCCCTTAACACATGTGTATGTAAGGGTTTTACAGTACCTTCAAAATGTATCCATTCCCATTGAATTGTATTTCAGACTTTGTGAAATTACAAGCACAAACTTTAATGTATTTTATAGATTTTTTTGTGATAGACCAATACAAAACAATGCATAAAGTGGAAAGACAATGCTAAATAATTTCAGATTTTTTGTAAAAATAAAAATCTAAAAAGTGTGGCATGCATTTTTTTTGCGTCTTTTGCTCTGGAATCTCCAAATAAAACCAATAGAACCAATTGATTTCAGCAGTTAATAGAGCTGCACCACGTGGAAAATATCACAACTGCAAATAACTGATTGATTGCCAAATTTGCAAGGATGTCATATTTAAGAGCCATACATTCAAATAACTATCAATATATCCGGTCTGTTAAAGTAACTTAATTTTCCCTTAATACCTACACACCTACACTTGATGTATACCTTTAATGACCGAAAGACTAAAGTTAACAACGAGTTTTGTGATAAAGGGAAAGGTGGAGAAGACTTTGGTGAATGTAGGGTGTCATGTCATTTTTAAAGTTACTCTCTCTTTTTTTAAACATTTTCTGTTTTTTATGTGGAAGTGCACTTTTGTTGCTCTGAATTTTATTTGTATTCTTTCTAAATAAATTCTGATCCTAAAGTTTTATAGTGTAAATACAGCATTCATATGTGTGGTCGTGTAACTAGCAATATTTATTATTCTACTCATGTTATATTTAGCAGTTGGATCACTGTTTTCTTGAAATTATGGGAAACTCCTCTTTTTGAGCTTTGCTCATGTGGAATTTTTGCAATTATCCATTGCAAAATGGCTATACTGCAGTCAGTCTAGACAGACAATGTTTGTGAGCATTACTTCTTGAGTTTTATCTAATATGATTTGTGTTTGAACTTTGACTAGGCCATTCTAAGACATGAATATGCTTTCATTTCAACAATTATTTTGTTTCTCTAACCTGGTGATGGACCATTTTCTTGATGAGGGTGTTTAACCAAAGGAAAAACCACGCAAAACTTCAGCTAAAGCATTAACAATAAATTTTACAGGAAGAGTGGTATTTGTCTACATACATCTTCACATCAATTTTAATCTCTCTTCAAGTTCCTGCTGAGGACAAGCATCCCTACAGCATGATGCTAACAATACTACCTATCACCATGGGAATTGTGTGTTCGTCAAACATCTTATTTTGGTTTACTATCACATCAGCCCCTTCTTACACCTGTTTGTGGTGTCCCCTCCTGGCTTGTGCCAAATTCTGAACTTTCTTCTTTAACATGAGTTGTGGATGTCTGTTGTTCCTTTAGAGTATAGAGTTCCTTTTTGCTTGCCTAATTATTGTTCTCTGTTATAATTATTTGTTGTGAATTGGCGCTATATAAATAAAAGTGAAATGAAGTAAACAGCGTTTTAGGAGATGTTGAACGCTTAGGATATAGCTTTATAACCCTTTTTTTACCTTATGAATATCTTTTTTGTTGTTTAAAACATGAAAAGGGATTCATTTTGATGTCACTTTATTCAGGTTTTCCCAATGAGTTTGAAATGTATCAACATAAAATCTCCTTAATGTGCCTTTACACATACAGGAACAATACACACTCACACACACACACACACACCGACACACATGCAAAGATCCCTTTACACACTGTTTCCTGCAGGTCCAGACCTGAATGTCCCTTCCGGTGTAATTTAATTTGCACTCCCATAATTCTCTGCTTCTCTGGTGGCTGTCTCCAGGGCTCCGTCTCAACATGTTGATCTTCTTCTTCCCTCCATCAGTGATCGTCCCTCTCTTGTTTTCACATCCTCTCCCATCAGTGTCAGCTCGGAGAAACCACAATCACACTTACACACATGCAAAGTATCGCTCTCTCCACAGTGTCCTCATCCATATATGAGGAAGATGTTCCTTTCTTTGACGCTTAGGCTGTCTTTCCCTCTACATTTCTAGAACTGTCGGTGGTAACCCTTCTTTTTCTGCTGGAGTAATTTGTAATGATCTAAGTAAGGGTTCTTCCCATCCCTTCAATTACCAGCTCCTCTATAAAGATTTCTCTGTGTGCACTTGTAAAATATGTTTCTTATCCTCAGTGTATTCAATAAACTTTCCTCCGTTTGTACACATGTGGAACTTTTTGTGTTTCACACAATTTGTTCTTGCTGTGGTAAGGTCTCAGTAGCTTAGCTGGCTTAGCTCCATTTCACATATGGCTGCTCCTCTAGTCTCTCTTTCTGTCTGTATATCTCCCTAAGACCTGGTTCACATGGCAGGATTTAAAAATTGTTGCAAGAGTTTCCGACCACAACCTCAACGATCAAAGATCACAGATAATCCTGTTTTGGTCCTACGGTGTGTCATGTGAAGTGACACAGCAGTGGCAAGACACCATACACAAACCAATTTTACAAGTGAACATTCCCAGCTCAGACCAGAAATCTCGCAAAACATCTTAATATAAAAACAGACCTGCCAACATGTACCCATTTTTTGTACTCAGCACGCATTTTGATCCTTAAGTACGCTTGTACGGTTCGCTGCTCTCTTGATACACATTTTGTTGCACCTCGCGTTTTACCGGTCTCAGTTTAAATGCAATCTATGACACTGATGCTTCCACTGAGCCACAGCGTGTAATTAAAGTGAAAAGCTTTCGGCCAATCAGAGACCAGTATATAAAAATGCTGT
The DNA here is from genome assembly GCA_028564705.1 of Apricaphanius iberus. NCBI lineage: Eukaryota > Metazoa > Chordata > Actinopteri > Cyprinodontiformes > Aphaniidae > Apricaphanius > Apricaphanius iberus. Next base: position 1,195,483 of record JAPXFQ010002581.1, read on the forward strand.
GGGTGTTGTTTGCACCCATTGACTTAACATTCTGAGATGCTTTAGATCAATTAATTAACCTCAAAATGCTTTTTATAAAATCACAGAAGCAGCTAGATAATTGGCTAACACACATCAGCATGTAGCTACTTACTTCTCTGTTCAACTCATCAGGCGTCTTTTCATTGGAAGGGATCCAGCTGCTGTTCTTTAGGAATGTAGAGTAAAGTCCTGTAATCTATGCAACCAAACAGGCGTTTTCACAGAGACACTTTAGGAAGTAAAATTCCAACAAAAAAGTGGTTCCAACTGCTAGAGTCCATAGCAGCTGTGAGCTTTGAGAAGGGGGAGGTTGTGTTTGCGACTCTACCAGAGGTAAGCTAGTCTCTATGCAGGGGTGGTGCTGACCCCTCTAGCACTTCATTGTTTTAACATAGTTGTGTAAAATACATCCCTCCTCACAGTCTTTTGCAACACAGTTACAATCGTCAAGTCGGACATTTCACTCCAGTGCACTGCCGTCTCTATGATGGTGTGCAGACAATAACCACTAAACACTGAAAACAACATAACTCAAAGGATAACTAAGGAGCATGGCTAAATTTGGAACACAAACTATAAGTACAAGAACTCCTACAATTAACACAAACACATTACCCACAAGTCTCTGTGGAGTACAACCGTCCCTCATCTTTTTTTTAAAGGTTTTGTGGCCATGGACCTTTATTTTGGTCTCTTTTCGATGACGTTCCCATTGCTGGATTTATGGAAACAAATCTGCCAATATTGCATATCCATAATTTTAAAAATTAATAATAACGTAAATTAGAAGTATAACGTCAAAAAATATAGATTTTTATGCCTATTTTGAATTTTATTCAAATACAAATAATTTTCCCCCCTCAGCACACAAATACAGATACAAATACTGGCTGCTTTGCATACTCCTACACATAGAATGGTTTTTTTTGTTGGGTTGGTTTTGTTGTGTTTTTTTTTGTGGGTTTTTTTTTTTGTTGTTTGTTTTTTTTGGGGGTTTTGTGTGGGTGTGGGTTTGTGTGTGTTTTTGTGGTGGTTTTTTGGGTTTTTGTTGGGTTTGTTTGTTTGGTTGTGGGGGGGGGTGTTGGTGGGGGGGTGTGGGTTGGTGGGTGTTGTGGGGGGGGGAGCAGCATATCAGAAACAAATGGCAAAAAAAATCCCCTTCCTACCTCTTTAACCTTGACTATGTGTAAGATTTTTACTCTTTATATGTTTACACTATAGATGCAGATACTCTTTGGTAAATGGCCTGCATTTGTATAGCGCTTTTTCCAAGTCAGAGGATTAAAATAATTTCAAGCTTATTGTGGCAAGCTTCATTGTAGCAAGGCAGAAGTGAGGCTGTCAACACCACCAGCAGGTAAGGTGGGTGAAGCATCTTGCCCAAGGACAGAGTAACTGAAACATATTGAGAGAGGTTCATACCAGCAACCCACCAGCCACAGGATGAACTCCTACCTGCTGAGCACACCATCACCTCAAATTTGATATGCTTTGACATCGGAGACAGTTTAAAAGCTTTCATGAGCAACAGTTGAGAAATAGCTACATCAGTGATCAGAAGATAGGAGGAAGAAGTCATAGTGCCAATAATTAGAGCAGCATTGGCTGTTCTTCTAAAATAACGCCACAGACAACACCCTCCATGTGCAAAGTAGCTCAGAGAAACAGCCCGCAATGAGCTTCACACTTGCCATGGGTGTTGCTCTGTGGTGTTTATGTGACAACTCATACATAGCTAAAGACATTGCAAAATGTCACCTTCTATAAAACTAAAAAAACATCCATCCATTATCTAAACCCCCTTACTCCTGAAGGGTTGCAGGGGGCTGCTGCCTATCTCTAGCAGTCTTTGGATGAGAGGTAGGGGACGACCGGGACAGGTTGTCAGTCCACTGCAGAGCAATAACTAAAAAAAAAAAACGAGAAAAAAAAAAACCCACCAGCATGACCATCCTGATGTATGACAAAGAATTATTACATTTTAGGTCAAAGAGGAAAACCTACTTTTCATTTTAAGGAAATGTAAAAATAAAATTTTAATGCATAGTCTCGCTGGACACATACAGGAAGTAATAAGGATTTAAAACGTAATAATAAATGTCTGTGAAAGTGCTAAAAAGCGACTCTTAAAAGTCCCTAACTTTTCTGAAGCTTAGGTAAAAAGAGTAATTGAACATGACAATCAGAGCATAGGGCCAAAAATCTTCCTAAATATTATGACGGGGAAAACTCATGGAAATTGTCAGCTTGGTAATTATGTTTTATATTTTAAAATGAAGAGTAGAAGAGTTGCAGGAAATCGTATTTGGAAGCATGTATCTGAAGCCATATCTTCAAAAAGCCTTTGTAAAATTTTAAAGAAGATTTGGATCAGTTAAATCCAGTTTATTGCTGTTTAAAGGTAGTTTACAAGGAAATCTAATTCAATACAACATATATATTGATTCCAATTCAATTACTACATACATTCAAAGTAAATTCTAGTCGGCAAACAATTTAGTCAAGTTCTGTTTCTTAAATGTCAAATTGTTTTCTAAAAAAAATTCTGTCTAAGCAAACCCAGCAGTTTGCTTCGAGTCACTTAGTCACTTGCCATATTTGGTTTATATGACCAGTAAAAGACAAAAAAGGGCATATAGTTTCAAGTTGAAAAGACAGCAAAAAATGCAGAATTCGAAAGTAATAGGAGAATGTTGGAGAATTGGTCATTATTTCATCCAGTAGCTTAAGCCCGTAAAAGCATAACTACAGAGGTAGTTTGGGATAACCTTATCTAACTATAATCTGTATCAAAATTGATTTTTTTAACACCAGTCTTAAAAGAAGACAGGGTGTCAACTGGGAGCTGGTTCCAGAGTAGAGGAGCCTGATCACCAATAGATCTGCATACCATTATACCTTTAGAAACTCTAGGAATCACTAATAAACTTCCAGTGTGGGAGCAAAGATATATGTTATGTATATATAGAGCAACCAGATCTCTGATGTACTCTATAACAGAGCTTGGTTATTAGGGATGTCACATGTGCTTACAATTATTTAGGAAGTCTTCTACATATCTTAAATAGACTACAGCCAAGAAAGGTCCTCTTCCAATGAGGTGTGAGTGTTTGTTTCTCTCCAGGCAGGAGATGAGGGAATGCACCAGTTGGGAAAGAACACAGAATCACACCCATGGAAACACTTCTTCGTCATCTTCTGTTCCCTGTCCACAAAGCTCAGAGAGACCATGCAGTTTTCTTCAACATTAGATCAAATCAACATGCATATATCCAGTCATTCCCAGGTCCATTTCACATAACCTTCTTTTGTAATCCCTTAATTTGAAAAAAGGGCTTATGCTAACCCATTTAACATGTCAGTGTCCTGTCTTATGTACTCATTAAATCAAGTGTCTGAAGTTTGTGCTCAAGCTCTTCTGCAGTCTGCACCTCCAAAACCAATCACTGCCTGATTAGATAACTTTTATTGTCCAATACAATACCATTTGTTTCACATACAAATAATAACTTTATTTTGTTCCAATTCTGTCTCTGAATGAATAGACGTGTGGTAATTGTTATTGTCTGTGACAAATGTGAAAGGAGGAAAGGTTAGAGTGTGAAAATAGCTTCTTAAATTCCAACAACAAGCATTAAACAAAATGCTAAATAAAATGTGCCAGTCTGCCAGTTTAACTTAATCATCCTGTGTTGACAGTGTATCTATAAAAATTGGAAATATTAGATCAACAAATGTCAGAAGCCTTATTTTAAAACAAGCCACCTGGGAAGTGCTGCCATGACAGCCGAGCAAAATTCCCTTTTGTATTGCGATGCACATGTTTATTCAGTTTCTCATGTGTGAATGTGACAGTGATCTGCAGACCTGATTGTTTATTTGAAAGGCAGCAAAATTTGCTTTTCAATGGAATGAGTCATTGATATAAATGGAATCCATTTAAGCAGAACTTCATTGAAGCAGCCCTGTGCAACCTATCTGTAACGCAAGCAGTGTATGTGTGATATTTGGAATCATGTCAGCATGATTTTTATAGTCGATTTAAAATACAGGGCAAGGTATTGTGTAAATTCAGATTCATATTATGTATGAATACAATTTCGTAGATGCACTTGTTTCCCACAGCAAATTGATGAACCTCCAAAGGCACCTGAAACTAGCTCTCAAAAACTTTACCTAGTAATTAACTAAAATGGAAAGTTGGTGTTTTTTAGAGTGCAAGCATTTTAAAATACAACGATGCAGAAATATTAAAGCATTCTTCTTTTCTCATGCCTAGGGGCAGTGCAAGTAAAAGCCTGCGGCAGAGGTCATCAACAAAACTGTCCCAAGGGCCTGAAGCAGACAGTGCAAGTCACATCTTTTGTGCACACGCTTCTGTTCTTTTTAGCGTATTTCAGTGTTTTTTTTTCACTGACAGATGGCATTAACTGGGCTCCTTTACTTTTTAAAGCTATGTGTGGTTTTCCTATTTATTCTGTTTTGCGAGATAATATAAATATGAAGGTTGAAAAGAAATGCTTCATACATGGTCAGTAGGAAAATCTAAAATACTAAACAGCATTGGCTTCAGGTATCTCCATTCAAACATAGTAGTTCATCCTTGCAACTACAGTTAATACACATAAAGTATTTATTTTGGAAATCAGTTTTCATCAAATAGGATTCATTAAACAGAGATGCCCATCCATTAGGGCTGGGCAATATATCCTAAAATCAATATTGCGGTATATTGAGCAGCTTACCTCAATAACTGTAAGAGAATGATAACGAGGACAATCCCGCCCTGGCCCCGTCTCTCCCACCCGTCCCTTACTGTATTCAAGGTCCTAATTTACATAATGTTCTTGAAAAGTTGATAGCTTCTTGTTAATGAACGGCTTCAACCAGCATTTTAATTCAAAGTTTGATTTCCACTCCTTTCTGTATTTCTTAGGCTGTATTCACACCTGATAGTCCGGTGGACTCAGTTCGATTGAGGACCAAAATTGCAACATTGTTGCTGTTTTTAGTTGGTGTGGTTGGTATTCACACTGGCTTTTTATTATCAGGATATCCAGAGCTTAAGCAACAATTTCACCTCTCCGCGTGTGGTGGCGCTGTTGTAGAGCTGTGCTTCCTCCTCTCACAGCGGACATTGGAATGTAAACAAACCCAGAAGAGCAGCAGATTGTAGCAGTTTTAGGATTGATCTGTCGTGTTTGGCAAATGTGCCAGATAAATACTGCAGCAGTAACTCAGGATGAACAGAGAATGAGCTAGAGGACTACGGAGAATGAGTTTTTTTATACAAGATGGCTAAGACGGCTCTATATCAGCAGTTTGCTGATATAGAGAAGGACCACCTGAATACAACTTCCAGCACAGATGAACTCCTTATAAAGACTTTGAGCAAGGTATTTACAAGATAAAATCGGTGAATTTAGTGTGCAGTCATTTATTTTAGACAGAAAATATTTTGCATCAGAGCACAGGTAGAATCAGGCAGCGGCGGCTACAAGCACTGTATCAACATTCTGGACTAAGCAGGGTTAATAGCTGCCCTGGCTAGAGGATCTGGGCTGGCCGAGCTGCAGAATGGATATGATGAAGTCACATGACTGTACATAGTCACATGACTTAATGCAGGACTCATTTCTTAAAGGGCCATGAAATTAAAGGGCTGCTAAACTAAAACACATCTTTTCTTTTTTTCAAAATACCGACTTTATCCACAGGTCATAAATGTTGGTATATGTAAAGTTTTGGCATACCTCTCAGCCCTGCCATGCATTTAGTTGGTCACAAACATTAGCATTGTTTGACGTTTTAGCTAAATTTGAGGTTTCCTAACTTTTTCAGTTCTATGACCTGTAGGACCATAAAACAACTATGATGAATTTTAAAAATAAGGACTGTGAAAAAGCTTGAGTCCATTTTCTCTTATCCAAACTATACTGCTAATATTGCAATTAACACTGCAATGTCTGTTCTTATCTAGCTAGAGAGCTTCAGCTACACTTCCAACAGAGTCTGTGCTGAAACAGGGCAAACTCTGATTTTTATGTGTCTTTGAGACTCTTTGAATTTCACTCAGAGTTTGGATTGTAAAGGAGTTCATTTCCATCATTACCCTTTTTTCACATATGAGACTCTTGAAATTGGCTCTAGACAAGACAAAAGAACAAGAAAAAACAACCTATACCAGCAATGTTGATGTGTGTTGAGAATGCTAGAGGATCAGCAGGAAGGATCAGACTAGTCACAGCTCTCAGACTGTGGTGACATTCTCACATTACTGAGTCATCATCATCATCAGTCGCTCACAGCATGTCCTGATTTGAAGGCAAGCATAGGAGAACAGAGAGATGACAGACACATACATTATCATTTCCACAAACATGTTGCTGTACAGTAGCATGGACATATATCCAGTACACTGTAGCATAACTGGAGGACATGGAAGAGAAGCTAACAGGAATCTCACGAGATAAGCGAACACAGTGAGGCTTTAGAGAAAGAGAGAATGACTAATGAATGGTTAGATTAAAGAAAATATCCAGTGATTTTTGCTGAATGATGGGCTTGTGTCAGACAGCTCTGAAATGCCCCTGACATACAGTAATATTTCAGGGTTTTATACAGACAATTGATTTGAGCACCTGGTTTGACATAATCCTTTCCATTTTAATCAGGCTATGGTGTTTTTCTCACAGAGAATGAATATGTGTCTCCGCCTGGTTCCTTCCTGGAAGCCTGCTGGTTCAGTTGACTGATTTGTTGTGACGGGGAAAGAAGGTTTACAGAAATATTTTGAAATTAAAAGAATCCTTTATTTTTTAAAAGATAAACGTAAAACCATTTTGATAATTAACTACCATAATCTATTATTATTTAGGAAAAAAAAAACTGTAAGTGAGCTACTGTTTTAATTAGGCAAATCAAAGTGCAGGTTGAACACTAGGGAGCATTGATAACAGCAGCTTTTTAAAGCAATGCAAAATAATCTGTTAGTCAATTCTAAACTTTTCAGCTAAGAATAAAACTTTATGAAGCCTTTATTTTCACTGGTTCAGAGGGTGGCCTTGCAATCGGAGGGTTGGTGGTTCGAGCCCCAGAGCCCCAGATCCATCTGTCTCAGTCGTTGTGTCCTTGGGCAAGACAATTCACCTTCCGCCTACTGGTGTTGGCCAGAGGGGCCGATGGCGCTAAATAGCAGCCTCGCTTCTACAATTGTAGCTTGCTTCCACCAGTGTGTGAATGTGAGAGTGAATGAATAATGGAATTTGTAAAGCGTCTTTGAGTGTCCAGAAAAGCGCTATATAAGTTTGATGCATTATTATTATTATTATTATTATTATTATTATTATTATTATTATTATTATTATATAAAGCTTGCTGTACAATGATCCATCCATCCATCCATCCATCCATCCGTCCGTCCATCCAATATCTACAGACACACTGGGTAAAGAACAACTACAAAAAAGTGATGAGTTTACGCTGATAGGACTCTAATCATCAGGTCATGCCCCCCCCTTTATTACTTTGTTCGTTTTTCATGTTCTATCTGTACCCATCAACACACTGCCCTGAGCTGCTCCATTCACAATCAAATGAATAAATTAGAATAGAGGGAGACGGGGCGATTAATTTAGCTTTAAAGCACACACAAAAAAAGTCTAATTGAACAGCCAAACTTTGGTCTCCAGGGTCTGTATCATGCACTAGTCAAGACTTGTCAATTGTGAGGAGGTTGCTAAGTGCCACTGGAGATACATTGTGAATAATCAGCCTCTTCGGTTTAAAAAAGAGGGAGGAGGAATGCATTAATTTGCATTAGCTCCAATAGAGGTGTAATTGTGTAATATGGCATCAATCCACATTTGGAGATTTCCAAAACCAGAGAAAACCACGGATCGTTTTCAGTCATGAATGATACCAAGATACCATGATACCAAGTTTATGTGCAATTTAAAGGGCATTTAAATAAGTCTTCTAGTTAGAAAATATATGTATTAGATGTCTTGGTAAGAATAAGAGTACAAGGAGCATACCTGCAACATTTTGATTTGGTCAGAGGCCTGCAAGATCCTCTTAACTCATTTCCTATTCATGATTCATACAAACAATGATGTAGCTAAGTTTGTAAATGTGCTAGTCAAACTGTATGATACTTTATTGGATCGATGATTGAGCCAGGACTCAGATGTTTTTGGACGTACTAAAATATTCTTTGGCATGATCGTCACAACTCTCAACTCTATTATTCATATGTTCTTTATGTATGTGCTACAGCTACCAAACCCACACAGTTGCTACTCAAATTTTGGTGCAGTGTACCAAAAATAATATTATTCAGTCTCATGCTATGCTGACCAGGAGCCTGTGATGAATTGGCATTCTATCCAGGGTGTACCCTGCCTCTCAACCAACAGCTGAGGGGAGCATCAGCTTTTTCCTTTATTCAGTGAGTTGGTGTGTCTGTTGAATGATGGATGGATGGAAGGGAGTAGATTTGATTTTGAGATTGGTGGGGACACAAAAGTGCTCCAATGCAGCACTCTTGAAAGTTTAAGTTTTTTGCATTAGCAATCATAATTTCAGATTATGCAGATGTTATAGGTTAAAGTAACTAATCAAAGACAAAAAGGCAAATTCGAAAAGCTCTAATCTTTACTCTTTAGTGCAGGGCTGTAATGAAACTGTGCATCATGTCAATTAGCTGTTGAGCTGGAATGTTATTTGTTTTCTGGTTGGTTGTGCTTGTCCAGAATATCCTCCTGATTACTGCCGCTCTCCCTGCTGCTCTCTCCAGGTGGATTGGATTCCTTAGGAATCAACCACAATATAAATTTGAAAACCATAAAGCAACTACTGTAAACAAATACACACCAGTAATACATGAAGAGGCCTCTTAGATTTAAGGCACTGATTTGAAAGCTAATTGGTGGGATTTTTATTCGGATCATCATCATACTGATATTTTTTAACTGCTGTTATATTCTGTGTGTAAAGGCTTGTTTTTTTTAATAATATTTTAACTGTTTTTATCATGTAAAACAGTTTGCTTTTTCTGTTTGCATGAAAAGCTCTTTATAAATAGATTTGATCTGATCTGTCAAAGTGCTGAATCTCATGAGTAACACATCCAGCATTATTTAACCTCACCTGTGAAATTGCAGCCTCTTTTTCAGCTTCTCCTTCTCATCAACTTCCTCCAGCTTCTCTAATTTCATCTAGTCCAGGTTCTCCTTTTCTACCTCCTCTAGCCTCTTTCTCCTCATCTGCTTCTCGTCCTCTACCTCCTCTGGTCTCTCCTTCTCCATCTCCTCCAGCCTCTCTGTTGTCTATCACCTTACAAAAATATGTTGATGCATGACAGATTAGGGATCATAGAGTTTGATTGTAAACTTATTACCTGAGAAAAAAAACTTTACTTTCACAGTAATTATGTGTAATTTATTCCCCTCAAAATATGGATACATAATATCACATGATCATCTAGAATATGAGGGTTTATTCTATTTACACCATATATTTTATTTATGTTTTTAAACAACTGCTCTTTCCTATAAAAATACATGATAATAAGAAAAAAAAGAGAATAAGAATAGAAAATAATTTTTAAAAAGTGTATCTCTTTGGAGTATTCTATTGTAATTTTTTCATTTAATTTCAATTTTAAGTAATTTACACATTGACTCCTAAAGAAGTCTCTTATATTGAGTTTTCTTTTCTTTCACATCCTTTAAATCCTAAACAGCACACAAACGCACACGCATGTGTACACGTACACGCACGCACGCAAACACAAAGACACAAGCACAAAGTGTAAATGACACCATTAAAATCCATCTAGCTGACGTGACCCGGACAGAACAAATACCAAATGTATTGACAATTTACACTCGCAGGTGCCTCTCATCCAGCCCAACTAGCAGTTGTAGCTTGAGATGTTCACAGTCAGACGTTCGACCAGACATAGACACACACACGTCTATGTTTATACGTGTTTATGCGTTTGATAAGTTGACCCCACTCGGTTTAGGAGGATATGGAATGACAATGGCGACGGCCAATCACATGTAAGTTAGCCAGAACCCGGCAGCCAATCAGGAAGCAATATTTAGGTTAGTGGCTGGATTTTTAGCAGAGACTGACATTTAACCCTTTGTGTGCCATGATCATTGACTAAACAGATGTTAGATATGTGGTAGCGACGCCGTTGATTGGTGGGGACAATTCACTAATCGCTGGATATTGGTGGGGATATGTCCCCTCCGTCCATACTAAATCTACGCCTTTGGATGGATGGATGGCTGGATTAGTATGATTCCATTTTTCTTTTTGTTAATTTGTTAATACCCAACATTTGGGATTCTTTAAATCTGACGAGGATAGTCCTTGTTCCAGTTTTTCTTTATTTTTCCCAGAGCTATTTGTTTTGATATAGATACAGGTTTATGGTCTACCTGCAAAGCATTGTTGTTTGTCGCACCTCCACCAGTGCCTCTTAATAGGTGTACTTTCTAAACCACCTCACTGGGCATAGATGGGTCATCAGCTGGGGACAACCTGTCATCGATGTTTCGCTTCTTTAACCCCAGTACATTTCCTGGTGTCGGAATGATGACTGGGATTTTTCACAGCCACTCCCTGCTGAAGCTATATAGCTGTTAATTGGCCCCTAATTCTTATCCTTTCTCCTCAACCACAGCCAAAAATCTGCCCTTCTCAGCCTCTTCTGAACCTGTGGATCTCATGTCTTGGAGGAGGCACATCGTTGAGGACCCAACAAAGCCCCCTGTTTCCAACCTCAGAGGGGCCCATGATGGTACTTGAAATGCTTCTGTTCATTCACACCCTCCATACCCTCCTACCATGGGGCTGTGAGCTCCACCAACAATATCTTAAATGTCCATCTTCTCTTTTACTTCATCAAACTCCCTGATTGACATGGATGGATGAGTCTCTTCTTGTAAATATGTTTGTGTGAACTGTTTTAGTTTTACTTACAGGCACACTGTAAACTCCTTCCATATTTCCTCACTTAATTATTTATATTATGTCAAGAACTTTACCAAAGCACATGATATAGACTAAGGTGCACATCTATCCTGCCCCCACACATTTTAATCAAATTTTATCTGAACCGCTTCACAGCCTTATCTTACCCGTCGTCTTCTGGTGTGTTCCTTGTTCTAAATGTTGCTGTTAGCTTGTCAAAGAAGGGAGTCATATTGATCGATAGTTTGTGTGTACAAACCAGGTAAATAAAGATGGTTATCAATTTAGCTGCTAGAACAAACCAGCTATTTATTGATGGCTTCTGAGGACATTGTGGGGACCTGGGAACACATTTCAAAAGTTGTTAGCAGCATGGCCTGGGTGTGTTGTGCCTGTCTCTATGCAGGTGTAACAGCAGCATCTCTGCTTTCCTGTTTTGTCTTGTTCGTTATTGTTACGTTTAGTGTTGATGTATGTAAAAGATCAGTTCAAAGTGGGACGCAACATGGACCTGCTGGACAACTACTGCGACTCGTTTTTTTTTTGTTTGCAGTTCAAGTCACTTGCTCGTTTTTGTGGTTTGAGAAGAGCAATTGACAGGTACTCGGTGACCACGCTGCCTGGGTCCTGGTTTTTACTGGTTTGGATTAAACAAAGACTAGTATTAAACTAAAAGAAAGGGAAATGTTTTTATCAAATTTTTTATCAACCTATTTTTTTTCTATCGAATTATTGAATTATCCTGCAGCGTTAATGCAAATGCATGCCCCAGATTTTTATTCTTAAAAGTATTTTAAAACCTTTCCTTTTCAGCAATTTTTGTTACATGACTTTTATTGTCAACTATATGCATGGAATTTTGTGCTCGTAATGTGACAATATGTGGCAATATAAGCCATTGCAATGACTGTGACATATCAGCTTTAACTCATAAATAGTTAAGTGATCTTATATTTTATGACAACACATAGCCTTCTATAACCATGTGACCTGCCCTGAAGTAGTTGTCTTTATCCATTAATGCAGCCTCAGGCCCATCTATAAACTCTATCAAGACACACCATTTTGCTCCAGGTCCAAAAAGTTACTGAAAATTCTTTCTTCAGGTATTTTCATCTTCATGATGTAATTTGTTTATCTTCTTCAATGCTGCTTGTATTGAACCCCTGTTCTAGAGTGCAGATAAAAGTGCAGACAGTTTTCAGTTTTCGAATTTTAGACCTTAGAAATTCTCCTAAAAGGCTCTTTTAAAAATAAAACTATAGTGGTGTTGAGAAGGGCAGTATATATATTTTTTCCACTTGGGAGATGATGTTTGTGCCTCAGTGAAGGTTTCTTCCGGAGTCCTATAGAATTTGACCTCAGCAATACACTGACATTTTCTCCCAGCTGTTATCCTTTTTCCTCCGACCCATTTCCTCTCCAGCCTCCATTTTTATGAAGGTGCTTGCCCATCAAATACATGGTGCCCCTGTTCGTCACCTCCTACTTCTCTCGCTGTCTTGCTGTGACCCTTATTCCTTCTATGCAGGCTCTTAGCTGGATAAAACTGTCTCCTATCCTTTCTCTTTATGGCAGGATTTACGGCATTACCCATCCACATCCCTCTTTTAGTCCTCTTATGGTAGCTACCACTGCTGTAAGGTTATCCTCTTTGGAGAGCATAAAAACACTATTTTCCCTCAAACATTCCACTTGCAGTTTCTGAAAAACACCATAATGATATTTCTATTCCATTCTAAATTTACGAACAGAACAAGCATTGGCAAACTTTTATTAACCTAGAAAAATTAATATTAATAGTAATTGCTTAAAAACGTTTTAATAAACAATCTTTCTAGTTTTTTGACAGATTTTTTAAAGCATTTTCTTATTTGTCATGACAACATATAAATAATTATCAGTCATAAAGTAAATGTGTAATGGAATCACCATCATCTTTAGAGTATCAATGATTGCAATACTGCAATTGCAAATAGTACACTCTGCAAATTGATAATATTTTTGGCTCTGACTGATATTAATGCCCTCACCTGTATAGCTGTATAACCTGAGATGGTTAAGCTGATGAGGATTTGTGGGGAGATTGTGTAAGGATAAAGACATAAATGTGTCTTGAAAATCTTGGTTTTAGTGTTGGTTTACCAGTAACATCACAATTAAATAGTTTCCTGATATTGTGCAGACCAAATGTTTGTGTAGTGTTTCCTTATTTTTTTCTTCAAAACGTTGTTAGTTGTAAATAATTTAGATGTTCTGGGATTTGAACTGATGTCTACCATCAAGTTTCAGACATTTTTCACATCAAGTACTATAAAAGGCATTGTATTAAATTTGATTATGTTTCTTATTAAAGCCAGAGTATTCTCTCAAAATGGATATCTTGAAAGAAATCTCATTTTAATCAGGTAAAAAAGGAATGAAAAAATATAATCTACATTGTGTTGACATTGTGATTGTGGTATGAATTCCATCACTTGTGGCACACACTCCAGGCTGACTTTTTAAGGAGATAACTAATATCTGCTTATAATTCTCCCAGTCTGATGAAAGCTAAATGATGTTATAACTAGCAAATTCACTTAAACATTAATCCTAAATTTAGCAGGACATAACTAAAATATTAGCTGACCTATACCTATCACATTTAATATGTTATAGATGGCATCACATTGTAATGATCAATATGTTGCATTCATTTGCAAGAGAAGGGATTTTGTAGTTTTTATTCATTTTATTTTTTTCTTGTAACAGATTTGTGTCTAAATACCAATAAATACCAAAACTTTTTTATTTTTCATACCCTGAGAATCTCATCCTACCTCATGCCTAAATATGACTTAATTTGTGTCAGTCAGTACAACTGTTATATTAGAAGTCAGGACAATATTGCCATATGTATGCATTGATTGTTTTGTGTATGAAAGCAGGGATAAAATACCAAATCTGAAAGTCTAGCAGGTGGAGCCATATGGACAAAGCAGAACATCACATGGAGAGAATGGACCTAAAGAGATGGGAACTAGATTGGTAACAGATAATCACAAGATTTACAAAATTATAATACGAAATGTGGGATACATACATGGAGGTAGATGGACAATAAGGTGCAGAATGGGTAGATGTACTGTAAGTGTAAAATGTGGAAACATGAGAGTTTCTGACCTGGAACTGATGTTTTCAGTATAAATTATCCAAAGAAAAGAGGAACATCTGATTGATAGCTGAGGAGAATGACATTATGCACTTCAGAGATGACAATAAATGCATTCATATTTATTTATTGTTGTAACTTTCATATCTTTTTGTCACAGTCAATCCTCTATTTACCTTTATCATCTCACCGTGGTATGATTTCTCTGACCATACAAACTGTTCCAGCTCAACCTCTGTTAATGTCCTGTTGTATATTTTATGTTCAGAACATAGACCAACTGTTTTCATTGTTAATTACTGAGGTTAATTACTGAGATTCAAAGCCTTAAAAGGAAATGGGCCAATAGACAACATTTAGAAACAACTACATGTATTTTATATAAAACAGTTCAACATTTTTAAAATCAAATTTGATCACAGCATAATCAAAAGCTGGAAGCACGACACACCAGCATATTGTCTGTAAAACTTTTTTATTATTCTAGTTGTATCAGATCAGACAAAGCATCCATCGCTCTGGGGATTTATGTCTGTATTATTAACTTGTTTTAACATCTCTTTACCTAAGCGATCATTTCCGACTTCATGAGGCTCTCTTTTCATTCTTTTTACTAGAAAAATACCTTTGATGCTTGGACTCCTGTGAATTTTTTCAGCTGGTGACGGTTCTGAACCAAAAGGAAGACAGTTCTGAATCTAAAGTTTATAGTAGAGCTATTATGTTATATGACCCTATTTGGCAAGACCATGCTCCGATATGCTCTGATAAAAGACATCTGGATTACAGCTTATGTTCCTCCAATTGCTGTAATTATCTTGCAGTATTATTTAAGACTCCAAAAGTGTGCAAGTTATTTGTGCTATGTACAATATTGCATCAACAGATGTTTGCTTTAAAACGGTATTGATAAGAAGCTAAACTGTCTTTATTTTCTGTAGAGCATTTTTTAACCTGTCGAATGAATGAATGAATGAATGAAATAGTTTCCCCTCACTCTAGTTAAACTAAAAAAATGTATTTTGTCTTTGTGAAACCAATGAAAAACAATATGAAGCTGTTTGTTTGTGATTTGCCTCATGCCTTTTTAATGATTAGTACCCATACTTTATTTCGCTGAGGTATACTGTGTACATGGAGTGGTGTACCATTTCTAATCTATTGATCCTCAAAACTTGTGCTAAAGAAAAGTTGCATGGTTGTTTAAACCATATACTGTCTTCCATCACATTAAATTTCATATCATATCACTCTATTAATTTAGTCTTAAAGTCTAATAATTAAAAATTTAGTCAGATGAAAAAAGAAAAAGACCATTATTTGGACACCATTTAAGGGAACTTAGGGCAAAAGCTTGAATTCATTTGGTTTTTCCATTTGAAAATTAAAACAATTGTTCTGGAGAAACTAGGAGCATATGTAAATATATTTACAGCTCACTAGAAACTTTTAACAAGGTTATCTAGAAGAAGAGCAGACCAAAGCGCTGCTCTATCTCTACTGCGCTGGGGCCTGGCCCATAGCAGCAACACAAGTTCCTCCGTCTGCTCCGTATATAATTTGCTATTATTTTCAGCTTTCTATAAAAAAATATGGTAAATCTGTTTTCAGTTTTTTTCTTTATCCACTACCATTATTTCAACTTGTATATCTCTCTCACCAATACATTTTTCTACCCCTGGATGTTTTAGGAACGTTGCATTTTTGTTTTAAATATATTTTTTCTTTTTAACATTCAAAACCTAACATTTTCTTCATAATCAGAGTGAACGATATTTCTTTTTATTATTCAGCTGAAGTATTTTCAACCTATTTCACCTAAGTTAAAACCCCACCTGTGTCACAGTTATTGGTACACCCAAAAATACGATAAAAGACAGAAAATACCACTGGCCTACATGTGACAATGTCTACAGCCAGAGTAATAATTGAAATGTAAGAATGTGGAGAAAAATGCCAAAGGGGTTTATGACAAAAATGAATGGTATTAGACAGAAATTAATGAATGAATGTATGTATGAATGAATGAATGAATGAATGAATGAATGAATGACTGAATGAATTATGTGACCAGTGAAAAATATGACAGCTAATACATTTTGCTGCTGGCCTACTCTCCTCCAGTGGCTGGCTGGGTGGATGGATGGCTGGCTGGATCCTACAGAAACAGCTATAAGTTGTAAACAAAAAAACATGAAAGTTTGTAAATTACACAGCAAATTCAGACTAAAAGTAAAACGTAAATACATATCTAACTCTACATTTATTTGTTAAATAGATCTCAACACTTAGCGAGAACTCACGATAGTTAAGCTTAATCTTCCAATTAGCTCGATTATACTAATCTGCAGCACAGTCATTCGTAGCAATGGTGGAATATCAGGCTTTGACAGAACAAGACTTGAGAAACTAAAGTCTAGCCAAACTATTAGAAAAATAAATTAAACTCAGTTAATCTTTTGCACATCCTATATATTCGTCATTTTATAATTCTGCCCATCTTGTAATTCATCTCTCATTTACACTTTGGGAGATTATTTATATAATTTAACATATTTTTAACTGCTTCTTTGCTTTAAAATTAAATTATCAGGACAAGTACAAGGCACTGTCTAAATTTAGCCTTGGGTATTAATGTACAAATGAGACTTACAACTAAGGTGTCTAAACTCAGCCTGTTGCTTTGCGGGTCAGTGGTAACTGTTCATGGTTTTGTGATGCTGAAATTGCGCAGTGGATGTGATAGTCAAGATTTTTGAATCCCTTATCTCCTGCACTGTCTGTGTTCAATTTTCTATCTAGATTTTTCCACTTTTGCATATCTTTGCTTGATGTGGCAACAGAAGTCCAAGAGGATAAAGCAGATGATCACCGGTGAAGCCCCGGATGCTATTACCAGCTTTTAGTTGTGAAACTTCAACCACATTTGTGCTTATTTGTTGATGTGCGTGACTGCGATTAGGGAATGTGTGTGTTGCATGTCTCTGTGTATTATAGTTGTGTTCCTGTGTGTTCTTGGGGCTCAGTGTTATCACAGCTCTAATCTGTCTGCAAAGATTCTGTGTGTGGGTGACATTAAAGTTCTCATTAGCACTGTAACTCAGCACCAGTGTCACTGTGAAGACACCCGCAACAAATCCACAGCCCGAAGTCTTCGGTACCCATTGTGTGTGTCTGTGTGTGTGTATGTGTGTGTGTGTGTGAATGTGTGAGAGATAGATAGAGAGAGAGAGAGAGAGAGAGAGAGAGAGAGAGAGAGAGAGAGAAGGAGAGAGAGAGAGAGACGAGGTAGGCAAGGAGGAAAGCAGACTTTAAAAGCTTAAGTTCACAGTTTTAGGGATTTATTGCTCATGTTTCCTTATTTTCTTTCCCTATTTGTCATTTTCTGCTGTTGATTTTATACCATATATCAATGAAATCATATTATTTGCAAACAAATTCTTTAGTGGAACTTTTAACACTGCTATATGCTTCACAAAATGTGGTGATAAAACATATTTTGTCTTGACTCTTAAAATGAAGTTATCCATATCTCCCTCAACCCCATTTCAATCACATAACACATTCTTTATAGGCATCTTTTATGTGATTTATGCTGAAGTATGGCTGGATGCATAATAAAGAGGAGGTGGAAATATTTGGAGAATAGCAATGAAGAGGGAAGAGTTGGGTTGCTATGGTAACAAGAAATGGGTTGGTATCGAGTGTAAAATGTGGTGTCAATTGTTTTACAGAGAGGGAACCACAACAAATGTAATCCTTTACATAGCAAGCTACGCCGGCTTTTGTTTGCTGAGATGCTTTAAGGTCTGTGTGTTTTGGGTAATAAACAGCAACGTATTCTTTGACCCACCTGAACACTGTTTGCATACTTTAAGCATTTCTGTGACTACACAGGGCATCGCTTTTTCCAAATTAATAGTTATTTAACCATGAGGAAATACACAGAAGAAGTGCTAGGATAGGAGGGAGTCACAGTCCCAGCAGTTGTACTCAGGCAAATTCTGATTTAATCTGTCTTTATAATGTGACAAGGGTTTCATTGATTTTGAAGGTTGGACACAAGGCGTTTTCATAAGACACCCTGTGCCGGCATATTAGAGTATTATTACTGGCACTGTGTGTCTTATGAATGTGCCATGGCAGCATGCCGAAGTGCGAATACTGTGTAATTTTAATATTAATTATCAATATTCCTGCAATGTTAGACTAATGAATGAAGTCCACACCTTGCCACAACACAACAAAGGGTGAAGACATTATGATTTGTGGAATCTGCTCTGAGCCCCAGCCGCAAAACTGCAAGTAAACATTGTACTTGTTGGCCCTTTTGCCTTCACTCTGTGGTTCAGCTCACCCCAAATCATCTCGATTGGGTTCAGGTCCGGTGACTTTGGAGACCAAGTTATTTCACACTTTTTGGTAAAAGTACTACATAATTCCATATGTATGTATGTATATATGTATGTATGTATGTATGTATGTATGTATGTATGTATGTATGTATGTATGTATGTATGCATTTGTATGTGCTGCCCATTTTCGTCTATAGTTCATGTTTAACAAAAACTGACACCATATTTGTTGAAGTATACGGTAAAGGGTTTTTTCTTGGTTTTGGATGAAATGGATGGATTAACATATTTTCCTTGGTACCACTTATTTTACTGTGTATGAGTTGTGTTTAAGAAAACTGTGAACTAAAGACTGCAGCTAAAGTTCAAGTTTGAGATAATTTGGGCTCAGATTAAAGGATACATGTAAAGCTGGAGGAAGTTTGTGGTGTTGGAAAAAAGAGATAAAAAAGACAGACTTTTGGCAATACTTAACAGGTCTATCCATGAATCAACCATACATGCACCATAATATGCATTTTCTTTTGCATGAAGCAACACTGGTCTTCTGCTGTAAGGGCTAATAATGGGAAGAACAGGCCCCTTAAAGTAGAGTTAAGTCGATGACAGCTTCAGTGTTTGACTAATCTCCTCGCTTGCTAAGTGGTGCTTTTGTTACAGCAGTAAAATACATTTAAACACTTCCACTGGAGCATGCACAATTACTTTTACTGACAGCTTTGATGTTTGCATTCAAAAGGCTTTGTCAAATGGGCATTAAACCTAATCTACTACGATAAAACATATATAAAGATACTCTACAAAAATGGTATGACATTAAAAATCCATTTAATATGAAAAGGGGTATTTTTACAGTACCACCAGAAGGTATTCAGTCTCCTGACATTTTCCATATTTTGTGGGTAAACAGACTTGAGATTTGAATAGTTTTCATTACCAACATCTTGGAAATACCCCACAATTTCAAAGTGTATACTGTATATATTTTCCAAAATTTGGAAATATATAATAATAAATAGTGATAATATAATATAATAATAATAATACAGTAGGTACAAAAGTCGTTATGCCCTTTGCAAAATGGAACTGAGGTACACTGGATATCCACTGTTCATCCTTCAAAACTTTTTGTGACCTGCTTGAAGTAAATTTGTAGTGACTTAAGTTTACTCAATGACTCAGTTGACCGAGTGATTTAAAATGGAAAACAATTATTAAGTTAATATATTTTATTATAGTAATATATTAAGTTTTACTGTAGTTGACACACTGAAGCTTATTAGAGCAGAAACCAAACAATTAGGTTCAAGGATTTGCCTGCACACCTCTAAAACTAGATTGTGTCCAGATTGTGTGGACCCTCCTTATAACTGACGTGAACAAACTGAGTAATAAGGGAAGTAGGACTTTGGTCAGTGAGATGACGAAGATCACATAGGGGGAACTTGAGTGTTCTCTTAAGGAGACAGGTTAACAATCCTGAAAGTCAGCCATTGCTATCATGCTTCAATTATCCTGTGTAACAGTATATAAAAGCAGTTCCTGCTCTAAAAGGTAAATGGCAGGCTACTATGCTTGGATGAAGTTTAGGGAACAAACACCTTGGAGAGTGTCAGACCGGAAAAAAACAAATTCAGTCGTTTGATGAACCCCGACTCCTAAATACCAAAACTGTCTTTATACCTAAACACTGCATTAACAGGCTTTTGCTGATGATAAATTGACTCTTCTAGACATACTATTTCATGACTATTTACATTGTAGATTCTCACTGAAGGCATCAAAACTATGAATGAACACATATGGAATTATGTAGCACAAAAAAGTGTGAAATAACCTGGCCTCCAAAGTCACCTGACCTGAACCCAATCGAGCTGATTTGGGGTGAGCTGAACCACAGAGTGAAGGCAAAAGGGCCAACAAGTACTAAGCATCTCTGGGAACTCCTTCAAGACTGCTGGAAAACCCTTTTGGGTGACTACCTCTTGAAGCTCAATAGAATGCAAAGCAGTATTCAGAGCAAAGGGTGGCTACTTTGAGGAATCTAAAATATAACACTTGTATTCAGTTATTTCACCCTTTTTGTTTAAGTACATATAGTAATTCCATACATAATAGGGGTGGGTAAAATGTTAATATCACGGTATAAAAAAAAAAAAATCGGAATTACGGTATTTAACGGTATTTTTCTCCATACAAGACCGTTCATATCCACATTATCTTATAAGAATAAAGAATATACAAATGTGCTTAAATAGCTAATTTTATTTCCATATCGACGGCATCATGTTGTTTTTATCCAGACACAGGTGAATGAAATGAAAATAATTAAAATGATTATGATTCTAGTAGGCATTCTTGATGTTCTAAGGCTGAAAGTATATTTTTTTTAATTTGTCAAGTAATTTGGAATTTATCTAATTGAAAAATTTTACAAATAAAATGCCTACGAATCAGAAGTCAGAAGTCGCATATATGACATCATGCAGCTAATGTGAGCTTGCATTAGCTATAATACGTAAAACACTCACTGTGACCTTGTAGAGCTTCTCCCGCATGCAGGCTCTCACTCCACCATCTGCTTTACTGGAGGCCACGATCGTCGCTCTCCTTCTTCTTCTGAAGTTGTGTCTACAAATGAGCTTAAGTTTAAATAATAAATGTTAATGGATTCAAGACATAACTCTTAGCAGACTGCAGCTACTTTTAGTATGTTTGATAGCACTTTTTATAAAATTCTATAAAGAAAAATGAACAAAAAAAACTTTTTCCCGGACCTTTAATAAATTACAATTTTTTCGAAGATATAAAACATGTTATTTTTCTTTACAAACTTGTCTTTTTGTACTGCTGTGCAGGAACATATGTCTGTTTCTAGTGGAAGGATACAAGAGTAATGGAGGTAATGCATTTTTGCTGTAGCTGCTGTACTTTATGTGCTTCTGTCTGAGGAGTTAAACTTCAGTCTCTGTGTTAGGGTAAAAAATAGTGGTTTAACCTAGAAAGAATCACACACAGAGGTCGAAGAGAAATTGAAGTTAAATGTGCTCTGCAGTGGGAGATAGAATAAAGTAAAGTTCTGCAGGGGGAGACCAGAAAGATACTCTGGTTGACCGTTTGTCTGTTCTCCTCTCAGCTTCTCAGACAGTCTCCCAGCCCTCTGTCCTGATCACACAGCTCTGTCACCTGGTCTCAAAGGGCCCTCCCACTGCAGTCTCTCTTTATTTGGTCAAACTTCTTTAGCATCTTAAAAGAACAGGGTGTATACAAAGGAACATATGGTTGAAACCAAAAGACATTTAAAAATTACATTTAAACTATGTGATAAAGAAATATACCCTAAGAAAATAATAATACAACATTATTATTTTTCCCTAACACTCTGCTACCCCAGGGAAATTCATCCAAAGTTTACAATCAAAAGGGTAAAATAAATCCCAAGGAATTCCCAATCTTATTGAAATATATAGTAATTTATATAGTGGAATAAAAATCTTATTTGCAACTAGTCTTTGAATTCAAATGAATGGGAAATCTTACTCGATGTAAAAATGAAAAAAAGCTGAACATATCTTTCATTAATTTTGTCTTTATAAAAAGGCGTTTGTATCAGTATCCCATGTGTGTACGGTATCAACCATCTATGTCATGTCTTTAAGGATTGCTTTAGGTCACACCATTATGGATTCAACAAGGAATATTTAGAGTCTGGAAATGACCTAATTTACCAGTATTTAGATTCACTTTCAGTTCAAGAACATTATTATTAAGGACTAAGTGATTATTTTTTTATTTCACATTTGTCATATTGAAACTTTAAGGAAGTAGATTGTTGGCACACCTTTTCTACCCAAGCAGCAGAAGGACTTACCCAAGAAATAAAGTTGAATTCTTGGTCAGCAACATCTGTTTAAAGGCTTGTCTTCAGTCTTCATGGTAACAAACTGCTCTTTTAGCTGATGAGTGGTAGCAGTTTCTATGATTATTTTGGGTTTCAACTTAGACGTGCCACATTACCCAGCATCAGGATGTTGATTTTGAAGCAGACATACTGTTTTGACTGGATGCAAGGATGTTAGCTGTCAGCACTGATAGTATGCTCAGCAAGATTGATTTGTTGCCAGGAAGCTGATAAAAAACAAAAGAACAACAGTCTCTTATACTTTCCACTGTGCATACTGTATGTTTGCCTACAAGCCTAAATAATTAATTATGTTACCAAAGTGACATGCTTTAGAGGGTAAAAAAGTATCAGTGTCTCTGTAACTAAGCTCTAAGCAGGGCTTGACTAACAGCTCTGCTGCCCAAGGCTTTATCTCCAGCCACAACTCACTATGTACGAAAAAAGAAAGCCTCGGTATCTACAGATATGTTTTGGGTTGAGGTTATCATCAATAGATAATTTGTGCCAAGAGTGTTTCAGTGACATTGTTGAATTTATATACCCATTTTTGTTTTGTGAATGTATAGATCTTAGTTCATATTATTTGGTTTGTTTTGTCAATGTTTTGTCAATGTTTTATTGGTTGTTCTTTTTTTCCACCTCTCTGCCATCCAGCGGATGTGGAGGACTGGGATGTATTATTGTGTTCTCTTTGTTCCCCTTCCTCTCTTGTATCGTCAATTCACACCCCTACCTCTCCTGGATCTCTTCATCTTCTTTCTTTCTTTTCCCCGGTTTTTCCGTTTATTTGTCCATAACTTCAAGAAATGAAACCCACAGCAATCTCTAATAAAGATTTGTATGTCAAGTGGAGTACTCTGCCATCAGACTCATGAACAATAACAAGACCCGATAGTTCAGTTAAAGACCCATGTAGGATAGAACCATCTGCACTACGTAACTTTATTTTACTGCACTGTGTGGTCTGATCACACTTAGATCTGCTGCTGTCATTCACCTGCACATCTGTGAATGGAACCCTGCTGCTGCTCTCATGTTAAAAAGGATGTTTATCTTTTCATAGTTCTTTTATATACATACAGATTATAATATTTATAAAGACTTTAGCCTTATGGCTCATTCTTTTTATTTTATTTTTTATTTTTTTATTTTATTTTATTTTATTTTTACTTATGTTAAATGTTTTATGTGCACAACTGTACCGGAAAAAATTCCTAGTTTGTGAACTTGTTCTCAAACAATGGCAATAAAACCGATTCTGATTCTGATTCTGAAAAAAAAAAAGCTGTAATGCTCTGCTTGAGAAAGAAAATGTGTTTGGCTTGTTCTTGGTACTTAAACACCAATTCTGAGTGCCACACTGCCAGACAGGACACTATAAAAAATCCTCATATTTAATAGAAAAAAAACAATTCAACATTCCCAGCAATAGACTCCTGCAAAAATGTTTGAAACCAACTGCAAAAGGCCAGTAAACGGTCACTAGGTACAATATTGCCCCCTTTTCCACTAGGGTCAGATGAGAGCCGAATGGGTTGGGTCAGTACAGCCTAGGAAGGGATGTTTCCATTTCCATCTCAGAAGAACGGTTGTGGGTGAGGACATGGGCGGGCTTAGCTTAACAAAAGCTCCAGCAAAAAGAAGTCACAAAGTTATCATGACAACACAGATCCTCTTAAAAGTTAAAAGACTTTTGACTCACCACACATCTGTCAGACATCAATTTGTTCATGCCTCCAGCTCCTGATCTGTGTTCTTCATGGCAGTACTGATCTAGCCAGCGATCATCCAGTCTGTTGAGAATCCAAATGTGCCACCTTCCTGCCAATCTAGCCAACTCCAGCTGTCTGATCACCGTACAGACATCCTGGTTCTCAGTTGAATACTGCTAATATATCTTCCTACCCCGACACTGCGTACTTCTCCTTGCTATCACATGCCAACTTTGCCTGCTACCGCTACCCGAAGGAAGCCTGCTCCCACCCACATGTTGAAGGAAATACAGTGGGGAGAACAAATATTTGATAGACTGCTGCTTTTTGAAGTTTTCCGAGTTACAAAGTGTTGGGGTATTATCAATTAAAAGTAATTAATTAATTGATTTGCAGATGCTGGAATGAAAGCTAAATTAGTTTATTGTAATTGTAATTAGTTTAAATAATTAGCACCATTGATGTATGTGTAAACCAATAAAACAACGTAAGGAAAATCAAAGCATTCTTTGGATAAAAAAATGTTTGTTTAAAGTTATCTGGATAAGAAGTTATTTATCTTTGGAAAATTGCTTCTATTTGGATTGATTACGGCAGTAAACAATCTAATTATAGTATTTTGATACAAAAAGGAGTTTCAAACACTGCTAATAAGATTAGTTTCTGTTCTTAATCTTCTTTGAACTGATCTTTATTTGATCACCTGAAGGTTTATTCATTGAGGGCGACTGGGGCCTGAACACGATGGTTAATCTTAGTTTTAGCTCCCTGTAACACATGTGGGGTGTTTGAAGTAGCATAATACATTTATTAAACATTAAACAAAGGAAGGAAAACTCCTGTTTGATTGAGTAGCTAAAATTGCAGGATTTAAAACGACTCTTTGATTTGACTCTTTGATAAAACAACTAGTTGATTTTTGCATCCAGCTATCAGATGCAGACTGTAGAGACCTCCTTCTTCTCTGCTGCTATACCGGCCACCAGGCTTCTTCCTCCTCGACACCGTGGGCTCGCTGCAGCTTCTCCGTTCTATCACTCAGCAACTTCACTGCTCCAATCTGTATGTGGAAGGCGATATCAGCCCCAATCAGAGCTCTATTCCTCTTAGCGACCTGACAAAAATCTGCCATCACTTAAAGTTTTTCGGATTTTCCAGATCCCAGGGCTGCAGCCCGTATCAATGTATATTCTATCCGTCACCTTTCGGCTTCAGCTTTATCAAAACTACAACTCTCCCTAAACGCTATAAAACACTTTATAAAGGACTCAGTTTAAAAAAAAAATATGGAGCAACTTAAAGTAAAGAAAAATAAAACATTCTCAGACTAAATATTTCAAATTTTATGGAGAACATTTCTGATTTTGGTGCTGTTACTGTTATTACATTCTGAGAAATCACTTCAAACAAACAGGGTAGGAGTGAGAGGGATATCACATAACTGGATCAATCAGTCCATAGGTGGGCGTTTTGCGTCGCTTCAGCACGCTTCGGACCAAGGCAAAGGTAGTCCAAAAAAAGGGATTGGCTCGGACCAGATACAGGTATTGGAAACACACCAGAACGGTTCTGAAGTTACTTGGTTCAGACCGTACTGGCCCTAGTGGAAAACATAGCAATAACTGTCCCTTCTGTAATTGATACAAACAAGACAAAGCTTACTAAACAACATGATTTTTACTAAATAAAATTATTTAAAATTTATAAAAAATATTACCACCCTTGTACTTATGTAAAGGCATATAAAATTGTTTGACTAAAGCACAATTGAGACAGGTTGAGAGAGAGAGAGAGTTGTTTAAGTTTAGATTATGTCATCGCAGTTTTGTTTTGGAGGCAGTGTAACTTCTCACAGCATTGTGTTGAAAGTCCCAAAGGGGATTTACTGATGTAGTTGACATCTGGAGACTTCTCAAAGGTGTTTAAGGCCCTGTTTACACAAAGACAACATGGGTATGATTTCAAAAATAGAGTCTGCAGAGACGGCACCACAATAATTCAAACCATTCAGCAAACGAATTCTCACAAGCAGGATCAAAATGCGATATTACTTATGTCAGGCCCACTGGTGGCGCTGTGACACTGGCAGAGAAACAGAGAAATAGCACTGACAATATGCAGTCAACCTGGTGGCAAACAGGACACATATAGCTTCAAATGAGAGCTATTTTCAGAAGCATATAATGTCCATGGTTCTCCTGATGCAATTTTTGCTGCTGGTGATAGAGGAGGGACAGTAAATCGTATTCTAAAATAACAATATCCATAATTCTGAGAAAACTAATTTGAGTATTATTGAAATGAGCTCAATGTGTCTGTGTTTGTTAATCAGTGTGGTTTTTGGAGATCATTGGAAATCTCCACCCTGAGGCAGTGGTTGTAACAGATTAAAACGCTAATATGAAAGTAACTGTATACAATTTAATCAAATCACAACAGTAATTTGTATTATTAGAAGGATGAAATATCAAGTAGCTTTGTAACATCTTAAGTAAGTCACCAACTACTAGCGAAATTTGACACATGACAACATTTGTATTGTGTCATTAGGAGAAATATTAATCATTATGTAAAGCCTTTTGTACCTTCTCTTTTCTCATGTACCAAGCAACTCCAAAAAAGGGCTTGATTTAATAGACAACTTTTGACCTGCCTCATTGTATACAGTTCAAGATCACTTCACAAAGAACAGCGGTATAAAACACAATTAAGATGGCTAGTAAAACAGCACAACTGAAACACCAGCAGGTACAGCTATCTAATTACTAGGGATTTTTTTACTTGTTAGATTAACAACTTTACTTCTATACAGTCCATGCTGACATTTCTGTTAAAAGCTCATATTAGCTCAGCTGGGCACGCACATAACACCTGCTACTGGAAGGGTTCCCTTTATCTGGCAGAGGTTTGCCACTGTAAGTGCCTTTGTGGCAGCTGTGTTGCACAAGAGGGAGTCAGGATTGCACCTGTGTATGTTTTGTCCTGGTTTAGTGTGGCCCCTCTGACGACTGATGCTATCAGCCTTTTGTGATGAAAGGTAGACTCTGTAGCTTTCACGTGTGCTCTAAAAAAATTCTATGGATTAAGCTGAAGTTTGTTGGCTGGGCAACTTTATTCATGGAAGGTTAAATTATGTGAAACAAGCTTAGACCAAATATAAGATAACTGATTCAGCATCAGTACTTCAGGAAGTTGTTCACTTTCATACAAAAAATAAAAACACAGACAAAAAAGGGTGGATCTGTTTGACCATAACTAAGAATCTCTGCATAATTTATCTATTCACAGAACAAAAAATTAGTGGGTACTTTGTTAAAAAAATGTAAGATAGGTACTCATGATACCTGGGGTTCTAATTAGCAATCTGAATAACATATTAGTTCTTAGAAAGAGATAACACTAAGCAAAAAGGAAAAGAAGGAGAGAACAAATGGACAAGTGCCTCTGTGGTTTTAT
Source organism: Apricaphanius iberus (assembly GCA_028564705.1). Lineage (NCBI taxonomy): Eukaryota > Metazoa > Chordata > Actinopteri > Cyprinodontiformes > Aphaniidae > Apricaphanius > Apricaphanius iberus. The sequence goes on from JAPXFQ010002581.1 coordinate 1,223,074, forward strand.
TTATTTATTTACTTGGGCTGTTTAAGACTAGTGTGCGTCCACATAGATGGTAATTTACACTGAACCAGGAATTGCTTTAAAGGTGCAATATGTAAGAATTTGAAAGTAAATTAATCACATAACAGTATAATGTCCCAATAGTGTTGGAATAAAGTTTACAGAGAAACAAGATTTCAATCTCAGCCGGTTAGGTGGTTTAAGATTTTTATTTTATTTAAAAAAAAATGCTATGGGACGTAGTAATTGCTTACAATATCTGTTCTGCTACCATATTTCCTGGTTCCAGGGCAAATCATTGAGCCTGCTAGGTTGCCAAATTTTCCACATTAAACAGTGCTCCGCTGTTTGTAATCTGACACTGATTGGGCTATAGGCTAACGTTGAGCTAACAATGCTAGCAGTAAACTTGATGGCTCTAAAAATATCTCAAGACACTTTTTCAATTACCATTAACTTGGTATTATGGTGAAATGTATTTATGTACTCTTCCACTTACTTTGTATAACTTGTCTTCACTCGCCATTGTGTATCTTCTGGCTGATCAGTAAACTGGTAAAACTCCATGAAATTCACGGAGGGGAGGGAGTGAGCGTGTGAGTGAGTAAAATACTTAGAAATACACATTGTACCTTTAATTAAGTATTAAGTATAATCCTTCAGATTTGTAGCAAACTTGGTCCATGTCCAGGTATTTTTGTGCAATCAATTCACAGAAATTAGCTTAATTTTTAAAAAACACTTTCCGCTTTCCTTTTGTTTGTCAGTATCTAGGAAATTATAGCTACATTTTGCATAGTGTCATCTTACTCATGACTAAAGAAGAAAATTTTCCTTTATTTTTGACATAATGTGCTTTGAGTGGGTGGTGCTTTTTTTTGGCACCTCTGCCCTTTTGTCTTGTGTTTTTACCTTATTGAGGTTCAAATATCAAGAGCTGAATCAAACACATTTTGACAATTTACAAAGAGTTAAAGAGCACGTTTCTGAAAAGGTAACTCAAAGCATATATTACATGGATTTGTACTTTTCTATGCATTTTTCTGTTTAAGCTGGGGTGGGTAGTTTAACATTAAAGTAACTTAAAATGCTTAAATGTAACTGTCTGACCTTGTACTATAATATATATTAGGTCGTCTTTAGAATTAAATTTCCTACTAGTCCCTCCCCTTGCCTCTACTGCAAAACTAATAATTTACATGAGCCTAGAGCATTGAACAATGGATTTGCATATCCACAAGAGAGAGCTGTCAATCAAAAAGAATGTGCTCCAGTACCCAGTCAAGCATGGACGACAGGGGTGATGCGCCTCAGTCAGCTTAGCAAGAAGAAGAAGAAAAAGATGATGACAAAGAAGATTTTTTTTTCTTTACAAAAAACTATTAACTGGGAAAACCCAATTTCAAAAAGTAAGCAAATGCTGGTTCAATGCAGTGATGTCTCTCTGTTGACTCTGTTTTCCCTGCACATGCGCAGTAGGCTTTCACCTCCTTGCAGAAGGGGGAGGGGAGCAGGGCTGGGAGCTCTAACTTCTCACATTTTGAAATCTCCTCCTCTTCTTGATGACATCAAACTACAGATCACAATTTTAAGATAAATTACAGAGATGATGGTGGGAAAAAAATATCTCTAGTGCTAAAAGAAACACAAAGATTAAGTAATCACAACACGTATTCTTGATGTTGCTTTGGCATTTTAGTTAGCCATGATAAGTCAATATAGCTTTAGGGTATTTTGTCTAAACTTAATTTAATTTTAAATGCTGTGCATGTATTGTTACATTTGTGGCATTTACAATTGACAATATCATCCCAATACACAGACACTTGTTTAGACAACAAATTTAATCAGCAAAACACAATGGCAGCTTAAGAAACAAAGATAACCGACAAAGTTTAGGGATTCAGCAATTGGTGTTTGTTTTTTTTAGTTGTTTTTTTTCTCAGTACACGTTATTATTACCTGCTTTATATGTAATGCGTGTTTTCTGCTTTGCAATAGTGCAGTGAAAGGTTGGGGACTTTGACAAATCAGCGCTCCGTTATTCAGGGGTGAAAAAGGAAAATGCAAAGGCACTGGAACTAATCTGAGAACTGTCAAAAGTGGATTTCTGGGTCTGAGGATCTCTAGAATGTAATGATGTGAGTTTATAAATGAGCTGAATATTTTGAATGGCTCTTCATTGTGAACGATGAGAACCAAGTCTGAGTAGAGCTTTTCATAAAAATAAAAATAAAAATATATATATATAATAAGGAGCATCATCTTAGCATCATCGAGGAGTGTCCCAGCAGTGCTTTGCAACTACTAGTTTCATACGGTGAAACAAAACAAGCCAAATAGAGGATATGGAGCAGGAGTGGGGTAGTAACCTTTCCTTGCCAGACAAAGGCAGCAATGTGCCATCTGGTGTGCACTCTGTCTGAAATTTACTAGACGAAGAAGACAGAGCAACAGGGGAGCATAGGAGGACGGGGCAGCACCCATTGAACGACGTATGACGAAAGAAAGGACGAATGGTAATTAGAGAAGAGTGAGTGTCAGTGGCTAGAGGTACCTGGCGAGAGAGAATGAGTCACCAATTAAACACCTTAAACATGTAATACATCACTCATCTCTGTTAATTATTTTTTTTTAAATATTGCAACAACAAAAAAAGTCAATCTTTTGTATGGAAAATCGCTAGGAATATACAACCGCAAGTGCTAGATGTTCTTCAGCACAATCTATCAACCCTATCCAATCTCTGCAAATAAATAAAAAAATGTATTTCATTTTTTATAAAATTTAATTTATATTTTTGAAGTTTTGCTAATCTTTACCAATAATTTCAGTATGATTAACACAGACCTATACCATAGATCCGATTTTTGGGAAAGTGTCCCTAAACCTCATAACTTAAGTCTCAGATTTCTAGTTGTGCTTAATCAATAAAACAAAGGACTCGTGTTCTAAGGACACAAGACTTCACTTAGTATCATGATCAGAGACTTGAGTGTAATGAGCAATCTTCATCTCTTCTAATCAGTGGTGAAAGCATGCTGCTAAACAAGTCAAAGACTGCAACTCTAACACATGATGCAAATAGCCTGAAGGTGTATTTGATTTATTAACCAGGGAAGTTTGTAAAATGAGTTGCTCATTAAAATTTATTCAGCTCAGCTGCAACTTTATAATAATGTCCACATAAATATCTCAATAATAAAAAATATCTTACCTCCAAAATCTTATGGAGAATTTATGCATACTATGTCTCACTTCGTGACTGACACTGATATCTGGTGACAAAACAAAAATGACATACTAAACCCAATTAGCAGGAGGCAGGTTCTCCTGATCATTTGGAAGGTTCAAATCTGCAAGAACATTTGTTTTTACAAGGATACAAACAGCGGAAGCAATATGTGTTGCAAACTGATATATGAACTTCAAAGCGGCCTGAATGTGATACCTCAGAATCAGAATCAGAATCAGAATCAGAATCAGTTTATTGGCCAAGTATGTCACATACAAGGAATTTGACTCCGGCAAACTTTTTCCTCCAGTACAGAACTTGAATAAGTGAAATAAAAAAAAATAAAAAAAATAAAAATAAGAACAAAAATAAGTAAAAATACAAATAAATATCAGATCGTAAATAATAAAGGATAATATATACACCAAGCCGGGGTTATTTTACAGTGAGTATGTACAGAAGTGCAGAGTTATAGTTTATTGTTATGTGAGTGCACTCACACACTGTGACTAGACAGAGTTCGTCAGAGCGACAGCCTGGGGGAAAAAACTGTTTTTGTGTCGGGTGGTTTTGGCGTACAACGCTCTGTAACGCCGACCTGAGGGGAGGAGCCTAAACAGATTGTGGCCAGGGTGTGAGGGGTTAGTGGTGATTTTCCTGGCCCGCTTCCTCACCCTGGCCCGGAATAGGTCCTGAATGGAGGGAAGATCGGTTCCTATGATCCTCTCTGCAGTCCTGACTGTTCTGTGCAGTCTGTCCTTGTCTTGCCTGGTGGCGGATCCGAACCAGACAGAGATGGATGAGGTCAGGACAGACTGGACTATTGCTGTGTAGAAGATGATCAGCAGCTCCTGGGGCAGGTTGAACTTCCTGAGCTGACGCAGAAAGTACAGCCTTTGCTGGGCCTTTTTCCTTATTATGTTGATGTGTGAGGTCCACTTCAGGTCCCGTGTGATGGTGGATCCTAGGAACCTGAAAGACTCCACTGTGGGGACTGGCTTGTTGAGGATCATGAGAGGAGATGTTGATGGTGGTCTCTTCCTGAAGTCCACTGTCATCTCCACAGTTTTGAGCGGGTTTAGCTCCAGGTGGTTCTGACTGCACCAGAGAACCAGCTGTTCCACTTCCTTTCTGTACACAGACTCGTCGCCGTCGCGGATGAGTCCAATGACGGTGGTGTCATCTGCAAACTTCAGGAGTTTCACAGAAGGGTCCCTCGACGTGCAGTCAGTGGTGTAAAGGGAGAAGAGCAGTGGGGAGAGAACACATCCCTGGGGGGCGCCGATGCTGAGGGAACGGGAGCTGGATGTGAACTTACCCAGTTTCACCTGCTGCCTCCTGTCAGTCAGGAAACTGGTAATCCACTGACAGGTGGAGGGAGGCACGGTGAGCTGGGACAGTTTTTGGTGGAGGAGCTCTGGGACAATGGTGTTAAACGCAGAGCTGAAGTCCACAAACAGGACCCGAGCGTAGGTACCTGCAGAGTCTAGATGGTGCAGGATGTAGTGTAGAGCCATGTTGACGGCATCATCCACTGACCTGTTTGATCTGTAGGCGAACTGCAGGGGGTCTAGCAGGGGATCTGTGATGTCCTTCAGGTGGGTCAGTACCAGACGCTCAAAGGATTCAAATTGCATAAAGTTGTATAGATTCTTCTCGTTCTACCACTTGTTCAAAAGAGCCATATTTTTCTCTTTGGCTGTTTAAATTTTTAAATTAGCTGAGATGGGATTGTTTGAATTGATTGCTCGAATCAGCAATTTAAAAATCATTTGTTGTATTTTCTTTCTGGGTGTCCCATCAAAATGCCACTTTCATGAAGAAAATAACTTATAGATAAAAGGTAATCTTTCTTTATAGGTTGCTTCTGGAACCCCTTTGCCAAGCTAGCAACATTTAATAATGAATGTTTAAACATCTTTACTTTTCTACTCTGTTTGGTTAATAAGTATTTTTCCTTTAAAAGAGTCATGGCAGGAGGTAGCCGACGACCATTCAAGCTGCCTTACCTGCTCTTGCTGTGCACCCCCAGCTGGTTTAGCTGGTCTGCAATCCACCTTAATATAGATCAGGCACCTGGGAGTACAGCATGGGGGCCTTGGCCCTCTGGCCTGTTCCAGAGCTTTATTGATGGGCACCGAGCCGAGCTGCCAATATCACAGCAGCACATGGATCTAGGGGCTGCCGCTCAGTGTGTGTGTGTGTGTGTGTCTGTGTATGGGTGTAGGGCCATTGTGGGATGCTTTGGGTACTGCAAATTGTGTGTCTATTTTATGGTATTTAAATATTTTTCCTTGAATGTTTTTGTTTTGCACTTTGTGAAAAATCCTTTGTGGACATATAGGAAAAAGCCTCAAGCCCACACACAACTGATGCAGTCTCTAATTGGGTGAATGTATATATATATATATATATATTTTTTTTTTTTTAGTTCTAACACAAAAATCTAACAAATTAATACTTTGTTAGATTTTCGGAGAACAATTTGTATACATTTTTATGCGAGAAGTCTTATTTTCCGCAATCCCCAAAGTTCTAATGCTTCACTGATAAAGAAATGGCTGTAATGCATGTTCATGGATTTTAACTTTACCCTATTGTACAAAAGATTGACTCTGCCTCCATTGTATATACGAACATATGACAGTTTTCAGAAAAATGGGAGTAGAGAGGATGGGTAATAAGAAAAACTGAGAGCAAAGCATAGAAAGAGGCAGACAAAAAAAGGGGGAAATGAAGAGGTAGTTAATATTTTATCAGTTAATTAGAGACTGTGCTATGTTCCGAGCGAGTGTTCAGTAGCTCTAGGCTCCTTGGTGTCATTGTAGCTGGCACAGTCATCACTTACTGCACTCGAAAATTTCTGATGGCTTCTAATTCACAACAAATACAATAACGGGACTTATTTTTTAAAGTTTGACAAACCAAAGGGAAGTGGCTTCAGAGGAAGGAAAGACTGGCGCGTAGTGAAACCTGAAGCAGTTGATTGTGTTATTCTGGTATCCATCTGCAAAGAAAACAAACGTTACCAAAATAGCAAAGGATCGATATAAGTGGTCCGTTATGCACCCCAGCATGGCTATATTTTATCCACAGAGAAAATATACTTTAATACTAATTGTTAGTTTCTTCCACTGACTGCATTTTTATCAAGATTTAATTTTAAAAGAGCATTACCAGACAGCATTAATACCCAACTTCACAAAGATCCAACAAGTAAGTACCAGTGAAGATTTTGTGAATTTCCAACTTGCTTCGAAGCTGTAAATCTTTGCAGTGTGAATACATCTGCCCAAAATGACAAGAGTGGCTTATATTTTTCAATTTCCTAACACTTTGTGTAGTATAGCACTTACTTTAAGTAACTTTAAGATCAGGATAAGTTTGGGACAAAATGGTGGATTGAAAAATATCCTTATCGGTTCCTTATCTGTTCTCTAGTGTTGGGCGATATTACCTAAAAAAATTCTCACGATAATTTTAAGCATTTATTGTGATAACGATAGAGATTATGATAATATATTTTTATTCTTGACCCACTGTTTACTTTGCTTATCATATTGGATGCAATTAGCAAAAGAATTGGCTATTTTAATATATGTGGGAATTTTCTTAGCCATAGGTCCACTTGTAATTGATGTCTTTCTTGCCTCGCATATCATCAGACATTCTTCATACTCTGGTTTAGGGCTGCACAGTTAATCGGATTTTGATCGTGATCACGATTTTGGTGGCCACAATTAAATGAACCTGATCGTGAACGATATTTACATTCAAAATGCGAGCTTCAATGCGTGCCTCCTCATCATACACTGCCTCAACCAATAGTCTGCCAACCACCAGGGGGCGAACGCATGGCTAAAGCTTCATTAAGCTGCCCAAATAAAAACCGCGGACACGCCACTCAGCACTCATAACGGCTGCACTACGCTTGCTACATTGCAGGTGAAAAGGAGTATTTGAGCAATGTAGTAGATCCAAATCTCCATTATGGATCTGACTATTAAGCAGAAAGTTCCCGAAAGTGTACTACCGCCACAGTAAGCAGCCGGTGGATGCTACGCTATCCCACAATGCAGCGGACGCCCCGAAATCATGGA